>CM066031.1:71543292-72143292 GCA_033557465.1 Ichthyophis bannanicus
TGCCAAGGTTGTAATAATACCCTACACTCTCCCATTTATTTGCTCAACAATGATCCCTTGTCCATGTTTTACTGGTGAACCAGATTGTGGTATTGTCAACAACACTGTGACAATTGCCTACAACACATTGGAAATGGACCCTGGCAAGGTGGGTCCTCACCGGTATCCCCCTGTTCAATGACCTATCCTGCTGCGTACATCTCATACCTGCAGTAATAATGACAACCTATGTGCAGATGAGATGCACAAATAGGTTCTCATATTACCGTCATGTAGTCAACAACACACACACATGTCTGCCTGTGAGTAAACCATGATGGCTGTATGCCATCCACTGTGTGTCAATGACAATGTCAAAGCATGCATACCCTAGATGTGTAGGCCTGAGAAATACCTGTACCCTATCTCTTTGTTTGTATGCCAACATAACCGTCACTTGCTCGTGTCTGCAATGTATTTCCTTCATATAGACTCTTTTCCCCTGACCTACACACATACACAGCCTGTAGCACATTGGCGCATGATGTCTGATGTTGTGATACGACTAATCAGCGAGATATGCTGTATATTGACTCTATGTAAAGTGTATGTGTATATATCTTATAGTTTCCCTGTTATTCTCCCCTTATGACTGTACCCCTGTTCTATGTAAGCACATGTGTTATGTAAAAACATTGTTGCATTGTTCAGTTGTAATGTAAACCGCACTGATCTTAATAGTGCGGTATATAAGAAAATAAATAAATAAATCCTGGCATGTACGCCAATAAAAACCTGTCATACCACAAGCCACTCCCACATTTATGGGTCATCTTGGCTACTACTAAACACTCCTTGCTGTTTTGGCCTGTTTCATCTCAACATGTGTGTAGAGATGCATCACTGCACTGACGGTAAACTCTACAAATAAAACATTTAGCAACCACACCCCCTTGATGGGCAATGTCCAGGTCACCATCCCTAAATATATCCATGGGTGGTGTATACTAGTTGACCAATACATTTCGACACACGGTAGGTATGACATTTACAGTCTTCAAACATAGTTCTTACCATCCAGACATAGTTGCACTAAGCATGTGTACTCTGCCATGTATGACTTTTAGCCACACACATGATGAGAACACAAACATAGGCATGTCAGAGGAGCTGAACTACCACCAAAACCACACTATTTGGTGTACTATTAACACACCCCAAAGGACAATTGTCCACAAACACGGACTACCCCCCAACGTGTAATCTCACCATATGGCAGATACTGTGCTCAAACCATAGCATCTTACCCAAACATTGCATGTGCACAACAGCTGCATCTCCCAGAAAGCAGACACTAAATGGGAATGTGACCGTTCAAATTTCCTAAAAAAGGATCAACAACCACACACATTCATCAGCCAACAAATGTTGTTGTGCCCCGCCCACATTCTTTGTGTCACACTCATGCCTATATGTGATGTTGGCATTGTGATTGAAATGCACATGGAGTGTGGCATCCACATTCCTACCTTTACATAGACATCAAACTCAGTAACCATTACGCACATAATATAAAACATTAGTGTGCAAAGATAACAATACGTACATGAGAAGATCTCTGCAATTAACCTCCTACTGACCGCTGTGCCCTCCCGTGTGTCAGCACTGGGCACGCTCAGGGGGGCACGTTGGATCCTCCTCAAGATCCTCATTAATCTCTGCAGGGATATTGTGCCTGAGAGCAATGTTGTGCAGGATGCAACAGGCTATGATTATCTCGGCAACAGTTGCGTGCTTTATATTGTAAGGCCCCGCCTGTCCTATCCAGACCCTGAAGCGGCTCTTTAACACCCAAAGGTGCGCTCAATGACTGAGCGACTGGAGGCATGGGCCTCATTGTACCTCTGCTCTGCAGTGTCCGTGGCTGACGCACAGGATTCAGCAGCCAGGGGCGACACCCATATCCTGCATCACCTGCAGAAAGAAATGTTGCATGTGAATGCAGGAGTTCATTTCAAACATTAATTCCACTTCATAACACATGAGAAAACAATGCACAACACATGCTGATGGAACGGATACAACAACACAACTAGGCTGCATTAAGAAAAATAAAAGGATGACAGAAAATGAGCACATGGCCTCTCGAGTACGTACACCCATCGCAAATAAAAGAACACGTCCATCTATCTCTGCATAGATTGTGTGGTGTATGTGTGTGTGTGTGTGTGCAACATGCATATTGTCATGCAGTTACTGTCCAGATCTGCCTCACCGCCACGGTGAGACCACAACAGCAATCCACTAATCACATAATCAAAGTATATGTTTGAACAGTAACCCTTGAAAACCATGCTGACATCTACGTCAGCGACACCTCCCCCCCCCCCCAACATGTATGCCATGGAGGTATGGCACAATGTACACTTATATCACCTATACACATCATGTTCTGCAGGGTACACATATGCATATTTGTCAGTAAATCCCCATATGCTGTATATATTGGTGGCAAATTACTGTAATAGCCATCCTTTGCAGTGTATCCATTTTGTCTGACATTCTTTGGAAGTTGTGGATGTCAAACATGCATACTGTACCCCTAATGAGTGTGGGCCAAATACATATACATACGGAAATTACCCTCCTGTGTAGTTGGTTGTGAAACCGGGTTGTTATGCACCCACTTATTGCCCTTGCTTTAAAAACCGTCACCAATCCATAATGTTCACATATATGAGGATGTCCAGACAAGATGATACTAACGTCTGCCTCATCTACAGTGCACAAAGGTACTGTAACACCTATATTGTGTTTCCAAAAACCCTTGACATAGCCAATAAGTGTCGGACAGAGATATGCCACACATGTTGTCACTGTAGAAAAGCTCAAAAACACCCATAAGATATTGCTCTACAACCCCCTCATGTTTCCTTTGCTTCCAGGGTGACAACTGCATTACAGAGTGTGTGGGTTTAAACTAAGACACACATGACACGGGTTACGTGTATGGATTATCAACAACATCAATGTTACATGCCATAAAATTATGAGGCACTATTAAACATCATCACAGGTGTATGTGAAGGGCAACACCCCCCCCCCCCAAGACTTTGTTCGCTGTTGCCTCCAAAACACATTATGGGGACATCAGCAACAACAGAGCCACATGCACAGGGGTGTCTGCAGATGTACACCATGTGCATGTTATGATCATATACTGTTAGGATGCTCATGTGCAATGTTAATGTTAGTAGTGTAATGGACCTATAGACGGCTGTAATAATTTAAACGTACAGCAGTCCTCTATATAACATTTCTCAGATATTACCTGCCTGTTCTGATATGAACAAGTTGCATCATATGGGACTACAAATACACACAGTAGAAAGTCATACATCGATAGGTGATCCTGACATACTCACCAAGCAATATACAGTCCCCATAACGGTGCTCCTCAAATTGCGTGAATACTGCCGAGTGATGCAGAATATAGGAGTCATGGGTGGACCCTGGAAACCTAGGGACCACATTCAGAATATGCAGATTTGCATCACATACAACCTGAACATTCAGGGAATGGTAGTGTTTGCGGTTGCGGAACGCTACCTCCCTGTCTCTAGGCGGGACCAGGGCAACATGTGTGCAATCAATAGCTCCCATCACGTGTGGTATCCCGGCTATGCCTCAAAGGCCTGGTTCAGGGTCCTCCATTGTTGCCTAGTGTGGGGTATGGCTATGTAATTCCCCACCCGGCTGACCATGGCACGCAGTACCTGGTGGAGACATCGTGAGAAGGTGGGGCGGCTCATACCACCCTACTGCGGCCACAGATGACTGGAAACAGCCAGAGGCAAAGAAATGTAAGGCAGCAAGATATTAAAAGAGGGGTACGTCAGCACATGCTTGCAGAAAGACAACATGCTATGGGCACAGGTGGCGGGGGCCCCTTCATACCAACACTCTCGCCCCTTGAACAAGAGCTGGCAGCACGTTTGGGACAATATCTACCTCCGTGGACTTCCTGAAGCCCTAGATACGGCACATCCTCGAGCAGGTATGTATAGTAAGCGTCACCTACAGGTTAATGTGTATTATTACCATTCCATAGAGATCAGTCATCTGCACAGACACTTACTTACGTGTGACCAAATCAACATCATATTGCTATCCTGGAGGCACATGTGTGGGAAATATCCCTCTACAACCTGATTGTTTGACAGGTTCCCTGGTCAACATAACACTTTCTTTCCCAAACCATCCCCTACACATCTGTAACTAGGAAACACACACACAACTGTCACTACAACAACGCCACACCTGTGATTGTCATCCCCTGTATGAGTGTGAGGGCCATTGATTAGGTCACTGTTTGTGTGTCATTGTATCAGCACAGTGCCACATGTGCATCTCAGTGGGGCAGAGGAGCTGGCTACTTGTCGTCCGCATACACAATGAGTCCCTGCTGATCACATGTAACAATGAGCACATAATATGTCATAAACAAATATGTGCCATATTCACTATCCCACACAGACATACAGTGTTTGGCAAAATCAGGTGTAAGGGTGTGGCCATCCACAGGCATGTGTGTACATATGTGGCATAGATGCCGAAATGGAGGGGATGTTGAAACATGTTGAATGGAAAACATGACCAGAAACATGGCAAACATGCAATTTTTGCTCAGCCAAACCACACACAAGTGTCGCAGGAACATCTACATGGTGTGGAAACACAAGTATGGCATTGTGTATTTGGTACTGTATGCAGCACAAATGCGCCAACCCAACACAGCATGTCTGTGGTGTCATTAGCACACACGTAAATATATGTGGATTGCTTAAACATAGGTGTTCTCTCTGTGATTGTTCACAATCCAGGTGACTACAGTGTAATGGGGGCTGCTGAGGAGGAGGAGGAGGAGGATGTTTTGGAGGAGGAGGAGCAGGTGGACATCCCAATCCCAATCCCAATGAGTTTTGGTCGAGACAGAGCCTCCAGTTTCAGGGGGCAGCATAACTGCAGATGAGGGGTCCCTGGACCAACCCGTACACACCAGATCACCACTGGAGGCTGCAGCAATCCAGCACACGCAACAACCCAGCCCGTCCGTAGGCACAGCTACATCTGTCCCAGAGATGATGATGGCGGAGATGAGGGTCTATGGTGCATCAACACATCGCGATGCTGAAGGTGGGTGAAAAGGACTGTCACAACCACAACACAAGCAGCACCACTCTGTAGTTGTTGTTTGTGTGCTGGATGTTGCTACCTTACTTTACACTATGTTACATGTATGGCTCATTTATATGGGGCATGTGGAGGTACAAATGGTTTGTGCTATCGTAAATGAGGTTAACATGTTACAAATCACAACAGGCTATGGTCAGGTGAGACACACAGATGCAGACCTGAGAGCAATGGCGTGTACGGTGAGGCACGTTCTCAGTTAATTAAGAAATTCAGATATTGCCCTGGCATTAGTATGCCTCTTTGAAGACACTCACATGTCTTGTATACAACAGTATGACAAATAACCCATACTCAGCCAAAACCAAGACCACATAGAAGTCAATGTAACCTTCCTCAGTGATGTAACCTCACCAAGCCACCATTACTCACAGTCTGCATCTCGAGGTAATAAGAAAATAGCATATGCAGAGAGCTACTCTAATGTGTAAGGTCACCCATAGACAAGGAGTTCCAGAGCTCAATCAAGCATACACAAATCACATCTGTGTGGTTAGGGAAAGCACATATTGGCAGTGTCCGGCAACGTTCAAAACTAACATAGACTGCATTGCACACAGACAAGCCCACCAACATGTCCCCTGTCAGTAACCCCACCAAACCATCACCAAATCGCATCCGTTGTGAACTAATACATCACAGTGTGATTGACGGCCCTGGTGTCATTACTCTGTGATGGTCCCCTTTATCATAGGCGGCTAACGTGACATAGCTGTTGTATGTAACCAATACAATGAGGAGTATTATACATGCATATTAATGAGCATATGGATAAAAAAAGGACTATAACCTTAACCACTTTGTGCACTGTACTGCAAAAGACAATACACAGGAGGAAGCTCAACAAAAACTGCCCGTGTAGAGACAATATCATACACACTGTATCCTGACCCCAATACCTGGATTCAGACATCACCATACACAACCTAGCAAACCACAACACTGACAATATCACAGCAGCACATTACAGAATGTACTGCGGAATGGTAGCAATTGTCAATGTCAAGTATGAGTGTCAGAGTCAAATGACCTCAATTACCTTTCAAAAGACAACCATACAACATCATAAACCAGCTACTAAACCGCAATGAAATTAACACCAACATTAAAACACGAGACCAACAAGGCAACCATGGAATGAAAGGCAACTGTGTAGAGGTTAACATGTGAATGAGATCTGAGGTAGAAATAATGATATCTATGATCAATCATTACAGTGACACATACATTGTCCCTTGCACAAGACACAGTAAATAACGTAATGTGTGAAGTTATGTAACACCTCCATATGTCTGTCAAAATATAAAAGGAAGGTCTAGTCTGACATATTGTGCATGCTTAATCAAGTTGCAATTGATCCAGCCACATTCAGCAGAACTATGCATGAGTTGTGCTCACTCAGCATCGTCACATGTCTAGTTGGCAGACGGGCTCCAATATATTGTTCTGTCCATCAGAACATTTACCTGCTGCTTGAACATACACATCATTTCCCAATTGTTTGTCCCGCACATCCCTCACACCTGCTCAAGTGATCATCATGGCCCTCTCAAACCACACATAACCTCACAGGGACAGGTATATGGTAGATGTATCACCCCTCCCACACAAAACATATATACCTCTCTGCCTGAAAGTGTCAGAGCAACATCACATGATGTTCATTCGCCAGCATCGACTGCCTTGCAGTTCCTGACCCACACAGCATCCAATTCAGTGCAGTCCTTGCAATAGGCAATTTCCAAAAGATACCTCAGTCATCCATTAACAGTTTGAAAACCCCTCATCGGCCACTAGTTAAGCAAACGTCCCCATCATACCATACATATTCCTGTCCTACAACAAAACCCCATCCCATGTCAAACCTACGTCAACATCACACACGGTGACGTCAGCAAAAGAACATCCATGATGCTACAAACAGTGCAATCAACACAAGCATCGTATTGTAACCCCAAAAGCCACACCAGACAAAGTAAGACACAACATCCCCCAAACATCTCATGTGGAGGCCTATCTCTGAAACACGCAAATCCCTACAGCACACATGGGCCAGTATACCACAGTTCATGAGTGCTCCAAACTCCCCATAGACCATTAAGGGTCCTAGCACCATACAAATGACATCTTACGCTGTAAACCCTCATTGAAAACACATATTGTGTTGTAACCCAACACAAGCAACACCCCTACGCATGTCACGCCCTCACCTCCACACCCCCATTGGCTATGTGATGCTTTGCCAATATGCATTGTGCAATTGCCATATTGCAGCACCAGTAGCAGATTGGTGTGTTGGGGGGGGGGGGGGGAACAGGCCCTCACTCCGCTAAGTCCCTCTGGAGGGCCATAAGGTTTGCAGACAGAAACATAGTTTTCATTGCGTCTCATCTAAAACAATGTTTGTATAGATATCCTATCCATCGCACCCTTGTGTCTAACAGAGCCTAGGCATATCATCAAATGCGCTCATGTGTCCTAAACAGACACGGAAGGGAGACACTCTCCATCTACAAATCATCTAAGTCGTTGCTGAGGTAATAACAGAACAGTGGGAGACCTGCAGGGCATACCATTATGTCATTGGGGCCACGTCAGCAGGGTGAGGTGGGTAGGCAAATCATCTGTGGAAGTTGGGGAAAACTAATGTCCCCTGCGTGGGAACACCTGGAATGGCGGTCCCTGTGCAAATAGATAAGTGATCAATGGATGGCTTAGCCCTGTTTGGAACTCACACACATAAACACATATGTGTGAGAAATGCCTATGTTGAAATGTAAAAGACTAGACAACCACCAGCTACAACCTCTCATGCCTACTGATATCCGAAACAGACCCTGCCAACTCAGGCTTTCACTGCCCGTCAACAGTTAGTACCACTAGCTGTGTTCATCCCCTCATACACCGTCATTGTTTCCCTTGGTATGGCCCACCTATGGTGGGTCCCTCTGTGACTGGCAGTTTTGTCCACACCCCCATATTTGTCTCATTTCCTAATATATGATCCCCACAAACCGCCCTCTGTGTTACACAAGGTTTGTGGAAACCCTCAGGTCTCACATATGTGCAGCAGCACTGCACGTGTGAACGTCAGCCGTCATATCCCTGTCCTCACATTGCATCCCACAGATTCCCAAAACTATCTCCTGTAAACATGAGCAATTGTGTTAATCACTCCAGCTGTGACCTCAATGTTGCTGGCGTTTTCAATACCTTCCACTGTCCCTCCCTAATGCTGCTCAGCACAGTCATTTGTGTGTGCTGCATGCTGCACCTCCCCTACACAATGGAAAGGTGATAGTTATCATTGCACAATCCTGTTGAGACCTCTGTACTATGTGGGTGTGTCTGCACATCCTGCAGGTTGTGGTGTTGCCCACCCACATCTAGGTCCTGTAAAGTGTCGTTTAGGGTTTGAAGACCTCTAACAATGTGTTAATTATGTATGTAAACTCTATCCATGTTATAATTGGACTCTGCCCTATCACATATTCTATAGTGTTGGATGTGCATGACATGTATCTGTACTACGGTGTATTAGTGGAGAGGTATCTCATAGACCACCCTGTATCCCATGCACAGGCATCCAACGCGTTCTGGACAGGATACGCATAGCAGTGCAGCAGAACACGAGGGAGGTGTGTGCTGAGCTGCGCCAATCACGTGAGGAGGTACGAGCCATGCCCCTCACACGGATAGGTGAAGCCCTTGAGGGCATACTTGATGTGCTGCGCCGAGCTGAACCTGCACCACCACCACCACCACCACCACCGGTTCATGAGGTGGCCATGGACCCACGAGGGGGGAGGGGCCAACGTGGCAGGCGTGGTCGACCACGTAGACGTTAAACTATGCTGTTATCCTCATTTTTGTTAACAGTTGTCTAAGCCTGTCTCTGTTGCAATGATCATTTGCAGCATCTATGTATATAGTTCACCCTGTTTTTGAGATGTCTGTATGTGTGATATTTGAAAGGCTCAGAGATGACAATCCTATGTTCATAGTGTGTTCTTGACATGGCTGTGATGGAAATCACACACTTATGTTGACATTTTAGTATAACTACATTGATGTGACTTAAAAGCTGTGACAATAAACAGCTGGCAATAACTACATACACCGTGTGTGTCCAGTGACTGTCCATGTGGTCCCGTGTGTATCTATGAAATTGGTGGGGGGGGGGGGCCCAGACTACATGACTTGCATCCCGGACCCATGCTGCAGCTACCTTGCCACAGGCACCTACCATGTTTATGATGCTCACATATGCAAGCTGTCCTGTGCACATTGTGTCATCACAGTCTATGAGCTGCTCTGGCACAGTGTGCACACACATCCATGTCAAAACAGGGGAACTATGTTGTACATTACCTGTGTTGTTGCCATATGCATCAATGTGTCCAACCCCTCTTACACGAGTAATTGGTGGCAGATGTGTAAACCTTGCCGTGCCTAGTGTAATGATCGCATTCCGTCCACCCCACCATGGTGATGCATGTGACAGTGGCAGAAATGCGTAACATGAATTAATTGGTTGGTTATATATTTTTAAATATGTGGTCAGCTATTCGCTAACGTGTGCGTTGTGTGACTCTGGGACAGGTGCTACGGTGCAACATATGACGCAAGAACCTCATATCAGACACCTACACACATGGTCAACCACCCAAACGTACTGTAGAGCCACTTGAGTTATCACCAGCATGTTTACCCTTCAAAACCATATCTGTCTTCACAAATATCACATACTGCCATACACAGTCTTATGCTGAGTGAGGCACACAAGCATTACAAGGTGTGTTTAACATATGTTTAATATAAACCAAAAACAAATAATGGGACAACTATTTACATTTACAGGGAGGGGGATCATACCATCACCCGCCTCCCCTAACACACACCCTCCCCACCCCTGTCACCCACACGCCCTGAACAAAGTCCCATCCACAATCCCCCACCCCCACATGACACACACCCTCCCTCAGCATGCCCAGTGCTGGAAGACAGGGCAACACAGGGCACATATGTGGACGTCACTTGCGCCATTACTGATGCCAGTGACGCCATTGAGGGGGTGGTTGGCGACATGGCAGACTCACCACCTCGGCTACCACCCTCTCAATGACTCCCGCAAGCCATTGCTGAGAGTGGATCAGCTGGTGGATCCGTTGCTACATCACATGCAGGGCCCCAGACAGATTGTCCACGCATCTGCCACCACACACACACATTGTCTCAGGTGTTTGTGTGGTGGCATCTGCGTAGCCCCTGGGTGGGGCCCTCCATGGTGGAGACAACCGTTGTGGCTGGGGGGAGCCCACAGTGCCCTGTGATGCCCTGTCTTCCACATCACTTTCCCACACACCCTCTGGCCCCCCTCCCCCACTGGCACCCCCCCAATCAGCCCCTCCAAATTGCCATCTGGCCCCTGGTGGGTGTCATCTGATGGAGATGCGTCTGTGGCCGCCTCCACCACCACCACCTCCTCCTCCTCCTCCTCCTCCTCCTCCTGTTCCTCCTCCTGTTCCCCCTCCTCCGATGTTGTGAGGACCACCACCTTGTCCACATGTGGTGTAGTGGGACGTCTCAGGAGGGGTGCGGAGGTGGTGGGCACATCTTCTGCGACATCACCATCTGTGGAAGACGACAGGGATCAGAACTCTGTTAGGTCTCAAATCTAGCACGTCTACATCTGCAGTGGCCACACAGGCTTTGTTGCCAATGGGACATCTGTTACTGATTTGACATCCTGATAATACGCAAATTCAACCTTTTGTGAGCTCTCACCCTGGAGTCGCTGCAGGTAGTTGGCATGGTGGAGGCGCAGCTCCCTCCCCTTCTTCCGGAGATCCTCGACCTGTGGATGGTAATTGAAAGGTTGGGGGCATTAGTGACAGGTCAACCCTCTGCTGGGTCACCCATACAATCACACATCCTTGTGGCCAATGTTTTGCTGCTACAGCCCCACTGTTGTATGTGTGTCTCAGATATAGCATAGTTCAACACATGTCACTGGGGATCCCCATGGGCAACAGACATCTGTCATCACATGTGCATAATGTGTGTGGCAAGGGAGTACCTGGGTCCATGCTGAACCACATCCTTTGTGAACATCTATGGCAGGATCCCACAGTGTTCATGTGCTGCCCTCGCCCCTGTCCAACATGGCTCTCTGAAGTACAGTATACATCTTACACAGGGCAGAACCTGCAGAGGTTAGTGGGAGTCTGACAGAGACATAGTGTGACACACACAACCCACAAGAGTAGATGGGTGGTGTGGGATTACCTACTGCTGCTGTTCCTGCAGATCACCTCTTACAGGGAATTAACTATGCTTTCTTGACCTACACGCAAAACATGGCAAATCCTGTGTCCACAACCTATATGTACATTTTACAAAGGTGGCACCAGTGTGCAGAGGATGTATGGGTGGGCTCTCCTTCCACAACTGTGTGTAGAGGACACTGGGTGAGTGACAGAAAGTACTGTTGTACATATAGAGGGAGTTTGGCATAGCAGAATATTAAACCATGAAATGCGTGCAAGGACCATCATTGCAGCTTACGTGAAGCGGGGGAGCCAGACATGGTAGGTGACGCAAGGTATGTTTTTACTAGCAAACATGACCGGTAGCGCAGGGGTGTGTCATGACTGACACATTGAGAATGTGCACATGCAACAACAGAGACTGCTGGGTTCTAGTGCAGATAACGGCATATACACTGGCCCATGCAGTTGTTTAGCAAACGTTGTGACTGTAGTCTACCTCCATGTCGTCTATTTGACACTCTGTTTAGGTGACGGGTGATGTGCTGCAGCTGGGTCCTGTGTGGATGCAATGGGACACCACATTCACGCTGCAAGGTGGGAGCAGGCCAAACTACATTTACAGCATTCAACTGTGTACAGGCTACAGGTAAGTACCACTGTTGTTGCAAATTACAGCTGGACTCCTCCATAGGCATGCTGTGTGTATGCGTTCATGGGAGGACGTGCTAATGTACAAACATTGCGTGTTGTGGATGCAGCTATAGGCATAGTGATTCACTGATACGTCTTGGTGATGTGATTACATGTTGCTATCTCATATCACAGGTCTGAACCCTCTGTCAATGTAGTATTGGGGCTCTCAGAGTGTTTTGGAAATTACTACCCTGTCAAAAAACTGCAATCCCATGTTCCAGGAGGTGTTATCCGGCCCCGACATGTCTGCCTCAGGTCTCCTATGATACCCAATAGGCGTACATGTGCTGACAGGGGTTGACCACAGATAGACTCTGAAGGAGTGGCAAGGACACATCTATGGGCTGGCCCACACACAGTTCAGGAACCATTGTTTGCAGTATAATGGCGTGAGGGATACACATGTTCATGCACGGAGGACAAGGTGCTTTCCATGCCTTTTGTTAGGAGAACATCACATAACATGTACATCTGATGGTACTGGATTGCCCTGTGCAAGGTTGCTGCAAACAAACAGCACATTATGGACATCCTGACCGAGGGGACTGTAAACAATGGTTGAGCCAGCACTAGCCAGTCTCTCAGGTGCAGAGAGGGGGGTTCCATATGTTCCATAATTATATCCGGCAGTGTACAGCATAATTCAGCTGGCCCAGATACAGGGGGAAAAGCAGGGTCATATGTAGATTCCTAGGGTATGCAATAGGTTTTATTGAGGCTGAGACTATGCGGATAATATAGGTTCCGTCTCTTAGGGGTTCCATTACGCTATATGCAATTCTGGTAATGAGAGGTAAGGAATATAGACATGTCTTTAGCCATTTGAGCTGTGCCACATCCCTGGCGTGATAGCTGTGGGCATGCATTGGTGTGTTGAGGCGTGTAGGTTGTCCATATGATTGAAATGACAATTATGTTTATATGTTACGTTGGCCAGCGTTGCAATAGTCACTGGAGGTACTACATGTCCAAGATACATTTTGGCATGGCCACAACGCACTAGGTTCTGCACGTGTAAAGGTTGTGTTTATTTGCAAGCCTGAATGTGACATGATCTATCTGGTAGTGTGTGGCAAACACACACATCTCAGGTGTGTCGACACCAAGAGACACAGACGCTTACCATCCATGTTTTTTGATGTGTATAATAAGTACGTGATTGACAGTTTAACTTCTGTGTCCATTGGTCTGTTGAGGTGACTGCAGGTCATTCATATTTTTGCAGGTTTCTCCAAACCAAAACCTATTTTTACATACTTGAGTCTCTAGACAGTTAACTGTTGCTTGGTTGCAGGTGTAATGAACATGTGCATTACAGCCCACATTACACACATCTGTTGTTGATGTGGTCTGAGGGTCGTTGTGCTAGACAGGTGACCCCTATATGTGTTTGTGTGCTGACTGCCACCTGTGCAGGCACAGCTTATGTGTGTTTGTGGTCACTGTCACATCCGTGAGTTATCCTATTGGTTCTGTCCATTGGGACGAGACTGTGGCCACTGTGCTGCTCTCATGTGGGCACACTCGTTGGGAGCCACATGCACCACACATGTCATGTGACCGAGCAGCTGATGCATCGCCTGACATGACCGCTGCACTTGTTGTACTGCTGTGAACCTACATTGCACAATAGAAGCAAATAGCATCTCAGTGACTTATGTCTTTGGGAGTTTGATAGCTAGACATGCACCTAAGAGTTAAGGCATTTATGTCGGCGCTTGGCAAGATTGCACAGGATAGCTGACAGGGTCCACATTTTGGGGTACATGCATTGGGTAGGCGAGAGAGCCCTCCACATATCCTTTCAAATGTGGATGCATGTGCCAGTCATCCACTTGGCCCCACACAAACATTCCGTTCCTATGTACCGAGCTGCAGAACACAAACATGGACTTTGTGTACACTGTGGGTGATTGTGCACATCTGGATAAGCACATCATCATACTTGTGGTTTCCTTAATGGTGTTGACCAAAGGAGGGTCCGTTGTGCTTGTGGGCAGAGACAATGTGGGTGCACAGCCGTGTGATGTGAGCAGCATCGGCATAGCAGATTGTGTTGGTCACGGATTATGTTTACACAGTGGTTCATTTACAATGTCAGCTGTAACAGACACATTGTCACCTCTGTGAAAGCTCAGATGTTGCTTTGAGCTCCCTGTGCTGTAGGTTGACTGACATAGTGTGGTGAGAGGCAGCCACCCTTGTGGGGATGTTGCAAGCTCTACAGTGCTCCGTTAGGTGCTAAATGTTTGACGTTGTTGTTCTTCTTTGGTGAGTTAGGTATGCTGGATGCTTGCATTACTGATGCGTTTGAGTAACTATGTGCATGACGCCTGTACCATTCTGTACAACGTACTCTGTCCATGGGTCAAATGTTACCTCCGGCCATCTGGCAATACGGTGATCTCATTTTCATGGGATTCACCACATTGGCTGTCCATGGAGGCGATGGAAGGCCATGGAACCCATCACAGAGGCAACAGGCTTGGGGGTGAGGGGGGGGGGTCAGGCCGCTGGGTGTGTTGCGGCTGACTAGCTCTCATTCTGCTAGGCATATTCGCATGCTCACACATTGGAGTTGTGTGTAATGATGGTGCTACATACTAAGCAGAGGACAGAACTGCCATGATGTGTTATGTGGGGCCTGTTGTTAGACAGCTGTCATCTTTGCATGTTGCGCAATATGTGACAGACATGTTGAGGTCACATTGTCCTGGAGTACTCTGAAATAGACTCTCCAACACTACAGGTGATGTTGACAGGTTAGACTGTAGGCATTTTTAATATCTGAGATGATTCACACCAGCCATGTGTCCTTGCAGCACGAACAATGCAGTAGACTGGGCCCTCACATGAACAACAGCCTGTATTTGCCATAATCACAACATGGGCAATGTTCTGCCCGTGCTTGTCACGTGCTTCAGAGTTGTGACGTCTGTGTCGTGAGAGATGCTGACGTCGATGCTGAAGATGTTTTGGGACATGCATCAGGACGTAGTCCATGTAAATGTTCTATACAGCTGTCCTGTCAGTCATTTTTGTACATGCAGGCACCAAGGCCACATAATGACTTTCAATCCCTAACAGGAGGTCGTCTGCCATGTGGTAAGTAACGTTAGATTCTTATCTCTGTACACACATAATCATGATGGAGTGATCATGGAGGTGTCCTCAATGCACACCAGGTGATGGCAACACCTGGGGATATGTGTGGACATGTTCTGAGCTATAGTCCACAGTATCCAATTGACATCATGTAATGTCCACTGTAATGGCATGATGTGACCCCATATGTGATTTGCTGATATAGGTGACTCTGTTTATTTTGGTGTTTTATCATATTTTGATAATGATGATATGGAGATATGGGCCAAAACATGTGTGTGCTGATCCCCGAAGAGCACATGTTGCATATGGGACATTCTCCCCTAGGCATAGACAGGCCTGCCTTGAACAGGTACATTGTTCCCCACAGAGTGAGCAGAGTCAGTAGAACCATCACGGGAATTGGATGTATCCTCAGTATGGCGGCTAATGTGAAATTAGGTTGTGATGGACATTTGCCTTTGCTAAACAGTTACATGGTACTGTGGTGTGCACACACGTACACATTATCACCTTTCATGCATTTGCCCATGTTGTATAATCGTTTGCTGCCCCAGCCAGTGGTGCACTATGCAAATCTGGGGTGGGACAGGGATCCTGGCTGCCACATTGTGAGCTACCATATGTCATCAGATGGACACAATGCTATGGTTAACCAACACAAACAATGTCTGTGTATATGAACTTGCCAAAGTCAGGACACCACAGCATGCTGTACGGTTCAGTGACTAGGATGAGTCGTACAATACAACATGTGGCAGCATTGTGGCTATGGGGGCTCGCCACTCCCAATGGGGGTTTATTGGCGCAAGCGTTCTCCCCAAGGGTACTGCCAGTGGATGTCCACTATTCAATGGTGACGTAGGCTTTCTGATAAAACTATTGTTTGATCGCCTACCATAGCGCCACATGGGGTAGAGGTGGCCCCTGACAAAATGTGTGTGGCCACAGACACATTGTTGGAGAGGTGTGTACGGGGTTGTGCTGCTTTCTCATGCCAGTCACTTTTGCCTTCCTTCACACAGGCCAGAAAATGCATACATTTTAACATCTCATCATTAGCAATTACAGTACCAGACATGGTTGTGTGTGTCTGGGAACATAGCACAACAATCACAAAATATGGTTTTCACGGCATGAGTGCTCCTCCATGCTGAATCCTGGCTTAGGGCCTAATGGGAATCCAGGGGAGGGTTAGAAAACAGACGACTCTACTGTTGATATGATGGCTGCAGTGTGTGGGTAAATGTGAGGTTAAAATCTTTGTACGTAGTGGGATAGAGGTTGACATCCCACCGTAAATGACATGCAGGGCCACAGGTGTGTCACTACAATAGCTGCTTTCTCCACAACACAGCCACAGTGACCTGGGGGATGTGTGAGATGCCATGAGCTGCAAACGTGCATTTTTCACAGGTACCATCACCACACACAGACACTTTAGTTTGAGCAACAGAGCTTTCTCATTGCACACTGGGGACTGTTTGCAGGCATCCTCTTTTGCAAATGATGATACAGACATGTAAGGGTTTTGTTTAGGTTTTTAGACGCCATTTTAGTTTCCGAGTGTCATCTCCCTCTGTATCTTTGTCTGTGCACATGTGTGCAACGACAACAATGCCCATTGTGCTTGTCACCCTGAGCCAATCATTGAACCACCCTGGGGCCCCCTTGCATGACATTACAGAACCTGGGGAAATGGTGTTTGCCAATGATGGTGTCCATGCTAAGCAGCGTTTCCAAGCATGTGCTCTGTTGCACACATTTGTGTTGACATAATTGGTTTAGGACATCCTGGGACATTACCCCAATGGCAACCTCATCTCCCACCAATCAATGTCGCACTATAGCAACATGAGAGATGGTGTGGGTGGCCCTATTGACCTTGCCAGGGGCCACTACCATGACATTTCACCTTACACAGGGCACAAAATAACACTGCTTGAACCAGTAGCAGCATTGTGTCAAGTGTATCTTATGGGTGAAGTGCTGTTTATGTCCAGGATGATGTGGACACTGTTGCAGGGAGCATAATGTGTGTGTGGTGGTAGGGATTGATCGTGTATGAGCTATGGTAGGTTGCTATGTCTGTAGGCCCTAGCCCTGCTATGCAGACAACATGTGTGTTTACAACACCATAGACATGGGCAAAACCACCATAACATCTGTGGACACCTGTGGTCATGTGTTGGTTTGTGTATGTGTTGGTCAACCACAACTGCTGAATCTATCATTGAAACAACATCACTAATGTCCATGTGTGTAATAGTGTTGGCTTCCTATTATGTGTTAAGATGGTGAAACAACATCTGCATGATGGTATGGGGACAAAGATCTGTTACAGGCGTTTGTTAGCTCCTGACATTTATTTATTTAGCTGTATTTATATTCCGCTTTTCACCGTGTCAAAGCGGTCAATTGGGAGATACATTTAACATGAGGGGATATGACACACATACGCTAATACTTACAGGGAACATGGGCAATGAAGGGTTAAGTGGCATGCCCAAGACCACAAGGAGTGCCTATAGGACTAGAAATCCCAGTCCCTCCGGCCTGAGATTGCTGTCCCCAGGTGGGACTTGAACCCCCGGCCCTCCGGACTGAAGGTTTATGGTTTATGGGGATGGGATGCTATTACACACATAAACATCTTCCCCTACCATATCATTTGCAGACATCGGAGACATGTGTGATGATATATTGACCTCCACGACTATGGGATACGTACAACCTATGTGCCATGACCAACCACAGTATCTTTCAAACATACCCACCATTGCATGCCAGTATCTGGCCCCCTGGGGGTGGTGTGTTCGGACACACATCATCAGCTGCATACACTTTAGCAAGAGGGTGACTAACAGGACACATTACGAAGGTGACTGGACTCCTGGGGATATTGAGAATGCATATAACTTGTTAGTCACACACAACCATATCCCCATGGTGCCAGATAACCCAGTGTGATGGGCTCCCTGGACTCCAGGGGATAGGGAGGACAAAGCAAACTGTTTAAGCACACACAACCATATCCCCTGGGTGACAGTGAACCCACTGTGATGGGCTCCCTGCACTCCAGGGGATAGGGAGGACAAAGCAAACTGTGTTAGCACACACAACCATATCTCCAGGGTGACAGTGAACCCACTGTGATGGGCTCTCTGGACTCCAGGGGATAGGGAGGACAAAGCAAACTGTTTAAGCACACACAACCATATCCCCTGGGTGACAGTGAACCCACTGTGATGGGCTCTCTGGACTCCAGGGGATAGGGAGGCTAATGCAAACTGTTTTAGCACACACAACCATATCCCCTGGGTGACAGTGAACCCACTGTGATGGGCTCTCTGGACTCCAGGGGATAGGGAGGCTGATGCAAACTGTTTAAGCACACACAACCATATCCCCTGGGTGACAGTGAACCCACTGTGATGGGCTCTCTGGACTCCAGGGGATAGGGAGGCTAATGCAAACTGTTTAAGCACACACAACCATATCCTCTGGGTGACAGTGGACCCACTGTGATGGGCTCTGTCTTCTCCTGGGGATGGGGAGGCTAATGCAAACCGTTTCTGCACACAACAACATCTAGCCAGGATGACAGATGACCCACTGTGATGGGTTCTGTCTTCTCCTGGGGATAGGGAGGGTAATGCAAACTGCTTAAGCACACACAACCATATCCCCTGGGTGACAGTGAACCCACTGTGATGGGCTCTCTGGACTCCAGGGGATAGGGAGGCTAATGCAAACTGTTTTAGCACACACAACCATATCCCCTGGGTGACAGTGAACCCACTGTGATGGGCTCTCTGGACTCCAGGGGATAGGGAGGCTGATGCAAACTGTTTAAGCACACACAACCATATCCCCTGGGTGACAGTGAACCCACTGTGATGGGCTCTCTGGACTCCAGGGGATAGGGAGGCTAATGCAAACTGTTTAAGCACACACAACCATATCCCCTGGGTGACAGTGGACCCACTGTGATGGGCTCTGTGTTCTCCTGGGGATGGGGAGGCTAATGCAAACTGTTTCTGCACACAACAACATCTAGCCAGGATGACAGATGACCCACTGTGATGGGTTCTGTCTTCTCCTGGGGATAGGGAGGGTAATGCAAACTGCTTAAGCACACACAACCATATCCCCTGGGTGACAGTGAACCCACTGTGATGGGCTCTCTGGACTCCAGGGGATAGGGAGGCTAATGCAAACTGTTTTAGCACACACAACCATATCCCCTGGGTGACAGTGAACCCACTGTGATGGGCTCTCTGGACTCCAGGGGATAGGGAGGCTGATGCAAACTGTTTAAGCACACACAACCATATCCCCTGGGTGACAGTGAACCCACTGTGATGGGCTCTGTGTTCTCCTGGGGATGGGGAGGCTAATGCAAACTGTTTCTGCACACAACAACATCTAGCCAGGATGACAGATGACCCACTGTGATGGGTTCTGTCTTCTCCTGGGGATAGGGAGGGTAATGCAAACTGCTTAAGCACACACAACCATATCCCCTGGGTGACAGTGAACCCACTGTGATGGGCTCTCTGGACTCCAGGGGATAGGGAGGCTAATGCAAACTGTTTTAGCACACACAACCATATCCCCTGGGTGACAGTGAACCCACTGTGATGGGCTCTCTGGACTCCAGGGGATAGGGAGGCTGATGCAAACTCTTTAAGCACACACAACCATATCCCCTGGGTGACAGTGAACCCACTGTGATGGGCTCTCTGGACTCCAGGGGATAGGGAGGCTAATGCAAACTGTTTAAGCACACACAACCATATCCCCTGGGTGACAGTGGACCCACTGTGATGGGCTCTGTGTTCTCCTGGGGATGGGGAGGCTAATGCAAACTGTTTCTGCACACAACAACATCTAGCCAGGATGACAGATGACCCACTGTGATGGGTTCTGTCTTCTCCTGGGGATAGGGAGGGTAATGCAAACTGCTTAAGCACACACAACCATATCCCCTGGGTGACAGTGAACCCACTGTGATGGGCTCTCTGGACTCCAGGGGATAGGGAGGCTGATGCAAACTGTTTAAGCACACACAACCATATCCCCTGGGTGACAGTGGACCCACTGTGATGGGCTCTGTCTTCTCCTGGGGATGGGGAGGCTAATGCAAACTGTTTCTGCACACAACAACATCTAGCCAGGATGACAGATGACCCACTGTGATGGTCTTTGTCATCTGTTGGGGATATGGTGGGTGTCTTACATTGTGTGGGCACACAGAACCATATCTCCAGGGTGAATGATAGGCCACTGTGATGAGCTTTCAGGACCCCTGGAGCTAGGGAGAATGTTTTAAACTTTGACACTACACAAATCAATATCACCAGGATGACAAGTAACTCACTGTGATGGTCCTTGTAGTCTTCTGGGGATAGGGTGGATATATCTTAAATTGTCTATCCACACACAACCATATCTCCAGGGTGATGGATAGGCCACTGTGATGAGCTCTCAGGACCCCTGGGGATAGGGGGGGCGTATTCCACACCTTTGGTTGAAAAATCCATATCACTGGGTTGACATACATACCATTAATGCTACTTTTCGCATAGCCTTGTGCTGTACCCAACTAGACATGTGACGATGCTGAGTGAGCACAACTCATGCATAGTTCTGCTGAATGTGGCTGGATCAATTGCAACTTGATTAAGCATGCACAATATGTCAGACTAGACCTTCCTTTTATATTTTGACAGACATATGGAGGTGTTACATAACTTCACACATTACGTTATTTACTGTGTCTTGTGCAAGGGACAATGTATGTGTCACTGTAATGATTGATCATAGATATCATTATTTCTACCTCAGATCTCATTCACATGTTAACCTCTACACAGTTGCCTTTCATTCCATGGTTGCCTTGTTGGTCTCGTGTTTTAATGTTGGTGTTAATTTCATTGCGGTTTAGTAGCTGGTTTATGATGTTGTATGGTTGTCTTTTGAAAGGTAATTGAGGTCATTTGACTCTGACACTCATACTTGACATTGACAATTGCTACCATTCCGCAGTACATTCTGTAATGTGCTGCTGTGATATTGTCAGTGTTGTGGTTTGCTAGGTTGTGTATGGTGATGTCTGAATCCAGGTATTGGGGTCAGGATACAGTGTGTATGATATTGTCTCTACACGGGCAGATTTTGTTGAGCTTCCTCCTGTGTATTGTCTTTTGCAGTACAGTGCACAAAGTGGTTAAGGTTATAGTCCTTTTTTTATCCATATGCTCATTAATATGCATGTATAATACTCCTCATTGTATTGGTTACATACAACAGCTATGTCACGTTAGCCGCCTATGATAAAGGGGACCATCACAGAGTAATGACACCAGGGCCGTCAATCACACTGTGATGTATTAGTTCACAACGGATGCGATTTGGTGATGGTTTGGTGGGGTTACTGACAGGGGACATGTTGGTGGGCTTGTCTGTGTGCAATGCAGTCTATGTTAGTTTTGAACGTTGCCGGACACTGCCAATATGTGCTTTCCCTAACCACACAGATGTGATTTGTGTATGCTTGATTGAGCTCTGGAACTCCTTGTCTATGGGTGACCTTACACATTAGAGTAGCTCTCTGCATATGCTATTTTCTTATTACCTCGAGATGCAGACTGTGAGTAATGGTGGCTTGGTGAGGTTACATCACTGAGGAAGGTTACATTGACTTCTATGTGGTCTTGGTTTTGGCTGAGTATGGGTTATTTGTCATACTGTTGTATACAAGACATGTGAGTGTCTTCAAAGAGGCATACTAATGCCAGGGCAATATCTGAATTTCTTAATTAACTGAGAACGTGCCTCACCGTACACGCCATTGCTCTCAGGTCTGCATCTGTGTGTCTCACCTGACCATAGCCTGTTGTGATTTGTAACATGTTAACCTCATTTACGATAGCACAAACCATTTGTACCTCACATGCCCCATATAAATGAGCCATACATGTAACATAGTGTAAAGTAAGGTAGCAACATCCAGCACACAAACAACAACTACAGAGTGGTGCTGCTTGTGTTGTGGTTGTGACAGTCCTTTTTCACCCACCTTCAGCATCGCGATGTGTTGATGCACCATAGACCCTCATCTCCGCCCTCATCATCTCTGGGACAGATGTAGCTGTGCCTACGGACGGGCTGGGTTGTTGCGTGTGCTGGATTGCTGCAGCCTCCAGTGGTGATCTGGTGTGTACGGGTTGGTCCAGGGACCCCTCATCTGCAGTTATGCTGCCCCCTGACACTGGAGGCTCTGTCTCGACCAAACTCATTGGGATTGGGATTGGGATGTCCACCTGCTCCTCCTCCTCCAAAACATCCTCCTCCTCCTCCTCCTCAGCAGCCCCCATTACACTGTAGTCACCTGGATTGTGAACAATCACAGAGAGAACACCTATGTTTAAGCAATCCACATATATTTACGTGTGTGCTAATGACACCACAGACATGCTGTGTTGGGTTGGCGCATTTGTGCTGCATACAGTACCCAATACACCATGCCAGACGTGTGTTTCCACACCATGTAGCTGTTCCTGCGACACATGTGTGTGGTTTGGCAGAGCAAAAATTGCATGTTTGCCATGTTTCTGGTCATGTTTCCATTCAACATGTTTCAACATCCCCTCCATTTCGGCATCTATGCCACATATGTACACACATGCCTGTGGATGGCCACACCCTTACACCTGATTTTGCCAAACACTGTATGTCTGTGTGGGATAGTGAATATGGCACATATTTGTTATGACATATTATGTGCTCATTGTTACATGTGATCAGCAGGGACTCATTGTGTAGCGGACGACAAGTAGCCAGCTCCTCTGCCCCACTGAGATGCACATGTGGCACTGTGCTGATACAATGACACACAAACATGACCTAATCAATGGCCCTCACACTCATACAGGGGATGACAATCACAGGTGTGGCGTTGTTGTAGTGACAGTTGTGTGTGTGTTTCCTAGTTACAGATGTGTAGGGGATGGTTTGGGAAAGAAAGTGTTATGTTGACCAGGGACCTGTCAAACAATCAGGTTGTAGAGGGATATTTCCCACACATGTGCCTCCAGGATAGCAATATGATGTTGATTTGGTCACACGTAAGTAAGTGTCTGTGCAGATGACTGATCTCTACGGAATGGTAATAATACACATTAACCTGTAGGTGACGCTTACTATACATACCTGCTCGAGGATGTGCCGTATCTAGGGCTTCAGGAAGTCCACGGAGGTAGATATGTCCCAAACGTGCTGCCAGCTCTTGTTCAAGGGGCGAGAGTGTTGGTATGAAGGGGCCCCCGCCACCTGTGCCCATAGCATGTTGTCTTTCTGCAAGCATGTGCTGACGTACCCCTCTTTTAATATCTTGCTGCCTTACATTTCTTTGCCTCTGGCTGTTTCCAGTCATCTGTGGCCGCAGTAGGTGGTATGAGCCGCCCCACCTTCTCACGATGTCTCCACCAGGTACTGCGTGCCATGGTCAGCCGGGTGGGGAATTACATAGCCATACCCCACACTAGGCAACAATGGAGGACCCTGAACCAGGCCTTTGAGGCATTAGCCGGGATACCACACGTGATGGGAGCTATTGATTGCACACATGTTGCCCTGGTCCCGCCTAGAGACAGGGAGGTAGCGTTCCGCAACCGCAAACACTACCATTCCCTGAATGTTCAGGTTGTATGTGATGCAAATCTGCATATTCTGAATGTGGTCCCTAGGTTTCCAGGGTCCACCCATGACTCCTATATTCTGCATCACTCGGCAGTATTCACGCAATTTGAGGAGCACCGTTATGGGGACTGTATATTGCTTGGTGAGTATGTCAGGATCACCTATCGATGTATGACTTTCTACATGTGTGTATTTGTAGTCCCATATGATGCAACTTGTTCATATCAGAACATGCAGGTAATATCTGAGAAATGTTATATAGAGGACTGCTGTACGTTTAAATTATTACAGCCGTCTATAGGTCCATTTACACTACTAACATTAACATTGCACATGAGCATCCTAACAGTATATGATCATAACATGCACATGGTGTACATCTGCAGACACCCCTGTGCATGTGGCTCTGTTGTTGCTGATGTCCCCATAATGTGTTTTGGAGGCAACAGCGAACAAGTCTTGGGGGGGGGGGGTGTTGCCCTTCACATACACCTGTGATGATGTTTAATAGTTGCCTCATAATTGTATGGCATGTAACATTGATGTTGTTGATAATCCATACACGTAACCCGTGTCATGTGTGTCTTAGTTTAACCCACACACTCTGTAATGCAGTTGTCACCCTGGAAGCAAAGGATAACATGAGGGGGTGTAGAGCAATATCTTATGGGTGTTTTTGAGCTTTTCTACAGTGACAACATGTGTGCATATCTCTGTCCACACTTATTGGCTATGTCAAGGGTTTTTGGAAACACAATATAGGTGTTACAGTACCTTTGTGCACTGTAGATGAGCAGACGTTAGTATCATCTTGTCTGGACATCCTCATATATGTGAACATTATGGATTGGTGACGGTTAAAGCAAGGGCAATAAGTGGGTGCATACAAACCGGTTTCACAACCAACTACACAGGAGGGTAATTTCCGTATGTATATGTATTTGGCCCACACTCATTAGGGGTACAGTATGCATGTTTGACATCCACAACTTCCAAAGAATGCAGACAAAATGGATACACTGCAAAGGATGGCTATTACAGTAATTTGCCACCAATACTATACAGCATATGGGGATTTACTGACAAATATGCATATGTGTACCCTGCAGAACATGATGTGTATAGGTGATATAGTGTACATTGTGCCATACCTCCATGGCATACATGTTGGGGGGGGGGGGAGGTGTCGCTGACGTAGATGTCAGCATGATTTTCAAGGGTTACTGTTCAAACATATACTTTGATTATGTGATTAGTGGATTGCTGTTGTGGTCTCACAGTGGCGGTGAGGCAGATCTGGACAGTAACTGCATGACAATATGCATGTTGCACACACACACACACACACACACACAATCTATGCAGAGATAGATGGACGTGTTCTTTTATTTGCGATGGGTGTACGTACTCGAGAGGCCATGTGCTCATTTTCTGTCATCCTTTTATTTTTCTTTAATGCAGCCTAGTTGTGTTGTTGTATCGTTCCATCAGCATGTGTTGTGCATTGTTTTCTCATGTGTTATGAAGTGGAATTAATGTTTGAAATGAACTCCTGCATTCACATGCAACATTTCTTTCTGCAGGTGATGCAGGATATGGGTGTCGCCCCTGGCTGCTGACTCCTGTGCGTCAGCCACGGACACTGCAGAGCAGAGGTACAATGAGGCCCATGCCTCCAGTCGCTCAGTCATTGAGCGCACCTTTGGTGTGTTAAAGAGCCGCTTCAGGTGTCTGGATAGGACAGGCGGGGCCTTACAATATAAAGCACGCACTGTTGCCGAGATAATCATAGCCTGTTGCATCCTGCACAACATTGCTCTCAGGCACAATATCCCTGCAGAGATTAATGAGGATCTTGAGGAGGATCCAACGTGCCCCCCTGAGCGTGCCAGTGCTGACACACGGGAGGGCACAGCGGTCAGGAGGAGGTTAATTGCAGAGATCTTCTCATGTACGTATTAGTTATCTTTGCACACTAATGTTTTATATTATGTGCGTAATGGTTACTGAGTTTGATGTCTATGTAAAGGTAGAATGTGGATGCCACACTCCATGTGCATTTCAATCACAATGCCAACATCACATATAGGCATGAGTGTGACACAAAGAATGTGGGCGGGGCACAACAACATTTGTTGGCTGATGATGTGTGTGGTTGTTGATCCTTTTTTAGGAAATTTGAACGGTCACATTCCCATTTAGTGTCTGCTTCTGGGAGATGCAGCTGTTGTGCACATGCAAGGTTTTGGTAAGATGCTATGGTTTGAGCACAGTATCTGCCATATGGTGAGATTTACACGTTGGGGGGTAGTCCGTGTTTGTGGACAATTGTCCTTTGGGGTGTGTTAATAGTACACCAAATAGTGTGGTTTTGGTGGTAGTTCAGCTCCTCTGACATGCCTATGTTTGTGTTCTCATCATGTGTGTGGCTAAAAGTCATACATGGCAGAGTACACATGCTTAGTGCAACTATGTCTGGATGGTAAGAACTATGTTTGAAGACTGTAAATGTCATCCCTACAGTGTGTCGAAATGTATTGGTCAACTAGTATACACAACATGGATATATTTAGGGATGGTGACCTGGACATTGCCCATCAAGGGGGTGTGGTTGCTAAATGTTTTATTTGTAGAGTTTACCGTCAGTGCAGTGATGCATCTCTACACACATGTTGAGATGAAACAGGCCAAAACAGCAAGGAGTGTTTAGTAGTAGCCAAGTTGACCCATAAATGTGGGAGTGGCTTGTGGTATGACAGG
Organism: Ichthyophis bannanicus; assembly: GCA_033557465.1. NCBI lineage: Eukaryota > Metazoa > Chordata > Amphibia > Gymnophiona > Ichthyophiidae > Ichthyophis > Ichthyophis bannanicus. Next base: position 71,570,061 of record CM066031.1, read on the forward strand.
TTTTTATTGGCGTACATGGCATTTATTTATTTATTTATTTTCTTATATACCGCACTATTAAGATCAGTGCGGTTTACATTACAACTGAACAATGCAACAATGTTTTTACATAACACAATGTGCTTACATAGAACAGGGGTACAGTCATAAGGGGAGAATAACAGGGAAACTATAAGATATATACACATACACTTTACATAGAGTTATACAGCATATCTCGCTGATGCTATCACAACATCAGACATCATGCATGTGCTACAGGCTGTGTATGTGTGTAGGTCAGGGGAAAAGAGTCTATATGAGGAAATACATTGCAGACACGAGCAAGTGACGGTTATGTTGGCATACAAACAAAGAGATAGGGTACAGGTATTTCTCAGGCCTACACATCTAGGGTATGCATGCTTTGACATTGTCATTGACACACAGTGGGATGGCATACAGCCATCATGGTTTACTCACAGGCAGACATGTGTGTGTGTTGTTGACTACATGACGGTAATATGAGAACCTATTTGTGCATATCATCTGCACATAGGTGTCATTATTACTGCAGGTATGAGATGTACGCAGCAGGATAGGTCATTGAACAGTGGATACGGGAGGACCACCTGCATATTTCCAATGTGTTGTAGCAATTGTCAGTTTGTTGACATACACAATCTGGTCACCAGTAAACATGGACAGGGATCATTGTTGGCAATATGGTGAGTGTATGGTATTATTACAACCTTGGCATGAGGTGGAACCATGCTGGTAGCACACACATCTATTTCTCTGTGTGTAAAAAGACAGATAGTTAGGACAGGAAACAGAGAGATTACAGACACCATAAAGATAGCCTACAACACCTCCATGATGCCTGTTACATGTAAGACATCTGTACATTGTGATATACAGCAGTCACTCATTGTGTGATGTATTGTGGTCTGACAGCTGCAGGCATGAAGGTGCAGTCAGTGATACACAGGTAGCACATAACATATGTTGGCTTCTCTTGTGTCTCCAAATGCACAGGACATACTTTGTACGGATACTGTTTTTGAGATGCATTGCCATGTGACTCTACATCCTTGAAAATGCCGTGATTTTGGGTAGGTCGATCTACATTGACATTGTGTGTGCCTGTAGTCATGTGAATAATATGTGTCTTGAGATTTCTCATATTGGGCAGATGCTGTTATTTACTTTTTTTCACCTGTGCCTCCGTAAGCCATCTCTTGCTATGTTCACTCATATCCCCATGCGCTTGTGTTCAGCATGTCCTCTGGCACAGTCTCAATGCGACATGTACAACATACATGCATGTGTGTGTAGGTTGTGGTTTGGTGTATTTTACCACCACTGTCAACGTCCCCAACAATGTACTATCAGCCAACAAAACGGTATCATAGCATGTTCCATGGGCCTTTATATGTACAGATATCCACCTGTGCACATACAGGCCATGTGTTACAGATGGGACGCTGAACTTTACATACTGTGTGTGTGTCTGTTTTTATAGGTTGCATGTGTGATGATGGCTTGATCAGACATAGTACATTTTCATCTGCTGTGAGGGGTTTGTGCACCTTCACATAATTGGCAACAGGCATAACTCATACATAGGGGGGTTTAACTTGTGACCATTATCTGCATGTGTTGTGTGCTGTGATTAGACATGTGTCTGCTGTTTAGAGAAAGCACTGTTGTGAAACTTTGGTGCCTTTCAGATATGAACATAATGGTGACATGCATCAACAGTGGTTTGACATTGTGATTCTACACCTTTTGCTGACATTGTCTCCTTTCATTGTGATGTAAGCTGGCTGTTTAGTGGCTCAAGGGATTGATGACATACACCTGTTGCAAACACAAGGTAGGTTTCACCTTTGTTATTTGGATATGTACATTTGTATTTAACTGGTGATGATCTCATATGTGTCTCCTGTTTATGTTAGATTTCCTTTATGCTCACATGAACAGATGCATATTGTGTGTAGGTGTGAGACACTTGTGTGACATGAGCATGGACATGACCATATCCATGTGCCACCCGTGTCTGTGTTTACCATTACTTATGTTGGCCAGAACGTTTATTTTACTATTGATATCATGTCATGTTTGCCTATGCATCCCTTTATTCTGCATTTTGTATGGTGTGACGGTCTGACAGTTGTGTTTATTTTGCAAAGTGTCTAACCATAACATACATATCCTCTCCTGACACAGCACAAAGGACATACCAGACGCATCTCTTACAGAGCATCTGTTGTCACCACCAACCACCTGCTGGAGGAAAGTACACCATGCAACTCTTTACCAAAACATTTCGCCATTGGATGTTTGAGCTATGAGATTGGATCAAATGACTGTGAGGGACAATATTACTCTTTAACTGCTGATTTCCCCATGACAGAGGTGTCCAACGCAATGTTGATGCTACGGTTATGCAGTGAGTGATGCTCAATGTAGAGGACACACATAAACTTTGAAGGACTGTGCCATATTGCACACTAATACTTGACTATGCATGGCTATAGCTGAAATAACCCTGGTAACCTAACCTTCTGGGATGCTGATACTATTTTGACTTTGGACACTGATTCCCCCTTGTGCAGCAGCAACTGACATGGACAGCGTACGTGCTACATTCAGACACAGTTGAGCTTTAAAGGACTTTGTCCCAAGGGTGTGTCATGCCACCCACAATATGATGGTGGTTTCCTTACAACACAAACATACACCCATGTTTTTGGCATGTGGCTGACTATGGGCCAATCCTATTGTCAACGTGTTACTGCTTTCCACCTGGACATGATACTGTCTTTACCTCCACAATGCTTTCAAGCACACCGACATCTTAGACTGAGGTTTTCAATGACCCAAGGGTTTTTCAGGGCATGTGTGTCATCACTGTATCATATTGCAATGTGGCTGTTGCTTGTGCATATGACTGACTATGTTTGTGAGACACAGCATGTGGGGCTATGACTTATGTGTGGTTCCCTGTAATAAGTTTGTACAAAATGTCCTTCTTCACATGCTACATCTTGTGTTTGTTTACTGTGCATACATGACAGTGTGCATATGTGTACAGACCTTCCATTTGCCATTTCAACGGACCAGATTATGCCCTATGCTAGGGACACTCACATTGCCACATTATGTTTGTAGTGTGGCAGTATGTGTGACCGTTCTACTTTTTCACTTGTGCATTCCATGTATCATGCTATATGTGGCCAAACAGTGTCTACACAAAAAGAAAGGGCAGGGTGACCTCCTTGATGGTGTTATATGTGCATGTTTCTGCAGGATGTTTACTTGGGATTATGTCTGTGTTCATGTGCCTGTGCTACCTGTTACCATATGGTTATTATGATGTTTCAGATTGTTTTTGTCCACATTGTGGCTGGTTTGCTTCGTAGATCAGGCATTAGGATGAGAGCCTCCTCATTACTTGTATTGCATGTGTATTGACATGTAAAACATTTGTCAATAGACGTTTTTGATGTTTGTCTGACTCCTGTGTTGTCAGATGGGCATGTTTTGAGGAACAGATGAGGTGTGTTGGGTCCTTAGCATGCAGCGTCTACTCTGTACCTGCACTTATATGTTGGGAACACATTTGGGCCAAGCAACACCAGGTGGGGGCAGGGGGTCTGCTAACGAGTGCACAGCATGCACCTGATGCACATTATATTATGTGCCACTAATGTGTGGTCAACAAAGTACGATTAGTGTAGGAGGTGGATTTGCGAGCTGCTAAGGGTGTTTCCCACTTTCACAGGGGATACGGTCAGCCTTGATATTATGATGGCACTGTCTACACTATTTGTGATGTGTTAGCAAAATAAATATATGTATTTGACAGCCACTTTCTCGGTTTGATGATTGATCATGGTGACAGACCTGGACTGCAATGTGTGCCTCTGTATCAGTCCTGACTCCTTGTGACCCACAGACTACATTGTTTTCTTGTCAAGGTCACTGGATGTAGATGAGGTGGTATGTTTTCCATGGAAATGGAGGGTTACCTGACTTACCGTACGCCACAGGGGGTGCTACTGTGAATTTATCACTGTTTTTTTTGGGGCCAAGCCAGTTTTCTATTCACTATGTTAGTTCTACACTATTTGAGCGTACTGTCCCTTTATGGGGTCCTTTACTGGTCATGTCCATGGTGCACATCTGCTCACATCCTTGCACAGTGACAGCTGTGTATGTGCCAGCCATATGGCACATCACTGTGAATGAATGGTTGACATAAACACACTCCCTTTGGGGGATTTGTGTTACAGTGTGCTCATTTTGCAGTTTGTGGGATTGTCTACAGTGATGTGTTTGAACTCTGTGGTTTGGAGGTTTTATTCAGATTGTAGGGTTTTTGGACACACTGGCTTAAATGCACCATTATGTACCACCAGCTTACTCACCTCTACACACACCCTTCCCTCTTTTCACTGTACCACAGGGTGCATCCTGTGTGCTGCATCCCCATAACATATTCGTTGTTACAGAGGTCTCTTACTTTATGGTTTTAACATGCCAATGCACGTAGTGATTTGTTTTGGCTGTGATTCTGGTGGTGTGTGTGGTACACCTGTTTGCATGTTGATCTTTATCCCGACACAATCATCATTATTCACCTGATCCACAGAGCATCATGTGCTGCCCTGGTGTGTTTTTTTTTTAAATGTACATGCTGTATTCACTGCAGAACATTCCCTTGTGTTGGTGCAGGTGTCCCTGGTGCCAAATACTGAGTGGACGTAGATCGGTACATAGCAGATGTGCATGTGCATTTGCTCACTATTTATTTTGGTGGTTTGCTTGTTTTGACAACCAGCAGGCATTTGGTGTACTGATATGCAGTGTTTTTGTATGCAGACTTTGCTAATGTGCTCACATTGGCGGTGTGGCCTACCGGTTTAGGCATGGCCATTTGTGGTGGTGGTAATCGGTGTGCTCCCTGTCTGCTGTCTTGGATTTGTATGCTTGTCCTGCATTGGTGCGTTTCATTTGTCTGCGTGTCATATCTTTGGTGATGTGTGGTATGACCACATTGTACCCTCATCTGAGTTCTGAAACATCCTTGTGTCCATCCTCTGTCTGCCAGCTGTGTGCCATCTTACCCTGATGTGCATGCTGCTTCCCCACATCGTGAACTCCATCACATTCATGCATTGCAGCTCGCCCTGCTTGCCTCCCCTGTGTATGCTCAGCCTAGCACCTGTACTCCACAGTCATCCTGTTATTTCACTTATCCTGCCATTGCAGCCACCTCTGCTAGCCACATCTTCCCATCCTCTGTCACACACAGTCATTACATCATGGCACATTACCATCACTCTGTGCATGGATCTCGTTGGCGACAATATGTTTTTCAAATTTTATGGCTGTCACATGGACTGAAGCTGGTTTCTGCATGCCATCAACGAATCTACATCGTTCTTTTAGTTAGATATTGTCTATGTTCTCAGCTCTGTGCAGTGTTCATGTTACATGTGTGTTTGCCACATACGTGTTTTAACATTCAAATTGTGCAATGTTGCTGTTGTTGCCTAGTATTGCTGATTTCACCTATACATCCTTAGGGCATCTTCTGCCACACCTTTGATTCAGACAGCTTATGGGGTGCCTACGATAGTGCCTTGGGAGTTGACAGACTTTCAACATGGCCTCAGGGAGATATGAAGGGTTTCCTTTGCTAACGGGATATGTAGGGAATGTTCGATCTGATGCACCGTAAAATGGCCAGTTATATATGGCACAAGGGTGTAGTTCTCTTTAGATGGACGCACGGATTTCTGTACACTTGCACACAGAAATGGAACATAACTCAGCTAACCTAATTCCCAGAAAATACTAAACCATGACCCCTGCAACATCATTGACTGTCTTCACCAGTTGTAGGCATACATTACATAGGAGTATGTGGTTTCTCACCATACCTTGTATGTAATGGACCTATGTTCATATTGGGATTTCAGTCTCCAAAGGGGATAGGGCATTTTCCAGGATAATATGAACTCTGCTCCCCTGTTGATATCTGTCCCCGGGGCCTGTCAGCAGCACCTCATAGCTAAATCAGTAATGGCAGACGCAGGTCTGCCATTGATGATTTAGCAAGGGGGGGGGGGGGCTGCAGACAGACCCAGGCAACTGATTACAATGACATTTACTCTGAACCCCTGTGGATATCAGTCGCCAGGGGCTGGGTGCAGCCCCTCACTACTAAAACAAGGATGTCAGACCTGGGTCAGCACACCTACTTACCATTTCCAAACATCACAATGCACAGTGCTGCCAACAGAAACAGTGCTGTTACCTTTATCTGCCTCATAGGCCACCCTACATGGCGCCCCATCGCACACACTTTCAACAACCTTGTACGGTGCCATGGCGGACAATCCATTTACACATGTGTCCTATGGGGTAACTTCAGGGGCATGTTATGTTACAGTGCTGTGAAAGTACATGTGCTTGAATAAGTTATTGCACAGATATACGAGATGTGCCTCCTAAAGCTATATTAACCCTAACAGGTGAACACTCAACAAGCCATGTTCATTTGCCATTGTTGGGGGTTGCACCCCTGACCCCTACTCATTCCCTTACCCATTGCGATATGATTGTGTTTCTGGCCTTGCACATCAGCGCACCACCATATGGCTCTCCAACATCATTATGCTTCCAAAACCATTAGCACACACCCTTATGCCCAGCAGCGCTACACCTTATGCCACCCATACTTTGTCAATGAACACCACAGACAGCTTCCTTCAGTGTGCACTGTGGTGGCTTGAACCCATGCTCCCTGCACCTTTGGTCAGTGTTCTAACCACTGTGCTGTGGCTCAGTTCTTCTGCTTTTATATCAATGCGCCACCTATGCCTCCCACGATTCACAGGCCTCCAAAAACATTTGGGTGCCTCTTTAGGCCCAGCAGCGCAACGCCTTATGCTGCCCATATTTTGCATACCTTCTAAAGTAATACCACAGCCAGCTTTCTTCGGTGAGCACTGTGGTGGCTTGAACCCATGCTCCCTGCACCTTTGGTCAGTGTTCTAACCACTGTGCTGTGGCTCAGTTCTTCTGCTTTCCTATCAATGCGCCACCTATGCCTCCTACGATTCACAGGCCTCCAAAAACATTCGGGCGCCTCTTTGGGCCCAGCAGCGCAACGCCTTATGCTGCCCATACTTTGTATACCTTCTAAAATAATGCTACAGCCAGCTTTCTTCAGTGAGCACTGTGGGGGATTGAACCCATGCTCCGTGCACCTTTGGTCAGTGTTCTAACCACTGTGCTGTGGCTCAGTTCTTCTGCTTTCATATCAATGCGCCACCTATGCCTCCTACGATTCACAGGCCTCCAAAAACATTTGGGTGCCTCTTTGGGCCCAGCAGCGCAACGCCTTATGCTGCCCATACTTTGTATACCTTCTAAAATAATGCTATAGCCAGCTTTCTTCAGTGAGCACTGTGGGGGATTGAACCCATGCTCCGTGCACCTTTGGTCAGTGCTCTAACCATTGTGCTGTGGCTCAATTCTTCTGCTTTTATATCAATGCACCACTTATGCCTCCCAGGATTCACAGGCCAACAAAAACAGTAGCACGCTGCTTCAGGCCCAGCAGCGCTCTGCCTTATGCCACCCATTATTTATCTGCCTCCTAACATTACGCTTCTGACAGCTGTCTTCATTGTACACTGTGGGGGATTGAACCACTGAACCCTGCACCAGTGGTGGGTGGTCTAACCATTGTGCTGTAGCTTTGCTCTCATGATTGCACATCAGCACGCCACTTATTCCTCCTGTGCAGCCACCTCATGCGCTAATGTGCGGGGCGCATATGGGCGACCCGCACCTTACCGCATATGCAAATCACGCATTTCCCTCTTCAGCGCGAAACGCCCACTCCTTATATGGCACCCGCACTCTACCGCGGCACGCACTTTACCGGGATCTTAGTAAACATACCCCTATGGTTTTTTTCAAAAACATTTTCCATATATAATTTTTTTATATATAATCTTATATATAAATATTTATTTATTTATTCATTTATTTATCTATTTATTTTTCTTATCTATGTTCCATTTTTAATATACATTTCTAGTGTGTATATATATATTTCTTTATTTTTGCCACATATTTTAATTTTTATTATTATTTTATTTATTTTTATTATTCAGTATTCATTTTAACTTTTCTTCATATATGAAATATATTCATAAAGATATTTCTTTATTTTTGCCACAAATTTTAATTTTTAATTTTAATTTTTATTTATTTTAATTTTTATTATTCAGTATTTATTTTAACTTTTCTCCACATATGAAATATATTCATAAAGATTTTTTATTCATGAAGTTTTGTCTTTATAAGCCCTTTTCATTTTATTTTAATATGAATGACGGTTTTTATGAGCATATACGGACCTTTAATTCCTTTGCATCTTTCTTTTCTTTTGCCCTCCGTTTCCTCACATTTGTTTTTCTACAATACCTATGTTTTTCCTAGAGTTTGTACCACCCACTACCTTCTTTCTGTATCATGCCCTCTTGTCACTGCTTATCTGCCAATGTATGCTTGTTTCTTTCATGTGTTGTTCCCATGCTATTGCTTCTTATTTTTGTTATGTATATGATGATGTTACTCCTTTATATATTTCTTTTTTAAGGTATTTGTGTATTTGTAACTTTTTACGGTTCAGTTCATGGCTTTCACCTGTCCTTTGGACCGCGAATGCTTATATGCTAATTTCGATGACGCGCTTATGGGAGGGCCCTTCTCTGTATTTATTTTGATCCACTACACTTGCGCGGCGTTTTCCCGCTCAGCGATTCCACTGGTATGTACCGGCTCACTTTCCACATGTATATATCATTTTAATTAAATTTATTCTCTGAATTCATCGCCCTCTTCATATCTGTTTTTTGTTTTTTGTTTTGTTTTCTGTGTTACTTTTTGTTTTCTAGTCTGTTTTTCTCCGTAGCACGAAGTCGTGTAAGAGCTTACCTTTTTCACCATTTTTTTCTCCGCGCTCCATTCTTCATGAATTAAGTTAGGAAATCATCATTTTTTGTTTGACTTAAGCAGATATTTGATGTCCTTTTGTGCAAGCTCTCTTTTTTAAGCAGACATTACAAATGAGTTTCTTTTCTTTTCTTTTCTTTTTAACCATCTTCTTTATAACTAGTTCTTATTTTTTCCTTTTCCCGCCATGACGCACAGTTCATATGTGCCCTACAGCTACGCTATAGTTTACATACACGTGCCATTCTTTAGGACGCTTAAACTTTTTGTCTTCCACTGTATCTCTGATGCCGTTGCCTTAGTTTCCCAGCTTGTTTTACCATTGAGTATGTCGTTCAACGGAGTGAGGATATTTTTGTGTTTTCTATGGCAGTACTGTGGACACCGCTATTGTGTGTTATATTGGGTGTTGTGTGTATTTCTTCCTTTCTCTTTAGTGCTGATATAGTGCCTTTTGTTTCAAATTTTAATGCCCATGCAGTTCCTTTTTTAAGTGTTTTAGGCATATTTCTTCCATAAAAAACATACACATATTTCCTTTTTTTCTTTTTCTTTTTTCTTATTTACTTCACCGCTCTGTCGAGCATGTCAATTGCCTCTCCTACTATTTTATTTTATTTTTTATTTACTGATATTTTTATATTTTTCTTTGTTTTTGCTCATTTTTTAATGCCTTTTTAATGTACTCTTTCTTCATGTATTCACATCTTATATACATCAATTTTAATTTATTGACTTTTCCTTTTTATGGGTTATACATGATATCATTTTGACCCCCTTTTTTTTCCTTCTGTTTCACCCCTTCCTATGGCACACAATATATACCTTTATATGTTTTCATTGAGTGGATATATTTACTGTTTCTTTGTATATTCAGTTTGATTTGCCGTTTCATAATTTTAAGGTATTTTGTATTTATTTATTATTTATTTATATTTTAATGATTTGGTTGATGTAAAGCATTGTAAACTCCCCCTTGTATATTTATGTTTCTCTGAATGACCAATGTATATTTTACTTTCTTTTTTTAGACTGGGAAGAGTGGCGTTTTCCACCTTGTTCTGGTTGTCTGTTTGCTTGTCTATGGTAATGTACTCCTCCCCCCTCTTTTACCTTGAATGAATATGTTTTGTTTTTCTATTTGTTTTATATTATATTATATTTATTATATATTTTTTGATATTGATGTTTATATTTGTCTGTTTTTAGACCCCTGAGGAAGGCCTCCGGCCGAAACCGTTTGAGTTGGGTCTGTTAATAAAGGCTATTTTACACCATCTTCATTGTGTTGGCCGTGGTCATTAGCTTCCGCTCTGATCCTTTGATACTCCTGCGGAAGATTCTCTTCTCCTGCCTCCCAACGTGTGAAATGAACCAAAATAGTTGGGGACTGAATTCAACCAAATGATTTTTGGCTTCCAGAGGGAAAGTACCATTATATATTCAGGAGTCTCTGAATGTTCCACAAGCTCTTGAAAAATATGTTCTTACTGCCTCAGATGAGATGTTGCCCTAAATATGCCCCTAATGCCCTCTGGCTACTATTTCCAGTCTTATCCAGAAATGAAGATCAGCTGATAATGAAATGTCACAGATTATGTTTATGATTATGTTTATTACATTTTATATACCGCTCAGGCCAAAGCATCAGAGCGGTTTACAATATTATATAAATGATACTGAAAAAAGGAAAAGAACGCCATTAATAAGATAGGACAGAATAAGAGATACAGTGATAGTCAAGGAAATAGAAGAGATAAGAGGAAAGGCTCATTATAACATCCAGATATGCAGAATATCGTACCACCACAGCTCAGTCCTTCCAAACAAACTTGACCATATTCTATTAGAGAAAGACCTGTCAGTCAAGATCCAAATTTAGATCTGAACATGCCACAGAACTCAGACACCCAATGTGGTTCGAACTGGGACTATACTAATTACCTCGTGCCTCTTCTGGCATCAGTAGTGATAGATAATGGTACATTTGTGATATTTTCATTTGTTTTCTTCTGCTGTATTTTATATGCAGTGTAATGCAGGTACCACACATCCAAAATGCCAGGTCACCAAGGTGATTAAAAACTTCCCCCCAGCATCTGGGATTTTCCTGCCTTTTATTTTCTGCTGCTTCCTCCTCCCTGCATCATATGGTTCTCTGTGAGTGTGATCCGTGTGGTGCAGGTCTCGGGGTCTCAAGTCTCACAGGACCACCAAAGTGCTGGAAGGAGGAGTTCTCTGTGTAACAGGGCAACAGGACCTATAGTGAAAGATAACAAATCATCATGTTAGGAATTACTGTAGATAATAATAAGAAAAACAGATTGATGTCGTTTCACAAAGCAGTGACTGCGAATGGATGGTAAAAAGATTACAACATTCAAATAAGCAAAGACCCAATATAGCAGAAGAGTTGCAGTTTCACGCTGCTCATCCAGGACTGGTTCTTTTTCTTCTAAATTCCCTGAAATGTTTGTCTGAAGTGGAAGTGTAAAGGAAAGTGAGGCAATGTTGCCCTTACTCCAATGGCAGCTCCTATAGAGGCTTTTGTTCATCGAGCAGTGGCAGCTTCTACTTCACAAGGCTCTGAAGATGTGTCCTTGGGGCCTCTGGAAAGGGAAGGCATGCTGCCCGGGGTTTTCTAACCTTGATGTTTTATCTTTAGCCTAGAGGAGGGAATCGTTATCAGAAATTGCATAAATTAGAGCAAAGATGGATATTTCAATTGGCATCAGTAGAACCGGACGGACTTAATCGAGAGATTGAATGGCAAGGCATTCAGTGACGTTATTTTTACGTTTTCCACACTAGCCCAATCAAAGCAGGGATTCCCCTAATCAGTGGGGTGTTCCCCTGTTCTCATTGGACGGCTCCTGTTTAAATACGTGAAACACATTTTTCCGCATTCATTACACAAATTTTGTACCTTGGCCGCACTGACGGCGTCTCTGGATATTTCGTTGCCTGAATAAGAATTGATTGCCAGCATTTGATACAGAGCCTGTAGGCTCAAAACGCGCGCGTCATGCTATTGGGAACTTTTTGAGCAACGGATCTGTTTGGAACTATTACGACATTTCAGTTAAGTAATAAGAAGAATTTTTACCTATACAGCAAGGTCTACACATTACAGGACCAAAAAGATAAAAAGTAGCTAGCAGTCTGGTTGGGGGATAAGTTAAACATCATATCCCTCCCACGGCTTAGCTCCGACAAAAAGAAAAAGCATTTGAATGGTACTATTGCAGTGAAATTTTGGTTAATTTGATTTTATCTTTAGCCTAGAGCACTGTAAACTACTACTAGCAGTACTAAGCAGTTATATAGTGCTACAGAGTTTATGTCTTGTACAACAGATACACAAAAGAGACAGTCCCTCCTCCCTGGAGCTTATAGTCTACTGAAAAGACAGGCCAGATAGCGTAGTTACTCACCTGTAACAGGTGTTCTCCAGGGACAGCAGGAATCAGTCCTCACATATGGGTGACACTGGCACCGACAGAGCCCGTGTGAAGCAAATCCTCAGCTTTCAAAGAAAGCCTTTGGGATTGCTACCATGCATGCGTGGTCCCCTTCCCGCCCAAGGGTGCCATCTTGCTCAGTCAGATGACATAGCTAAAGACAGCAAAAATAAAAGGTGGTAAAAAAGCAACCCCAAGGGGAAGAGGGAGGGTTGTAAGGACTGATTCCTGCTGTCCCCAGAGAATACCTGTTACAAGTGAGTAATTATGCTTTCTCCGGGAATAAGCAGGAAGTCAGTCCTCACATATGGGACTCCCCAGCTACAGGCTACCGAAAGCCCATAGTAAAAACAGGGCTCCCTCAAGAGGAGCTGCAAGAAGCAGCAATGGAGTCTGTATACACAGACTAAACAGGACCCCTGTGTCCGATGAACTAGCACTCTGGTAGCCTGAACACAGAAGGGTCGGAGGGTAGGAGTTGCCCAGTTCCCGAAAAAGGTTACGGAGCACCACCTGGCTGAAGGCACTGTCCCATCGGGAATCTCTTTCCAGGCAGTAATGAGCTGCGAAGGTATGGACTGAAGACCAGGTGGTGGCCTGGCAGATATCTGCTAGTGGGACTGAGCACAGGTTTGCTACTGAGGTCGCCATAGCCCTGACTCGGTGAGCCGTGGCATGGCGTTCCAATGGGAGCTTTGCTTCCTCATACGCGAGGGCGATACAGTCTGCCACCCAGATGGACAGTGTACACTTGGTCATCGCCTCCATCCTCTGCGATGGCCTCGTGTGCATTAAATATAGAAGGACAAGGCCCTCTTACAGTCCAGGGTGTGGAGGAACCTCTGCCCAACTGGCATGAGGTCTCAAAAGAAGGTAGGGAGCACCACCTCCAGGTTGAGGTGGAAGGACAACACCACCTTCGGGAGGAATTTAGGGTGTGTACGGAGCATCACCCTGTTCTTATAAAACCTGGTGTAGGGTGCCTCAGCCACAAAGGCTTGGAGCTTGCTTACCGTGTGGGCAGAAGTAAGTGCGACCAAGAAGACCACCTTCCACGAGAGGTAATGAAGGTATCAAGTAGCCAAGAGTTCGAAGGGCGGGCTGGTGAGCTGCCCCAGAACCACATTCAGATCCCATTCGGTCGCCGCAGAGTGAACCAGGGGCTTAGACATGAGCAGGCCTTGTAGGAAGCGGGCCACCATTGGCTGAGCTGAGAGGGACTTCCCGTCTACCTGGTGGTGATATGCTGTTAGGGCGCTAAGGTGCACCCTGACAGAATTAGACTTGAGCCTGGAGTGAGAGAGGTGGAGCAAGTACTGCAACACCGTGACCACCGGGCAAGAGAAGGGGTCAGCTCCCAGCTCAGTGCACCAAACTGAGAACCTGTGCCACTTGAAGACGTATGCTTTCCTGGTAGAGGTCTTGCGCGAGGCCAAAAGGACATCCTCCACCTTGCTGGGGAGGTGGAGTGGGGCTAGAGCTAGCCTCTCAGCTGCCAAGATGTAAACGAAAGAGATCCCAGGTTGGGGTGCAGGAGAGAGCCCCCCTCCTGAGAAAGTAGCCGAGAGGCGGACCCCAGGGGTAAAGGGTCCTCCACCGTCAACTGCAGAAGCAGCGGGAACCACAGCTGCCTGGGCCATCGTGGAGCCACCAAGATAAGTGAGGCCCTTTCGTGGAGGGGCTTGAACAGGGTCTTGGCAATCAGTGGTGTCGGAGGGAAGGCGTTTAGCAGTCCCTCTGACCATGAGACCAGAAAGGCATTGGTGGCCACCCTGGCAGGGTGGGGCTGCCGGGAGCAGAAGCAGGGCAACTGGTGGTGGTCCGGGCTCGAAAATAGGTCCATCACTGGTTCCCCCCAGGTCTGGAAAAGCCGGCTGGCTACTCTAGGGTCCAGGTGCCACTCATGTGGCTGAAGAATCCTGCTGAGTCTGTCGGCCAGTAAGTTGTCTTGGCCTGGCAGATACACCGCTCTGAGGAGGATACAATGTTGGATTGCATAGGAGCAAAGGTCTAGCACTTCCTGACAAAGGGCACATGACCCCGTGCCTCCCTGCTTGTTCACATAGAACATGGCCACCTGGTTGTCTGTCTGGACTAGGACTGACCGGTGGCATAGGTGATGATGAAAAGCCCTTAGGGCAAGACGAATGGCACGCAGCTCCAGGAAACTGATCTGCTGGGCACTCTCAAGCAGCAACCAGATACCCTGGGTGCAGAAGACCTCGCAGTGGGCTCCCCAGCTGAGCAGGGAGGCATCCGTGGTGAGGACCCTCGAGTAGTTTGGCGTCTGAAAGGGCATGCCTGCCTCCAGGTGTTGGGGCGACTGCCACCAAACCAGGGGCTTTGCCAGCTGATGGTCCACTCTGACTTTGTCCTGGAGTGGCCTGTGGCCTGGGACCACTGATCCCAAAGTCACCACTGCGCTATCCGCATATGGAGATGGTCATCTGGAGTGACATGGATCGTGGAGGCCATGTGCCCAAGAAGGGGCGGAAAATGCCTGGCAGGCACTGAGGTGCAGTGCTGCACGTCCCGGGCCAAAGACATGAGTCAGATTGTCCGGTCCCTGGGCAGGAAGGCCTTCGACTGAAAGGTGTCGATCCTTGCCCCGATGAACTCCAGCCCTTGTGTTGGGCGAAGGTTCGACTTGGGGTAATTTATGACGAAGCCCAGGTGTTGCAGAACCTGCGTGGTGCGTGCTGTTGCCTGTTGCACTTCAGGTGCTGTGCTACCCTTGATGAGCCAGTTGTCGAGGTAGGGGAAGACAAAAAAACCCTGGAGCCTGAAGAAGGCGGTGACGACTGCCAGGCATTTTGTGAATATCCTTGAGACCGAGGCTAGGCCGAAGGATAGCACCCTATATTGGAAATGATTGCCCCTACCACAAAGCGTAGATATTGTCTGTGGTTTGGGTGGATTAGGATGTGGGTATAGGCATCCTTTAGTTCTAAGAAGCATAGCCAGTCTACGTGCTGGAGGTATGGCAGCAATGTTCCAAGGGAGAGCATCTTGAACTTCTCCCTCACCAGGAATTTGTTGAGGTTGCGCAGGTTGAGGATGGGCCTTAGGCCCCCTGCCCTCTTTGGAATGAGGAAGTATCTGGAGTGAAACCCCTTGTTCTTGAGGTGGTGGAGCACCGGTTCCACCATTTTGTCCTCAAAAAGCCCTGCTAACTCCTTCAGAAGAAGATCCCGGTGGAGGGGAGACCTGAGGGCTCTCCCAGGAAATAGGGGGGAGGTGTCTTGAGTCAGATGGAGGGGATAACCCTCCCTGACTACACTTAATGCCCATGAATTGGTGATTATGGCTTCCCACCTGTGGGTGTAGAGGGTGAGGCGACCCCCTATGGGTTGCTGATCTCCCTGAGGGAGAAAGGCTATGCTGTAGGAATCAAAAACTCCCTCCTTGCTGGGCTGGAGCTGGAATCTGGGGCTTGGGAGCCTTCTGTTTACACGGGCCATGCCCTTATCCCTTGGCCTGCTGCCCTTGTTGGGGAGCCGGAGAGGCCTGGTAAGGTGGGTAGTTTTGGTAAGCAGTCATCTTCCTTGGGTAAAAGGGCTTTTTACCTGAGCCCTTCCGTCGGGGAAGGGCAGTCTTCTTAGAGAGCCTAGTCCTCATCATGAACTCAGTCTCCAGCTCTGCGTCCTTGTCGGTCATAAGCTTGCCGAAGAGGTTCTCCCCTTGGTATGGGACATCGACCAACTTGTCTTGTACCCACTGCTTGAGGTTGGATGACTGGAGCCATGCGTGGCAGCGTACACCGATGCCCACCGTGGCTACCTGGACTACTGACTCAAAACCATCGTAGGCCACCCGAGACGTAAATTTGGTGCACTCAAGGACAGCTTTGGACAGGCTCGAAGTGCTTGAAAAGGTTTGCTTGGAGAGGGCAGCTGAGAACCCGGCCAGTTCCTTCGCCAGGTCCCTCAGGTACATGCCCATCTACAGCTGGTAGGCATGGCTCCGGCAATTCAGCATCAAGCTGCCGAGGGCATCCAAGGTGCAGGCCTCCATGCCTGGGGGCACCGAGGAGTGTGTCTTCTGGCTCTTGAGCCGACGCATGGCCAACTCCACCACCATGGAGTTGTGCGGGAGCTGTGACTTCTGAAAGCCAGGGATTCAGCGGACTCGATATATCGGGTTGAGTCACTTGCTGACCACCGGCACCTACGCCAGTGTCTCCTACATGCAAAACATGAGCCGTTCCAGGATGGAAGGGATGGGCACCGTAAGCGATTCCTGAGGAGGAGCCTTGTACTGGAGGATCTCGAGCTCATTGGCTCGACGATCCTCCTTGGACTCGGTGGGGAACGCCCGAGCCTTGGACATGTCTTTTGACAAAGTCCAAGAAGCCCCTGTCCTCCGGTGGGGACCTTCTCTGAGGTTCAAGAGACCAGGGAATCCGAGGGGACATCGCGGTGTCAACGGGTGTCCGGGACTCCTCGTCCTCAGTCTCCCAATCAGAATACTAACAGAAGGACTCAAAGGCTGCTCCTCGGGCCCCGGCACCCTACAGCTTGTCCCTGGAGGACTTGTCGGGGACAAGCGAGGGCCCATCGAACGAGACCTTGGCCGAGGATCGACTCAACATTTCAAGTCCTTGAGGATTGGCTCAGCCTCCGGGGACGTCCTCGACATCGGGGGCCCAGTGGTTGGGATGGAGGAACCAGATGTGCTGGGCATCAGCGCCCGCTGCTGGTCCAAGAAGGCAGTTACACTGCGCTCCAAGGCCGCCATTCTGGACTCCAGGCCAGATGGCTCTGAAGCCTTCTGCGCAGGTACTGAGGGACTTGGGCCTGACACCTGTTCCCCTGGAAGGGAATCCTTGGACGAGGACAGTCTCCAACTGCTGTGGGCGGTCTGGAGCCAGATCCTTCCAGGGGACCTTGGCCGGCCACTCCCTCTCCTATGGCTCAAGCGGACACCTGGGTCTCTGGGTCCAGGCACGGGCCCGGGCCCAGGAGGATTCCGGTTGGTCGGAGGCATCCAAGGACGCCGTCTATGAAGGCTTTATCTTCTTCTTTGGTTCCCTCGAGGGAGACCCCCTTTCCAAGGACCCATAATGACGCTCGGGCTCAGAGTTCCTCCCGAGGCGTCGAGGCCTCAGACAAGGTGCTGGCCTTCGGAGGCATCGGGGAGTCTGGAAAAATTTTGTCATGCTGCTGCTGGCAGCTCCTAAGGGCCTTAGAAGACATCTTTTTACAAAGGCCACAGGCCTCCGGATCATGGTCCACACCAAGGCACCGGAGGCAGCAGTCATGTGTGTCGGTCAGTGACATTAGTTTAGTGTACAGATCACAACTTTTTAAAGGCACTGGTCACCATGTGGGAAAAAAGAACCCCAGCAAAGTCGAACACCCTTCAGGCTGCCAGCGGTGGAAAAAGGTGTGAAACAAAAAAAAAAAGGAAAAAAACAAAACTTAACTAACAAAAGGAGCTGACCCCAATACCGAGGCACTGAGGTTGGTGGCGGGAAGAGTACCGGTGCAACTGGAGTCGAGAAGAAAAAGAAATCAACATTTTCTGGGGGAAAAACAGACAACGTCTGGTGGGCTCCGTGGATAAAAGGAGACTGAAGCAACATGGCATCCTTGGGAGGGAAGGGGACCACGCATACTTGGTAGCAATCCCAAAGGCTTTCTTTGAAAGATGGGGATTTGCTCCACACAGGCTCCGTCGGTGACAACGCGTCACCTATATGTGAGGACTGACTTCCTGCTTGTTCCCAGAGAAAAATAGGTGTTTGATGTGAGTCAGGGATAAGATCTGAAGTCTAAAAGGTACTGGAATTTAGTTTGACAGACTATCTGATTGGGTAAATCTGTGAAATGTGGAATCTCTGCTGTAAAAACAATCCATGTAAGAAAAACAGGAAATGGGGTGAGAGGGATTAAACTGAGTTACTTACCTGTAACTGGAGGTGTGTGTGTGTACAAGGTAAGTATGTACAGGGTGGTGGTGCTGATAGGGGTGGGGTGTGAACTCTCTGGTATCAGGGTTCCTAGGGCAGGGTTTCCCTAGCTCAGAAGTCTGGAGGCATTTGGAACTGAAACACAGAACCTCTGAAGTTTAAAATGGATGGAAAGTTTAACTTCAGGCCCATTTTAATGTATTTTCTGCTTTACTTCTTTTTTAACACAGATTTCTTTACTTTAGTGATTTCTGCTTATCATTAGTTTATTACACTGTAAATAATTAATGTGGCAGTAAACAAAGCTGTGATAAAAGTCTAACACAGATTTTTACAGCAGTGTTATTATATCAGCCTGAGAGTGAGTCTAATCTGGTGTTTGGTGCAACTCCTCCCCTCACTCAGCAGGAGGTGCTGGGTACAATGTGTCTGTGCTGCACAAAGCTGAGCCCAGGAAGGAATCACACACCCTTCATGCAGCCCATTAATCCCCTCACACTAGGGCTCACACTGCAGGCAGGAAGGAGATGCATGCCCAGTATACATGTGCTAGAAAAGGAGCTCCTGCAGGTTTAAGAGCCACTGCTGGGGTCTCTTACTGCTGAGAGCAGAGCCCAGGTGCTGGTGTGGACTTCAACCTCAGGCAGCGGTGACTGTTCCCAGATCAGCTCTGAGGGCACAGTGGGTGGCAAACGCTGGCTAGTGTTCAGTAAATATGACTGGATGGTAGACCTGGGAGTAATGTGCTCCGTCTGCCTTTGTTTCTGCCTGTTGTGAACTACTTGTGTATGTGAACACTGTTGGATCCCCACTGGCTGCCTGAACTCATGGCCTCATGGGAAGGAAGGTGAGAGAGACCCATTCTACCCAGATCCGGAACAATCTCCTCCTGTAAGTTGCTGGCAAAATGCCCCAGTCCTGGAGTGAAAGCTGCCCTACTTGTGAAGGCTCTGCCTCAGCCATTCTCTCTCCTGCTTTTCTGGGAAGGATTTGCTCTCTCAGATTAGGAGGATTCGCTCTTCCCCCTCTCTCTCTCTTTCCAGGGATGAGGCTTCTACCTCTGCTTCTCTCTCAATGGTGGATGACTGGCATTGCAGAGAATCTAGAGGGGGGGGGGGCAGGAAATGTTCAGGGTCAAGAGAGAGGAAGGGGAGGAGGGATCTAGACTGAGAAACTGAAAGACTAGAAGAGAAACCCCTGTGCTCTCAGGATCTCATGCAGGCAGCCATCTTCAGAGTGGCAACAAGCTGCTGAGCTCCAGGATGTCCAGCTTTATGCTTCTCTTCCCAGATACTTTCAAGGTCCTCTGATAGCCCCGCTAAATGAAAGCATAAAATAACAAATTGCTCATAGATGTTTCATTCAAATGCAAACATGAAGGGCTTTCTTGTTCCACTGACAAAGAAAGGTGCTTGCCCGTTAGCTGGAGCCCTTGCAGCTAGCAGCATAGTGGTAAGCATAGCTGCCTTCCAAGCAGTAGATCCAGCTTCCATTCCTGCTAATGCAGCCTTCCATCCTCCTGCCTTTCTTTGTCATTCACATCCGCTCCCTTTCTTAGCATCCTCTCCTTCCCTTGTCAGAGGGTATAAACTCTTTCAAATGGCAGCGACTAGAGACCGTGACACAGAAGTTGGTGATTCGTAAGAGAGAGACACACTCATGGATATAGAAGGGAATCTTATTCACTTAAGAGCTCTAGACATTAGCAGTTTTCTGCCTTCACCAGCTCCTCCTCACCCTTATTTTTTTATGTATTTAAGAGTTTTTCTATACCGCCTTTTCATTCAATCAAGGCAGTTTACAATAAACTTCAACTTATACAGAGAACTTGCAGAACGTTAACTTATACTAAGAACTTGTAAATATCAACAGTAACATTATAACTTCAACAACCTGAGTAGTCTCTTGTATTATTATCTAAACTATATACATCTTAATGAGAGTAACGGGGTGTTTGATTGGTTTGTGTGTCATGTCTTAGGTCTGTTTGTGTAGAGATTAGGATGATTGGTGGTCATCTTTGAATTGTTCCATGAATAGGGTGGTTTTGAGAAGTTTCACCTTCTTCTCAAGAGGTAGTTAATGTATTTCTAATTGCTATAATCTCCTTTGTACATTTTCTCAAACAGAAAAGATGGAAGATGCATCTGTTATACAAATTTAAAAACACCTAAATTTATAATTTTAACCACCAAAGAAAAGAAACCCTAGTTATACACCACCTGATATTCAAATGGGCTGACACTGAAAAGCCGCAGCGGTCAGCCTCACTGCTGAAATATAATAATCTAGATCCTCAGCAGCAGTATCCTAATAGAGGCTGCCTCTGAATATCCAAGGCTGAGTGGTTGCTATCCAGATAAGTGGTTATTTTCATTTGGCCCTTATCCAGATAACTATTTAGGTCTACTTTTAAGTGTACTAAATGTACTCCTAGGGGAATTTTGCACGAGCATTAAAAATTATGTGCAGAAATTATGAAAATTCTGAGCACGGTATTTTGTTGTCTGATCATTTTATTTTTCTAAGCAGGTTATTCCTGATCTCCTTTCCACTTCCTTTTGTTGGTCTTTTCTTAAATCCTTCTCCAGGACCTCGTCTCCTATTTTCTGTTTCTTCTCTCTCTCTTTCTTAACTTCTTTCTCAATATCTATCACTGATATTAAACTGATTCATCTTGTTTCTCTCCATTGTTCTCATCTTCCTTTCTGTTTACCGAAAGTCAGATTTTACTCCTCCTTCTCCCCTCCTCCAGTTCAATATCTTCATCTCTCACTTATGAGCTTTCCATCTCCCACTCTCATTTCTCCCCCATCATCACCCCCATCTCCCATCCCCAGCATCTGCCCCCTTCTTCCATCCCAAGAATCTGCTGGCATGAACCTCCAGCACACTTTTCCTAGTCTCAGCATCCATCAGCATGAGCTCTCTTCTCCCTCCCTTCTTTTAACAAGGTGCCCCCTTTTCCCATCCCACCGTCCACCTGCTGAGGCCTCCTTGTCTCTATATTTTCCCCTCCCACATTCAATATTTCCTCCTCCTCTCTCCTTCTCCCTCTCCACCTATATGGTCCAGCATCTGTCTCACTGTGTCTTTACCACCTTCCATCCAGCATCTCCCCCTCACCCCACCATGATCCAGCATCTCCTCCTCTCCCTCCCCTATACCCATCTCACCCAGCATCTCTGTTTCTCTCTCCCCTGTCCTGCCCCCCTCCCCAAGGTCCAGAAAGTCTTCTCTGCTCTCCTTCTGCTCAAGCATGATGCACCCCCCCTCCCACTTATTTCCCACTGCTCATCAAACCTTTCTTTTTCCCATGGTAGTGAGATGACTGTAATAATTTAAAAATAAACACCACAAAAAACAACAGTGATAATGCATGCCTGCAACTTGCATCATCTGAGGAGACTCCCACCCCTGTGATCTTCAAAGCTCTTCTGCATCCCACTTCTGTGGCAACAGGAAGCATATGTTGGGGGTGGGCCATGGAAGAGCTTTGAAGATGTCAGGGAATGGGAGGTTTTGTAGATTGCACAGGTTACAGGCATGCAATATTGTTGGGTTTTCTAATTGTTGAGGTCACCTCGCCATCACGTGAGAAAAAAAGCTTTGTGGGGATGCACCAGCCAAGGGGGCAATAGGAAAGAGAGAGAGAGATGCTGGTTGGCAGGTGGCAGAACCAGACAGTACAGTGTACGGTTGTAAACAAATACTGTACACACGGCTTAAAAACCAGACTGTCCAGTTGAAAGCCAGGTGGTTGGTCACCCTAACAAAACCCTTCCTGCCTAGCCACCACCCTCTCTATGAAATAATTCAATGCTGGTTATTCTAAGAATTTCCTAGTTGTCTATTTTTTATAATTCTTTCTTCCTTTCTCTAAGTTAAACTCCTTTTTCCATGTACTAACTTGAAACTAACTGTAAACCACCTTAACTATTAGATAAAGCAGTATATAAAAACAGCTAAATAAAATAAAATAAATAAATCCATCAATCCAAAAACTTACCGAATACTTTGCAGAGATAACAGAATGGCTCACAAACCACAACCTCAAGATCAACCTCACGAAAACCAAAGCTATGTATGTAACAAAAACCAGAGCTTCACCCACCCACCATCAATTAAGATACAAGACACAAATATAACAGTTAAAAGCAAAATAAAATACCTCTGAGTTCTTATTGACCGTACCCTCAACATGACATCTGTGATAAGGAAGCTTATCATAGCTCAGGAAGGAGCTATAGGAAAGGTGAAGTGACTCTGAACAAACAACCTGTCAGTTCTGGTAGAAATAAGAAAACAGAATTTTCCCATAAGAGACTACCAGTCCCAGAATGCACCAGGTTTCCAACAGCCATTAGAGGAGCTGAAGTGGGGAAACGTGTGTTCAATCAGGAGGGCTATGAGGTAATCCCTAAGCACTCATCTCAAAGGGCAGGGCCTGATTCAGCACAGCTGCGCTGTGTTAGGGAGGAACACTCATCTAAGCAGAATAAAGGTAGAGTTTATTCTACAGAGGATCATCATCATCTTCATGCTCACCTTGGATATCCAGAGAATTATTCTCAGTTTCATCTGAAGGATTATCAGAAGCAGAAGCCAAACCGGACGGACAGAGAGGGCAAGAAACCCTTTGGAAGAAAGAAGAGAAAAGCCTTTGAGAGGTCTAGAAGAGTCCAGAGCAGTACGTATACTGGGAGGCATTCCAAGGGCCAGCATACACCATTGGACTGGGGAAAGCCAGAGGAATGGTGCTGCAGAGCTAGGAATCTCCAGACAGTACCTGTGAGGGAGACGGCTACACGTGGAAGGGACCCTAAGACCCGTGCCAGAAGGTATGTGAAGAGAGATCCAGTGTCCAGGGATCTGGATTGGAAGGCTGGACTTAAGAACTGGACTACATACTGGCCAGGCTATATAGAGAGGAACTCTAACAGCAATGGAAGCTCAGGTATGAACACTGATCTTTGCCCTAGCTATAACCTTGAAAGACAGCAGGGAAACAAGTATTCTCCTGAAAGTGCTCCATTGGGAGATTCATCTGTGCCAATCCATGATATTGAACCCATGCTTGTTGAAGAAGAGGGGGTGATAGCAGATGAAGAATCTGTTTACATGGACTGCTCTCTGTCTAAACTCCTTTGGTGATTTTCTGTTATAAAGTACAGCAACCATCACAAAGAAATACAAACTTGTTCTTTAATCTACTCAGAAAAGCTCCTGAGTAGGATTTTAGGCACGCAGTAGAAAGCAAGCCAGCTAAGGGGTTCCAGCTGGATAACTGCTAGCAATTGAGCCTTACCTAATTGCTTGTGAGCTCTGAGAGAATCAGTTCTGAATCTATGTGGGAGGATATAAGAAGTTATCCTGAAAAGAACAGTTTTTCCTTTCTTTGTGGATCTTGTTTGTTGTTTGATACATGCTAAGAAAATATTAGCTAAGCCTACAGAAAAGACCAGTTTGTTATCAACCAGGTCTTATTTCTTTTGCTTTGATTGCCTGATAAGTTAAAATGTTGTTTTCCTGATTTTGTTTTTCCAAGTTTAACACTGAAAGCAAGTAACCTGATTTATGTGCTACCTAGCATATCTGTGTTGGGAGAAATAACCCCATAAATAAATATCTTATTGGCTTTACACTTGAGCACAACTAAATTATTGTGAGCAGCTGTGTCTGGTGTGAATGAACTGCATTGCCCACAATCCCTTGCAAATCATATAGATATATGCACTTGCCAAGACTGTGAAGATTCTCACCCAGGCAGCCGTCTGACACATCCCATATAAAATACATATCAAAAAGATCTTCTATAAACTCAAAATGCTGAAACAACTTCGCCCACTACTCTACTTCAACGACTTCAAATCTGTAGTTCAAGCAATCATCACATCCTATTTTGACTTTGCCAACACCACCCTACAGGGCATAACAAAACTAACCTTAAGACAACTCCAATTAGCGCAACACACTGCAGCTAGGATAACGATGAACATCAGTCTAACAGAACACATAACCCCCATGCAATACGACCTCCACTGGCTCCACATACAAAGCCACATAAACTACGAAATACTTGTCACTACCTTCAAATTAATCAATGATATCACCCCCTCACACCTTTCCACGCTCATTCAAAAAGAAACCAACTGCTGCTCTCAACAAAATTGCAACAAAAACAGAATCTCTATAACACCAGACTTCAGGAAATCAACGAAGTCAACCAAAAATAAAGCATTTTCCCACAATAACCCCATCCTCTGGAATGAGCTCCCAGATCACATAAGAGAAAAGATCTCAAAACGTTCCGAAAATAACAAAAACCCATCTATTTTCCCTCCACTTTCGAACGCAAACAAAAAACAACTGTTCAAATCCCCCACACATCAACTCCACCCAGCTCACCACCCCACCACACACTAAATCATAAAAGGAAATGTTATACACTATATGAATAAAGTAAAGCCTTTAGTACAAACCCCTACAATTAGGAGAACACAAACTGTCCCTTCTAACTCACAAAAGAAAACCTCATGAACACCATCACTAAACTAAATACCACAACTTCCCACCTTGACCCCTGCCCAGTCCATTGACTGAAAACTGCTTTACCAGTACTTTCATCATTCATCCTCCCAATGATCAACCTCTCCCTCAAGCAAGGATACTTGCCACTAACACTCAAACACACACATATTCGCCCAATATTAAAAAATAATAGCCTTAACAAAACCTCCCCCAACTCATAAAGACCCATCTCTAGTATACCATTTTTGGCAAAACTTACTGAAAAAGTGGTCCAAACGCAACTCCAGGACCACATCGAAACATTAGCCCCTCTTGATGACCAGCAATATGGTTTCTGACCGCACCATGGTGTGGAGACACTTCTCACGGTACTAATGGATACCTTAACACAAGGAATAGATGATACAAAACAAGCATTTATCCTCCTATTCTTAGACATCACGGCTGCATTTGATAGTGTAAATCACCTTTTAATGTTATCAAGGCTCCAGCAGATAGGCTTAACAGCAACAGTCTTTAAATGGTTTGCTTCATACCTAAACGATAGAACTCAAACTGTACGAATCAACCAGCAGACCTCGGAAATTTACAAGCAGGTGCAAGGATTCCCCCAGGGGTCTGCCTTCTCCGCCCTCCTCTTTAATATTTATCTGCAGCCCATCTGTTCACTCTTCACAAAACATCGCGCAAATTACATTTACATGGATGACATAATGATATACATCCCATTCAAATTACCAAACCTGCCCACTCAACGGCTCACAGACTGTGTTAATGAAGTTTCACGATGGCTTATGTCCCATAACCTACACATCAATCAATCAAAACCCGAAGTTTTATTTGTTACCAGAAACCAAAACTTCATACCACCGTCAACAATCTGGCTCCAGGACTCCGACATTTTAGTAAAGAAGGAAGTGAAATACCTAGGACTCACCATAGACCAAACCCTAAGCATGCAAACACACATCAAGAATACAGTCACTAAAATACATTACAAACTCAAACTCCTAAAGCAGCTCCGACCCCTAATCCACCTACAGAACTTTATATCTGTAATACACGTGCTTATCACGTCTCACCTTGACTTCACCAATACAATTCTTCAGGGAACATCCAAACACTCAATCAGAAGGCTCCAATTAGTGCAAAATGTTGCAGCCAGAACCATCATGAACATCAGCGCCATCGAGCACATCACGCCTACCCTCTACGAGCTACACTGGCTACACATTCAAAGTAGAATAAAATATAAAATACTAGTAACAACCTTTAAAATTATCAACAACTTAGCACCCTCATTCCTTCATACGCTCATCAACATGGAAAAACTCAGCAGAAGCCAAAGGAGTAAAAATAATAACAAACTAGCATTTCCAAAGGATTTTAGAAAAAGCAAGAAAATGGTACTTGCACTTTGCACCGAACCTCTGGAATGAGCTACCTGCCGAGCTCAGAGAGGTCAAGGAACTCAAAACATTCCACAAAAACCTTAAAAAGCATCTATTTATGCTACATTTTAGCCCACAAACTCCCTCACACAAAAGAACAGAAAACAATTCATCGCAATCTCACATCAGTCAGTCTCAGCAGACAATTTCCTCTTCAGCCTGATTGCCTCTCGCATTCCACGTATAGCTATATCCCCTGTATATAGTCGTTCTAAATGATCTTGTGGATCATGCATTGTAAATAGTTCCAACAGCATTAAAATAAGTGATTGGGTACTTACAGTACAACTCTCATTTTTGTTCCATGTAAATAGTGCCTGGCACTTGGTAAATTGTTCTTATTGATGTGGTACAATGGTTATTGATGTTCCATGTAAACCGAACTAGGCACTCGGTAAACGGTTCCAAAAGTTTTAATGTAAATAGTTCCAAACAATTTTTAATGTAAATGAATGAGTACATGTTTGTACAATTCATATTGTTGCTCCTTGTAAACCGTGTTTGATACTTGGGAAAACACAGTATATAAATATATGCTAAATAAAATAAATAAATAAATAAAAACTGAAACCTGGCTATGTCATACCAAAACGAGCAAGCAGAATACAGAAAACTACTCATAATTCTAAATAGTTCAATGCAGAGATGCTCAAAGAGACATATCAAGCGCTCTCTATCATGCTACATATTAATGTAAATAAAGAAGAAAATGTTCCATGTAATTGTATATAGTTAAGAAAAAATCTTTCTATGTGATTGAATATTTACTTGTTCTGTGATATTCAAATTGTTGTTCAATGTAAACCACTTTTGATCCACCAGAAAAATGTGGTATAAAAATTTACAATAAATAAATAAATAAATAAAATAAAAATAAATAATGAGAGCAATTTCCAGAAACCATTTGTCCTGGTAAATGCCCACCCCACTGTGATTAAAAGTGCATGCTAATCTTTCTTCTCATTTGTGGGGCTGTCAGCACCTATTGTTTTGCTTTGAATGAAGCTGCCCTTTACTGCCCACGGAATCTACCACTCTAGGCAACCAGCTAATTCACCTAATAGTTAAGAAGGCCCTGGGGGAGGATACAAGTTATTGTAACTCAAGGTTGCTTTTAAATTGTAAAACACTCTGACACCCAAAGGGAAGAATGAAATGTCAAACAACTAATTCAAACTTTTATTATACTCAGTGCATGTAAAAGGTTTCTTTCCACTGTGTATCATTTCATGCATTTTTAGAGATGACAACTGATTGAAACTTTTATTATACTCAGTGCATGTAAAAGCATTTCTTTCCGCTGTGAATCATTTCATGCCTTTTGAGAACCGATGACTGATTGAAACTTTTATTACACTCAGTGCATGTAAAAGGTTTCTTTCCGTTATGTATTATTTGATGTCTTTTCAGGTCTGATGACCGAGTAAAACTTTTATTACACTCAGTGCATATAAAAGGTTTCCTTCCGCTGTGTATCATTTGATGCTTTTTGAGAATCGATGACTGATTGAAACTTTTATTACACTCAGTGCATGTAAAAGGTTTCTTTCCGTTATGTATTATTTGATGTCTTTTCAGTTCTGATGAACAATTAAAACTTTTATTGCACTCAGTGCATGTAAAAGGTTTCTTTCCGTTATGTATCATTTGATGTCTTTTCAGGTCTGATGACCGAGTAAAACTTTTATTACACTCAGTGCATATAAAAGGTTTCTTTCCGCTGTGTATCATTTGATGCTTTTTGAGAATCGATGACTGATTGAAACTTTTATTACACTCAGTGCATGTAAAAGGTTTCTTTCCACTGTGTATCATTTCATGCATTTTTAGAGATGACAACTGATTGAAACTTTTATTACACTCAGTGCATGTAAAAGGTTTCTTTCCGCTGTGAATCATTTCATGCCTTTTGAGAACCGATGACTGATTGAAACTTTTATTACACTCAGTGCATGTAAAAGGTTTCTTTCCGTTATGTATCATTTGATGTCTTTTCAGGTCTGATGACCGAGTAAAACTTTTATTACACTCAGTGCATATAAAAGGTTTCTTTCCGCTGTGTATCATTTGATGCTTTTTGAGAATCGATGACTGATTGAAACTTTTATTACACTCAGTGCATGTAAAAGGTTTCTTTCCGTTATGTATCATTTGATGTCTTTTCAGGTCTGATGACCGAGTAAAACGTTTATTACACTCAGTACATTTAAAGGGTTTCTTTCTGCTGTGTATCATCTGATGCCTTTTCAGCTGTGATGACCAAATGAGACTTTTATTATACTCAGAACATGTAAAATGTTTCTTTCTGCTGTGGATAAGTTGGTGGATTTTTAGTTGTTAAAGATACAGACGTTCCTCCAAACTACCGTCTCAGATTAATCCCATAAAATGTATAAATCCTCAAATTATTCATATCAGGATTTTTTCTCTTTAATTAGAACCGGGTCTCAGACAATTATCAGTACATATTATGGGATGAAATCCCTTTTGTACTTACTCGCATCAATGACCACGGTTCATTAGTTAGTCCCTAAATGTTAGCATTCTCTTATGTTGGTAAATCTGGTCTTTAAGTTTCCACAATGATTTAAGATTACGCAAGAATGCAACAAGTAAATGGAACTTAACTTGCAGTTGATCTCATATGTGTTGGTCTCATTTATGCTTCTAGCTGAACTTTCCCCGACGCCACCAGTCGGCACCGCATTCGCGTTTCACAAATGTTTCTTCAGGGGTCGAGTTTCATCAAAAGCTTATATAATAGTAACAAGAAATCTTTCAAGCGCTAGACTGTGTGTTCAACATCGAGCTCCTCGGCTCTAAAACGCCGTGCATTTGTGAAACGCGAATGCGGTGCCGACTGGTGGCGTCGGGGAAAGTTCAGCTAGAAGCATAAATGAGACCAACACATATGAGATCAACTGCAAGTTAAGTTCCATTTACTTGTTGCATTCTTGCGTAATCTTAAATCATTGTGGATTTGGAAACTTAAAGACCAGATTTACCAACATAAGAGAATGCTAACATTTAGGGACTAACTAATGAACCGTGGTCATTGATGCGAGTTAAGTACAAAAGGGATTTCATCCTATAATATGTACTGATAATTGTCTAAGACCCGGTTCTAATTAAAGAGAAAAAATCCTGATATGAATAATTTGAGGATTTATACATCTTATGGGATAATTAATCTGAGACGGTAGTTTGGAGGAACGTCTGTATCTTTAGCAAGTGATTGCATCCTCTACGAAATAGACCTAAAGTATTGAAGGATTTTTAGTTGTGTCAGAGAGCATGAAAAGCATCTCTCCCTAATGAAGGTGTTCTGGGGCAATAGTAACTGATATTTCCTTTTAAAGCTTTTTCCACAGGTATCACACAGAAAGAATTTCTTCCCTTTCCTCTCTCCTTGGTGGAGTTCGGAAGTCATTTGGTCACTGTTACTATTCTGAAATGTTCTCCCTACTCTCAGGTGTCTCTGGGGCTCAGGGATGTCTATGAGCTCCCTGTCACTTCTCTCACACTCAGTGACTCCGTCTGGTGAGTCTCCTACAGGATCTCTCTGTTCCTTCTGCAATTCCAGCTGCTGATTCCTTGTGTTGCTCCTTTCGGTCCTCCAAGAAATGTCCCTGAAAATATTTCCTGAATTTCTTGGGATTTCTACTCTTTCTTCAAGATGTTCTTTTTTATTTTCTTCTTTCTTCTCTTCCTGGATGGTCTCAGTAACTGCTGGATATAAACAAAAGATATTAACTATAACATTCAGCCCCACTTTTCCCGTTACAGAATCAGGCCCATACTGAACATACATAAAAATATCAAATATCATCAATTTTTGTGCTTGCTTCATCCACTGCTGAAGTCAGTATTCCATTGAGTTTTCTTATGGTTACTGATTAACATTTAGGTTCTATAAATGATTCTCAGAACTTGATTTGAGAATACTTTATAGCTGATTTATACTTTGCTTGCTTATTTATTTATTTAAACATGTTTTTATGCCGCCTTTCTACCATTCAAGGTGGTTTACATTTAACAGAGATTTAGCAGGGCTGTGGTGGATCTTAGCTGTACATAGAACTAAACATTGCAACAGTAGAACAACATAACAAAGAACAAATCATAGTAACAGTAGAACAGTATATATATATATTTTTTTTTTATTTAATACTCTTATATACCGCGCTATTCAACATCAGTGTGGTTTACATAGAACATCAATGAGAGTTTTACGGTGGGGGTTACACCGTAATTACAGATAACAGGGCATTCAACTTGGATAACATTTTAACTATTTTACACAAGAATACCAGAAAATATATACATATATATATATAAACAGTAGATATTGTTCTCAACTATTTACAGTATATTATGAGTCAATAATAGTATTCATAGTTCTTGGCTATTCACATTGGGGTCATTCTGAGGCACAGATAGCAGGGATCCATCCCCACTATTTGTGCTGGCTCCTGCCCCTCTATAACTTCCCTGCCAGTTGTGCGGGGAAGTTAGATGGGGGCGGGGAAGAGGCAGCACAGCGGCAGAGAGTGGGCGGTCGCCAGTCCTGGACGTACAGGGCTGATTCTGATGTCGGCCTTATATGTACAGGGCTGGCGAATTGGCCGGGGAAGTTATTCTAATTAGTCTAGGAGCTAAAATACCACATAGAAAGACAGCTAAGCTGAACCAACCACTCCTCCCCATAAACGTAGACCATCTCTACATGTAAATAGTTCACTCCCCTCACATAATGTATCTCGTATAATCCCTGTTTAATGTAAAACAATTCCTCTGTAATTGTTATATTGTTTGATGTAAACTGCTTTGGATAAAGGCGGTATAGAAAAACTGTTAAAATAAAATAAAATAAAATTAAATTAAATAAATAAATATTCTACCTCCGAGGTGCAATTGTAGCAGCAAAGTGCATGCAATAAATAATACCAGGAGTCATTTGCAGGCCAATTTATTGTGCACAGGCCAAGACAGGATCGTGTCCTAAAGAGACTGAGCAAAGAAGTACAGGAACAAATTCCTTATATACATTTTTTACACTTTGGTAGAGGCAAACTTTCTATTGGTCCCAACGCCCCCTGCACCTATCCAATCGGGGACCCTCTCTGGGTCTCCGTCCCTGTTACCCCTTCTCAAACTGTTCTAACAAAGGCACAGTCTTCGATGTAGTTACATTTCTACTTCAAGGACATTTCTAGCTCAGAGAATGCAAGGTCAATGTAAGCATAAAGAAATGGTTCAAACTTCCTAAAAAGCATATTTTCTAACTCTGGTTCTTTTTCAGCACTAATCCTAGGTGGGGGTTGGAATCCAGGCCTAGTGTTCAGGCTATAGGCTATAGCCTACCACATTCCCTCCTTTGATTATTCTCACCCCTATCAAAAGAGGGTGAGAAAGAAATCACATACCATTCTCTCCTTAAACTGATGCTCCCTATTGGGGTAAGGCCTGATACTTCCACATAGCTAGTACCCTGGCTGCTGTCTTCTGCTTAACTTTACTGTCAATGATTGAAGTTACGCATCACAAGCATCAAAGTAAAGAGGAGCAGGTTTCGTGGGATCTGAGAGTTGTCGGGTGGCATTTAGGAGGGCCCCATCTTCGTTGTTCCATCATAACTCTAAGACATAATAAGTAGGGTTCTGACGGGGATTAAAACAAGTCTTAATCTTCCCTTTTGTACAGATGCTTAATTCTGTACCATTATACATACATTGGCTAACAGTACCAGTACAGCTATAGTAGGAATGGTAGAGTTTGGGTGATTTTTGTCCCAGTTCGGGTAGTGGTTATACAAGCAGTACAAGGAGGTATAGCAAGGGTCATACTAAGGGGTCCTAGGGCTACCGCAAGGACAAAATAGAAACATAAACATATCATGGTTATGATATTTCACTGAGTATGTTTAGTGAGTTCTCTTTTTCCCACAGCTTCCACCGTACGTAGACCTGTCAGCTTCTGGTAGGTGACAGGAGTAGGGTTATAGATTCTTCAAGCTTCTGCTGTACGTGGACCTGCCAGCTTCCGGTAGGTGGCAGGAGTAGGGCTGTAGATTCTCACGACTGTGGTTGTCGTTGCAGCGTGAGTCGCAGCGGCGACCCTGGGTGACTTGTTGAAGTCCAGAGACAAGGTTCAGTAGATGCAGCTAACTTCACCCGGCTGTGGTGGATCCAAGGTTCTAGTTCCGCAACCTTGACTGCTGTAGGGGTTGACAATATGACAACATAAGGTCCTCTCCAGTGAGGTTCCAACGGTGTCTTCCGCCACTCTTTGATCCACACTGAGGTTCCAGACTTGAAGGGATGCAGGGGTTCAGTCAGATTGATAGGCAGTTGTACCCAAGCATGGAGACCCTGCAAAACAAAACCTAGAGCCACTAGCTCTTGTCTAGTAATTTCGGACCCAATCTGATTCATGTCCCCCTTTATCCCCTGAATAATGGGCGGGGGTCTCCCATACAGAATCTCAAATGGGGAAACTCCTAATGACTTGGTGGGGGCTGACCGTATCCTGAGTAGGGCAATGGGAAGAACCTGGGGCCACTTCAAGTAAGCTTCTTGGCAAAGTTTAGACAGCTGGGACTTCAGAGTGCAGTTCATACGCTCAACTTTTCCTGAGCTTTGGGGTCTATAAACTGTGTGTAATCTCCACTTTATCTGTAGAGCCTGGGCTAATTGCTGAGTGACTTGAAATACAAATGAAGGACCATTGTCTGACCCTATGACTAATGGTATACCAAACCGGGGAATGATTTCATGGAGCAGAACTTTGGTGACTTCCCTGGCTTTCTCTGTCCTAGAGGGGTAGGCTTTTACCCACCCGGAAAATGTACAAACCAAGACCAGCAGGTAATGATATCCATTTGCACGTGGCATTTCAGTAAAGTCCACCTGGATATTTCCCATGGGGGTAACTCCTACTGACTGAACTCTTGGGGGCAGATTAGGACCTTGTCGAGCATTGTTTCTGGCACAGGTTAAACATCTACGGGCTACTGATGCTGATAGGGGTCCTAATAATGAGATACAGAAATGAGGTCTAAGGGCTCTCTCCATGGCCGTTTTCCCATAGTGAGTAGCCTGGTGGAAAGTCTGAACGAAAACTGGACCTAATGCTTCCGGGATTACAGTTGGACCCGGAGGCTGGCTACCTTCAGGCGGTGGCAGCACTATCCATCTGGTCTCTGATAACACTCCCCCTTCCTTTTGACAAAAATAGGTAGAGAGTTAGACTATTTCCCCGTGAAACGTCTCCTTCCCCTACCTGGTGTCCTCGGCAGTGCATCACTGCGACTTGTTGGGGTGCCCATACAGCATCTAGCAGTGTCATTATCTCGGGGCCATACTTAATAGACTTGCCTCCTGAGGTTATTAACCCTCGTTCCTTGTACAGGGCTCCATGGGCGTGTAATGTTGTAAAGGCATACTTAGAGTCTGTGTATACATTCAAGCGGAGCCCCTTCCCTATTATCAGTGCTCTAGTGAGGGCTATCAGCTCAGCCTTCTGCGCTGAGGTTCCCGGGGCCAAAGCTGACAATTCGACCACCATGTCCAGGGTCACTACTGCATAATCAGCACAGCGTCGTCCGTTGATGACAAGACTACTTCCATCCACGAAGAAAGTCCGTTCAGGGTTATTCAATGGGAGATCATAATTCCAAGCAGTCATGGTCAGGGGGACCTGAGCCAATTGGCAACAATGTGGCAGGATTCAAAGCCTGACTGACGATCAACTGTAATCTGGGATTTTCGCATAACATGCTTTGGTACTTCAACATTCGTGAATTGGTGAACCAGTAATTCCCTTTATGTTCCATGAGGGTCAAGACAGAATGCGGTACTGTAACTTGGAGGTTCTGACCCAGGGTGAGCTTGTCGGTTTCACTCACCAGGAGGGCTGTAGCTGCAACGGCTCTCAGGCAGGGGGGCCATCCTTTTTCGACAGTATCTAGTTGTTTTGATAAATATGCTACGGGTCGCTGCCAAGATCCAAGAGATTGAGTCGACACCCCCAAGGCATTTCCCTGTGACTCATGGACGTATAGGCGAAATGGTTTCTGTACATCTAGCAAACCCAGAGCTGGTGTTGACATTAATTCTGTTTTCAGAGATCAGAAAGCTGCATCCTGTTCAGGTCCCCATTCCAGGGGAGATCGCTCTATTCCTTTGGTGGTTTGATACAATGGTTTGGCCAACAGCGCAAAGTTGGGTATCCATATTTGACAATAGCCTGCAGCTCCCAGGAAAGCCCTCACCTGCTTCCTTGTGTTTGAGGTAGGGATGCAGCACACAGCTTCCTTACACTCTGGTCCTGGCCGCCGAATCCCGCTGGACAGATGGAATCCTAGATATTTAACCTCAGTCTGGCACAACTGAGCCTTGGCCTTCGAGACTTTGTATCCGGCATTATTCAGGTGGTGCAAGAGATCACTAGTGGCGTGCATACATTCACTTCTAGAGTTGGTGGCTATCAGCAGGTCATCCACATATTGGAGAAGGACTCTTTTTCCCGGAGTAACCGAGTAACTTGAAAGGTCCTGATTGAGGGTTGCACTCAAGAGGGTAGGTGAGTTTTTGAATCCTTGGGGTAGTCGAGTCCAGGTGAGTTGACCACGCCTCCCTGTGGTAGGGTCTTCCCACTCAAAGGCAAATAGAAGTTGGCTGGCTGGTGCCAGATGTACACAGAAGAAAGCATCTTTCAAATCCAGGACGGTGAAGTGAGTAGCATCGGCGGGGATCAGTCCCAGGAGAGTGTAAGGATTTGGTACCACTGGATGTATGGTTACAACTGCATTATTCACTCGCCTCAAATCCTGCCTTGGACGGTAGTCTCCCGTCCCTGGCTTCTTGATTGGGAGGAGGGGGGGGGGTATTCCAGGGTGATTGGCACTTCTCTAAGAAGTCCATACTTCAATAATTTCATTAGATGACAGTGAATGCCTTCAATCGCTGGTCGTGGAAGAGGATACTGTCTCACATGCACTGGTTCCGCTCCTGGTTTGAGGGTGACGAGAACAGGGGCTACATTTTTTGCTAGGCCCGGAGGATTATTGGTCCCCAATTCTCATACTGACCATAGGCTCCTGGGGACCCAGAGGAAACTTGGAGCCCAGTCTGGCCTAGTCTTCATCCGAATTGTAGCCCCCTTCAGCCGCCACTCCCTCTATAGCTGCTTCTTCTCATTGAAACTGTGTATAACGTGTCCCTCCATGGCGCTGGAACCGTCCCCCTGCTCTCCCAGTGCTCCCTCCTTCCCTCCGGGGGGGCGGGGTTGAGGTGTGGGCATTCATTTTTCTAATGTCCTTCTTCTTTACAGTAGGTG
Source organism: Ichthyophis bannanicus (assembly GCA_033557465.1). Lineage (NCBI taxonomy): Eukaryota > Metazoa > Chordata > Amphibia > Gymnophiona > Ichthyophiidae > Ichthyophis > Ichthyophis bannanicus. The sequence continues at coordinate 71,605,778 of CM066031.1, forward strand.
CACTGATTCACGCCTACCGGGGGCCGGCCATTTCCTCGGCCCCTTCCACGTCCTCTGGTCCTTCTATTAGGAAAACCTCCCTCTTGTCGTTCAACTAAAGCTGCTGCAAGGAAATCAGCTTTCTTCTTCATCTTACGTTCACTTTCCTTCTGAAGCTCTTGATCACGGTTCACAAACACTTTCTGTGCAACTTCCATTAGCTGTGCTGCATTCATGCCCGCAAATCCCTCTAGCTTCTGCAGTTTTCATTTGATGTCTCCCTGGGACTGACCCACAAAGGTCGAATTCACCATGCGCAAATTTTCTGGGGCTGCTGGATCATATGGGGTGTATAGTCTATAGGCTTCAGATAATCGTTCATAGAAAGCCGCTGGGCTCTCATCTGGACGCTGGATGACTTCTGATACTTTTCCAATATTCATAGCTTTCTGGCCTCCTTTCTTCAGGCCTTGTAGCAGGGCTTGGCGGAACCTAGTGAGGGCCACCGCCCCCTCTACACTGTTGGGATCCCACTTAGGATCATCATTTGGGAAAGCTGCGGCGGCTGCTTGCTGGGGATTTAGGCCTGCCCCTCCTACGGGATTCTCTTCTAACCATCGAGTGGACGCTTGCACAATTTGCGCTCACTCCTCGGTACTAAAGAGAGTGGACAGGAGCTGGCGACAATCGGACCAGGTAGGCTGATGGGTCTGCATATACTAGTCATTAATTCAATCAGATCCTGGGGTTTCTCAGTATAGGAAGCATAATGCATCTTCCAGTTCAGTAAATCGGTGGTGGAGAAGGGCACATAAACAAGACTAGTGGATCCCACCACCACCTGGCCTTGTTCATCAAGTATAGGTAGGCCTGGGACTTGTTGCAATGGCATCATGTGACTTCCCTTTGGGCCCACAGCCGTAATTCTAAAATCATAAGGTGGTCGGGATCGTCGAGATTCCATTTGCTGAGGTGGGGTGTCCGCAGTGAGTGACCCTGAGCTGGTAAACGAATCTCTGCTTGTGGCGTCTTCAATGAACTGGGGCCCTCCCGAAGCACTCGGGCCAGAGTCAGGGCTTCCGGCAGGAAAAAGGAGCATGTCCTCTGGCCGCGGAGGCAACCGGAGGGATACTTGGGGTAAAACTGCAGGGATGGATTCCTCTGGGACAGGCTCTGGCCGGGGTGGTGGCAGAGCCGAGGGGACCGGCCTGTAGAGAAACTGGGACAGATGGGACTGGATATCTGGAGATTCTGGGGCTGAATAAACAGGCAGTTTCTTTTCCCCAGACTCCCGGGCCCCTCTTGTGGTTGCTACAAATATCCTACACTGTTCCTCATGACAGCGCTTGTGATAAGGAAGCTTATCATAGCTCAGGAAGGAGCTATAGAAAAGGTGAAGTGACTCTGAACAAGCAACCTGTCAGTTCTGGTAGAAATAAGAAAACAGAATTTTGCCATAAAAGACTACCAGTCCCAGAATGCACCAGGTTTCCAACAGCCATTAGAGGAGCTGAAGTGGGGAAACGTGTGTTCAATCAGGAGGGCTATGAGGTAATCCCTAAGCACTCATCTCAAAGGGCAGGGCCTGATTCAGCACAGCTGCGCTGTGTTAGGGAGGAGCACTCATCTAGGCAGATTAAAGGTAGAGTTTATTCTACAGAGAATTATCCTCATTATCCTGAGAATCAGCTTGAGCTTGATCATCAGTTTCATCAGAAGCAGAAGCCAAACCGGACGGACAGAGAGGGAAAGAAACCCTTTGGAAGAAGGAAGAGAAAAGCCTTTGAGAGGTCTAGAAGAGTCCAGAGCAGTACGTATACTGGGAGGCATTTCAAGGGCCAGCATACACCATTGGACTGGGGAAAGCCAGAGGAATGGTGCTGCAGAGCTAGGAATCTCCAGACGCTACCTGTGAGGGAGACGGCTGCACGTGGAAGGGACCCTAAGACCCGTGCCAGAAGGTATGTGAAGAGAGATCCAGTGTCCAGGGATCTGGATTGGAAGGCTGGACATAAGAACTGGACTACATACTGGCCAGGCTATATAGAGAGGAACTCTAACAGCAATGGAAGCTCAGGCATGAACACTGATCTTTGCCCTAACTATAACCTTGAAAGACAGCAGGGAAACAAGTATTCTCCTGAAAGTGCTCCATTGAGAGATTCATCTATGCCAATCCATGATACTGAACCCATGCTTGTTGAAGAAGGGGGAATGATTGCAGATGAAGAATGTGTTTATATGGACTGCTCTCTGTCTAAACTCCTTTGGTAACTTTCTGTTACAAAGTACAGCAACCATCACAAAGAAATACAAACTTGTTCTTTAATCTACTCAGAAAAGCTCCTGAAGCAGGATTTGACCCACACAGTAGAAAGCAAGCCAGCTAAGGGGTTTCAGCTGGATAACTGCTAGCAATTGAGCCTTACCTAATTGCTTGTGAGCTAGGAGAGAATCACTTCTGAATCTATGTGGGAAGTTATCAGAAGTTAACCTGAAAAGAACAGGTTTTTTTTCTTTCTTTGTGGCTTTTCGTTTGTTGTTTGATATATGCTAAGAAAACATTAGCTAATGCCTGATAAGTTAAAAATGTTGTTTTCCTTATTTTGTTTTTTCCAAGTTTAACACTGAAAGCAAGTAACCTGATTTATGTGCTACCAAGCATATCTGTGTTGGGAGAAATAACCCCATAAATAAATATCTTATTGGCTTTACCCAAAAGCACAACTAATTATTGTGAGCAGCTGTGTCTGGTGTGAATGAACTGCATTGCCCACAATACCTTGCAAATCATATAGATATATGCACTTGCCAAGACTGTGAAGATTCTCACCCAGGCAGCCGTCTGACACGCTTCATCCAGGAAGGCTCTTTTTCACAAATACCTAACCAGGAATCTATATATGGGAACTGGTCAGGATGGTCTTTTCGTATAATCTGGTGAACTAAGGATATGATACTAACATCAAAGGTACCCTCACGGGGCCATGAAATGACCAGTACAGGCCACTCCCTTTCACACAGCATTTCTAATCGGGACGGAGACATTTTTATTCCATAGTCTCCGGCAAATCCCTTACTGAAATTCTTGATCATAAATTTCAACTGAGTTTGCGTGGACTACGACCCTCCCATAATGACGTACACGACAACAGACAGTAGGGGCGGGTAGTCGGGCGGCAGGAAAGGGGTCCATACAGCCCTAGAAACAAATGTGTAGAGAAACACCAAACGCTTCCTCCTTTTCGCGACCTGGGTGCGGTCGCCCAGCCAGGAACTGCGCTAATCAGGAGTCTGCACTTGCTTGGTCTGTATTTCAAGACTTCTCATTCACACACAATCAGACATGCTAGCAAAAATAAACATTTTCCTCCTCCCCTGGTCCGTACTCGGACCTCTAAGCCGTTCAGGTTGCCCCCATAAATCAGAGAATAAATAAATAATAATAATAATATAACAGGAACAGTTGACGTAGAAATACAGGCAGGGCTGAGATATAACCAGCAAACTAATATAACAGGTACAGGTGAAGTAACAATACAGGCAGGGCAGAGATATAACTAAAACAGTTGAGGAGATCCGAAAGAGTTAATAAAAACTTAAAGGATACTGACACTTTCCAGAGACATTCCTTTCTGCAGGCTGTGTGAAAGACACACCCCTTTTCCCTCTGCTTGCTAGAGATACCATCTCTCATGCTGTGCTGAAAAATAGATCACTGAAACAGCTCGTCCTCGCTGTGCTGTTAAACTTGATTCCTTAAAGTGACGCCTGAGGTTTTTCAGTACTGTTCCTTAATCGGTAAACTGTTTCACAAATTACCCAACAGAATAATCTTACATTATACCAGAAGGGAAACCCGTGGTTAGACAACAGACAGAGGGTGCGGGTGATCGGACTGCCGGTAAGGGGTCCGGGCAGCCCTAAAAACAGAGGGAGACACAAACACCAGACGCTTTTTCAAGACCTCTCACTCAAACACAGAGAGGTATGCCGGCAACATTCCAAAATTCCCAGGCCTTACTGACTAACCAGAGGGCGAAGGTTTCGGTCTCGCGCATACTCATGCAAGACGTAATAGGACCGCCCGGAGAGGTGATCAAGCTCTCATTTCCAAATACCAAGTTGCAAATTGCAGCAAATTGCAAACAAATTCCCAAACTAACTGACTGAGTAGCAAAGAAAATTCTACTCACCGGATCCGGTACCAAGTACAAAAACAGGTAATGGGTTGAATCCCGGACTCCCCTCGGGTTCGGAGGTGTTGGCCGGCTGGACCCAGCAATCCGCCGAGGCAAGGAGGAAGCCTCTCCAATGCAAGAGGACCGGTAGTGCCTGAGGTTTCCCCTGCAGTCGGCCAGACACGGTTCCAGCCGGACCAAACCTTGAGGCGGTAAAATGTGGTATATTCACTTGAATACCATCCACTACTCGCACTTCCCGGTCAAACGCACCAGGAACTGTAGCAGCGAAGTGCATGCAATAAATAATACCAGGAGTCGTTTGCAGGGTCCAAGCCAATTTATTGTGCACAGGCCCAGACAGGTTCGTGTCCTAAAGAGACTGAGCAAAGAAGTACAAGAGCAAATTCCTTATATACATTTTTTACACTTTGGTAGAGGCAAACTTTCTATTGGTCCCAACGCCCCCTGCACCTATCCAATCGGGGACCCTCTCTGGGTCTCCGTCCCTGTTCCCCCTTCTCAAACTGTTCTAACAAAGGCACAGTCTTCGATGTAGTTACATTTCTACTTCAAGGACATTTCTAGCTCAGAGAATGCAAGGTCAATGTAAGCATAAAGAAATGGTTCAAACTTCCTAATAAGCATATTTTCTAACTCTGGTTCTTTTTCAGCACTAATCCTAGGTGGGGGTTGGAATCCAGGCCTAGTATTCAGGCTATAGGCTATAGCCTACCACAGAATAACGCCCCTAGGTGGTATTTTTTTTGGTGTCAATGCACGGAAGGGGTTGGGGAGGTAAAGGTAATGCCCCGCAGCTTGACCCAAGCCTTAGGAGGCCGGATTGGGGATCGGGCTGCGGGGAATTATCTTTGTTGGGCCGCGGCCAGCATCGCGGCTTTTAAATGGAGCCACGGTGCCATGGCAACGGGATGCCGTGGTGCTATGGCAACGGGATGCCATGGTGCCACAGCTGAATTAAAAAGCCCTGGCTGAGTTAGCCAGACTATCGCTGTACGTGCAGGTTGGGACTGAATCACAGTCCCGGCCTGCACATACAGGCCTGTTTGCAATTCTGATCCCACAGGGTTAGATGTGCCCCGCCGGATCAGAATCGTGAACTCCTTTGTACGTCCAGGTCTGCTCGGATGTACAAAGAAGTCGTATGTTGTGATCAGAATCGGGACCATTGTGATAGGTTGACATAATAGCATTGGTTGTGTTAACAGTTCCAAATATGGTTTGTATTCTTCTAAGAAGATGAGTGTCTTAAGTTTTTTAAGAATTCTTTTGTTTCAGTGCATGCTCATAGCTTTGATGGTACAGAATGTGGGTGCAAATAATGATAGTGGACGGCTGCATATAGATTGCTTACTCTTTAGCTTCCGGGGGGTGGGGGGGGGGAATTGCGAGTAGGTTGATGGAATTATTTCTTCTTTAACTTTTGAGAGCAGGTTCTGGAGGCTGTTGGCTGAGTCATTGTGTACGATTTTGAAAATTGTGGTAAGTGCCTTGAACTTGATTCTGTGTAGTTTCTCGAAATGGGTTAGTTTTGCGCATACTATGGCAGTCGTGGACCTCACTTCTAAGCCAGGGTATGTGAAGTATGATCTTAGTTTCACAAATTTACTACTAATGCTCGGCATAATACTTGCAATGTGCCAAACAGAGCCTCCTACTGGAGTTCATAACATGTAACATGTATGGGTAGTTTGTCAAGATGTGCTTGGAAATTCTTCTTTATCAGGTCCATGGCTCCCAGGACAAAGGGAAATATTTCTGTATCTTTCTGCCACATTTTCTTGGATTCTGACTGCATTTTTTGGTACTTCAGGATCTTCTGCCTCTCCACGCGATTCACAGACTAATCACTCGGTACCGGCACTTCTATTATCAATGCCATTCTGATATTCTTCTCCCTTACCACTATGTCAGGTCTCCTGCAATTCAGTTTCTTATCCATCAGAATGGGAATATTCCAGGTGATCATAACCTCTTCATTCTCTGTATTCACTCAGTCATGATCCCAGTGCTTTTCAGGGATAGTGATGTTGTAGTGTTTATAGAGTTTTCAGTGGAGGAGGCATGCTACTTTGTTGTGCCTTTCTGTATTGAAATTTTCCACCATCAGAACTTCACAGCCTGCTATTAGGTGAGTCACCATTTCCAGCTCTTGCTGTGATGGGAAGCCAGTGTAGCTGGATCAGTATAGGAGTTATATGGGCTCAGCGAGGGGCTCCGTAGATTATTCATGTAGCTGTGTTCTGTGCCATATATAAAGGGTGGAGAGTAGTTTTTTGGAGACCATGGTAAATGATGTTGGAGTAATCTAATACTGGAGTGATCATGGCTTGGCAGACTGTCTGAAATAATTCTGTGGAGAGGAGGGGGCGGAAGTGTTTTAGAGTTCTTAGTTTGTATTAGACAGCAGTGGTTGTTCTTTTTATGTGTGATTAGAAACTCAGTTGTTGGTCAATAGTGACTCCTAGGTATTTTGTTTCAGTTTTAACTCTGTTATATTGTTAAGTTTCAATGTTGATGGGGGATGAAGGCTGGGTCAGAAGTCATGTATAGTGCTTCAGTTTTGTCTGTATTTTTTTATTTATATTTATTTATTTGTTACATTTCTATGCCACTCCTTCCAGAGATCAGGGGTGGTTTACAAGGAACTTAAGAAACAGGTACATGGAACAAGAATACAACTTTTTACAGGTAACTTGATTTGCGGGTAGGGTCAGTGGGTTGGAGGTTACAATTTTTTAGGAACTATGTACAACTTCGCTATATACAGGAATTTTCATGTTCACATTTGCTTTGCACTGCCCTTATCTTGGTTGGGTGAGCTGCCTCTGTGGTGCGTGTGTGTTTTTTGTTCCATAGTGCATGGTAAAGAGGTGGGGTTTTATGTGTTTCTGAAATCTTTGAGGTCTTTTGTTGTGCGTATGTGTAATGGGAGGGAGTTCCAGATGCTGGGTGCAGCATAGGAGAATGCTCTGGAGCTGGTGGTTTGTTTTGTTTTGCAGATGGAGGGTGGGATTATTAGAGTGGGTGGCATTCTCCCTGCGTGTTCTGTTGTTTGTTGGGGTGTGGAGGAGGGTTGAGAGAAAAGAGGGAGCAACATTGTTGATGAGTTTGAATGATGTTACAAGTAGTTTGTATCTGATCTGGCTTTCTATTGGGAGCCAGTGTAGGGTATATAGGAGGGGTGTGACATGGTCAGTTAGTCTGGCTTTGCAGGTAATCTTGGCTGTGATATTTTGCATTCATTGGAGTATGTGTAGACTCTTCGTCGGAGGACCCTGCAACTGGCTGTTGCAGTAGTCGAAGTGGGGGCTGATGATGGATTGAATGACCACTCTGAAGTCGTTATCTTCAAGGAAGTTGTTGTATGGATTTTAATTTGTATAGGATTGTTCTGGCTGTTCGTTTCAGGCGGGGTACCATGCTGAGAGAGGTATCTAGGATTACACTGAGGTATTTAACGTCTTGCTTGACTGGGATTGTGGTATTGTTGATGGTGATGGCCTGGGGTAGGGTTGAGTCTTGATTTCTTGATGGTCAGGTTGTGTGCATTGAACCATTTGCTTCCGTCAAACATTTCTGCAAGTATGAGAGATCTGGAAGGAGGAGGGTGATGGGGTGAAGAGCATTACATCATCAGTGTAGATTCTGTATTGTATCTTGTGGGCCTTAAATATTTGATATAGTGGTTGGATAAATAAATTAAAGAGGAGGGCTGAGAGGCTTGAGCCCTGAGGTACTCCAGTTTGTTGGGTGAAGGGGTTAGATGATTTGGTCCCACATCTTACTTGCTGTTTACGGGATTCAAGATAGGACTGGAACCAGATGAACATGATACCTTGGATGCCAATTTCTGAGAATTTCTGCAGCAGTCGGTGCTGTGGTATACAGTTAAATGCAAAGGTGAGGTCAAGGAATATAAGGATAAAGCTGTTAAGAACATAAGAACATGCCATACTGGGTCAGACCAAGGTCCATCAAGCCCAGTATTCTGTTTCCAACAGTGGCCAATCTAGGTCATATGTACCTAGCTGTTTCCCCAAGAGACACAAGTTCCACAATGCTTGTACTGGGTCAAGCATTGATATCTTCAGTCACTTCTTAATAATGGTTTATGGACCTTTCCTCCAGGAACTTGTCCAAACCTTTTTTAAACCCCGCTACACTAACAGCCTTTACTACATCCTCCGGTAACAAATTCCAGAGTTTGATTACACGTTGAGTGAAAAAATATTTTCTTTTATTAGTCTTAAATAGTTTACCCTGTAGCTTCATTGCATGTTCTCTAGTCTTTCTATATTCTGATAAGGTAAACAATCGATCTACGTTTACCCGTTCCACTCCGTTCATTAATTTATAGACTTCTATCATATCTCCCCTCAGCCATCTCTTTTCCAGGTTAAAAAGCCCTAACCTTTTTAGCCTTTCTTCATAGGAGTATCCTTCCATCCCCTTTACCATTTTGGTGGCTCTTCTCTGTACCTTTTCTAAAATCGCTATATCCTTTTTAAGATACGGCGACCAGAATTGCACACAATATTCAAGGTGCGGTCTCACCATGGAACGATATAGAGGCATTATAATATCTTTTGTTTTATTTTCCATTCCTTTCCTTATCATACCTAGCATTCTATTTGTTCTCTTGGCCGCCGCTGCACACTGGGCCGAGGGTTTTAACATGGTATCCACAATGACGCCTAAATCTTTTTCCTGGGTGGTGGTTCCTAATGTGGAACCTTGCATCGTGTAACCATAGTTTGGGTTGTTCTTCCCTAGGTGCATAACTTTGCACTTGTCCACATTAAATTTCATCTGCCATTTTGATGCCCAGTCTTCCAATTTATCAAGATCCTCTTGCAATTTTTCACAATCCTCTTGGGTTTTAACAACTTTAATAGTTTTGTGTCATCTGCAAATTTGATAACCTCACTCGTTATTCCACTTTCCAGGTCATTTATGAATATGTCAAAAAGCAGCGGACCCAGCACAGATCCCTGGGGTACACCACTATTCACCTTTCTCCATTGGGAAAATTGGCCATTTAGCCCTACCCTCTGCTTTCTATCTTTTAACCAGTTCCTGATCCACAATAGTACACTGCCTCCTATCCCATGACTCTTTAGTTTCGCCAAAAGTCTCTGATGAGGGACCTTGTCAAAGGCTTTCTGAAAGTCCAGATACACAATATCAACTGACTCACCTTTGTCCACCTGTTTATTCACTCCTTCAAAAAAACATAACAGATTAGTAAGACAAGATCTTCCTTGTCTAAAGCGATGTTGGCTGTCTCCCATTAGGTTGTGACTATCTACATGCTGAGTAATTTTATTCTTTATGATGGTTTCTACCATTTTTCCCGGTACTGACGTTAGGCTCACCGGTCTGTAGTTTCCCGGATCACCCCTGGAACCCTTTGTTGTTGGTGTCTTGTGAGGAGAGTATCTGGTAGAGAGGTAAGGATTTCGACCCCATGTTACTGTCTGAACCCATGTTGATAGGGGTCAAGGGGCAAATGGTTTTGGAGTTGTGTGAGAACAATCCTTCAATTAGCTTCATTATTAAATGGAATGCTTGAAATAGGTCTGTATGAACTTCGGGATGTAGGGTCCAGATCTGGTATTGATTTGCAACATTGTTGAAGGTAAACTTTATTCACACACATTTCACACATATTCAGCTTGGGTATGATGTTTGCTTATAACAACTTGCTATAATATTTATTTATACTTTTTTTCAAGGGGTTAGGATTGAGGATCCTTTTATGAAAGTATGCTACACAGTTAGTGCGGGTTTTGGAGTGTGAAAAGTGTACGCTGAAGCCTGCAGTAACTGATAGTGAGGGCCCAACACAGTGCAAACAGATTTCCGTGTTGTGAATTGCATGTTGGTGGTAAAGGGTAGTTTAGGGACAGTTCATGTGCAAACAAAACTATAGCAGTCAAGGATGAAGTTCGGTACCTGGACAGAGCTCTGAACCTAAAATCTCACATTACCAAAACTGCGGCAAAAGCCTACCACCGATTGAGGATCATCAGAAAACTCAAACCAATCCTTAACCAAGACCACTTTCGCACAGTTTGCCAAGCAGTCAAACTCGTTATATCAAGGCCTCCCCCAACAGACTATTCACCCACTTCAAATGGTGCAGAACACTGCAGCACGAATCATCACGGTCACTGCAAGATCTGAACACATCACACAACAGCTACACTGGCTCCCGATAATTGCAAGGACAAAATTCAAAACAATCCTAGCATCTTAAAAATCTTCCACCATTGCTCAGCAGATGCGCTCCAGGATATAATAACCAGAGATGTCAGTAATAGACCAAGAAGAACCAACAATGGCAACAGGATCAGCACACCCGCAGGCTATCACAAGACTAAGCAAGCAACATCTAAGAGAGCTCCCTCGCTACTGGCGGCTGCATTATGGACATAAGGACCCTAAACGACACCAAAGACGTCCGCAAGGCACTCAAGACCCTTCTCTTTACCGAGGCCTATGAGCAACCACCTTAACTGCCAACCACTAGATACCACCAATTGGCCCAACAGCTACCTACACCACTTGCCCCCAACGACCCATTCCCATTTAGACCTACAAGCACATAGTATTTAAATGTATCCCTCCAATTGTATTATGACCACTTTGATTGAAGGATAAGGTGGTATACAAAACTGTCTAAATAAATAAATAAACACTGTGTGCTAACTGCGACTATTAAAATTTGTATGGGATTCTCCTCACTTCACCTCAATAAGCGGAGTTAAGTGCACCTGCAGTAATAGTGCATGCTGCTGCAGTATGTTAGGGGACCTCTCTGTGCGATAATTGCTGGGAAGACGCTGGACACCCCCCCAGCAGTTTGCGCACAGCAGTTGTAACTACCATGCTTTAGCTTTAGCGCTAAATGCTCATTGGTTGCAAAACCCTAGCACGTTTAAGTAAAACTGCCCCATGGTTTTTTTGCATGGCCATTCATCTAATATATTTTAAATATACTTCTTCGTTCATATTTTATTTGAAACATGCTTACTTAGGGACCCTTTTACTAATGGTTAACGCACATGTAGCATGCAGTAATTGGCTGAATTGAACACTAACGCATGGGCATGCCAGCTACTGGCCACCAAAATGCATGTTAACTGACAATCACATGCTACTGCAGCAGGGCCAACTCAAGGGGTTGTAGCACCCTGACCCAACTTTTGCTTTTGTGCCCCCAAGGGGTGATCTTGCAATAGAAGCTGTGCAAACAGGGGTAAATTTCAGCCAGCAGAGTCACTGTCTTACATTAAATGCCAGTCCCACCATTTAATCGTATATTCCATGCCACCGTCCATATAGGCAGCAGCACTGAATATACAGAGTGCCATCGTGGTCACTGTACTAGCTGTTTAGGATAGGCCTGCTATTCGTCAGAAGAAAAACAAGAAGCAGGGGAGCAAAAGAAGCAGCGATAAACTTTATTGAGCTCAACATTGTCATGTTTCAGCGTTTTGTACCTGCATCAGGGGCAACTTACAAATAAAATACGTGGAGGCACATTCCGACCTGGCCATCCAGCTCCTTGTGCTGTCGACCAGAAACGGGACGCCCAAAGGCAGACCCTATTCTGATCCCACGGGGGCTAGACATGCCAGCGGGATCAGAATCGGGTCTATGGCCTGAACGTGCAGGCTGGGCCCCGATTCTGGTCGGCCTGCACGCCCAGAAGATCCCCGGCTACCCGAGTCAGGCTGAATGGAACTGCAGAGCCATGGTATCCGTTGCCATGGCACCACAGCTCCATTCAGAAACCGCAAATGCCGGCCGCCGCAGATTTTCTTCTTTTACCATAGCCAGACCCAGGTTCCAGCTAGACTCCCCTACCTTTTTGTCCTGGCCCGGCTGGTAACATGATCCCCTGATATTCAGGGGGACTTGTTCCACGTCTGTGATGGAAGAAGTCCCCCATTCATGTTCACGGTTCCGGACATACAGGGCCGACCTCAGAATCGGCCCTGTATGTCCGGGGTTGCGGCCCGCCCATGCCCCACCTTCGCTCCACCTCAGTAACGCCCACTCCATTCATTAATTTATAGATCCCTATCATATCCCCTCTCAGCCATCTCTTTTCCAAGTTGAAGGTCTTCTAACCTTTTAAGCCTCTGCAGCTGGGTAGCCAAATGTTTTGCCAAAGGCTTGGCATCCAGGTTGATGAAGGAGATCAGCCTAAATGAGCCACAAATACTCTTATCTTTCCCCTACTTTGGCAGCACCATTAACCCTGCCATCGCCATGGACTCAGGTCCCTGGCATACTTCCAGTACCCCATTAAACACCTCTGCTAAGAGTGAGGTCAACAGATTTTAGAATCGCCTGTAGAACTTGGCCATCAAGCCATCGAGGCCAGGGGCCTTACCCTGCTTTAGAGACCCAATCACCAGCCTCACTCCCCCTCACTAATGCCCTATCCAATACTGCAGCCTCCTCAGTCTCCAGCCTTGCCAATACGCACTCCCGCAGAAAACCCTCACTCTTGGCTTCCCCCCTCTACCTCTACCAGTATAATCCTTCTGCTTCTGCATCCTTGACACGATGCAAAGTAGGTGTCCCTTAACTACCACTTTAAATCCATCCAGGACCACCCCCCTAAGGGGACCCCAACTCCTCTATTAAATTGGAGGTACTTCCCTATCACTTCCTGCATCTTTGATGTACACTCCTTGTCTTCTAATATGGAATCATTTAAGTGCTAAAATTTCACTCCCCCTTCCTTCGCTCCCAAATCAAAAATCACACTCATTGGGGCATGATCTGTCCATGGGATTGATCCCATCTCTGCCTCCATCACCCTCTGTACCAAGCCCCCACTCACCCAAATCATATCAGCTATAGGAGTCATGTGGCATGAAGTAAAAGATGTACTGCCTTGCTGCAGGGTGCTGGACTCTTCGCACTTCTACTAGTCCCAACTGGTCTTTCATCCGAACCATTTTCCTGTGTTCCCCCCATGGATGCCCCCGCCCCCCCAATTATTATCTATCCATGGGTTCAGCATTAAATTATAAACCCCTCCCAAGATAGAGGGCACTGTCCCAAACTCTCCCAGCTTATCCAAACGCTTCTCAAATAACTCCCTCTGTCCTTCATTTGGTCCATATATACACACCACTGTTGCCTCCAACCCTTCCAAAAGCACCCTTAACCCCAAATTCCTAACCCCTTTTCCTCTTATCACATGTTTACATCAATCTGCTTCTTATCACTCAGGTAATCTCCGCCCTTTTTTTGGGGGTTCTTCAGATTTGCAACCAAATAAATCTGAGAGTATCTTCTAGAGCAAAACATCCTCTCTTGCCCTAGTCTCAAGGGAGTTTCTTGGACACACAAAATATCCACCCTTAGTCATCCTCCCTCCTTCTCTAGTAGGTTGTGCTTGTTCCAGCAGTTCAACCCCTTGGCATTTATGGTAGCTACAATGATTCTTTTGTCTCCTGTTTCCTTCCTTCCTTCCCCCTTTCCCTTTTCTCCCCACCCTCCAGCTCCCCCCTCCACGCCCCTTCCCCCAGTCTCCACCGCTAGAGGTTCCATAACAGAGTAGTGACACCCCCCTTTCCTGACCGCCCACCAGTCACATCCCTTCCTGTCCTCCCACCTTCCTCTCCCCCACTCACTCACCATACATTCTATCCCCCTTGCATTCTCTCATTCGCTCCCTTCACTCCCAAATATCCTTCTCTAGTAAGGCAGCTCACATTGGCATTGGTGACAGTAGCTATACTAAACTTCTATAGGAATGTCTCTTTTCCTCATATTGGTGCTTCCTTCACCAGTCCTTTCCTCCTTTGCCTGGATCCTTCCTTGGACACCCGGGTCCAATCACTGTTTTTTGGTCTATCTGTCCTCCTTACCGCAGGTCCTACCAAGCCCTCCACTTGCAGCCCTGCTTCTGCAATGGCTCTCAATGCCTCCTCCACTGTGGAGTCCTGCCATGTGCGGCCATCTTTTGTAAAGGCGAGCACAAATGGATATAGCCATCTATATTTCAACGTTTTTGTTGCAATTTCAGAATAATTGCACCCATCTCTTTTCGCCTTTGTAAATTTCCTTTGGCCAGATCGGTGAGAATAGCTATCTGATATCCTTGCCAGTCAAACTAATTTATGGCCCGCATTTTCACAGGGATCCATTCTTTGATAGTAAAGTCAGGTACACAAATTACTATATCTCTTGAAACATTACTCTTAGGTTAACCCATTGCCCAGTGAGTTCTAGCGAGTTGAATAGATGGCGGCACCTCTGCCCCGGCTACCTTCTCACAGTCAAGCTACTCAGGATCCGCCGGGACCCCCTTATGCACAAATTACTTTGTGGTGAACGGTTTTCCATGTCCTCAATCTTAAACATTATTGTTTCTTTCCACTCCTCGTTCTTTTGTACCTGGGTCATTAGAGCTGCCTACTCATCTGCCAGCTTGTCCAGGCACTCCTCGTCTTCTCCCACTCTATGACCCATTTCCATTAGTTCCTCTTTGACTTTGCCAAACAAATTATATTCTCACAGTGGTGAGCTCCTTCTTCAGCTCCTTGAACCATTCTTTTAATTCAGCCCTTGAAACCTCTGATGCCTTCACCGCACTGCTCTCCACGCTGTCGTCTCTCTCATCCTCCTTCTCTATGTCCAGGCCCCGCAGTCCACTGGCTGCCATCTTGCCATCCCCACTTGGCTTGCGCTTTGCTTCTGAATACACGAACGCCTTCAGCTCTGCGGCTTTTTGTTTTGTCGTCATATCGCTACCTCCATACCCTGCGGCGCTATCTGCTGCCAGGTTTTCAAGTGGTGGAGGCAGAATGTGCTGCTTTTTATTAGGGGTCGCCGCTGAAGCTCGTCGTTCAAACCGCATCGAGTTGGGTGACATCACTTCCTCCATTTCTATGTTTTCTGGCCCATGTGCCGCTTCTTAAAATCACTGCTCCCGCTGGATTTAGAGCGGCCTACACAAGCAGAGGATCTATGTCTGGCAGAACCTCTTGTAAAACCCCTATGGGAATTCTCTTGGTCCTGACTTGAACATGCTTATTCCCCTGGGCTCTGTTGAATGGCATCACCTACCTGTGAAGAATTATATTGTCCATATTTGAGAACAGAGGGTACAGGTAAGTAAATTAGGATTACTCAGCTGGACTCTGTAACATTTCCTATTACTCAGTAAGAGTAGTTACTCACCTGTAACAGGTGTTCTCCAGGAGTAGCAGGAATCAGTCCTCACATATGGGTGTCATCGGCGCCGATGAAGCCCCAGCGGAGCATTGCCCCAGCTTTCCATGAAAGCCTATGGGAATGCTGGCACGCATGCGCGGTTCCCTTCCTGCCTAAAGGTGCCATCTTACCTCAGTCAAATGACATAGCTAAGAAGAGCACACAAAAATGTAAAAACACAAACTATGTACAACTGCAACTCCAAGGGGAGGAGGGAGGGTTGTGAGGACTGATTCCTGCTGCTCCTGGAGAACACCTGTTACAGGTGAGTAACTACTCTTTCTCCAGGACCAAGCAGGAAGTCAGTCCTCACATATGGGTGACTCCCTAGCTCTGGGCTACCGAGGAACCCAGGCTGAACAAGAGAACTCCCTCTAGTCCCAGCAGCAAAGAAAGGCTTTTCAAGGACACAACCTCCACCGGTAGCCCAACAGAGGGCACGAGGGCAGGAGTTGCCTAAACCTCAAAGAGATTCCGGAGTACTGCTTGGCCAAAAACACTGTCCCTACGGGACTCCCTCTCCAGACAGTAATGGGCTGCAAAAGTCTGGCTTGAAGACCAAGTTGCAGCCCTGCAGATGTCTACCAAGGGCACAGAGCGGAGATGAGCCACTGAGGCAGCCATTGCCCTGACACGATGGGCCGTGACCCTACCCTGCAAAGGAAGGTCAGCCGCCTTGTAAGCCCAGGTGATACAGTCAGCCACCCAGATGGACAAAGTACGCTTGGACACAGCTAACCCCAACTTATTGGGGTCAAAGGATACGAAGAGCTGAGTAACCCTTCTATGCCCCTGCGTACGGTCAAGGTAGAAGGATAAGGCCCTCCTACAGTCCAGGGTATGCAGGACTGCTTCAGCCTGGCTTGCATGAGGCCTAGGGAAGAATGTTGGAAGAACCACCTCCTGATTGAGGTGGAAAGAGGAGACAACCTTAGGGAGGAACTTGGGATGAGTCCTGAGGACTACCCTGTTCCTATAAATCCTGGTGTAAGGCCTATCACAGACCAGGGCCTGAAGCTCACTCACTCGCCTAGCCGAGGTAAGGGCTATCAGGAAAAGTGTCTTCCAGGAGAGGAAGCGCAGTGGACAAGTAGCCATCGGCTCAAAGGGTGGGCGAGTCAGTTGCTGCAAGATCACATTCAGCTCCCACTCAGGAGCAGGAGGACAGATGGGGGGCTTGAGCAAAAGCAAGCCCCTGAGGAAGCGGGACACCAAGGGGTGACCCGACAAAGAATGTCTCTCCACCAGTGAGTGGTGAGCTGCTAAAGCTGAGAGGCGGACCCGAACAGAATTGGACTTAAGTCCCTGATTGGATAAGTGCAGCAAGTATTGAAGCACTACCTGCACAGTACAGGAGAAAGGATCCACTGTACGTAGCTGACACCACACAGAAAACCTCTTCCATTTGAGAGCATAGGCTTTCCTAGTGGATTGTTTTCTAGAGGCTAGGACAACCTCCTCAACTTCCTGAGGCAGGCCCCAGAGAGCCAAGACTACCCTTGCAGCCTCCAGGCCATCAAATTGAGAGTCTTGAGATTGGGGTGTAGTAGGGAACCCTGCTCCTGAGAGAGAAGGTCGGGGTGCAACCCCAGAGGCAGGGGGTGATCCACCGCCAGTTGAAGCAGAAGAGGAAACCAAGGCTGTCTCGGCCATCTGGGAGCTACCAGCAGGACCGAGGCCTTGTCTCGAAGAATCTTGAACAGAGTTCGGGCCACCAAGGGCGTGGGAGGAAACGCATACTGGAGGCCCTGAGACCAGGACATCAGAAAAGCATCTGGTGCGATCCTTAAAGGATGTGGTTGCCTGGAGCAGAACTTGGGTAGCTGCTTGTTTAGTGGACTGGCAAAGAGATCTATCCAAGGGAGACCCCACTTCAGGAAGATCTTTTGAACTACCAAGGGATGCAGCTGCCACTTGTGGGGCTGCAGAATCCTGCTCAACCGGTCGGCCAGGCAGTTCTCCTGGCCTGGGAGGTACACCGCCTTGAGAAGCATGTGGTGCTTCAGGGCAAAGGAACAAAGGTCCTGAATCTCTCGACAAAGGATCTGGGACCCAGTGCCGCCCTGCCTGTTCACATAAAACATGGCCACCTGGTTGTCTGTTTGAATCAAGACTGAGCGGTGAGCCAGGGCTGGAGAAAAAACTCTGAGAGCCAAGCGGATAGCTCGAAGTTACAGCAGATTGATCTGTTGGGCTGCCTCCCAGGGAGACCAGAGGCCTTGGGTGCACTTGTCCAGACAATGAGCCCCCCAGCCCTTCAGTGAGTATTCTGGCATTTGGAAGGGCATTCCTTTGAGTAGATTGGGTGGATGTAGCCACCAGCTGAGGGAGGCCAAAAGGGGTTTGGACACCTTTATCTTGTCTCGTAAGTGGCCTATGGCTTGAGACCACTGAGTCCGAAGGCACCACTGTGCAGGCCTCATATGGAGCCTGGCATTGGGAGTCACATGTACTGTCAAAGCCATGTGACCCAGAAGCCTGAGGCAGAGTCTGGCGGAGACCAGGGACCTGTTCAGAAACTGCTTTGCCACGTCCATCAGCCTTTGAGCCCTGTCTTCTGGCAAGAATGCCTTTGCCAGTTGAGAATCCAACCTTGCCCCTATGAACTCCAAGTTCTGGGAGGGGAGCAAAGTGGACTTTGCGAAGTTTATGACAAAGCCCACCTTCTGAAGCAGAGCAATGGTGTTGAGGGTGGCGTGGCTGGCCTCCAGGGACGTCTGACCCCTGATGAGCCAGTCGTCCAGATAGGGAAAGACAAAGATGCCTTGATTTAGCAGGTAGGCCGCAACCACTGCCAGGCACTTGGTAAAGACCCTGGGAGCGGAGGACAGGCCAAAAGGCAGTACTCTGTACTGGTAATGGTTTCCTTCCACAAGGAACCTGAGGTACTTTCTGTGGTCTGGATGAATGAGGATGTGAGTGTACGCATCCTTTAGATCTAAGGAGCATAGCCAATCTCCCTGCTGGAGGTAGGGCAGAAGTGTCCCAAGAGTAAGCATCTTGAACTTTTCTTTCTCTAGGAACTTGTTGAGGTTTCTGAGGTCCAGAATGGGACGAAGGCCACCGGTTCTTTTGGGTATCAGGAAATACCTGGAGTAGAATCCGTGACCTTGCAAGTGGGGAGGCACAGGCTCCACCAACAGACCATGAAGCTCTTGTAGAAGGAGGTCTGTGTGCAGGGGAGGCCTTGGAGGCTCCCCTGGAAAATATGGTGGTGGCAGTTGGTGAAAATGGAGGGCATAGCCATTGTGAACTATGTCCAGCACCCAACTGTCCCCGGTGATAAGGGGCCACTGGTGGGCAAAGAGGGCGAGGCGACCTCCTGTGCAGGGTGGGGAGAGCAGTGGAGGAGAGGCTACGCTCAAGGAGTCAAAAACCCCCACCCTGCTGAGTGGCAGCAAGGGCCTGAGGCTTGGGGGTCCTCTGCCTACGGGGCCCATTACCCTGGCCCTTGGCTTGCTGACCCTGGGGGGAAGCTTGGGCAGCCTGATACTGAGGGTACTGTTTGTAGGCAGTGCGCTTCCTCGGGTAAAAGGACTTTTTACCCGAGCCCTTCTTCTTATGTGAAGGGGCAGAGGTCTTCCTTGGCAGCCTTGTCCGGGTAAGGTGCTCTGTCTCGAGCTGAGCGGCCTTCTCGGAAACGGGTTTGCCAAAAAGGTTCTCACCTCGGCAGGGGACATCGACCAACTTGTCCTGAACCCATGGCTCGAGGTCCGATGACTGCAGCCACGCCTGGCGTCGAGCCGCGATGCCGGCAGCCGCTACTCGGGCCGAAGCCTTGAAGCCATCGTAGGCGGCACGGGAAATGAACTTCGAGCATTCCCGAATCCCCGAGGACAAGGTCTGAAATCTCTGAAAGGGTTCCCCGGAGAGACCAGCAGAGAAGCCGGCCAGTTCTTTGGCCAGATCCCGCAAGTACATGCCCATGTACAGCTGGTAAGACTGGACACGGCAAGCAAGCATCGACCCCTGGAAGCACTTCCTACCGACGCCATCGAGGTTGCGGGCCTCCCTGCCGGGGGGCACCGCAGAGTGCATCTTCTGGCTCTTCAGACGATGCATGGCCGATTCCACAACCATGGAATGGTGTGGTAGCTGTGATTTCTGGAAACCAGGGCTTTTGCGGAGTCGATAAATGGAATTGACTCGCTTGCTTAGAACCGGCGCCGAGGCCAGGGCCTCCCACATTCGGAAGAGGAGCCGTTCCAGCATTGGAGGAACCGGGACAGTAAAGGCCTCCTTTGGAGGAGAGTCGTACTGTAGAGCATCGAGCTCCTCGGCTCGAGGCTCTTCCTCAGGATCGGCAGGGATAGCCAAGGCAGCGGCCATATCCCGGACGAACTCCGAGAACCTAGTGTCCTCCGGAGGGGATCTACTCCGGGGATCAGACTGCGGTGAGTCCGACGGGACGCACCGAGTCTTAAAAGTATCGGGAGACTCCTCGTCCTCCGTCTCCCAGGCGGACTCGTCTGAGGAGGAGTCAGGGTCCGACCCCGCAGGGCCTCAAGGCACCCGCCCCGACGCCGGGGGCACTGGCGTCGACACCCTCGGTCCCGAACGGGAGGTCGAGGGAGACCTCGACCGAGGACGACTTCGAGCCACGAGGGTCTCGAGTATCGTCTCGGTCTCCGGGGTTGACTTCGAAGTCGACGTCCCGGTGGTCGGGGCAGATGCACCAGACAGGCTGGCCATCAGTGCCCGCTGCTGCTCCATGAAGGCAGACAGTCTGCACTCCAAGGCTGTCATCCTGAGACTCAGCTCGGGAGACGCAGCAGCCACCGACTCGGGCGCCGGGCCCGACGTCGGCTCTCTGGGAGGAGAGTCCACGAGGACTACGGGGCTTACGTGTCCAGCAGACTCCGGCTCCACGCGAGGAACTTTGGCAGGCTTCTCTTAGTCCACGGGCCCGGGACGGCGGTCGGGGGTCTTAAACCTGGCCCTCGAGCGACCAGGGACCTCCTCCGACGCTGCCCTCGCGAGCCGCTTCTTCCTCTTATGTTCCCGGTCGGGGGACCCCCTGTCCGAGGAACTTCGACGGTGCTCGGGATTGGAATCCCGAGATGTCGAGGCCTCAGACGAGGTCCGGGCCCGGCCGGAGGCAGAGTCCGAGAAAAACCTTTCCTTTTGATGCTGTCGACTCTTTAGTGCCTTGGAAGACATCTTCCCACATGGCCCACACGACTTTGAGTCGTGGTCAGGGCCGAGGCACCGAAGGCAGCAGTCGTGTGTGTCGGTGAGAGACATAATTTTCTTACACCGATCACACTTTTTGAAACCACTGGAAGTCATCGGGGAAAAAATAGCCCCAGCGAGGTCAAAAGACCGGCCTTCCAGTGAAAAATGAAAAAAGGGCGCGAACGCCAGCCACGAAGGGCAAAAACCGAAAAATGAAGAAAACGGGCTCGATACCGGTGTACCGAACCCGGCGGGAGGGGAACCGGCGTTGAACCGGAGTAAAAATAGCGAAAATCGCCAAAGAAAAAAATCACTTTTATCCGGGAGAACAGGACACACGTCCGATGGGCTTCTCGGAAAAAAAGAGACTGAGGTAAGATGGCACCTTTAGGCGGGAAGGGAACCGCGCATGCGTGCCAGCATTCCCAAAGGCTTTCATGGAAAGCTGGGGAAATGCTCCGCTGGGGCTTCATCGGCGCCGATGACACCCATATGTGAGGACTGACTTCCTGCTTGGTCCTGGAGAATAGTATTTATTATTACTCACCTTGGGTATGAATCAGTAACTGCACTTTCTCCTGACTCCTGGAGATCCCAGACATTCGACTCTTCTTCTTGTTTAATCCTTGATAATATATCAGGACTGATCCTTTCGTAGCCTGTTTTCAGGAACCAAAAACATGAAAAATGAGTTATAATTTTCCTTATATTCACTGAAAAATATACAGCAGTAGCTCTCAGGGAGCAGTACATAATATGGGAGGGGAGGGAGGGTCTACGACTGCCATCCATGGAATAAGTCATACATTTTTTATAATAAATAACATGAATTGCTTAAGAAAGGGGGTTGGTATAGACTAGACAGATTTTCAAGAAGCTGCAAATTATGAGGATTCTGAGTATTAAGGTTGATTTAGGAGGCTTGAGTGACTGTTTTGTAGGATGACTACTGAACCCTTCAGCACCTTCTCCCCTCAGAATCATATCCAAGATGTCACACACAATCCCTGCAAGGGTATGAAAATGAGAATTAAAGAGGAGAAGCACTTACTGATGAAAGGGAAGATGTGGCCTAACAAGGGCAGTGTTTAAATCTTACCCCCACCCCCAACACACTTGACTTTGGGCAAGTCTTTTTGGGAGTAATTTTATAACTTCTGACATTAGTGAGAATGTGTGCTGTGCTTTTCAAAAGCATCACTTAAGCGCAAACTCCTTCCTCATAAACCCCTCCTCAAACAGCGAGTAAACTTATATATACACAAGCCATAAACAAACACTTAACTTCACTCATACAGAAAGGGCACAATTATATAATAGCTCATTTTCAGAGGGAAAGCACCAGTTTATACAAGGAAATGGCTTGGAAAATTACTTTCCCTATCTTCCCTCACCTCAAGTGCCCAATTGGATTGTAAGCTCACTGAGGGCAGGGACAGATTGAACCTCAATTATAAAAATGCTGTATACCCCCTTGGAGCTAAAATTGGAAGGTGATCCAGAAATGGAAAAACATAGACATTGCAATGAAATTTTTAACAGCTGAAATACTGAAATAAACTTCTAGAATATAAGCAATCTGATCACATGGTGGAAAGAATAAGGCCCTCCAGTCTCATTAAAAGTACAGACTACCCACATGTGGTACAAAGAAGCACGTTTCATGGCCAGACAGATCTACCAGTGCCCAGGCTGTAGCTGAAGGCAAGTTACATTCAGGTAAGTGCAAAGAAGCACGTTCCATGGCCAGACAGGTCCACCAGTGCCCAGACTGTAGCTGAAGGCAAGTTACATTCAGGCCGCCGGAGGATCAAAGGGCAAGCGGCCCTTTAAGCAGTGTGCTCCTGCTCCAGCCGGAGCCATCATCACACGCCGCCGGAGGATCAAAGGGCAGGCGGCCCTTTAAGCGGCGTGCTCCTGCCAGAGAGCCCGCGCCTGGCGGGCCCACACCTGAGGGCCTCGCCAGAGGGCCCTTTGGCATGGCCCTTAGGCGCGGGCCCGGGGGCACTCTGGTGTAGTCCATCCATCCTTCTCCTCCATTTCACCGCAGCCCCCTGGTTCTAAGTAAGCATGATCGCTACCATTGTTGCTTGGGGCTTGTACTGTTACCATCGCCTGCATAGAATCTGTTACCCATTACTGCCTGAATTTGCTACCACTGCCTGCGTAGAACCGCTACCACTGTTGCTTAGAGCTTGAACTGAACTGCTTGAACTGCTACCATTGCCTATGTAGAACTGTTACCCACTGCTGCTTGAACTGCTACCATTGTTGCTTAGAGCTTAATGGTTACCATTGCTTGCGTAGAGCTGTTACCCATTGCTGCTTGAACGCCTACCATTGTTGCTTAGAGCTTGAACTGCTACCATTGCCTGCACAGAGCTGTTACCCATTGCTTCTTGAACTCCTACCATTGTTGCTTAGAGCTTGAACTGCTACCACTGCCTGCACAGAACTGTTACCCATTGCCCGCACAGAACTCCTACCCATTGTTTGTTCAAACCTCGCTGCCCACTACTATGGCCCCACATTTCATTGTCATTCTCTTCCTCCCTTTTCCTCCCCAGCTGCCCCCCTTCCT
Organism: Ichthyophis bannanicus; assembly: GCA_033557465.1. Lineage (NCBI taxonomy): Eukaryota > Metazoa > Chordata > Amphibia > Gymnophiona > Ichthyophiidae > Ichthyophis > Ichthyophis bannanicus. The sequence continues at coordinate 71,628,962 of CM066031.1, forward strand.
ATCAACATCCTCCCTCCTCTTCCCCCTACCCTCCTCATTTCTCCCTCCACTCTACACCCTAGCCTAGCACCCGCTCCGGAGCCTCTCCATACTATTCCCCGTATTCAACCTGCCCCCCTCTCTACCTTCCTCACTTCTCCCTCTGTTCTGCCCCCTAGCCTAGCACCTGCTCTTGAGCTTCTTCACACCATCCCCTGCATTCAACTAACTCCCCTCTCTCTTAGGCAACCCCATCCTCGCTTCCGCCGTACTACCTCCACTTTATCTCGCTCTCTTATACTCATTCTCCTTCTTTCATCAGGTAACATCAATCCCAACCCTGCCCCCCCCCCCCAATTTCTCTCCCATACTAAAGAAAGTTCCTCACGTACCCTATCTAATCTCATCCACATCCCTCCCCTCCCTCCTTCCACCCTCCCCCATTTATCCCACAGTCACTCAACCTTTCATTTCAACTCCAACCCTCCCCCCAAATATAATCCCCCACATAAACTGATACCATCAATTTATCCCTCACTTCCCCCCCCCCCCATTTCCCTTTTGGAAAGCACATACAACCAGGCATATTCACCCACACCCTACTCCCTCCAAATCTCAGTACTACCCCAGAAATAAACCCCCACGCTACTTTGATAAGAAATCTCGGTACTACCCTAGAAACAGACCCCCACGCTATTCTAATAAGATATCCACATCCCTCTCCTCTCCCCCTCCGCTCTCCCGTTTACTTGCACCCTATGGAACGCATGCTCAGTCATTAAAAAAACTACTTTTATTCACGATCTCTTCATCTCTAATGCCCTACACCTTCTTACCCTGACCGAGTCATGGATGGCTTGTAGGGTATGTTGCTGTGGCTGTACTAGATGGGGGAGGGGGCTATTGGAGCACTGTCTTCCGGGTAGTATTTGAGGAAGAGGTGGTGCTTCAATGCCTTCCTAAACTGGGTTAGGTCAGGGATTGCCCGGATGCTGGGTGGTAGTGTGTTCCAGCATCTGGGTGCACAGAATCTGAAAGCCCTTTTTGTTGTTGCATGGGTGCATTGGGTTATTGCCTTTGGAATTACCAGTGTGTTGACTGCTGCAGATCTTCTGGACCTATTGGGGGACATGGTTTGGATAAGCTCTGCTAGTGATGTGGAGGAGAGCCCATTGATGGCCTTGAAAGTCAGCAGTAGGGTTTTGAAAGCGAGTCTGCCATGTATAGGGAGCCAGTGGAGATGTTTCAGGATGGGCGTAAGATGGTCGCTCCTAGAAGTCCCGTGTAGAACTCTCGCCGTGGCATTCATCGCGAGTTGGAGCGGGTTCAGGATGGATTGTGGGAGCCCATGTAGGACTGCATTAGCGTAATCAGAGTGCGGTATGATCAACGATTGATAGCATAAAGATGTTCTAATGAAAAAAGCTTTTGTTATATGTAAACCGAACTGATACCAAATAGTGCGGTATAAAAGAACCTGTAAATAAATAAATTTCCAGAAATCATCCGGCTCTAGTAGGAAGCGTAAGTGCCTGAGTGTTCGGATTTTGTGGTAGATTGCTCTTGCTATGTTGCTTATGTGCACCTTCATGTCCACTCGTTGGTCTAACGTGACTCCAAGGTATCGGACTGTGGATTTGGTTTGTAGCTCTGCTTCCTTAACCTTTAAGTGGGGTGGCGGGGTAAAGTTTTGGTTTCTCGTAATGAAAAGGACCTCTGTTTTCTTATGCTCTATTCGGAGGTTTTGAGATTCGAGCCAGTTGGATACTGCGTCAAAGCAGTCTGTCAGTGGGGAGAGGTCCAGCTGCTCTATTGAGAATGGCATGTAGAGCAGTACATCATCTGCATATATCAAGCAGTTGACATTGAATGATTGGATGAGGTTACAGATGGGCTGCATGTATATGTTGAACATCAGGGCAGAGAGGGAGGATCCTTGTGGCACGCCTTGCCTTTGGTGGCAATTAAGGTAACATTTAGCATCAGGATATTTAATAACGTGGTATGATAAACTTGTTTGTGCAGATAGGATGGGTGCGTGTTTAGTTGGCGGGTAGGTGGTATTTCAGTTTGAGTATGGGATGTTGCCTAGATGCTCATATCTTTCTATAAATAAATATGTTTTGAGGTCTTTGCGGAAGTCTTTGAGGCCATCTAATGCTCTCAGGCTCATTGGGAGGAAGTTCCATAGTGTGGATGACAGTAATGATAGTGCTCTTTTTGATGTTGTTTGTTTGGTTTTGTGATAGCCTGCAGGTGTGCCGATCATGTTGTCGTTATTAGTTCTTCTTGGTCTATTGCTAATGTCTCTTGTTATGATGCTTTGGAGTACATCTGCTGAGAGATGGTGAATGACTTTGAAGATGTTCATGATTGTTTTGTATTTAGCTCTTGTCACCATTGGGAGCCAGTGCAGTTGCTGTAGGACGGGAGTGAGGAGCTCGGTCCTTGGTGTGTCTGTAATGATGTGTGCTGTGGTGTTTTTTACCATCTGTAGTGGGTGGATTGTCTGCTGTTGTAGGCCTTGATATTGTAAGTTTCCGTAATCAAGCAATGGTGTGATGAGTGCTTGACACACTGTGTGGAAGTGGTCCTGGCGGAGCATCGGTTTGATTTGTCTGATTGTTTTCAGTCGTTGATAGGCCTTGTTTGCGGTTTTGGTGATGTGGGATTTCAGGTTTAAAGCTCTGTCTAGTGTGATGCCCAGATACCTAACTTCTTCTTTGACTACTATGTGTTTGTCTAGGATGCTGATAGTTTGTGGAGGTATGAAGGTGGGGTTCCTAGCGATGAACATTACTTCAGTTTTATCGTAGTTGACCGTTAAGTTGTTGGCTCTGAGCCAGTCATTCATGTCTTCGAGGAATTTGGTTACTGTTGTTGTGTTTAGTGCTAGTGTGTTGATTGGAGCATACACCATGATGTCATCAGCATAAATGTGATAGTGAAGTTTGTGGTACTTGATGATGTTGCATATGGGCTGTATGTAGATGTTAAAGAGCATTGATGATAGGGCTGAGCCTTGAAGTATTCCTTGCGTGACGGGGAATTGTAGTGATTTCTTTTGGTCACATTTGACTTGTTGCGTTCACCCTTCCAAGTATGATGTGAACCACTTCAGGGTATTCTTGCATAGTCCTATCTGTTGTAAGCGTTGCAATAGCTTGGCGTGGGACATGGTGTTGAAGGCCGCCGAGATGTCCATGAACACTAGCAGGAAGCAGTTTTTTATGTTGTCCATGCCTCTTAGAAGGTTGTCAAAGAGGGAGGTTAGTAGTGTTTCCACGCCATGTTGGGGTTTAAATCCATGCTGATGTATGTCCAGTGCGGCATTAATATCAATATGGTCCTGAAGTTGCTTTTGCACTGCCTTTTCCAAGATTTTAGCAAGAAATGGCAGGCTGGAGATGGGACGGTATGATTTTGGTTCGGAGGGGCTCAGATTGCTACTTTTGAGTATTGGTCATATCATTATGTGCTTTAGGGTTTGCGGCATGTATCCTTGTTGGAGTGAATCTTTGACCATTTTTTGAATGTGATGAGAGAGTTGGCTTTTTGTAGCTTTGAGCCATGTTACTGGGCATGGGTCTGACGGTGAAGTTGTGGTGTTTAGTCCAGATATAATGTCTTCTACTTGCTGCTTTGTTGGTATGTTGAAGCTCTCCCATGTTTGATGTTTATTTTTCGTGTGATCGCTTGTTTGTGGTGCAGTAGAGCATGTTTGGTTGGTGTTTTTTGACTTCATGTAGTCTGCATATTTTTGTGGGTCAAAATGGTGGGTGCTTTGTTGCGTGTCATCCTTGGTGAGCTTTTGGACAATGCTAAAGAGTTCTCTTGGTCTATTAGTAGCTTTCATGATCAGGTTGGTATGGTGTTGCTGTCTACGCTCATTTATTAGATTGTTATATTCCTGTTGTTTGTCTCTGTATTGGGTTAGGAGGTTGTGTGATTTGTTCCGTCTCGATTTTCTTTCCAGTCTTCTGATTTCATGTGAGTACCATGGGGCGTTAGGTCTCTTGCGTGTTTGTGGTTCTTTGATAGCTGGGGCAGATGCTGCGTTGGATATTATTGTGTTCCATTCTTCTATATTTAGGTCAAAGGTGTCATGTTCCTGTTGAAGTTGTGGAGTGATTTTGTTTATGAATGAATCTCTGTTAAATGTTTTGAACCGTCTGATTATTCTTTCATCTTCTTTGCGTTGGGCGGGGTTATTCAGGGTCACTGTGAATTCAATTATATGGTGGTCTGACCAAGGGACTGGTGTGATTGTTGGTTTTGTGGTCTTGTTCTGTTCCACTAATTGCATTGGCATGAAGACCAAATCTGGAGTTGTACCATGCTGGTGCGTTGGGGCATTAATTGTCTGGCAGTATTTTAATGACTCTATGGCTTTTAAGAATGTTGTAGTTTCACTGGTGGGAGCGGATGTTAGGTTGTAGTCTCCTATTGCAATGAGAGGTTACATACAGGTAAGTGCAAAGAAGCACGTTCCATGGCCAGACAGGTCCACCAATGCCCAGACTGTAGCTGAAGGCAAGTTACATTCAAGTAAGTGCAAAGAAGCACGTTCCATGGCCAGACAGGTCCACCAGTGTCCAGACTGTAGCTCAAAGTAAGATACATTCAGGTAAAAATGAAATGTGTGCCTTCGAGTCAGTGCTGACTCCTGGAGACCCAGAAGCTCCTGGGTTTTCTTGGCAGTGTCACCGGAAGTAGATTGCCAGGCCTTTCTTCCAAGGCAATGGAGGGTTAAGTGACTTGCCCAAGGCCACAAAGAGTGCTAGTGGAAATCAAACCCTGGTTGCTTGGTTACCAAGCCAGAGTTCTAACCACTAGGCTACTCCTCCACTACAGTAGGTATTTTTTGTATCCCTTAAAGGACTTACAATCTAAGTTTGTATTTGAGGTAATGGAGGGTTAAGTAACTTGTACAATGTAAATAAGCGATAGTCAGCTCCTGCTCTATTAGACAAGGAGCCCCCAAGATGATGTGTGTAAGATTTCAGCAGATGACCGATATTCATTAATTCATTTATTTATTAATTAATTTAATGTCTCTTTTATACCGCGCTCTTTGGAATCAGTGCGGTTTACAGTCAACAAAATTTGTACAGTGCAAGCGGGTCCTACACTGGACTTACAATGAACAGGTGTTACAACTTGGGACTAACGAGGGTAACTATGTACAAGCTAAATGATCGGTCACAGGTGACCCGGTCAGCTGGCAACTATTTACAGGGTGACTAACTATATACAGATTGATCGCTCAGCTTGAGGATGTGCAGTATTGCTCGGCGACTATATGCGATATTAGGTGGCTATATACACATTGGCATTTGTTACACATTGGTATCATTCACAGTGTTAGGTCACTATATACACGTTCAACATACTGGGTGCATCACTGAACTATCTGTGCTCCTGCTGGGCCTGTTCAACACAAAGATATTTTCCATCTTAAGTAATATGGGACCAGGTTAAACATGGTTCCTGGAATTCACAATATAAACCTTCATTATAATGCTGGTTTCAAAAAGGCCGATATTCAAATGCCACAGTGGTCAGCCATGGCACTTAAATCTCAATGGGGTATTCTCCAGGAACAAGCAAGAAGTCAGTTCTCACTTATGGAGACGTCAGCACCAAAGGAGCCCGTGCGGCATCCACTCCCCAGCTTTCAAAGAAAGTCTTTGGGAGTTGCACCATGAATGCGCGGTCACCTTCCCACCCAAGGCTGCCATCTTACCTCAGTTTCCTTTTTTCCGCAGAGCTCATTGGACGTATATCTGTTTTCCCCGGAAAAAGTGTATTTATTTATTTATTTCAAATGTTATACCGCATTTCCAAGGATCAACACCGTTTACAGGTAACAGAAACAGAACCTTACATGGGAAAATATAACGTTACAAGGAACAGGGAGCAATACAAGAAACCCATTAACATTAAAATATAAAAACTAGAATAATAATTCAAAGGATTATTGGTATATAGTGAACTAGTAGATAATTATATGGTAACCAATAATGTTAGTGATATAGTTACCATTACTTAATACCACTGGGGTATAGCAGTCACATGAAGGCGTGAAGGGAGGGGTTAGGTGGGGAAGGGAGGGGTCAGGTGGACTTGAGTCTTCTGGTATGATAGCCATGATTCTAAAAGTGGTTAAGAGTGGTTAAGAGCTGAAAGTCTGGGATCTCCAGGAGTCAGGAGAAAGTGCAGTTACTGATTCATACCCAGTGGTTAATTTTGACTACTGCAACAGTCTGTTGCAGGGTCTCCCAGTCAAAAACATAAATATCCTTCAGAGAGCACAAAACATCACTGCCAGAAGTGTATGCAAGGCCCAACTAACTGAACATATAACTCCCATCTTATATGACCTCCACTGGATCCCAGTTCAGAGTTGGATAAAATACAATATGCTGATGACAACTTTCAAATTGCTCAACATTTTACCGTCATATCTATCCACGATTATCCAAACACTACCAGATTCCAGATCCCGTAGGCAAAATGCAAACCATATTCTTGTAATCCCTCATTCCATCCGTAGAACAAAACACACAACGAGCTCCAAAGCCTTCACATTCACTGCCCCTAGTCTCTGGAACTTATTGCCATTACCAATCCGCAAAATCAAAGACCTCCAATTATTTAGAAGGGAACTAAAAACATACCTATTCAATGAATACTTCAGAAATGCAAATGAAAACCCTTCCTCACAAATGGATGAACAGCACACCCAATACCTCTCTCCCTGACTCCTTTACCTCACTCCCTCCTTTTCATTTCCTTTAACGTATCCCAACGCAAAGAACCATGCCTGGTTAGTAAATTTGTATATAGTTTGTAGCCCCCCTGTTAAGGCTGCAGAGTTCATGTAGAAGTTCACCTACTTGTTATATGCAATGTAACATGTATCTATGTACATAGTTCAAATCCTGTTTATTGTAACTTTGTTGGGTTAATTGTAAACCGCCCCTGATCGCTGGAAGGGGCAGTATAGAAGAACCAAATAAATAAATAAAATTGATAAGTCTGTATTTATGTGAAACACTTGAAGTACATTCGGAACAGGTGCGTTTTTAATAACTTCCTGAAGTCCTTCATATCTGAGGTAGTCCTTATTTTTACTGGTAAAGAGTTCCATATTGCTGGAGAATATAAGAAGAATGCTAGTCCATATGCTGATTGGCTGAATTTGACGAAGTCTGGGTGAGATACAAGGAGATGTTCTGCAGTGCTTCTTCTCTGGCGATTGTTAGGGAGTTTTCCAATTATCATATGCAGGTAGTCTGAGGATTGTTCATGAGGGATTTTTTTTTGTCTTTCTGTCTCAATTTGTTTACTCTTCCCTGTTTGCATACCGTTACCTTCCCAGTTCTCAGACTGTCGCTTTGGCATTGTGTTTTCTTTGGGTTCCTTCTTTTTCTCTTCCATTTTTCGGTGCACAGGAATTTTTCTCAAGCCTTCCTGACCAAGGAATTGGAGTTTGATCTCGCGGGCATTGTGTTTCCCGCTATGTCCTCAGTCAGCGGCTTAAAGCACTGTGATTGGTGTGGCCAGAATATGTCTCTCACTGATGGCCATGACTGTTGCTTATGGTGTCTTGGAGCCGACCACGATGACTCTTCCTACCCTCTCTGTCTCCAGATGATGAGTAAAGGCCGGAAGAATCGTGAAAGGCAATGGAGTCACTGTCCCTAAGACCTCCCATTCGGCCCCAGCGTTGTCTGCAGTATCGGTGCCCTTGGGGTTCATGCCTGAGGCCTCAGCCTCACGTGTGAACCATGCTCGCTCTGACCCCTGAGGTCATGGAGCATCGGACCACAGATCTTCTGCCAATGTAACACCAATTTTTAAAAGGGGTTCCAGGGGTGATCCGGGAAACTACAGACCCATGAGCCTGACGTCAGTATCGGGAAAAATGGTAGAAACCATCATAAAGAATAAAATTACTCAGCATGTAGATAGTCATAGCCTAATGGGAGACAGTCAACATGGCTTTAGACAAGGAAGATCTTGTCTTACTAATCTGTTATGCTTTTTTGAAGGAGTGAATAAACAGGTGGACAAAGGTGAGTCGGTTGATATAGTGTATCTGGACTTTCAGAAAGCCTTTGACAAGGTCCCTCATCAGAGACTTTTGGCAAAACTAAAGAATCATGGGATAGGAGGCAGTGTACTACTGTGGATCAGGAACTGGTTAAAAGATAGAAAGCAGAGGGTTGGGCTAAATGACCAATTTTGCCAATGGAGAAAGGTGAATAGTGGTGTACCCCAGGGATCTGTGCTGGGTCCGCTGCTTTTTGACATATTCATAAATGACCTGGAAAGTGGAATAACGAGTGAGGTTATCAAATTTACAGATGATACAAAACTATTTAAAGTTGTTAAAACCCAAGAGGATTGTGGAAAATTGCAAGAGGATCTTGATAAATTGGAAGACTGGGCATCAAAATGGCAGATGAAATTTAATGTGGGCAAGTGCAAAGTTATGCATCTAGGGAAGAATAACCCAAACTATGGTTACACGATGCAAGGTTCCACTTTAGGAACCACCACCCAGGAAAAAGATTTAGGCGTCATTGTGGATAACATGTTAAAACCCTCGCCCCAGTGTGCAGCGGCGGCCAAGAGAGCAAATAGAATGCTAGTTATCATAAGGAAAGGAATGGAAAATAAAACAAAAGATATTATAATGCCTCTATATCATTCGATGGTGAGACTGCACCTTGAATATTGTGTGCAATTCTGGTCGCCGTATCTTAAAAAGGATATAGCGTTATTAGAAAAGGTTCAGAGAAGAGCCACCAAAATGGTAAAGGGGATGGAAGGATACTCCTATGAAGAAAGGCTAAAAAGGTTAGGGCTCTTTAACCTGGAAAAGAGACGGCTGAGGGGAGGTATGATAGAAGTCTATAAATTAATGAACGGAGTGGAACGGGTAAACGTTGATCGATTGTTTACGTTATCAGAATATAGAAAGACTAGGGGGCATGCAATGAAGCTACAGGGTAAACTATTTAAGACTAATAAAAGAAAATATTTTTTCACAAAACGTGTAATCAAACTCTGGAATTTGTTACCGGAGGATGTAGTAAAGGTTGTTAGTGTAGCTGGGTTTAAAAAAGGTTTGGACAAGTTCCTGGAGGAAAGGTCCATTAACCATTATTAAGAAGGGACCCAGGATATCAATACTTGACCCAGTACAAGCATTGTGGAACCTGTGTCTTTTGGGGAAACTGCTTGGTACGTATGACCTAGATTGGCCACTGTTAGAAACAGGATACTGGGCTTGATGGACCTTGGTCTGACCCAGTATGGCATATCTTATGTTCTTATGTTCTTATGTAGAACGATCTCATAAGGATCGGACCCCATTGAAGATGGGGTCAATGTCTAATGCTGAAACCGTGGGTAAGTCCCATGACCACCGGCATTGGAGTCCTTGTGCCGATGCCGAGGGCTGACAGCAGCCTCCTAAGCTTCCCCGGTGAGAGGGATCAGACAAGGCTTCGGGGGATCCCATCTTCATCAAGGAGTCCCCCTTGATGGAGCCAGCATCAGGCCCGTCACCCTCGGTGCCTGTGCCGAGGCTGGTAGAGCCTTCTGGCCTTGAGGTCAGGTTGTCCACTATAGAATGCAGCATCGCTGCTCTCTTGGCCTTCCAGCAGCACCTGAAGCACGGTACCTCTAGTACTTTGGTGCCGGAACTGCACCCTCCACCTCTGGAGCGTCCCTCAGGGAAGTCCAACTGGTGCTGGAGTAGTTCCAACCCCATTCTGGTTCCAGGCATCGGTCTGTCTCCTGCGAGGCCCCATGCCTCCCATCACAGTCCCAGTGCCTCAGACTCAGACCATCGGGGACTATGGTCCTCGGTGATTCCCTCGGCCTGCCCTCAGGCCAACGTCTGCCAAGTCCTGGAGGTCTCCACTGACAGTGATTCCAGGAGAGAGACCAATGATGAGTCTCCCGATACTCAACGCCACCAGGAACGTCCCCTCAGACCCATCCCCTCCTCAGGAATGCTGGAGGTTTCCACCCAAGGACTTGTCCTTTCAGGGCTTTATTAGGGACATGGCAACGGCTTTGGCCTTTGCCACCAAGACTGAGGACGAGTCTTATGCGGAGGATCTGGAGATTTTCCAGTACATGGCTCCTCCTCAGACTGCGCTCACGGTGCCCATTCTTCCTATCCTAGAAAGGCTCCTCTTCAGGATGTGGGAGATGCCTACCATGGTGCCCATTGTGAGCAAGCGGCTCGATTCCATGTATCGAGTCCGCAAGAACCCTGGCTTTCAGAATATACAGCTGCCACACAATTCTAAGGTGGTGGGGTCAACCATACATCAGACTGAGAGCCAAAAGACGCACTCTTTGGTGACCCTGGGTAGGGAGGCCTGTTCCATGGATGCCTATGGTAGAAAGTGTTTCCAGGGCTCGATGCTCATGGCCTGTATCCAGACATACCAGCTGTACATGGGCATGTACCTGAGGAACCTGGCAAAGGAACTTGTCAGGTTCTCGGCTGGTCTCGCTGATGAACCTCTTCAGCGTTTCCAGACTCTAGTGTCCTTGGTCAAGGAGTGCTCCAAGTATATCAGTCAACCAGCTTATTGAGAATTCTAGTCTGTGGCTCATGTGGCTGTGGTGGGCATTGGTGCCTGATGCCTCGCATGGCTACAGTCCTCAGACTTGGAGCAATGCGTCCAGGACAAGCTGGCCAATGTCCCTTGCCAAGGGAGAACCTTTTTGGCATGCCCGTAATGGACAAGGCTGCCGAGTTGGAGTCCATGCTCATGACCAGAACCAGAATGTCCAGGAAAACTGATGACCTTTCCTGGCAGAAGGCTTCGGAGAAAAAAGCCCTTTTGCCTGAAGGCTTACAGAAGCTACCCCCACCTACCCAACTCCCCCACAGGGACAGCAGGTCAAGGGACAGGGGCATGGCCCTCATAAGCCCAAAGCTCCCAAACCCCAGCTGGCTTCTCAGCCACAGCCTGGGTGGGGGACATTTGACTCCTTGAGCATGGCCACTTCTCACCTGGCAGGGCAGGAGCCTCAGTTCACCAGAGGGCATCAGACCTTCTTCACCCACCGGTGGCCTGCCATCACCACTGACACTTGGGCTTTGCAAGTGGTCCGGGAGGGGTACCTTCTCTACTTCCTCCACACGATTCACCCCTTCTGTCCCAGGAAACTTCACATGGACTCTTGTCACCAGTAACTTCTGGAGCAGGAGCTGACAGGCCTTCTGTCACAACAGGCGGTAGAACTCATGTCATAAGAACATAAGATATTCCATATTGGGTCAGACCAAGGCCCATCAAGCCCAGTATCCTGTTTCTAATAGTGGCCAATCTAGGTCACAAGTACCTAGCAGTTTCCCCAAAAGACACAGGTTCTGTAATGTTTGTATTGGGACAAGCAGTGGATATCCTGGGTCCCCTTTAATAATGGTTTATGAACGTTTCCTCCAGGAACTTGTCCAAACCTTTTTTAAACCCAGCTACACTAACAGCTTTTACTACATCCTCCTGTTCTACTCTACTCCGGGGTTTTACTCCCACTACTTACTGGTACCTAAGAAAATGGGAGACGTATGGCCCATCTTGGACTTCAGAGACCTAAACAGGTTCTTGATGAGCGAGAAGTTCAAGATAGTTTCCCTTGGAATGTTACTGCCTTACCTCCAGTGGGGAGCTTAGCTATGCTCCTTGGATCTCAAAGATGCTTATAACCACATCCTTATCCACCTACAACACTGGCAGTACCTCCGCTTTGTCATAGGGAGTCAACACTGTCATAAGGAACAAGAATCAGAGCCCATGGAAACAGGGACTTCATATCAGAATGAATGCATGTTTGACAGCTCAGAGCAAAACAGAGAGAAGGGTTGGCATAGAAACCCCAAACGAATGAGGTCACTCAGTGCTAGGGAACGCCCGAGCCAAGAGCTAACACATGGCTCATTAGCAAAAGAGAAACAGCTGATGGGGAGCGGAGTTTCAGCCACCGGGAAAAGCAACACAGTTAAAAATCCTCTAGTTAGGGGAGAGGAGAGAACTGGGACAGGAACCAGGAGAGCAAGAACCACGACAGACAGAACAAGGTCTGAGAGGACGGAAAGGATTGAATGGCATGAGAAAGGGGAAAAAGGTGAAAGACAGGATAAGAGAAGGGAGGAAAAACCCTATCTTACCTGGGAAGGCTCATCTAGAGAAGGGAGCTGTGAAAGCCACGCTGACTCCAGGAAGCAGGCAATTCCACGACGGAGAAGGCAATACACGGCTGGGCAAAGCACAGAGGAACTCCACTCTCCTAAAGGCAAGCAATACCTTTTAAATCCCCTGAGAAGACAGTCTCAGTCCTCTAGCACTAAATATAGTGGAAGGGAAACTTGTTGTTCTGAAGAAGAGTTTTTGCCTGTAAGAAACCCTAGGCAAACTAAAAGGAAAGAGTTTTACAGGGAGCCATATTATAGCCAAGAAAGGTCCCTGGATAAGCAGTGGCTGGAAGACAGAAGAATATTTCCAGATAGCTTTTCAGAGGAGTTTGATAATAGCCCTTGTACGTATCAAGAGTTGTGTGAGAGAGCTGACCGAGAGCTTTATGCAAAACACCTGAGTTCAGCTAAACTGTTGGGGGATGGGAACACTGTGAATGAGCAAAGGGCAGAGTTCTCCCCGGAGGAAGTTGAGGATAACGTGCATGAAATGCAATGTGAATTTTATCCAACTTCAGACACTGAAACCTATATGGACTGCACGTACACAGTATCAGATAATATACAATCCTTGTGCTAGTCTTGCTATAACCACTGCTGCAGGAGAAAAACAGTCCAAAAGCAAGTTTGGAGGAAAACTGTTTTTGTATTTCATTTTTCTGTTAAGCTGAAGATAAGCATTGCCTAAGTTGTTTGGTTCCTTTGTTACCTTATACCAGAAGTATGGACTTTTCTGTTGTGATGTTCTAAAGGTCAAAATTCCAACCCTGGGAAGGGAATAAATCCATTTTGAAACCTTACCATTCGTGTACACAACTATTTTTCTTTAAGCCACGGAACTACAATTCCCAGGAGGCTTTGCAAAGCCTCAAATTCAAGTTCACAAGCTTAAGGAACACATCACCCCACTCGCTTTACCCACGCTGAGGCCTCTGGGAGAGAGGGGCGGTGACAACACCCAGAGAGGTGCGGGGTTGTATTCTCACTACTTCCTGGTTCTCAAGAAAACGGAAGACGTATAGTCCATCCTGGACCTCAGAGACCTAAACAGGTTCATGGTGAACAAGAAGTTCAAAATTGTTTCCACTGGAACATTATTGCCTTACCTCCAGTGGGGAGATTGGCTATGCTCTTGGATCTCAAAGATGCTTATACCCACATCCTGATCCACCCACAATACCAACAGTACCTCTGCTTCGTTATAGGTGATCAACACTACAAGTATCGCATCCTTCCATTCGGACTGGCATCCACCCCAGGGTCTTCACAAAATGCCTGCCGTTCAATGCAGTAAACCTGTGCCTTCAGGTGTCCGTCTTCTCTTACCTGAACAACTGTCTCATAAAAGGTGGCTTGGCAGACAAAGTGTGGAAGGCAAATGACTGCACCATTCTCGCCCTGGAAAACTTGGGACTTTGGGTAGTTGGCAACAAACCCCATCTGTTTCCTATCCAACATCTGCAGTTCATGGGGGCCCTTCTTGACACAACTTGGGCTCAAGCTTTTCTGCCTCCGGACAGGGTTTGTCACCTGGCAGACCTCACCACGCATATCCAGAGTCACTGAAGGGTTCTCACCAAGCTCATGCTCTGCCTTGTAGGCCATATGGCCTTGATGGTGCATGTCATGCCAGATTCCCACTTGCACATATGTTAGGCTCAATGGATTCTGAGTGTTCAGTGGACCTAGGTGTCAGGTCGCCTTAGCAACCTCATAAGTATGACCCTGGCCCTGGTCATCTCTCTTGACTGGTGGCGGCAGCCCAGGCACCTCCAGATGGGCATGCCCTTCCGAGTCCCCTCCCCTCAGGCCACAGTAATGATGGATGCCTCCAAGTTGGGCTGGGGTGTCCACTGTGGTGAGCTCTGGACCCAGGGGGTCTGGTCTCCTGAGGAGAGCTACCTTCAGATCAACTTCCTTGAACTCTGGGCAATAGTGCTTGCTCTGCGTGCCTTCCAACACCACCTATCCAACCAGGCGATTCTGGTCCAAACAATCAGGTGGCAATGTCCTATCTCAGCTAGCAGAGGGGTACGGGATCATACTTCCTCTTCTGAGAGGCGGTTCACCTGTGGAAGTTCACCAGAGTCCAGGGCATGCTCCTTCAAGCTGTATACCTTCCGGCTCACTTGCATGTCCTCGCGACAATCTCATTCAGATCCTTCAGCCCCATGAGTGGCGGCTAATCCCGCAGGTGGCAAGTCAACTGTTCCAGACATGAGGTTTGCCTGCCCTAGATCTCTTTGGAAGCCCCACCAACGCTCAGTTACTGCGTTTCTGCTCTCGGATCCTGACCCCGCACCAAGTGGCGGCTGATGCCGTTTTCTTGTCTTGGGGCAAGAGTCTGCTTTATGCATTCCCACCGATGCCCCTGGCTCCCAGAATGTTTCTCAAGATTCAGACGGATCAGGCCTTTGTGATCCTCATTTCTCTGAGATGGCCTAGGCATCCTTGGTTGCCCCTGCTGCTCCGTCTCTTTCTGGTACCCCTGATTGCCCTGGGGTGTGTCCCGGATCTCCTCACACAGGAGGATGGTGCCCTCCTGCACCCTAATCTCTGGTCACTCACCTTGATGGCTTGGCTGCTGAAAAGCTAACCTTGGCTAGTTTTTGTCTGTCCAGGGAGGTTAAGGACGTACCTCTAGCATTTTGTAAGGACTCCACGAGGCAGGCTTATGCCTTCAAGAGGCATCGTTTTTCCTTCTGGTGCACAGACCGAGGTATCAACCTCTTCTCATTGCCTGTCGGCTTTGTCTTACAGTATTTGTTGCGCCTTTCCAAACTGGGCTTAAAATCCAACTTGGTGCATGTACATCTTAGTGCGCTGGATGGACAGCCCTTATCTCTCCAACCTCTCGTAGGCTGTTTCATGAGGGGGTTCCTCCTTACATAGCTTCCTGAGCGCCCCGTGGCAATAGTTTGGGACCTTAACATGGTCCTTGCGAAACTCATGGCTCCTCCCTTTGAGCCTCTGTCCTCCAGCCATCTCAACTATCTGACTTGGAAAGTGGTATTTTTGGTGGTGCTTACCTCTGTTCACTGCATTAACAAGCTTCAGGCCCTGGTGGTGCACGTCCCCTGCACCAAGTTTCATTGGAATAGGATGGTCCTCCGCACCCATCCACAGTTCCTTCCCTTTTCATCTGAATCAAGAACTGGTGCTTCCCATGTTTTTCCCCAGCTTCACAGTAGCCAGATGGAAGCTGCACTCCACATTTTAGACAGTAAAAGTGTCCTAGCCTTTTATCTGGAGCGCACCAGTTCACTTCACTGCTCTTTGTAGGTTTTCGTTTCCCTTGACCCCAACAGGCTCGGCGTTGCAGTCTCAAAGTGCACCCTTTCCTCCTGGGTGGAGGACTGCATTTCCTTCGCCTATGCTTAGACTGGTCTCTCCTTGGAGGGGCACGTTACTGCCCTAAATGTGTGGGTGAGAGTGGCTTTGGTGGCAAACTTGCACTCTGTCTGCTTGCTGAAGATCTGCAGGGCGGCCACCTGGTCTTCGGTCCATATCTTCACTGTGCATTTCTGCTGGATGAGGATTCATGGCGTGATAGAGCTTTCAGTCAGACAGTACTCCATCATGTGTTTCAGGATTAAGGCAACACCTCCCTCTGACCCTTCTGTCTGTCCAGGCTACTGGAGAGCTGACTCTTTAGTCGACTCTTGGCTAGTTTGGAGGTCTTGAGGTCATTCTGCGTTCTTCACTGGCATTCGTGGTTCGACTTTTCGGTCATCCGTGGCCTTTTTACAGTTTTTTCAGTAGCCAGTAGGTTGGGAGTCCCCTAAATGTGGACTGACTTCCTGCTTGTTCCCAGAGAAAGCATAGTTACTCACCTGTAGCAGGTGTTCTCCGGGAGCAGTAGGAATCAGTTTTCACTATACTCCCTCCTCCCTGTGGAGTTTTTTTTTTTTCTGCTTATTAGCTATGTCATCATACTGAGGTAAGATGGCACCTTTGGGCAGGAAGGTGAGCGTGCATGCGCAACTCCCAAAGGCTTTCTTTGCAAGCTGGGGAATGGATGCCACGTGGACTCTGTTGGTGCCGTCTGCATAAGTGAGGATTGATTCCTGCTGTTCCCAGAGAATACCTGCTACAGGTGAGTAACTATGCTGTCAGCAGCCATATCCAGTCAGGAGCTCCTGCTGAATAACTGCATTCAGTGCTGACACCTGGTTTGCAGGATTTTCAGCCAGCCCTTGCTCAGATTGTATTGTAGGCCTGCTTTTTATGCAGCCTAAGCTATTCAGAGAGCGGACACTGAAAATCTCACTAACCAGGTAAGTGCCAGTACTACCCGGTTAGTGTCGGTACCGCTCCTGCTACACCCACAGACCACCCCTGCACTAATGGGACATTGCCAGGACAGTCTGTGGAGATATTCAATGGCAGTATCTGTGGCCAGCTAAGGACTTTGAATATTGGCTCGACTAAGTCTAGAAGGTCTTTATTATGAAGCTAATTAGTTCCTATTTAACAGACGTACCAGGGTGCTGTAAGGGGAAGGAAGTAGTTATTTAAGTCTGTGGGGGTAGGGGTATTATTTCTTTCAGCTCTCCTGATAACAGCCCATCTGTTACCCAAAAAATTGAACATTATTTATTTACAAATCTAACTACATTACAACTAACATACAAATCCATATTATAGAACGCTTAAAACATAACATAAAATAATAAAACATAAAACACACTATTAATGCTCTTAAAGTTTTGAAGGGGAGAATTGATGTACAAAGATTCCATCTGTACATAAAGGAGTCAAAATGCCCAGTGCCAGCAGGCAAATGATTTACATGACACCAGTCCTTACATGGTCTGCTGAAGCCTAGAGGGTTAAAGGAGACAAGCAACAATTGCCTCAACCTGCCACAGCATTATTCTTTTCTCTATTCACTCATGGTCCATTAACTCTGACTCTAGCAATTATATGACTGAATGAAAGCCCAAGAAAAGAATGAAAGTCTGAAGAAAGGTTTGTGGCTCTTAAGGATTTGTGTTGACAACGTCTCAGGTATCTTGTCATGGAAGGAATCTGTTGGAGTTTTAGCCTGTTTAAATGTTGCCACCCTAGTTGCATCAACTGTTTCAGATGAGGTGGATGATTTAGCAAAACGTGCAGTCCATCAACTGATGTTGGCCACAGGCAACCATTTATCATATGAAAGACAGAATTTGGATGTTGGCAGAGGAACCCATTGAGTCTCATGGGCAGAATTTCACTTCATTGTTGTTGACGTGGAAGACTGAAGACTTGGTCTTCTGAGTATTAAGACGGAGCTGCCACTGATGGTTACACAGATATGCAGAGCCTTAAGCACAGCCACAGCTCACAAGGGGAGATTCTGTGCCAGTTTCTGAAATTTTGTACCAAGTCTGTGCGCTATTTGCATACAATGGAATTATGTATCTTTAAGAGTGTAAATTTATTCTACATTCTTTGTGTTTCAGTAATTTATTTTTCTTCTTTTTCAGATGGAGAGGTGATAGGGAGGATTGTGGATGGGGAAAGGAAAGGAGAATGATCTGGTTCAGCTCCAGCCAATTCCATGAGAGCAGTTGTTTTATTTTGTGTCTCTTCTCATGGTTTCATGGGAGACAAGGAAGTTTGGCCTTAACATTTCTGTATGGAGAGTGTTAGGAATCCTTCCAATAGCTACCAGGATGGAGGATGGTCAAGGCAATGACATATCAAAGGTTCATTCTGAAGATCTGTGCAAGATTCAGCAGTATAAAGGTTGAAAAGAGCAGGAACCGATTCTTTGGGGACACTGTTTTCAGGGATCCTGATGTGATGCTCCATCCTCTAACAGCTGGTGATGATTTCTTGTATTACTCTTATCATACCCTGATCCTGGAGACAGTTCTGCATCACAACTTACGATGTCCTTAGCAGGGGAGGTCGATAAACACAGCACCACACTTTTTACTGATCTCAAATCTGCTCCAAGGTAGTAGTGAAGCCAGGTCGTAACCCTTTATGCTGGGCTGCTCCTATTTTTCAACCCTGCTCCAGAAAATGGAGGAAGATTCATCTCTGATTTAAAGGGGGTGGGGGGGAGACTTGTAGGACACACAGAATAGTCTTATTGCCCCTCAGTCCTGGATCTCCTCCTGCCATCTTGAGACAGATCCTGATCATACCTGCAAGTTCCTGGAATACAAGATGTACAACCCCCCCCACCTTATATTCCCGTGTCTGCTAGAAATGCAGATAATTTAATGCTTACCTAGAGAGATCAGGGTCGCATAGTTCTCCTTCATCACCTCCCTGTAAAGTTCCTTCTGTCCTTCATCTAAATACCTCCACTCCTCCTGGGAGAAAGAGACAGCGATGTCCTCAAACGTCACCCGCATCTGAAACACAAACCAGAAACACACTCAGGGACCCGGGGAGCTGCTCAGAATGTATTCAATTTCAGCTGGTTTTATTCTCCATATCACAGAAGAGGAAGGTGCCAGGATCCCTCCCCATCAACTCTCAGACTTCTCCAAAATTCCCTCAAACCAATGCAGGATTCTTCCACCCACATTCCTGCTGGCAAGGATGATGCTTGTGATAAGGAAGCTTATCATAGTTCAGGAGGGAGCTATAATAGAGGTGAATTGGCTCTGAACAAGCAACCTGTCTTTGCTGGTAGAAATACTAAAACAGAATGTTTTCATAAAAGACTACCAGTCCCAGAATGCACCAGGTTTCAAACAGCCTCTAGAAGAGCTGAAGTGGGGAAACGTGTGTTCAATCAGGAGAGCTATGAGGTAATCCCCAATCACTCATCTCCAAGGGCAGGGCTTGATTCAGCACAGCTGGGCTGTGCTAGGGTGGAGTATCCCTCTAAGCAAGTTAAAAGTAAAACATATTCTACACAGAATCAGATCAGACAGATCAGGAAGCAGCAGCAACGTGGAAGGAAGAAGAGAAAGACATCTTGGAGGTCTAAAGAAGGAGCCCACAGCAGTACGTGTGTTGGAAGTCATTCCAGAGGCAAGCATACTCCATTGGACTGGAGGAAGCCAGAGGAGTGGGGTTACAGAGCCAGGAATTCCCAGACGGCACCTTTGAAGGAGACGGCTGCATTTGGAAGGGGCCTTAAGACCAGTGCAAGAAGGTATGTGAAGAGAGACCCAGTGTCCAGGGATCTTGATTGGAAGGCTGGACATAAAAGCTGGATTACTTACTACCCAGGATATCTGGAGAGGAAACCTAACAGCAAAGAAAGCTCAGGTATGAACTCTGATCTATGCCCTAGCTCTTCACCTGGAAGACAGCAGGGAAACAAATATTATCCTGAGAGTGATCCATTAAGGAATTCCTCTGAGCCAGACCATGATATTGATTCTATGATATTTGAAGAAGAAGGAGATATTTCAAATGATCAGTTAGAATACATGGATTGCTCTCTGTCTAGGCTTTTGCTTTAAAATACTTTCACTAATACAACAACCATCAAAAGGAACTATAACTTGTTCTTTATCTACCCAGAAAAGTCTGCAAGAAAGCTTTAGGGTAGGATTTGAGCCACGTAGAGAAAGTGAACCAGCAAAGGGGTTTGCAGCTGGCTAATTATTGGTAATTGAGCCATGCACAATTGCACGTGAGCTCTGAAAGGAAACTTCTGTTTGTGTGTGTAAATTAGAAGAAAGTTATCCTTGAAAAAGAACAGTTTTTGTTACTTTTGGGTTTTGTTTTTGCTTTTGGAGCACTGCTAAAAGTTATTAGCAGGAGCCCTCAAAAAGACCTTTTCTGTTTCCCATCAAGGTCTTTATTGTTTGATTGCTTAAGAAGTTCAGTTGCTTATATCATGATTTGTTTTTCCTGAGTACAATACTGAAAGCAAATGTCCTTTTGTGTTACCAAGTAAATCTGTGTGGGAGAATTAACCCCATGAATAAAATATATTTTTCTTTGCTTACACTCGAGCAACACAACTCATTATTTTGTGAACGGCTGATTCTGGTATGAATGGACTACATCCCCCACAATCCTTTGCAAGTCATAATAGTATTTTGCCTTTGCCAAGACTGTGGACATTCACACCCAGCGCCCCCGTTTACATGCTTCAATATTGTGAAAAGAGAGGGAAGCGTGCAAGAGTTGGAGGTTAAACAGATGCATATATTCGGACAAAAAGACACAATCTGTATATGCTAAAAGGTGCATTTCCCCCCCCCCCCCCAAAAAAAACCCACAAGCCCCCCCCAAAACATACACACACACAAACAGGCACTCCACGTCTGCACGGCAGACACACACACTCACACGCACCTCCACATGACAGATGCACACTCACACCTCACCTCCGGACAGCACACACACATCCCATCTCTGCACCATACACAGAGGCTCCCTAGCTCTGCAGTATATTTCTGTTGCAGAGCTGCACTCCACCCACACAAAGGCACCCAATACCACAGCCCATGCACAGGAAGGCAAATCACCATTGCACCACAAACACACACATGACACTTGCTATCTATATATTTTTACCTAATGATGCCTCATACAGCCCTTCTACCATAACAAAACACACTTTATCATCTCTCTTCCACCCTCCTCAGACATGTATGCGTTTGCAAATGGAGGAACATCAGTGGAAGATGGAGACAATGGGGGGAGGGGGCACGAGTGAGTCCTAGCCACTGGCTTCTAAGAGTTTGGCCTGACTCCTAAGTCCAAACAAAATCTGTTAAGGCCTGTTACAAAAACAAGGATAACCTTTCAAGTCCAACTGCAAAAGCCAAAGTAAATTCTCACTTGCCACACTCGCTCAATCTTAATTTAGTGCAGGGTGGGGGAATTCAACTGTCATTTCCTGGTGTACCTGATAGTACCAAAATTCACCCTCTAGCAAAATTAAATGGACCAGTTAAGGGAAACATAAATGTGGATGCAAGGAGGTAGACGCTTAAGGCCCATTGACCCCGCTGGAAATCCAGAATGCATTCCAGGGCATAGCCAAACTGTATGGTGTTTAGCACTCAGTGAGCCTTGGTAACCCAAGCCCATTCCTGAAAGCCTGCCTCCAACTGAAAGAAAAAGGGAATGAGTCCCCAAACCTTCATTGCACAGCCTGGGAGGGTCCAGGGCCCAGGTGCTGCATGAAAAGACTGAAAACGAGAGTCCTGAGACGCCCAAGAATTCACCCAGCATGCCCTTGGTGGATGGGCGGAGATTGATGAGAAGGGGCCCCAGCCCACTTCACAGGCCCCTTAGGCCTGTCTTCCAGAAGGCAGTAAGATTTTGTCTTGCCCAGGTCCTTTACAAGTTTCTCCAAATCAGCTCCAAACAGAAGCTTCCCCTGAAAAGCCAGTTGGGCCAACCGGGCTTTGGAAGATGTGTCTGCTGCCCAGTGCCAGAGCCAAATCCAATGCCATGACACCGTCATCAGGGCACCATCTCTGGCCACCAAACATATTAGTCCAACCAGAAGCACAAAAACTAGAAAGAAGAAACACAACCAAAAGAAGCAAAGTGGTTACAAAAGTGGTTACCAAAGTATTGAGGTCAACGCTAAGAGCCAGGGGACCCAACACAGCTGCATTTCAGCTGTGCCTTCGTCAGGGGTACAAGCTTACTGTAGTATATCAAGTCTGGGTAAATCAAAGTAAGAAATCACACCATTGAATCTATAATAAAGGTTATATGCAGAATGATTGCATAGCCTTCTATCTCAAAGTACAGGCATACGATTCTGGCTCTTAGTGTTGACCTGAATAAACTATTACTATAGTAACCATCTCACTCCTTTTGATTGTGTTGTGCCAAACATACCAGGTCAAACATGGCATCAGAAAGGAAAGCTGTAGCCGACTCCAAAGAAGGGTGGAAGAGACTGAATCCATTGGAGTAGGGCTCAAGATGTCAGACTGTTACCTACCTCCAGCTGCAGAATAGCCACCGCCACGGTGAACTGCTCCTCAACAATGAATCCACCTTATAGTCCAGAAAATCCTTTAAGGTCGATTCTCCATCCACAGGCATAGTGGTCCATCTGGTAACCACCGTGACCTGTTATCCACCTTGGGAATGCCAAACCCACTCCTCCGGGAGAACGGAGATCTTCTTACAGACCCTTAACCCTTTAGCAGGGAGTTAGGAGAGTCCCACTCCAACTGGATCATATCCTTGATCATATCCGGGAACAGGAAGACAGTAGTGGATTTTTGTACTCCTTGAAGAAGAAGGGTGTACCTTTGGCTCCTGTTCCATGCTGGAAGCATCCATCAAGTTGAGGGTGGACGAAACCCTGGCAATCAACAACGCCAGCTCCTCCTTCTCTTCTGGAATAGGCGGATCACACTGGCCTCCTCACGATCTTCTGAAGGCGAGAGTATTTCTACATCCACGACAGAGCCTAGTACCTAGTCATCTGAATCCAAGTCACAGTCAAAATCTCGGACATCTCCCAGCTGTTCCCCATCTTTAGGGTGTGCCCCACACAGGGAATGCTTAGCCAAAGGCTATCTAGCAGGGCTTCCAATGTTCACCTGCCCCCACAAAAATACAACTGAGGACACCCAGAGGCCAAATTTCCATGCCAGAAGGACCAGGCCTGCTGTAAAAAGGAAAATAATTCTAGGGATGATAATCCAGAGTTCGAAAGCTCACCTCTCAGAAAAGACTCCCCAACATCAGGGGCATTGCTACTGCTGTTCCCCTAGAGGACAAGAAGCGGCTCATGACCCGGTCCTCAGACCCTCCAACCGGCTGGATATCCTTACTCACAGCACCATCCGTCATCTCCTGCCTAAGGCAAGCAAAGCCGGATTAACTGCATCCCCCAGCTGAGAAAGAGGGAGCAGGCCCTCCAGGGATGACTCAGAAGCTGCCATGCAAGAAGAGCAGAGTCCAGAATCTGGAGATGAGGCACCTCGCTTGCCACATGTCAAACAACATTTCCTAGAAGAAGACATATAGAATTAAGGCAAGTATGACAACAGCACACGCTAAGGCTGTGGCGGCCTGAAGATGCACGAAAACTACGTTTTTACTGTGGTGCACATAAGTACACTTTTACTGCAGTATGCATTAACTGTGTTCTTTAATGCAACGAGTGTTACAGGCGATAGGGAAGGAACACGTGTTGGAGCCGCTTGGGTGGAACCGCACTAGGACTGTGTGACTGCCAGGCAATAGGTAAAAACGCTACTAACATGTGCAGAAATGTGAGAAAACCCCACACCGTACCAACAGTCACCAGCAGTCCACCCCGAACTGCATCCCAGGAAGACAGAATTGGGAGCTCCCAACAAGGACAGTGACGAGGTCAAGCCTTGGAACTCATCCCGAGTCCCAGGCCAAAAACCTGTGCCGGACTCAGTTCTATTCCCCAGGAACTGTTTCTCTGGCTTTGCAGCACTGTATTTAAGGTGTTTGGCAGGCAGATCCCTCAGAGAGCCTTCTGCAATCTTCAGGAGAGAGAAGGGGAGGGGGGGGGTGTCTTCCAGATCCTTCCAATTTCTGGCTGCTCAACAGGTTCTTATCCAGGGTAAGAGAACGGAGCTGAACTAAGTTTCCCTTCTCTTATGGCTACCGAAAAGACTGCAGTCTAGTGGCGCCTCCCATGTCAAGCCCCAGTTAGAGATCAACCCACAGGCTGTCGTTCATGAGCATTTTAAAGCAATCTTTTCCTCTCAAATTCTTAGAATTTTCTTCAGAGAGGAGAAAATCCTTCCACCATCTGCTGGAGACAAAGAAATACTGAGGAGACATCTGGTGGCTGAGGTGAATAGAGGCATAGGAGTGATGTCATTGCAACCTGCGCTTTTCATTGGTTCTTTATCTCCACCAAGCTGCAGATAGGGGAACACAACCCACTTGTCTGGACTAGTCTAGTAGGACAATATGGAATCTCCCTTATTTATTTCTGTGCAATTCTATACCACCTTTCCAAAATCAAAGCAGTTTACATTTAACTCAATAAACAATAAACACAAAACAATAAAATTGCATGGAACAGTGCTAACAACATGTGTCAAGTAACTGTACATATAGCATTAATCACATTGTTTATAATTATATTCCTTGAACTTATTTACATGTACCATGCAGTAAAATCTATTTTTTTCTAGTTAACATATTATAACAATCGCCTTGATTTACAGAGTAATTTCTTGAATTTATTTACATGAGGTATTAAGCGTCTCTGAATGGTGTATTATTTAACAGTATTGCACTGGGAACTAGGATTGGTTCTTAGATGATTTGAATCAAGTTACCGAGTCCCCAAAATGGAAAAGGTGTACAGTATGTGCTTTTGAAGGTGTGCCTGGACTAAGCACCAATATGAGAAAGTAGGAGCCTTCTTACATTTTGCAGTATGATAAGCAGGATGCTTCTTTCTCTGTCATTAATAAGCTTGTGCATTTTGGGCTCGTTTGGGCATTCATATATGTGCATAAATATTAAATATGTGCGCAAATTGCTTGTGCGTACGTCTTCTGCACCTGTAATTTGTAGATATATTCATGACTAAACAATTTGTGTGTGCACAGGTACATACTTATGACAAAAACAAAAAAAATTCAGTTCATTTTCAATGTTATTATTCAATTTGGTTACAAGTTTTAGGGAACTACCCATAAAATTTCATTATTTACAGACAATGGGGTGCATTCCGAATGGCGAATAATGCCTGTGTACATGCGGGCCGGACAGGTAACCTATGATCAGCCCCCCAAGCGTATGCTGCACCCAGCGCAGCCTGCACGTACAGAGCGTTTGTGTGGAGAACTCTATATGTGGGTGGGGCAGGGCAGAACAAGGGAGTGGCCAGGGACCGGGACGTACAAAGCATATGCAGCCTATACCTCTCCGATGGTGGTATAAAGGCTGCATGCTGCTCAGTGTGCCAGCTGAACCCCCCTGCTCTACATGGTGATGGATCGCTACAGCCCCTGACAATCTGATGGCGGTGAGCAGGGGCTGCTGTCAGACATGCCCTCCTACACTATCGGGTAGATGTGTCGATGTCATGGCGGTCGGACATCACTGAACAAGCGCACCAACTGAGCGTTGTGGAGTGGGGACGGGCAGGTTCAGGGAAGTCTCCCACTTCGGTATCCGGTGAATGTATGGCCGTCTATCTCCACGATTCTGCCATCGTGGGAGCCTCTAGACCCCCCCCAGTTGCGGAATCAGGTCTAACGGCCCCATCCTATCTTTATGCGTGCCCACGGGCCAGGCGTATAGGGATTGGAATCAGCCTCACTAACTATTTTTCAGCAACTTTACAAAGTCAGCAGTAGTGGTAAGGAAGATATTAGATGAATACAGATATAAATGTGTTTATAAATAAATGAGACATTTTTACTATAGATCCTAAATTTCAAATATGTGCTTGTCCTGGTTTACGCTGGCAGAGCACCAGGCTGATGGTGTGAGTTTAGGGTTGTTCCTTACAGCTCAACCTGACACTCTGAAAGTGTGACCGATTTATAATAGCGCAGACTTAAGGTACAGAGAGCAGCAAGGACATTTTCAATAAATTCATGGGAAGATATTTCTCTTGTTTCAGTACTGAGCTGCAGTCCATACATTTCAGTTGCACCTTTTCTGTTCAGGTGGCTGTTTGGAAACAGAAAGGTCGAAATTTTCTTTGTCAGTTAGAGAAAGATAAACATTTTCAGTAATTAGTGTTATGATCTGTCAATATTGTTATGTATTATTTTTTTAATGTAAGCTCTTATTTCTGGAAATTTACTCAAACACATTTTACTAAGAGGAGAGGGAGAAAGCAAGAACTGAGAGTACCATAAAGCAGGAAGAGCAGCTGCTGTGTGAGAGGAGGGGAACTAGGAAGAAGAGCCTGAGGGGTTTGTAGGTTGGAACCCTGCCTACAGGGGCTGCAGGGAATAAAGAGCAGAGCTTTCTTTTCTGGACTGAGCAATGTCCAGCTCATTTCTTCATCAGCTTGTCTCATGCAGCGTGTGTGTCTCAGAGGCTGGATGGCATTGCCTGGCACTGCCCTCCCACCCCCCCCCCCCCCTTGCTACCCACCTCCTGCCAATCTCCTACCTGCTGAGCAGAAAGTCCTGCAGCCATTTTCCTACCCTTTCCCACAGCACCAGCTCCAGCCTCAGCCCTAGTTCCCTTCTTGGGGGGCAGCTTTGGGCCTTGCTAGATCCGTCCAGGTGCGCAGCTTTTCCCTGGTGTTGCCTGAAATCAGCAAGGGACAGTACGGTACAGTACAAGAAGGAGGAAGTGATGTCACAGGAGAGGGGAATCCTGCTGCTGAGGTGAGGAATGCTGGGAATTGTGGGAAATGCAATCCTACATATATTGTCTCTCCCTCCTAGAACTAGCTAACTTGGCCAGAGAAAATCAAAGACTTGCCATCACAAGAGCCCACAGGCACTACATATTCCAGTGGAGAAGTAGCCTAACAGAGCACTGGCTTCAGAATCAAGCAACCAGAGTTTGATTCCCACTAGCACTCCTTGTGACCTTGAGCAAGTTGCTTAACCCTTCATTGCCTCAGAAGAATCCAAGTTATCAATGCCCCTGTTTTATGTACATTACCAAGTTTAAGTTACAATGCAAACTGCTTTGACTAAAATGATAAAGAAGTATAAAAATCCTGTTAAGTAAATAAATACTGCCGGGCCTACTGGAGATGGATGTGGTGATGTTGTAGGGTTGCCAACTGGCTCCAAATGCGCCCAAAAGTGTCAATCCAGTCCTGGGTTTACCCCATTGCATGCAGGGATATGTAGTTCTGATTTCTCCATTGCACTCCATAAGAAATGAAAAACAAGTCACTGCATGCAATGGGGTAAACCCAGGACTGGATCAAGTCTGTCGGGCGCCAGTTGGCAACCCTACACTCACACAGAGTAATACTACTACTACTGAGCATTTTTATAGCGGTACCAGTCGTACGCAGTACAGTACAAACATACAAGAGACAGTCCCTAGGAAGGACTACAGCTCCCAGAGTTCACTACAATCCCACACAGTAATACCCCCTAGGAAGGACTACAGCTTCCAGAGTGCACTGTGACACACCCAAACACTAATCCTGCCTAGGAAGGACTACAGCTCCCAGAATTCACTATGATCCCACACAGTAATACCCCCTAGAAAGGACTACAGCTCCCAGAGTGTTCTGTGACACTCCCAAACACTAATCCTGCCAAGGAAGAACTACAGCTCCCAGAGTTCACTGCAACAGTCTCAAGCAGACAATCCCTCCTAGGAAGGACTCCAGCTCCGAGAGTGCATTGTGACACTCCCACACAGTAATACCCGCTAGAAAGGACTACAGCTCCCAGAGTGCACTGTGACACACCCATACATAAACCCATACACACCCACACCCATACATAATCCCTACACTTCTACACAGTAATCCCTTTTAGGAAGGACTACAGCTCCCAGAGTGACTGTGATGCTCCTCTACAGTAATCCCTTGGAGGAAGTACTACAGCTCCCAAAATACACTGTGTCACTCCCATAGAGAAACTGTAGTTTATTTCCAGGGCTCTGTGGCTGGAACTTGTTCTGTGCCTATAATATCTTTGTTTCTATAGATCAGACAGGTGAAATCCTCCAGGGCATAAGGTTGTTAGTAACTCCGCTCTCCTTCCCTGCTTTTATCTGCCTGAATATCTCAGGAAGTGGATCTGTGAGATGACCCATTAGTACAGCCCCTTTTGCAGGGCTCGGGGAGGGCACTCTGTCTCCAGCATCCCTCCCACTGAAGCCACAGGGGAAAGACGCTTTGTACTAGCAACAGCAAAATTCACACCACTAGCTTTGCAAAGAGGGAACAAGGCCTGTTCCGGAGAAGGGCAGGAGAATGGCCACGGCATTTTCTGCTAAGAAGGTAGGAAACTGACAGGAGGTGGGTAGCAGGGGAGGCAGTGCCATGATCCAGCCTCAGAGACCCACACACTGCATGGGGCAAGCAGAAGGGGAAATGAGGCTCAGTCCAGGAAAGAGCGTTCTGCTTTTCATTCCTTGCAAGCCTCTGAGGCTCTTCCTCCTCATTCTCCTCCCATGATACTCTCAGTTTCTGTTTCCTGCAATGTCTTTGGATTCTCTTTTCCTCTCCTGCTCTTTCATTTGCACAATTTCTTTTGTATCAGTTTGCAGAAAATAAGACCCAGATACACATGCACACAGGTGGTTTACACTTTATTCTTTGCACACATCCAACAGACAGCTAAATCCTGCCTCTTATTTTTCTATAACATTGGCAAAATTTGTCAATTCCTTTCTACACACACTTCTAAGACATTTATCCACTCTTTAGTTACCTCCCATCTAGACTATTGCAACCTCCTCCTGGCTGGTCTCCCTCTAAATCACCTCTCTCCCCTTTGGAGGTATGGTGATGAGGAGTTGTTGAGGACTTTGAAGGTCGTGAAGATGGATTTGAAATTAATGTGTTCCTTTACTGGAAGCCAATGCAGTTGTTTGAGAAGAGGTGTAATATGTTCTGGAGTTTTTTTGCATTGAGTAGGATTCATGCAGCAGTGTTGACTGCAATTTGGAGAGGGTGGATGGTTGAGTTTGGTATGCCTTGAAAGATAATATTATAATAGTCAAAGTGGGGGAAGATGGTTGCTTGAAGGACTGAATGTAAGTCATGGTCGGTCAGTAAATGTTTGAGATGCTTGATCGTTTTGAGCTTGAAGTAAATGCTCCGAGTGAGGTTTTGTACATGTGCTGAGAAAGTGAGGCATTGGTCCAGTGCGACTCCAGGTAACGTATATCTTATTTCAGTTGGATATGAGTGCCATCAATAGATATGGAAGATGCTGGTTTGAAGCCAATGTCTCTTGTGATGAACAGGGCCTCTGTCTTCTTGAGGTCTGTGTTCAAATTGTGTATTTTGAGCGAGTTGTGGATAGCGGAGAAGCAGGTTGTTTTGGGTATGATGTCTGGTTTGATAGATGTGCATATCATTATATCATCGGCGTAGAAATGGTATAGGATGTTGCAAGTCTTTATTACAGAGCATACTGGTTGTACGAAGAGGTTAAATAGTAAGGATGAGAGGGTCGAGCCTTGTGGGGATCCTTGAGATTGTGGTGGTATTTGTTTGGTCTATTGGAGTTTTGTATGATATAGGGTGGAATTTGTTTGGTCTGTTGGGGCTTTTTTCTTTTGTGCCTTAGTGCTGTGTGGCACCCCAATATCCCATCCTTATAATTTGTGTATAAATTTTTAAGACAGGACAACTTAGTAGTAAAAAAAACAATCTAATTTATTGAACTAGAAAACACAGGTCTGCAGCAAATATAAATCTAACACCATATTGTTATCCTATGAGACAGAAAATAACATCACTCGACACAGAACTACAGTTACTGTCTGCCCACTTTACATTCTACAAAGCACTATTTTTAACATTCACTTCACAGTTTTTTCTCTTTAACCCATTTGTCCCTTTTCCCTTATATCGTTATTCCTTACAACAGCCTTGGAAATGCATTCCTTTATTTTTCTCTTGTTGTATGGTTCTTTGCAGGGTCCTATCTTTATGTTTCATCTCCTTTAACCTCCCCCATTTCCTTTCTTTTTCTGGTTTGTATGCAGTTATGGCTAAAGCATTCTGTCTGCAGTTTGTCTTGTCAGCAGTTTCAAAGGTTTCTCCTAGGACAAGCAGGATGAGTCAGCCACACTTGGTGACGTCATCCGACGGCGCCGAGACGGAAGTACTCTCCATAGCTCAGAAGGGCTTTGCCCTTCTGAGCATGGGCCAACTGGCCCCACCCCCTGCCCGCCCCTAGCTAGCCAGTTTTTAGTTCTTCTGCCTTGCCAGCAAGACGGACTTAGCTACTCTCCACCAAAATTAAAATTCTCTCATTTACACGTATGTATTATCAGCTTTAATTGTCTTCTGCTTGCTTCTATTCAGATACCTATCTATCCAGACCAGCTGTGAGCACGGGACCCGTGCTTTAGCTGTCCGTGAGGAAAGGCCTCCAGGAATGGGGCTTGAGAGGAGGCCCTGCCAGCGCGGCAGCCCAGGACGTGCCTAACAGGCCTCCGTCCCCGGCTAGCCCTCTAACATACCTCCTTTCTCCAGATTGTGCAGCTGAGCTCCCATCCTTCGGTCCGCATGCCTGGCTCAAGCAGCACTCCTAATGTGAAGAGTCGCTGCCGCCGCTACACCTCTGCAACCCGAGATGTGCCTCTGAGGCCTCCATCTCCAGCCGCAGTCCTCCGGTGGATAGCTCTGCTCCCCGTAGCATGGATTCTCCCTTCTGGGACCCCACGGTGCTGCTTCTACGTCGTTGCTGCAAAGTGGAGTGAAGGACATCGCTCAGGAGACTTCCGGCTGAATATCTCCTTGTGCGGAAAGTTCGGTGAGGCCTTCCTGCATCCCCGATACTGCCGATCCCCTTCCTGCTTGTCCCGGAGAGTTCGGCGAGGCCTTCCTGCAACCCCGATACTGCCAGCCACGAGGCCCTCATGGCGGCGGCCATCTTGCATGCTTACATCACGGGCGAGGCTCCTCCCCCCTCGGCGCCATTGGTCGGCGCCAATCCAGGCACACAGAGGACACTCCCGTTGCATCTCGGCCCCGGCTCTCCCCTCTCTTAGCACCATTGGCCGGCATCTGCTAGAACGCTGCCACGGCTCCTCCCCTCTCTCAGCGCCATTGGTCGGCTCCGCCGGCGCCGACGTTGAAGCACTACACTGTCCGGCGCCACACTGTTCCTGCGCTGACGTTGAAGCGGGCCCGACGTTGAAGCCCCAAACTGTTCTGGCGCAGACGTGGGAGCTTCTCTCAACACAGACTCCCCAAGGTCTGATGCAGCGTCACGGAGACCCATTCCATCGGGCCGCGTCAACGAAAGGCACCCTTCAATCAGTACTACGGAAGGAGTGAGCAGAGTGGGTCCGTTGCCGGCAGCACTTTGCCTCATCTCTGCAGCTCCGCCTCCCGGCACAGCGTCATGTCACCAGACTCCGGACTCTGCTCACCGCTTGGGGAGCTTCAGCAGCATTCGGCGCCCATGAATACTTCAACGGGCACTCCAGCGCGCATGAAACCCTCGCTGTACGGCTACCTGCAACCTGCTCACCCACTTAGAAAAGCTGCCTCAGCAGAATACACAGCGCCGATGGGGACATCTCTCCCAGAGCGAGCGTACAGCGCTGCCACGGTGCGACCCCAACAGGCACTGACAGCTACTGGACCCGACCCGACCACAACAGGCATTGGTGACACCCATGCTAATCAGCACTGGTGAAAATCATGTGGCTGCTGGATCTTGTGGCCTCTGCTGGAGCGGACCAACACCAGCTGAATCGCACAGCCTCAGCATCCGGTTGCCTCAGATGCAGAGGGAGCAATTGATCGCTCGGACTCGGCAGCAGCAGCGGCAATCAGCACAGCTCCCTGTCCACCAGCAGATGGCCTCTGACCCTATAAACGTGTCGCGTTCCCAGGGCAGAGGCACGGCCATGCCTGCTCTCATTCTGCAAGAATGGACGCACATCACAACCGCCCCCTGCCCGGGGGCATACTCCATGCAGTCCTTCCCGGCATCACAACTGCATTGCTACAAAACGGGATATCCTGAAAGAGGCCTGATGATGACCTGTGCCTAACTCCCAAGCGACAACCGCATTGGCTGTAGCACAGGGTTATGCAATGATGACTTCGGGGCCAATGGTCATGGGTTCAATCCCAGCTGAAGGCCTGGGTTACGCCCAACCTTGGGCTGTCCCCCTATAGGCTCTAGCAGTTCCCTACAGGACATGAGGGAAGACACTTGTTAAGTCTAGTTCCAGCTGCGAGTCAGATAGGCGGCCCCGACTGTGAGTCGGGTGGCTAGCAGGAGCTTTCGAATTCATCACAGCTGCCACATCGAGGCTCCACTCTTCCAGAACTGCCCTATGGGGCATCTCTGCACTCTGCGCTACCCTGTTACCACGGCAGTTCCCAAACGAGTTCGGTCTATCACCATCGATACCCACAACAGCAGTCAGAGGCACAGGCTAGCCCTGAAGAAGTGTCTTGACACTAAACAGCCAGGGGGACACCTTACACCACCACGATTGCAAGCTACAGCCCTCGGTAGTGAAGCCACAGCACCCCCCGTTGCCCCCTCGCCCCAGTAACAGAGAAACGATCACCCCCCGTCTAACAACGGCATCAGAACCCGAATAGATGGCTTCTGTCTGATATCATACACACATCATTACGGATCCTACAGGGAGATAATTAAATGCATCCAATATCCGGGTCGCGAGTCTTCAGGTCACTCTAATCAGAATACTCAAGTCACGGTCTCTGGGGCACCTGCCGGAGAACAGCCCAAAGCAGCCAAGGGTTTTCCTTCCGGCCTAGAGGCCGTGACAAACTATGTCCCTGGTAACCTCTGCATGAGGCACACTCTGCGGAGCCCAAAGGGAACCGTGACAATCCACCTCCGGTGGCTCCACCGGTGACAGTAGCAACAATGAGCTGCGTAAACACAGTCTGTGTAGCGTAATCAGAGGGCCACAGGCCCAGATCCAATCTGCAGACCCTGCAGTGCATACACGTTTTCAGCCAAGGTCATTAAGAGCCCCTCTCTGACTGCAGGCACAACCATCCTGACCAGCTACTCCGGCCATCACCTACATCTGAAGGTGTGAATGATGACATTCACGCTCCCCAAGTATTTCTGGGTGCATGAACATTCAGGGATGGAACCCCAGCGTCCACTGGTTAGCTGCATCAAACCGAATAGAGTGAAGGGGTAGGCTAGTGGTTAGAACACTGGCTTGGTAACCGAGCAACCTAGGTTCTAGCCCACTAGCGCTCCCTGTGGCCTTAAGCAAGTCACTTAACCCTCCATTGCCTTGGATGAAAGGCCTGGCAACCTGCTTCCGATGTCACTGCCTAGAAGCCCAGGAGCTTCTGGGTCGCCAGGAGTCAGGACTGACTCGAAGGCACACATTGCTTAGGAACCAGCTGGCAGCCTCAGCTGAATTGGTCAGCCTAGCAGCCCGGGAACATCCGTTTGATGCACTTGTAGACCCTGCGCACAGGTGTTGCCTAATGGCCAGGGCTCTGCCCATGAGCAAGGGACAAGGTGTCAGATCAGCGGGAGCCGCGTAACCACCCCTCATAGGATCCCTTAGAGGTAAACAACCCACGGGATCCCTAACATATCTGCGGACTTCCAGCAGAGGCAGAGAGATCCCTCAGGATCCCTAAATGTTCTGCGATAAAATGTGTTCACCTCTGTCACCTATCTGCCTTATCAGCTGCAACCACATGCAGCACTCCAGCCCCGTTCATGCCCTCCCGCTCCCCGGAGCCTTCCGGGACCAACCTCAAGACACAGTGACCGTGTTCCTCCCCGACCGAGCTACACACAGTCTCAAGCTAATCTTCCTGCACCTGGGAGTGACAGGCTCGGGGCAAGCCGGGCACCTCCTATCTGGTTCTTCCCCTTATGATCATCGCAGGGCAGCACTCGACTCGGCATGCCCAAAGGCAGTATTCTAACCGGCAGCTCGCTGGTTCAAGACCTCGCTGAGGACCACATGGGGGGCGCTACAATGCATCACGCGGTGCAGCAATGCCTCCAGGGCCTGGACAGAGTGAGGACGGCCAACTGCTCTTCAGTTCCCGTCGCCCCCCCCCCCCCGGGTCTAGGTATGTTGGAAGGCAGTTGCAGCCATCAGATGAAGCTATGTCCAGGGGGGCTGACCGCAGAAAATCTGCTTGCCACGCCGATAACAGGAAGTGCATCCGTTAAAGATGGATAATGCCCTTCACCATGCCCACTGTCCAGTACCAGGGCATGCTCACGTTCCAGTGGCAACACGGTAGTGCAGTGCACACAGACAGTGTGTTCAAAAGCTGAAGGTTCAAGTCCCAGCTCTGGCTCCTGCCAACCCAGTCCCCTTATTTACACGACTGAACGACTGCTGTGGCTCCCTGTAGCACGCAGTGCCCAGCGTCTCGTGTGAGCCTTCTTGCGGAGGTGCTCTGGACAACCACTGTTTGCATAAGGATCCGAAATAGACCTCCAATGGTATACACCGTCCAAGAACACCATTGATAATGAGTGCACCTCTCACACAGTATCCGTGCTGAGAGGGATGAGGTCAGGAATCCTTCGGAACCAGGCAGCTCTGACAATCTGATTCGCAGCCCCCACATGCCGCCAGCCGTGGAACCAAAGCGGGACGCGGTGGGCTTAGTGGTTAACTTCAGACCACTCTTATAGCATAACGATGCTTTGCACTGATCACCCCAAGGAGCTCCGCTGCCCCTCACGGGTGACACAGGCCAGATGGTACACCGTACTGGTCAACGTCTGCTCCTAACTGTGCCCAAGCTAGATCATGTCTCCCAAAGACATAGGTCCAGGAGTGCCTGGTACCCAGAAATTCAAGGGTTTGATTCCCACTGGCACGCCTTGTGACCGTGGACATTCACTCACCCTCCATTGCCTCTGAATGGTGATACATTACCAACCGATACCGGCATGGGGCCGAGCAGTGAATTACCAGTCCCTGTCATCTCCTTCAGGCGACTCTAACGGTTTGCAGCACCCTCAGGCAACAGACTGCAGAAATGACTGCAAAAAAAAAAAAAAAAAGGGGTGGAATAAGTAACTAAATAAGACTATATCGAATAAAGGCTAAAAGAGAAGCCCCCCTCATTAATGAGGTCCTGATACCCTATTGCACCGCTCTCGTGGCCAGCGACTCGTTGCCACTGCTTCTCCGTTGCGGTGACTCCCGCACCACTACCGCTCCACGTGCCTACCTCTGCCTCGTCGTTGTGGTGAACCCGACTCCCACACCACCACTGCTTGAGGGGCCTGCATCTCTGTTTCCGCACAAGGGAGGCCTGCTTCTCTGTTACCTCACAGAAGCGCCGTGTAACTACACGTTGCTCTTGCATTGCCATTACTCCCGTACCGATACTACTCAATGGGCCTGCACCACAGAGGTGCCTTGCGCCTACACCATCTGCACAGTTGTGCATCATGACGGCAGGCCGTCGTATAGTGCCTGGTAACCGCACCTTACAGTTGTGCATCATGACGGCAGGCCGTCGTATAGTGCCTGGTAACCGCACCTTCTCACACCGCTGCGGCGTCACACGCATGCACCACCACCACACGCCTAAAAGTGGACTGTTGTATCTGTTGATATGGAAGGACAGACTAGATAGGCCATGTGGTCCTTTCCTGTCATCTGGGCCTGTAAAAGGTTCTCGGCCTTCCCCATCCACCTCAGCACATGCCAGCTTGGGAGGCACCAAGTGTGGCTGACTCATCCTGCTTGTCCTAGGAGAAAACGGAGTTACTTACCTGTAACTGGAGTTTTCCGGGGACAGCAGGATAAGTCAGCCACACATACCCGCCCACCTCCCCTGGATGGGGTCGACCTCCGTCCTGGTGCCCGCCTCCTAGCGGCAAAAGGCTCAGCTAGGGACGTACTGGCTAGCTAGGGGCGGGCAGGGGGTGGGGCCAGTTGGCCCATGCTCAGAAGGGCAAAGCCCTTCTGAGCTATGGAGAGTACTTCCGTCTCGGCGCCGTCGGAAGACGTCACCAAGTGTGGCTGACTTATCCTGCTGTCCCCGGAGAACTCCAGTTACAGGTAAGTAACTCCGTTAAATAACATACACACATAGAGATACAGAGACACTGTTTTCATTCACTCATCTCAAGATGGTGTTTTCAGAGAGGATTCTGGGAAAGCAGACAGAGATTCATTCAGCACTCTCATCACAGGTCTATTCTTACTTGCAGTTTGTGGTCTGTCAAGTAGGATGAACCATCTGAGGAGTGTGGCTGCTAATCCATGAATTTGTAGGAGCTGAATTATGAGGTCATGTGGAATGGAGTCAAATGTTGCTTTTATGTGTAGAAAGAAGAGTATGAAGCCAGATTTGGGTTTCTTGGTGCCCTTGATAAGATTGAGTAGTAGTAAAATTGCCTGTTGGTGCATACTGCAACAACAGTTTTCTCTTCATAAACTATGAATATCTCTAGAAAGTCAATGCAGAAGAGGAAGGTGGGGGTGTACTATCGAGCACCTGGCCAGAATGACCAAATGGATGATGAAATGCTCAAAGAAATCAAGGAAGCTAACAAAAGTTACAGCGCAGTAATAATAATGGGTGATTTCAATTACCCCGGTATCGACTGGGTCAGTGTCACGTCGGGACATGCTAGGGAGATAAAGTTCCTAGATGAAATAAATGACTGCTTCTTGGAGCAGCTGGTTCATGAACCGACCAGAGGGGAAGCCATATTAGACCTAGTCCTTAGTGGAACACCAGATCTAGTGCAAGAGATAAGGGTGCTGGGGCCACTTGGCAATAGTGATCATAGCATGATCGCCTTTGATTTAATTAGTGGAGGAGGGATAGTAAGGAAATCCACATTACTACCTTTTAACTTTCGAAAGGGAGACTATGATAAAATGAGGAAAATAGTTAAGAAAAAACTAAAAGGAGCAGTTGCAAAGGTTAAAGACATACATCAAGCTTGGGTGTTGTTGAAAAATACTATCTTGGAAGCCCAGACCAGCTGTATTCCACGCTTTAAGAAAAGTGGAAGGAAGTCCAAAAAACTGCCAGCATGGTTTAAAGGTGAGGTCAGAGAGGCTGTTGTTGCCAAAAAAGCATCTTTCGGGAAATGGAAAAAAGAGCCAAACGACGAAACCTGGAAACAGCACAAGCACTGGCAAGTCAAATGCAAGGCATTGATAAGGCAGGCAAAGAGAGAATTTGAGAAGAAGCTTGCTGCGGAAGCAAAAAACACGAAATAAAGACGTTTTCAAGTACATTCGTAGCAAAAAACCTGTGAGAGAGTCAGTTGGTCCATTAGATGATAAAGGGGTTAAAGGAGCACTAAGAGGCGACAAGGC
This sequence comes from Ichthyophis bannanicus, assembly GCA_033557465.1. Lineage (NCBI taxonomy): Eukaryota > Metazoa > Chordata > Amphibia > Gymnophiona > Ichthyophiidae > Ichthyophis > Ichthyophis bannanicus. Next base: position 71,666,016 of record CM066031.1, read on the forward strand.
GATAGTGGAGAGACTGAATGAATTCTTTGCTTCGGTCTTTACTGAGGAAGATGTTGGGATGTTACCCATGACTGAAGTGGTATTTAAAGGTGCAGAAGAATTGAAGGAAATATCGATACATCGGGAAGATGTCTTACAACTATTAGATAAACTGAAGAGTTGCAAATCACCTGGGCTGGATGGTATACATCCAAGGGTGTTGAAAGAACTGAAATATGAGATTGCAGAACTACTATCAGTAATCTGTGAACTATCATTAAAATCATCTCTAATACCTGAAGATTGGAGGATCGCCAATGTAACACCAATTTTTAAAAAGGGTTTCAGGGGTGATCCGGGAAACTACAGACCGGTGAGCCTGACGTCAGTACCGGAAAAAATGGTAGAAACCATCATAAAGAATAAAATTACTCAGCATGTAGATAGTCACAACCTAATGGGAGACAGCCAACATGGCTTTAGACAAGGAAGATCTTGTCTTACTAATCTGTTATGTTTTTTTGAAGGAGTGAATAAACATGTGGACAAAGGTGAGTCGGTTGATATTGTGTATCTGGACTTTCAGAAAGCCTTTGACAAGGTCCCTCATCAGATACTTTTGGCAAAACTAAAGAGTCATGGGATAGGAGGCAATGTACTATTGTGGATCAGGAACTGGTTAAAAGATAGAAAGCAGAGGGTAGGGCTAAATGGCCAATTTTCCCAATGGAGAAAGGTGAATAGTGGTGTACCCCAGGGATCTGTGCTGGGTCCGCTGCTTTTTGACATATTCATAAATGACCTGGAAAGTGGAATAACGAGTGAGGTTATCAAATTTGCAGATGACACAAAACTATTTAAAGTTGTTAAAACCCAAGAGGATTGTGAAAAATTGCAAGAGGATCTTGATAAATTGGAAGACTGGGCATCAAAATGGCAGATGAAATTTAATGTGGACAAGTGCAAGGTTATGCACCTAGGGAAGAACAACCCAAACTATGGTTACACGATGCAAGGTTCCACATTAGGAACCACCACCCAGGAAAAAGATTTAGGCGTCATTGTGGATACCATGTTAAAACCCTTGGCCCAGTGTGCAGCAGCGGCCAAGAGAGCAAATAGAATGCTAGGTATGATAAGGAAAGGAATGGAAAATAAAACAAAAGATATTATAATGCCTCTATATCGTTCCATGTCGAGACCGCACCTTGAATATTGTGTGCAATTCTGGTCGCCGTATCTTAAAAAGGATATAGCGATTTTAGAAAAGGTACAGAGAAGAGCCACCAAAATGGTAAAGGGGATGGAAGGATACTCCTATGAAGAAAGGCTAAAAAGGTTAGGGCTCTTTAACCTGGAAAAGAGACGGCTGAGGGGAGATATGATAGAAGTCTATAAATTAATGAACGGAGTGGAACGGGTAAACGTAGATCGATTGTTTACCTTATCAGAATATAGAAAGACTAGGGGACATGCAATGAAGCTACTGGGTAAACTATTTAAGACTAATAAAAGAAAATATTTTTTCACTCAACGTGTAATCAAACTCTGGAATTTGTTACCGGAGGATGTAGTAAAGGCTGTTAGTGTAGCGGGGTTTAAAAAAGGTTTGGACAAGTTCCTGGAGGAAAGGTCCATAAACCATTATTAAGAAGTGACCGAAGATATCAATGCTTGACCCAGTACAAGCATTGTGGAACTTGTGTCTCTTGGGGAAACTGCTAAGTACTGTCGCAGGGCACCCTCTGAAGAGGGGTAGTAGACCCGAGAGGGGCCCGGACACAAGAAAGGTGAGGGTTGAGGTTGGCCTATGCTTCAAGGGTCAAGGGTGGTTATTCCCTGTGGCTTCCTTGTGACCAACGCTCAAAGAACGAATGCACAGAGTGGAGGGAAAGTTAAAGGCTTTATTTCCCTTTCTTGCACAAAACGGTTCAAAAGGATTGGTTATGGTAACAACTGAAATGTCCTTACTTCAGGATAGGGAAAAATAAAAGCAAGCAATAAAGTAAAGGCTGTTATCTTCACAGAACATTTGTACAAAAACAATAAACTTCCTTCACTTAGTTATCTGATATATTGGAGATATATTCAACACTCCCCGACGCACAATATGTACAATCCATTGCATTATCTGATTCTTCCCCCTCTGATCCTACTTGCATGGATTCAACCTCAGAAGCCTCTGAATCTGTAGCATCAGGGTAATCGTAATCGGGTTTCTTATATACTTGTTGCACTATGTCCCAATGCCTAGCATTTAGCTTTGGTTGTCGGTCTCCAGGGGTTTTGCAGTACAACGGTCCCTCTCTGATTAGAGGTTCAAAAGCAGATTCATAAAAAGATTTCCCACTCAAACTTCTCTTCTTAGGCAAACTTCTTTCATAGTCTTGCTTACAAGAGTGTTTAGGGTAACAGTAATCCTCTTCCCACTGTCTTCCCCATACTTTAGGCTTCTGAAGGTAATTATCAGTAATAAGAGTTTTACCTTTGAGGCTTCTCTTCCTTCTTTCTAGTAAGGCTTGAGGCCTACCTTGGTTTGGCTTCCGCGCAGCAGTGCTCAGGCTCTCCTGCGGTCTTTCCTTAGACTTCAGACCATAGTGGTAAGGATGTTTTCTTTCTTCCAAACAAACATTTCCCACCTCTGAAAATGGACGAACCTCTTTACTCCACGGCTGCTGTGAGGACCTTCTGCCAGGTACTCCCTTGCGGTCCCAGTACTTCTCTTGGCTTTTTCTCTGTTCCTTATTCCACTCCAACTCTGGTTGGAGTTCCTGCTTTGCTTTCTGCTTAGGACTCTGCCTCTTTCTGCTCTTGCCAGTGTATTTGCCTTCCTCTTGGCCTCCTCTACTCTGGTTCTGTCTGCTGCTTCTGCTTTGGCTGCTGCTTTGGTCCTTCTCCTCCTCTCCCCCTGAGTCAGACCTGCCTCTGTTCAAAAAGAAGCTGTCTGGGCTTGCGTCCCGCCCAGAGGGGCGTGGTTTCTCGGTCTCTCTCTCGACTCTCCTGCTCCCCCTAGATCGATCCTCCCAATATTGCAAGTTGTGCTTGCCTTTTTCTGGTTTTAAAACTTTTTCTCTCTCTTCAAGAGGGTCCGCTGCATCACACATCCCCCTTCTTAAAATATTACGGGCTGGGGAAGCCTCCTCTCTGCAGCACGTAATACGTGACATGGCATCCGCGTTAAAATGCAGCTTCCCGGCTCGATGCTCCACTCTAAAATCATAGGGCTTGTCAGACGGCTGCCTAGGGTGAGAACTTACACAATCTTGACGATGCATATATTCATATGATTCTTGCAAGGTATTGTGGGTAATGTAGTTCTTTCACTCCCAAACACAGCTGAAGACAATAATTGAGTTGTGTAACCAGTGGTAAAGCCAATAAAATACTTCTTTTATTGATGGGGTTTAATTCACCCAGCACAAATATGCTTGGTAGCAATATAAATGAGGTTACTTGCTTGCAGTGTTTAAATGGATAACATAAAGTCACAAAGCAAATCAGAAAACAACCTTCAGCTTGTCAGGCAATTAGCTAATGTTTTCTTAGCAAATAATTACCAAATAAAAAGGCACAAAGAAATGAATAAACTTTGCTTGTTAGGTTAACTTCTGCTTATTTTCCACGCAGATCCCAGCAGTGATTCTCCCTTGCTCACACACACAATCAGGTGCAGCTTTAATTACTATCAATTGACCAGCTGAAAGCCTTTAGCTGGCTGGCTGCTACTGTGTGAACCCAAATCCTGCTTTAAGAGCTGTTTGCAGTGGAAATAAAGAACAAAGTTAGGTTTCTTTGTGATGGCTGATGTGTTTGCTCACAGAAAGCTAGCAATAGCATTTAGATAGAGAACAGTCCATGTAATTAATAGTTTCATCTGCTGTATCTCCCCCTTCATCAATCAGCATAGGGTCACTATCATACATTGGCACAGACGAGTCTTTCATTAAGGCACTATCATGAGAATGCTTATTCCCTTGCTGCCATTCTCTATTATAGATAGGGTCTGGATCAGTGTTCATACCTGAGCCTCTCCTGCTATCATAATTCCTCTCTGTATAGCCTGGCCAGTATGTAATCCAATTCTGATGTCCAGCCTTCCAATCTTGATCCCTGGACACTGGATCTCCTCTCACATACCTTCTGGCATTGGTCTGAAAGTCCTTTCCACGTGCAGTCTTCTCTCTTCCAGGTAGCCCCTGGTGATTCCTATCTCTGCCAATCCATTCCTCTGGCTGACTCCAGTCCAATGGACTCTGCTGGCACTTGGAATACCTCCCAGTATAGGTACTGCCTTGGAATCTCCCAGACCTTCCAATAGCCTTCCTTCTTTTCCTTCCAGAGAGTTTCCTTCTCTCTCTATCCGCTTGGCTTGGCTTCTGTTTCTCCAAGTGATGTTGGTGCTTGTAGCCGTTGCTGTATCTTTTCCTGAAGCTATTATCTGAAGAATAAGCTCTATTCTTATTCTGTTTGTGATAAGGAAGCTTATCATAGCTCAGGTAGGAGCTATAGAAAAGATGATGTGACTCTGAACAAGCAACCTGTCAGTTCTGGTAGAAGCAAGAAAACAGAGTTTTCACATAAAAGACTACCAGTCCCAGAATGCACCAGGTTTCCAGCAGCCATGAGGGAGGCTGAAGTGAGAAAATGTGTGTGCAATCAAGAGAGCTATGAGGTAATCCCTAAGCACTCATCTCAAAGGGCAGGGCCTGATTCAACACAGCTGCGCTGGGTTAGGGAGGAGCACACATTAGGAAAGAATAAGAATAGAGCTTATTCTTCAGATAACAGTTTCAAGAACAGCTACAGAAAGAGCTTCAAGGAGAGCTTCAGCAACGGCTACAAGCTCAAGCACCAGTATCACCTGGAGAAACAGAAGCCAAGCCAAGCCAAGCGGATAGAGAAAGAAGGAAACTCTCTGGAAGGAAGAGAAGAAAGCCCATTGGCAGGTCTGGGAGAATCCAAGGCAGTACCTATACTGGGAGGTATTCCAAATGCCAGCAGATTCCATTGGACTGGAGTGTCCCAGAGGAATGGAATGGCAGAGATAGGAATCACCAGTGGCTACCTGGAAGAGAGAAGACTGCACGTGGAAGGGACTTTCAGACCAAGGCCAGAAGGTATGTGAGAGGAGATCCAGTGTCTAGGGATCAAGATTGGAAGGCTGGACATCAGAATTGGATTACATACTGGCCAGGCTTTACAGAGAGGAATTATGATGGCAGGAGAGGCTCAGGTATGAACACTGATCCAGACCCTATCTATAATAGAGAATGGCAGCAAGGGAATAAGCATTCTCATGATAGTGCCTTAATGAAAGACTCGTCTGTGCCAATGTATGATAGTGACCCTATGCTGATTGATGAAGGGGGAGATACAGCAGATGAAAGTACAGTTTACATGGACTGTTCTCTATCTAAATGCTATTGCTAGCTTTCTGTGAGCAAACACATCAGCCATCACAAAGAAACCTAACTTTGTTCTTTATTTCCACTGCAAACAGCTCTTAAAGCAGGATTTGGGTTCACACAGTAGCAGCCAGCCAGCTAAAGGCTTATAGCCGGTCAATTGATAGTAATTAAAGCTGCACCTGATTGTGTGTGTGAGCAAGGGAGAATCACTGCTGAGATCTGCGTGGAAAATAAGCAGAAGTTAACCTAACCAGCAAAGTTTATTCTTTTCTTTGTGCCTTTGTATTTGGTAATTATTTGCTAAGAAAACATTAGCTAATTGCCTGACAAGCTGAAGGTTGTTTTCTGGTTTACTTTGTGACTTTTTGTTATCCATTTAAACACTGCAAGCAAGTAACCTCATTTATATTGCTATCAAGCATACATGTGCTGGGTGAATTAAACCCCATCAATAAAAGAAGTATTTTATTGGCCTTACCACTTGGTTTCACAACTCAATTATTGTCATCAGCTGTGTTTGGGAGTGAATGAACTACAATACCCACAATACCTTGCAAGAATCATATGAATGTATGCATCGTCAAGATTGTGTAAGTTCTCACCCTAGGCAGCTGTCTGACATGTTCTAATGTGTGCTCCTCCCTAACACAGCGCAGCTGTGTTGAATCAGGTCCTGCCCTTTTAGATGAGTGCTTAGGGATTACCTCATAGCTTTCTTGATTGCACACACGTTTTCTCACTTCAGCCCCTCTCATGGCTGCTGGAAACCTGGTGCATTCTGGGACTGGTAGTCTTTTATGTGAAAACTCTGTTTTCTTGCTTCTACCAGAACTGACAGGTTGCTTGTTCAGAGTCACATCATATTTTCTATAGCTCCTACCTGAGCTATGATAAGCTTCCTTATCACATACCCCCCTGCTTAAGTTATTACGGACTGGTTTTACTGGTGAAACTTCTTCTCTACAGTCCGTAATACGGGAAAGTGCGTCCGCATTCTTGTGTAACTTCCCGGCACGATGTTCAACTTGGAAATCAAACGCCTGTAAGGCCATGTACCAGCGTGTCAACCTGGCATTGTGGTTCTTCATTTGCTGCAGCCACTTAAGTGGGGCATGGTCTGTGACCAACTGGAACTTTCTCCCTGTAAGGTAAAACCTTAACGCCTCCACTGACCACTTGATAGCCAAACACTCTTTTTCTATCGTGGAATACTTTTGTTCAGCCGGTGACAACTTCCTGCTCAGGTACATCACAGGATGCTCCTCCCCATCATGGCACTGGGATAGGACCGCTCCTAGCCCTACATCCGATGCATCGGTTTGAACCAGAAAGGGTTTCTTGAAGTCTACTCCTTTCAGTACCGGTCCTGTACACAATTTTTCTTTTAATACTGAAAACGCTTTTTCAGCTTCTGGTGTCCACTTTATCTGGTTTGGACAATTCTTTCGCAGCATATCCGTGAAAATGGCACTTTTCTCTGCGAATTGCGGTATAAACCGGCGGTAGTATCCAATAAGTCCTAAGAAACTTCTTAGTTGTTTCTTTGTTGTTGGAGGAGGAAAATTCCTGATGCTATCTATTTTGCTTAATAGAGGTTTAATTTTTCCTCTTCCCACTAGGTGGCCTAGGTATTTTACCTCCCTATTTGCAAAGGCACACTTCTTCGGGTTTAAAGTGATTCCCGCTTGCTTCATAGAGCACAAGACTGCCCTGATCCTCTTCAAATGCTCCGCCCAGGTGTTACTATGGATTATGACATCATCCATGTATGCAAAAGCATAACTTTGGTGGGGTCGAAGTACCTGATCCACTAACCTTTGGCAGGTAGCCGCTGCTCCATGCAGTCCGAAAGGCATCCTCTTGAACTGGAAAAGGCCAACGGGGGTGCTGAACGCAGTCTTCGGCTTCGACTCCCTGGTTTTGCCAATATCCTTTTGTCATATCAAGGGTGGTTAAGTATTGAGCCTGTCCCAGCTGGTCCAACAGCTCCTCAATTCTTGGCATTGGATATACATCAAAAACTGATATGGCGTTTACCTGCCGGAAGTCAATACAAAATCTTAAGGATCCATCAGGCTTCGGCACCAGGACTATGGGGCTATTCCAGGGACTCTTTGACTCCTCTATTACCCCCATGTCCAACATCTCCTGGACTTGTGCCACTACCTCCTGTCTTTTGGCTTCAGGCAAGCGGTATGGCCTTTGACGAACCAATTTCCCAGGTGGAGTTATTATTTCATGGGCCACCAAATGGGTCTCCCCAGGTATGGGTGTCAACACATCTGGGAATTCCTTAAGCAACTTCCTAATTTCTTCCTGTTGTACCATTGTCAGGTCCTCACCTATTTGGGGCTCTGATATTTCTTTACAATCAGATACCTGGGGTCCCAAATCTTCCTCTTCACTCACCTCCCTCTCTCGGGCACAGGTGGCAGCTAAGCTTTTAACCCCTTTGACATCCATAGAACCAAAGCCTTTGGCTCCACGTTCAGAATTCTCTAGGGATGTGACCTCCTCCACAGGTGGAAAACCCATCCTCTCACAGATCAATTGGGCAATTTTGTCTCCTGTCTTCACATGATACTCATTCTGTCCAAAGTTAAACAACAGAACTTTAATATTGCCCCTGTAATCGGGATCAATTACTCCCGCACCCACATCGATGAAATATTTAAGGGCTAATCCGGACCTTGGGGCTACTCTCCCATAACATCCAATTGGTATTTCCACTTGGAGACCGGTGTCAACCAGGGCTCTCCCTTGGCTAGGTACAGTCACATTTTCTATGCTGCACAGGTCAAACCCAGCAGATTGAGGGGTTGCCCGCTTAGGAGCTTGGGCCTTCTCAGAGACCTTATGGTACTTTAGGACGAATATCTGCTTTGGGGTAGCTTGGTCTTCTGGACGCTTAACCATCTTTTTAGCTGGGGTCTGAGGACTTCCAAATAAAGGCCCGGGAGCTACTACCATTAAACCTTCTCCCTCCTTCTTTCCTAGTCCTTCCACTAGACCCTGCTTAAATCTTGGCCAGTCTCTTCCTAGAACCAAATCAAAGGGTAGCCTAGGCACCACTGCTAACAGGACTTCCTCTTGTTTCCCTAGGCACTTAACCTTTAGCCTATAGGTGGGATATGATGATGCAGCACCATGAATGCATCTGATGTGAACTTGGCTTTCAGGGGTTCTAGGCACAAATCTTTCTTGGGCCTCTATCCTCTTCCAAAGCCTTTTTGACATCATACTCTGGTCTGCCCCAGAGTCTAATAATGCATTTGTGGTAATTCCCTGCACATCAACCATCAAAAGAAATCCTTCCTTGGGCTGTTTTAAATCCAGACCCATTAAACTAGTGTGTCTGGCATCTCTTCTCTAAGTGTCCCAATTTCCCACACTTGAAACATTTCTTTCTATTCCACTGTGTCATCTGGTTTGATACAGTACATTCATTTTCAGAAACATTCTTAATTATTCTCTTTTCTGATACAGCACATCTAGCCTCAGCATCCATCTTTAGAGGGCCACCCATTCTATGGCAAGCCTGCGTGGCTTCCAAGAATCTCTCTGCTAGCATGGTTGCCTCTCCAAGATTTAGGCAATTTTGCTGTATAAGAAAAACATTCAAATCTTTAGGTACCCCAAGCATAAATTGTTCCAGCATTATAATATCTAATAACATTTCTACTGTCTTTTGCTCAGGCTCCAACCATTTTACAGCTAAACTTCTGATTCTCTGACTCAGAGCCCTGGGTGTCTCACCCACTTTCAATGTAGCAGCTCTAAACATCCGCCTATACTCTGAAATAGACAACCCTAGGCGATCTCTAATAGCTGCCTTTACATCCTTATAAATCAAAGCCTGGGCTGCTGGCATTGCTCTGTAAGCTGCAAGTGCCTCTCCAGTTAATGAGGCTGCCAGCCTTACTGCCCACTGGGTCTCTGGCCATGCTAAAGCCTGTGCCACTCTTTCAAAAGACTCTAGAAAATCATCAACATTATCATCTGGAGTTAATTTCCCAAAATTAAATGCCCCAATCCCTTGATTGAGTCCCACATTGTTCACATGTGGTGTACCAGTAATAACTGCTGGTCTTGCATCTGTTCCACTTTGGCTCTGCAGCTGAACTAGAGCTTGCACCAGATCAAGCACTGGTTTCTGCTGTTCCATTAAGGCCTTCATAGCAGTGTCCTGGGCCTGCTGTGATAGCTCCTGCTGCTTACTAAATTGGGCTGCCATCCACTGAGCCATCTCCCTCGGATCCATCTTGACCCCTGCAAGAAATAAAGAAAAAAAAAACCAAAGTGCACCACCTTCCAACCAGGTGTGTTTTTTTCAACTCTTTTTTTTTTTTTTCAATTACCCCCTGTGCTTACACACATCCACCACTAGACATGCCCAGGAACATATTACCTTGTCTCAGTGATGAATCCAGCTTTGCACAGGGTCTTTTCATCTGCGACAGCTTCCTGGAACAACCACTTCTCCTCCAAAGTGCAGATGAGGGAAAAAATCTTCTTTCAGCTTCAAACTTGAATTTTATTTGTAATCCACAGCAAATAAATCCTCTTGGTGCAAAAGCAATCCGAAAAACTACGCCATTTGTCAGACGGCTGCCTAGGGTGAGAACTTACACAATCTTGACGATGCATATATTCATATGATTCTGGCAAGGTATTGTGGGTAATGTAGTTCTTTCACTCCCAAACACAGCTGAAGACAATAATTGAGTTGTGTAACCAGTGGTAAAGCCAATAAAATACTTCTTTTATTGATGGGGTTTAATTCACCCAGCACAAATATGCTTGGTAGCAATATAAATGAGGTTACTTGCTTGCAGTGTTTAAATGGATAACATAAAGTCACAAAGCAAATCAGAAAACAACCTTCAGCTTGTCAGGCAATTAGCTAATGTTTTCTTAGCAAATAATTACCAAATAAAAAGGCACAAAGAAATGAATAAACTTTGCTTGTTAGGTTAACTTCTGCTTATTTTCCACGCAGATCCCAGCAGTGATTCTCCCTTGCTCACACACACAATCAGGTGCAGCTTTAATTACTATCAATTGACCAGCTGAAAGCCTTTAGCTGGCTGGCTGCTACTGTGTGAACCCAAATCCTGCTTTAAGAGCTGTTTCCAGTGGAAATAAAGAACAAAGTTAGGTTTCTTTGTGATGGCTGATGTGTTTGCTCACAGAAAGCTAGCAATAGCATTTAGATAGAGAACAGTCCATGTAATTAATAGTTTCATCTGCTGTATCTCCCCCTTCATCAATCAGCATAGGGTCACTATCATACATTGGCACAGACGAGTCTTTCATTAAGGCACTATCATGAGAATGCTTATTCCCTTGCTGCCATTCTCTATTATAGATAGGGTCTGGATCAGTGTTCATACCTGAGCCTCTCCTGCTATCATAATTCCTCTCTGTATAGCCTGGCCAGTATGTAATCCAATTCTGATGTCCAGCCTTCCAATCTTGATCCCTGGACACTGGATCTCCTCTCACATACCTTCTGGCATTGGTCTGAAAGTCCTTTCCACGTGCAGTCTTCTCTCTTCCAGGTAGCCCCTGGTGATTCCTATCTCTGCCAATCCATTCCTCTGGCTGACTCCAGTCCAATGGACTCTGCTGGCACTTGGAATACCTCCCAGTATAGGTACTGCCTTGGAATCTCCCAGACCTTCCAATAGCCTTCCTTCTTTTCCTTCCAGAGAGTTTCCTTCTCTCTCTATCCGCTTAGCTTGGCTTCTGTTTCTCCAAGTGATGTTGGTGCTTGTAGCCGTTGCTGTATCTTTTCCTGAAGCTATTATCTGAAGAATAAGCTCTATTCTTATTCTGTTCTAATGTGTGCTCCTCCCTAACACAGCGCAGCTTTGTTGAATCAGGTCCTGCCCTTTTAGATGAGTGCTTAGGGATTACCTCATAGCTCTCTTGATTGCACACACGTTTTCTCACTTCAGCCCCTCTCATGGCTGCTGGAAACCTGGTGCATTTTGGGACTGGTAGTCTTTTATGTGAAAACTCTGTTTTCTTGCTTCTACCAGAACTGACAGGTTGCTTGTTCAGAGTCACATCATCTTTTCTATAGCTCCTACCTGAGCTATGATAAGCTTCCTTATCACAGGCTGCAAAGCCATATACCACCTGGTTAATCGACTATTTTCATTCCTCATGGTGTGCAACCACTTTAGAGGGGCATGGTCTGTTATGAGGACGAATTTCCTCCCTGTCAAATAGAATTTTAATGCCTCAATGGCCCATTTGATAGCGAGACATGCTCTTTCAATTGTAGCATATTTCCTTTCTGCCAGCGATAGTTTCCTACTAAGAAACATAATAGGATGTTCTGCCCCTTCTTGTATCTGGGATAGAACAGCACCCAGACCCGTCTCAGAGGCATCCGTCTGTAACAGGAAGGTTTGCCGAAAGTCTACCCCACATAATATGGGGGCTTGACATAGCTTTCCCTTTAACCTTTGGAAAGCCGTCTCTGCCTCTGGTGACCATTTTAACACATTCGGGGCATTTTTCCTCAACATTTCTGTAAAAACATTGCTTTCCTCCGCAAAGTGCGGTATGAAGCGGCGGTAATAGCCGATGAGACCAAGGAAGCTTCTCAACTGCTTCTTGTGCTGGGGAACGGGAAACTTCCTGATGCTTTCCACCTTATCCAGTAGAGGTCGTACTCTTCCACGACCCACCAGGTGACCCAAGTATTTGACCTCTTTAGCAGCAAAGGTGCATTTCTTTGGGTTTAACATGAGGCCTGCCCTTCTCATGGCTTCTAATATGGTACCTACTTGGTGGAGATGTTCCTTCCAGGTGGTACTGTGGATTACCACATCGTCCATGTAGGCAGTAGCGAAAGTTTGGTACGGACGCAGAATGATATCCATCAAACGCTGACATGTGGCCGCTGCCCCATGTAAACCGAATGGCATTCTTCGGAATTGGAAGAGGCCCAAAGGTGTACTGAAGGCGGTTTTGGGCCTGGCATCCCACGTCAAAGGGACCTGCCAGTACCCTTTTGTCATATCTAATGTTGTCAGAAATCTTGCTTGCCCAAGCTGGTCTAACAATTCCTCGATCCGAGGCATCGGGTAGGCATCGAAAGTGGACACGGCATTCACTTGGCGGAAGCCTATACAGAAACGCATAGTCCCGTCGGGCTTAGGTACCAGTATCACAGGACTGCACCACGGACTATGTGACTCCTCAATTATGTTCATTCGCAGCATTTCTTCTACTTGATTAATGACTTCCTGTTTTTTCACCTCCGGCAACCGATATGGTCGTTGTCGGATAATTTTACCTGGAGGGGTGAGGATTTCGTGAGCGACCAATGAGGTTTCTCCAGGTATAGGTGTTAAGACATCCTTATATTCTTTCAACAATTGAGCTAAGTCCTCCTTTTGCCCCAAAGAGAGTTCCTCCCCGATCTGTGGCGTAGAGCCCTCTTTGCAGTCCTCTACCCGGGGACCGAGATCCTCTTCTGGGGGATCAGTTCCTATAGCCACGAAGCCTTCCAGCTCTGCCTTCCCTGTAGAGCCAAAACCCCTTGTTCCCCGGCTCGTGGGAGCTAGCATGGCAACCTCTTCCAAGCTGGGGAATCCCACCCGTTCGCAAATCAATTGCGCTATTCTGTCTCCGACTTGGACCTTAATCTTCGTTTGCAAAGTTACACAACAGGACTTTTAATATGCCCCTGTAGTCGGGGTCGACTACTCCTGCAGCAACATCGAGGCTGTGTTTGGCGGCCAGCCCTGACCGTGGTGCTATCCTTCCATAGCACCCTGGGGGTAGCTCTATTTGTAGATCCGTGGTAACCAATTTATGCCCCTGCTTTGGGATGACCTGGTCTTCGGCGCTATGGAGGTCATAGCCTGCAGCTTGGGATGGTGCGCTTTGAGGACTCCGCGCTTTTTCTGAAGTTTTGCAAAATTTCAGCACAAACCTTTTTGATGGCTCTAGCCGTTCCTTTATGGTGATTTTCTTAGGGTTTTCCCAAAGTGGGTTAGGCACTATAGGACCTGTAGTGGCGGCTAGGCTGTTCTGCTGTACTTTGGGACGTTCAGTAGGCTTAGGTTGAATGCAAGTGGAATCTGGCTCTTTTGGGGGAGATAAACCTTCCTTTAGACTTTTCTTAAACTGGGGCCAATCACGGCCTAAGACCAATTCCTGTGGCAGCCTAGGTACAACTGCTATCAGCATTTCCCTTTCAATGCCTAATCCCTTTACGCCCAGTTTATATACCGGATAGCGGGTAGCTGCTCCATGCACACATTTTATTTTCACATTCCCCACTGGATATTCTGGGACCGATAAGCCCTGAGCCTTGATCCTTGACCATAAACTTTTCGAGATCATGGTTTGATCGGCTCCAGAATCCAGGAGTGCTTTCACTGTCATGCCTTGCACTTTTACATTTAGAACAAAACCTTCACGTGTTGTTCTTGGGGAATCTCCCACCAAAGCAGTTCGCGAATAACATTTGTACTTTAAATGCCCTCTTTTACCACATGTAAAACATCTTTTGGTATTTTCCTTTGCTAGGGGCTTGGCATTTTTCCAGCTACAAAATGGAGGACTTGAGGGATTCTCTACTTTCTGTGTCTCCATTCCTATGGCTATTTTAGAAGGGACTACCCTAGGTTGCTGACTTTCTCTGCCTCTAAGTACCTCTCTGTAAGAGCTATTGCATCCCTAGTAGTGTAGCAGTTTTGTAATATTAAAATGTTCTGCACTCTGCTAGGTAGGGCGGCCATATATTGCTCAAGTATTATAGCATCCATCAGGGTGCCTATGCTCTTCTTCTCGGGCTGTAACCATTTATGTGCCAGGCTGCATATTCTATGGCCCAACGCTTTAGGCGTTTCATTAGCTTTAAGGAAAGTGGCCCTAAACATTTTGTTATATGCCCATGGCGTAAGGCCCAAACGATCCCTAATCGCTGTTACAACCTCTTCGTATGAATTAGCTAAAGCCGGGGGCATCGATCTATAGGCCGCCAGCGCTTCACCGGTAAGAGACGCTGCCAACCGTATTGCCCACTGTTCTTGCGGCCATTTAGCTGAGCTTGCGATTCTACTAAATGCCTCTAAAAAGTCGTCTATGTTATCATCCGGACTTAGCTTGCCCACAACGAGATCAGTGCATAACCATTGTCCACGCTCTGGGTTAGCGGGTCCGGTGGCCGACGGCTTCTCTGCGTTGCTCTTGGCCAATTCTTCACATTGTTGCGCCAGCCACTTTTCCATAGTCTCAATGACTGGGAGTTGCGCCTGCATCGCCTGTAGCGCTTGTGCTTGGTTCTGCTGTGCCACCTCCGCCTGCTTGGAAAACTGGTGTGCCATCCAGGCACAAAGCTCCTTCGGCTCCATGGTACCTGTGAAAGAACAAACAGGAGAAAAGGAAACCCAAGTGCGGTTCTCCCAAAACTTTTCCCCACCTTTTTTTTTTTTTAACTTCCCCTAATATCCAACACTAGGCAGGTTTAATTACATATTACCTTGTTTTAGTGTTGAATCAGCTTTGGGGAATATATGCTGCTGTCCCACAATGGCTCCACTGCTGCGTGATTCGCCGCAGGATTTCCCGGCTTCAGGATTTTCGCTCCATCCGCTCCGGATTCCGGTCACTCCACTCCGGGTTTTCTGACTCCGATCCGGTTTCTATATCTGCTCCGTTCCAGGCTTTCTTCAAGCAAATCAGTTCGGGTCTTACTTTTTTTTTTTCAAAAAAAATTTTTTTTTTTTCAGTTGCAGGTCCAATCCTGTATGCTTATTAATGTAGTAGCAATATCCTGCCAACTACGCCACTTATGTCGCAATGCCTAGCATTTAGCTTTGGACGTCGGTCTCCAGGAGTTTTGCAGTACAACGGTCCCTCTCTGATTAGAGGTTCAAAAGCAGATTCATAAAAAGATTTCCCACTCAAACTTCTCTTCTTAGGCAAACTTCTTTCATAGTCTTGCTTACAAGAGTGTTTAGGGTAACAGTAATCCTCTTCCCACTGTCTTCCCCATACTTTAGGCTTCTGAAGGTAATTATCAGTAATAAGAGTTTTACCTTTGAGGCTTCTCTTCCTTCTTTCTAGTAAGGCTTGAGGCCTACCTTGGTTTGGCTTCCGTGCAGCAGTGCTCAGGCTCTCCTGCGGTCTTTCCTTAGACTTCAGACCATAGTGGTAAGGATGTTTTCTTTCTTCCAAACAAACATTTCCCACCTCTGAAAATAGACGAACCTCTTTACTCCACGGCTGCTGTGAGGACCTTCTGCCAGGTACTCCCTTGCGGTCCCAGTACTTCTCTTGGCTTTTTCTCTGTTCCTTATTCCACTCCAACTCTGGTTGGAGTTCCTGCTTTGCTTTCTGCTTAGGACTCTGCCTCTTTCTGCTCTTGCCAGTGTATTTGCCTTCCTCTTGGCCTCCTCTACTCTGGTTCTGGCTGCTGCTGCTGCTGCTGCTTTGGTCCTTCTCCTCCTCTCCCCCTGAGTCAGACCTGCCTCTGTTCAAAAAGATGCTGTCTGGGCTTGCGTCCCGCCCAGAGGGGTGTGGTTTCTCGGTCTCTCTCTTGACTCTCCTGCTACCCCTAGATGGATCCTCCCAATATTGCAAGTTGTGCTTGCCTTTTTCTGGTTTTAAAACTTTTTCTCTCTCTTCAAGAGGGTCCGCTGCATCACAGTACATATGACCTAGATTGGCCACTGTTGGAAACAGAATACTGGGCTTGATGGATCTTGGTCTGACTCAGTATGAGGTGGATAGATAGAATAAGAGCAGATGTGGATGCCACTCTATCAACTATGAACCACCGAACATAGTTAAGAAAGCTACCCAGAGGGTCTCCGTGAGTGGACACTGACTCAACTGCACTTAACAACAACAAATTCGGGGATTATGTGCAAGCCCCTGAAAACATCTGGTTCTTGTTCCAGGCTCTGAATGTGGTTAATGTTTCCTCTCTCTTTGCTGGGATGGGCAACCATTCTTACTCAACCCACCTTCACGGGCTTCGGTGATAGAACCCCCTCCCTCTTCCACCATTAGAAGAGAAGCAGAGCTCCAGCACTGACCCAGCAAAACCCAAAGCTAGCCCCCAGAGGTATGGGCAGGGTGGGAGGGAGCCAGGGCAGGAACTGGTGCTGTGGAGAGGGGCAGGAGAATGGCTGCAGGGCTTCTGGCTTTTGCTAAACTCTTGCTTGGAAGGTCTGTCTGCCTGTATATGTTATTTATTATCTTAGCATTGCTAGGGTGTCTTACTTTTCAGTATTTTTGTTTGTGATCTTGTTCAGCTCTCTCTCTCCTCTTCCTTATTATCCCAACCCATGGCTGAAAATCTCTTATAGCTGCCTTGTGCTTCTTACCACGATCGCTCACATGTGCATCTTATCCCCTGCAAATTCTGCCACCTATCCTTTTATTTTATTTGGCCCGGTGAAAAGCGGGATATAAATACAGTTAAATAAATAAATTTCTTCTGACTTCTGTTCTCCTCTCCATCTCTCTCTTTTATGGCTCCTCGTCACTTTCTCATTCTACTCCTCATACTCCCTAATTGTCTCCCCTCCTACCAACGCCTTCAAGCCCCTCCTCCTCATCTCCCCTTTACCGTCCTCACTTCCCCCATCTTGTCATCTACCCTATCATCAACTCTTGTGTTTCACCACTTTCTCCCTCTATTTCAGCTATCTCCTCTCTCTCGCTAAAACAACCTCACCATCGTTACCGCCATGCTGTCTCCTCTCTGTCCCACACTCTTCTACTCCTTCTCATTCTCTCTTCCAGAGATATCAACCCCAACCCTGGGCCCCCTAGACTTTTGTCACACTTGAACAGTTCCTCAGGAAACATCTGAAATCTTATTCAAATCCCTCTCCTCTCCCCCACCTCCCTCCCTTTCTCTTACGGCTTTTGGAATGCACACTCCATCTCAAATAAACTTGCCTTTACTCATGATCTGTTTATCTCTAATACTGTCTATCTCCTTGGTCTAACTGAGACCTGGCTCCTCCCAGAAGACAGGGCTTTATTTGCTGCTCTCTGTCATGGTGGCCATCAATTCTCCCACACACCTCATCCCTCTGGCCGTGGTTGTAGTGTTGAGCTTCTACTTTCTCAGGGGTGGCCCAAGGGGGGTGCGGGGCCATGTGTGGAGACTCGGTGCGGGGCCTATTTTTCATAAGGGGCCTCATTTGCATAAATCTTTGCATAATGTTACCATACACTAACTTTTAGTAAACATGCTTCTTAATGAGTATGGATAAAGAAAGACTAAAAGATTTCTACGTTACTATAATCCAGTCCCAACTGCCAGACACATTAGAAACTACTACAAACACTGCCCATTTAGAACCCATAACACCCGCCATATCAGGACTCACAAAGCACCATACTCTACCTATCAAAAGGCAACACTGCAAATATTAAACCAATACATTTCAGAGAATAACAACACATGACCTACTGGCGAAAGAGAACAAGTGGCAATGTCAAATAGGAATTACATAAACAGAATACCTCAGCTCAGTTACACATGCAGAACATAGACCATCACCAAACAAGGAATCACAATTTAGAAACAGGAAGACAATAATTAAACTGGGAACCCCAAATGCCAAACTTGGAATGTACAACAACACTGTAGAAATAAATCTATAAATTAATTTCCTCTTGTACTAAACAAAGCGCAGACGTTAATGATGCACATTTCCCAGAGCTGACATATAATAAATTCTAAATAAAGAGATTTTTCTACCTTTTGTGCATTTTTTTTCAGTTGCAATTGCTCCAGCCACTTTCTTCTGGTTTCTTTGTGTCTTCTGCTAACTCTCCATCGTCTGCTGTCCATTTGTCCTTTCTTCTCTCTTTTAGTTTTTTTTTTCCTTTCTCTCTCTACATCTGCTTTACCATACTAATCTTTATCCTTTTTCTCTTTCCTTATTCCTATTTCAAATTTTACTCCTCCATCCTCAATCCCCACTTACTCTCCCAATACCTGGCCAATTGTAGATTTTTCTTCCCTCCCACACAATATTTTTCCCCTCTCCATTTCACTCTCCCAGCTCCATCCCATTCTAATCCTCCCCCAACATTAGCTCCCTTCTAGTTCCAGCCCCACCCAGCATCCACTCCCTTCTAGTCCCCGCATCAGCCCATTTCCAGTCCTAGCCCCACCATCAGCCCATTTCCAGTCCTAGCTTCCCCATCCATTTCCAGTCCTATCTGAGCTCATTTCCAATCCCAACCCCCCCATCAGCCCATTTCTAGCCCATTTCTAGTCCTTTCCGAGCTCCACCATCAGCCCATGTTAAATCCTAGCTCCCCTCCACTCAGCCCATTTCCAATCCAAGCTCCCCATGAGCCTACTTCCAGTTCTAGCCCCTCCATGAGTCCATTTCAATCCAAGCCCCCACTACAGCCCATTTTCAATCTTAGCACCCCTTAGTACTACCTTTTAACTTTCGAAAGGGAGACTATGATAAAATGAGGAAAACAGTTAAGAAAAAACTAAAAGGAGCAGTTGCAAAGGTTAAAGACATACATCAGGCTTGGCTGTTGTTGAAAAATACTATCTTGGAAGCCCAGACGAGCTGTATTCCACGCTTTAAGAAAAGTGGAAGGAAGTCCAAAAAACTGCCAGCATGGTTTAAAGGTGAGGTCAGAGAGGCTGTTGTTGCCAAAAAAGCATCTTTCAGGAAATGGAAAAAAGAGCCTAACGACGAAACCTGGAAACAGCACAAGCACTGGCAAGTCAAATGCAAGGCATTGATAAGGCAGGCAAAGGGAGAATTTGAGAAGAAGCTTGCTGCGGAAGCAAAAACGCGAAGTAAAGACCTTTTCAAGTACATTCGTAGCAAAAAACCTGTAAGAGAGTCAGTTGGTCCATTAGATGATAAAGGGATTAAAGGAGCACTAAGAGGCAACAATGCGATAGCGGAGAGACTGAATGAGTTCTTTGCTTCGGTCTTTACTGAGGAAGATGTAGGGATGTTACCCATGACTGAAGTGGTATTTAAAGGTGCGGAAGAATTGAAGGAAATATCGATACATCGGGAAGATGTATTACAACTATTAGATAAACTGAAGAGTAGCAAATCACCTGGGCCGGATGGTATACATCCAAGGGTGTTGAAAGAACTGAAATACGAGATTGCAGACCTGCTATTAGTAATCTGTGAACTATCATTAAAATCATCTCTAATATCTGAAGACTGGAGGATCGCCAATGTAACGCCAATTTTTAAAAAAGGTTCCAGGCGTGATCCGGGAAGCTACAGACCTGACGTCAGTACCGGGAAAAATGGTAGAAATCATCTTAAAGAACAAAATTACTCAGTTTGTAGATAGTCATGGCCTAATAGGAGACAGCCAACATGGCTTTAGACAAGGAAGATCTTGTCTTACTAATCTGTTATGGTTTTTTGAAGGTGTGAATAAACAGGTAGACAAAGGTGTGTTGGTTGATATAGTGTATCTGGACTTTCAGAAAGCCTTTGACAAGGTCCCTCATCAGAAACCTTTGGCAAAACTAAAGAGTCATGGGATAGGAGGCAGTGTACTATTGTGGATCAGGAACTGGTTAAAAGATAGAAAGCAGAGGGTAGGGCTAAATGGCCAATTTTCCCAATGGAGAAAGGTGAATAGTGGTGTACCCCAGGGATCTGTGCTGGGTCCGCTACTTTTTGACATATTCATAAATGACCTGGAAAAGGGAATGAGGTTTTTCAAATTTGCAGATGACACAAAACTATTTAAAGCTGTTAAAACCCAAATTGTGGAAAATTGCAAGAGGATCTTGTTAAATTGGAAGACTGGGCATCAAAATGGCAGATGAAATTTAATGTGGACAAGTGCAGAGTTATGCAGCTAGGGAAGAACAACCCAAACTATGGTTACATGATGCAAGGTTCCACATTAGGAACCACCACCCAGGAAAAAGATTTAGGCGTCATTGTGGATAACATGTTAAATCCTCGGCCCAGTGTACAGTGGTGGCCAAGAGAGCAAATAGAATGCTAGGTATCATAAGGAAAGGAATGGAAAATAAAACAAAAGATATTATAATGCCTCTATATCGTTCCATGGTGAGACCGCACCTTAAATATTGTGTGCAATTCTGGTCGCCGTATCTTAAAAAAGATATAGCGTTATTAGAAAAGGTTCAGAGAAGAGCCACCAAAATGGTAAACGGGATGGAAGGATAACTCTATGAAGAAAGGCTAAAAAGGTTACGGCTCTTTAACCTGGAAAAGAGACGGCTGAGGGAGGATATGATAGAAGTCTATAAATTAATGGAGTGGAACGGGTAAACGTAGATCGATTGTTTACGTTATCAGAATATAGAAAGACTAGGGGACATGCAATGAAGCTACAGGGTAAACTATTTAAGACTAATAAAAAATATATATTTTTTCACTCAACGTGTAATCAAACTCTAGAATTTGTTACCGGAGGATGTAGTAAAGGCTGTTAGTGTAGCTGGGTTTAAAAAAGGTTTCGACAAGTTCCTGGAGGAAAGGCCCATAAACCATTATTAAGAAGGGACCCAGGATATCAATGCTTGACCCAATACAAGTATTGTGGAACCTGTATCTTTTGGGGAAACTGCTAGGTACTTGTGACCTGGATTGCCCACAGTTGGAAACAGGATATGGGGTTTGATGGACCTTGGTCTGACCCATTATGGCATATCTTATGTTCTTATGTTCCCTCTCTATACCCATTCCTTTGGTACACTCATTTCTTCCCAAGGCTTTCAGTACCATCTTTACGCTGATGACTTCCAGATCTACCACTCTACTCCTGAAATCTCTCTGGCAATCCAGACCCGGATCTCTGTCTGCCTTTCTGACATTGCTGATTGGATGTCTCACCGACACATGAAATTGGACATTTGCCAAAATTGAGCTTCATATTTTTCCCTCTAAGGCTTGTCTCCCCTACCTTTTTTTTCAGTCTCTGTGGATAATAAAATACTTGTCATCTGCCTCAGACTATTCTAACCTTCTCCTTACTGGTCTCCCTCTGAATCATCCTTCTCCCCTTCAATCTGTTCAACACACTGTTGTCCGACTAATCTTCCACTAGCCTCGTCATGCTCAAATTACTCCTCTTCTCAAGTCACTTCATTGCCAAACTACTACTCCTGTTGACCTATAAGTGCATTCACTCTGCAGCTCCTCACTACTTTTCCTCTCCCTACAACCACCCTCAGGAGCTCCACTATTCTTGCAAACCTCTTCTATCTGTGCCCTTCTCTTCAATTGCAAACTACAGACTTCGCTCCTTTAGCCTTGCTACTTCTTATGCCTGGAATAAACTACCTGAGTCTGTACTTAAGACACCTTCACTAGCCCTTCTCAATTAGAGGCTCAAAACTCACCTCTTTGCTGCCGCTTTTGTATGTTGAGTTGCCTCATCTCCTTTGTGTTTCCTTACCATTCCCCCTAGCTGTATCCCATGTCTACAGCTACTGTGTTTGTCTTGACTAGAGTTTAAGCACTGACAAGCAGGGACTGTCTTTTATATGTGTCTGTGCAGTGCTGCGTATGTCTTGTAGTGCTATACAAACGTTCAGTAGTAGTAGATGAGGGTCTCAGTAGTGTGTGTAGAAAGGAAGCAACACATGTTTCTGATGTTGTTATAGAGAAAGAAGCAACAGGTTTAGCTATCTTTAGAATGTGTGCAAGGAAAGAGAGAGTAGAGTCAAAAATGGTATGGAAGGGCAGAAGTGAGAGGCCGTATGGTCTTTATCTGCTGTCATATTTCTTTGTTTACATATAAAAAGTGCCTTGAATACTGGCCAGGAATTTGTAATTATTTAATTTCAATGCAAATTGCTTTGCTCTTTTGTATGAAAGGAGGGACATCAATAGATCATGAAATAAAATGAAATCATGTAAGAGACTAACTTTCTTCCTCTTGTCACATTAATCACAACTGATTGGTCAGAGATATGGGATAATCTCAGAGCTGGGATTTTGGGATTAGGAGACACAGAAATACCTCTGTGGTCCCAACACGTGATTAGTGCCTTCTTTTTATGTTCAGCAGGTGACAGGATCACACAGGAAAAGAAGACAGAGGAGAAGAAAGAAGAACGGGGAAACTCTTTCACACGTACTGAGTGTGAGACTGGTTTCAATCGTAGCGATCACAGAAGAAGCCACCTGGAAACCCAAACAGCAGAGGGAACTACCCCAACAGAGAGGCCTTCTATATCTTTGAAAAGCCCTGAATGTGGAAGACTTTTCACTCTTAAGAAATCCGTAACAATGCACCAGAAAATTCACAGGGCTGAGAAAAGATTTCAGTGCACTGAATGTGAGAAATCTTTCCTCAGTGGCTCACAACTTGTGGAGCATCTTAGAAACCACACAGGGGAGAGACCATTTAATTGTTCTGAATGTGGAAAATATTTCTTCACTAACTCACATCTAGTGAGGGATCATAGAACCCACATGGGGGAGAGACCGTTTAGTTGTACTGAATGTGGGAAATGTTACCTCATGAAAGCACAACTAGTGCGACATCTTAGATCCCACACGGGGGAGAAACCCTTTAATTGTACTGAATGTGGTAAATGTTTCCCCAGAAAAGCACAACTAGTGCTGCATCATAGAACCCACACAGGGGAGAAATCTTTTAATTGTACTGAATGTGATAAATGTTTCCCCAGGTAAATGTTTCCCCAGAAAAGCACAACTAGTGCTGCATCATAGAACCCACATGGGGAAGTAACCATTTTGTTGTATTGAATGTGGGAAATGTTTCCCCTGGAACTCAGCTAGTGATGCATCATAAAACCCATAATGGGGAGAGACCTTTAGTTGTATGGAATGTGGGAGATATTTCTGCACAAAATGAAGACTAGTGTGGCATCATGGAGCTCACACTAGGGATAATAAACTGACATACTGGTAGCCTTGAATAATATCTAAACGACATTGCTAATAGAGGTGTCTCTTCCAAGTGATTATTCTCTGAATTGCATGGAGAGGCAGAAGATCCTGTAGTACCAAGAAGTGCAGTCAGAGACCAAGAAAATGTGGCAGAAAGATACAGTAATCTTTTCCTTTGTTCTAGGTGTGACAAGCTTTATAAACTACTCCTACCTGTTATATCTTACAAACTCCAGCAGGAGGCTTTCTTTTGCATGATGCAAGTACTACATCAGGCATTAGCAGTAAATTTGAGAGACTGCGGTCATAGTCCACATACCCTGGCTTAGAAGTGAGGTTCACGACTGTCTTGCTAGTAGCAAAACTCACCCATTAGGCAAAACTGTCTTGAGATAATCCCTGAAAGGAATGGCTCCAGCTCCCAGAGTACACTGTGACACTCCCCCACAGTAGTTCCTCCTAGGAAGGACTACAGCTCCCAGAATTCACTGTGACACACCCACACAGTAATACATAGAAACATGATGGCAGAAAAGAACCACATGGCCTATCTAGTCTGCCCTTCCATATTTATTTTATTTGAGTCGTTTTTTATACCGCTCTCTTTAAAATCAGCTCGGTTTACATTCAACAGCAAGTTTGTACAGTGCAGATGGTTCCCATACTGTACTTACAAAAAACAGGGTTTACAACTTGGACTAACTGGGGCAACTATGTACATGCTATGCAGTAGCTTGGCTAATCGCTTACGTAACTATAATACAGGCTAGGTAGTCAGGTCCGCAGCAGAGAAGGGGCGGCCAAGCTACCTGGCTATTATTTACAAGGTTTAGGAGATTATATACATGTGCATGCCCAGGTGTCTGGTGGTGCTACTGTGCCGGGCTGAGGCAGTGCATTGTAGTTGCTTTGGGGCGGCTGCCTTTGTGGTTGCGGATGGGTGGCTGTGATGTGTCTTTGTTGAGAGTAAAGTTCTGGAGGAAAAGGTGGTGTTTAAGGCCTTCCTGAACTGGGTGAGGTCAGTAATAGCCCGGAAGCCAGGCAGGAGGGAATTGCAACACGTGGGTGTATAGTACACAAAGGCTCTATTTCTTGTTGCTTGAGAACACTTCGTGATCTTGCTAGGGATACTTAGTGTATTGACTGTGACTGACTTTCTGGCTCTGTTTGGGGAAGTGGGAAGAATGAGGTGTGTGACGGAGGAGGGGGTGAGGCTGTTGATGGCCTTGAAGGTCAGAAGGATTTTGAAGGTGAGTCTGCAGTGGACCTGCAGCCAGTGGAGGTACTTAAGGATCAGGGTTATGTGGTCCCTCCTGGCGGCTCCATGTAGTATTCTGGCGGCATTAGGTTCAGCTTATTATTTGGTAGTCCCTGTAGGATGGAGTTGGCATAGTCAAAGTGAGGGATTACCAGTGCTTGGTAGATTGTCCGGAAGTCGTCTGGTTCCAGGTCGTAGGTGCTGGATTGTCCGTATTTTGTGGTATACTGCCTTGACAGTGTTGCTTATATGGGCCTTCATATCCAACTGTTGGTCTAGTGTGACCCCTAGGTAGAGGATTGTAGGCTTTCTTTGGAGCTCGGCGCATCTTACTTTTAGTGCTGCTGGAGGAGTGAAGGCTTGGTTTCTGGTGATGAATAGTGCCTCAGTTTTCTTGAAGTTTATTCTGAGGTTCTGGGTGTGGAGCCAGTCAGTGATATCAACTGCAATAGTCCTCTGTTTTCCTTTAAAGATCCTCTGTGTTTTCCCAATGCTGTTTTGAATTCAGATACTGTCCTCAACTCTACCACCTCCACTCTTTCCGTAAAAAAATATTTCTGCATAGTACTCCTGAGTCTATCCCCTTTCATTCTCATCCTATGTCCCTTCCCAGTAGAGCATACCTTCAATTGAAAGAGACCCTCCTGTGCATTTATGCCACAGAGGTATTTAAATGTCTCTATCATATCGCCCCTATCCTGCCTTTCCTCAGAGTATACATATTAACATTTTAAGTCTGTCCTCATATGCTTTATAATGAAGACTACTAAACATTTTAGTAGCCACCCTCTGTACTGACTCCTGCCTCTTTATATCCTTCTGAAGGTGTGGTCTCCAGAACTGCACACAATACTCCAAATGAGGTCGCACCAGAGACTTATACAAAGGCACTATCACCTCCTTTATTCTGCTGGCCATTCCCCTCCCTATACCCCCAAGCATCTTTATTGCTTTTGTAGTCGCAGTTTTCTACCTGGTTAGCTATTTTATGATCATCAGACACAATTACGTCCAAGTCCCGCTCTTGTTTTGTGGACAGAGGTACTTCACCCCCTACACTTTACAGCTCCTTTGGATTTTTATTTTTTTGCATTAACTTTTTGCTGCCAAATTCTAGACCATTCTTCAAGCTTAGATAGATCCTTCCTCAAGTTATTGACACCTTCCTTTGTGTCTACTGTTTTGCAGATTTTGTTATCATCTGCAAACAAGCAAACCTTACTGGAAAGTCCTTTTACAATATCAATAACCAAAATGTTAAAAAGAATTGGACCAAGGACAGATCCCTGGGACACACCACTGGTAATCTCCTTCTCCTCAGAGTGAGCTCCATTTACCTATATCCTTTGTCGCCTCCCACTCCACCAATTTCTAACTCAAGCAGTAACTTTAGGGTCCATCCCTAGGGTGCTCAGTTTGTATATAAGTTGCCTGTGAGAAATGGTGTCAAAGGCTTTACTGAATTCTA
This sequence comes from Ichthyophis bannanicus, assembly GCA_033557465.1. Taxonomy (NCBI): domain Eukaryota; kingdom Metazoa; phylum Chordata; class Amphibia; order Gymnophiona; family Ichthyophiidae; genus Ichthyophis; species Ichthyophis bannanicus. Next base: position 71,692,026 of record CM066031.1, read on the forward strand.
ATTACACCACATCTAGGGCTCTCCCTCGGTCCAACTTCCTTGTCACCGAGTCAAAGAAATCAATCAGATTTGTCTGATAAGACCTGCCTTTGGTGAATCCATGCTGCCTCAGATCCTGTAATCCGCTAGACTACAGAAACCTCACTATTTTTTCTTTCAGCAGCACTTCCAATAATTTACTCACCACCGAAGTTAAACTAACTGACCTGTAGTTTTGAACCACATCGTTACTTCCGCTTTTGTGTAAAAGGACCACATGTGCCTCTCTCCAGTCCTTTGGCACCACTCTCGACTCCAACGAGGCATTAAAAAGGTCAGTCAGTGGAGCTGCTAGAACGTCCCCAATCCCATCTGTTTGTCTACTTTAAGTTTAGCTAGTTTCTCAAAAGCACAGTCTTCTGAAAATTGTTCAAGAAGCCCCTAGCTTCTGTTCCTGTTTGTGGGTGATTTTTGAGGTCCTGCTCCTGGTTCTTCACCTGTCAACACAGAACAGAAATATTTGTTAAGCAATTCCGCTTTATCCTCATCAGCTTTTACATATTACTCCTCTTCACTCTTGAGTCTGACAGTACCACTTTTGTCCTTCCTCTTCTCACTAACATATCTGAAAAATGTCTTATCCCCCATTTTACTGCATTTGCTATTTCCCTTTTCTTTTTGAATCTTTGCTTTCCTGACTACTTTGCTAGCTTCTCTAAGTTTTTCCAAATATAGATGCCTGTCTTGCTCTCTCAGTGATCTCTTGTATTTCATGAAGGCCTCCCTCTTTTTCTTCACCTTTTCAGCTACTTTGTTTCAGAACCATAGCGGCCTCCTTTTCCTTTAATTTAACATTTTAACAAAAAGGTTGGTTGCCCTTAAAATATCCCTTTTTGAGTTTTGCCCACTATTTTTCTACATCCCCCAGCTGTTCCCATCCCACTAATGTCTCTCTTTGGTATTGACCTATCTTGGCAAAGTTAGTTTTCCTAAAGTCTAAGACCCTCGCTTTTGAATGGATTATAACAGCCCTAATCCTAATACTGAACCACATCATCTGGTGATCACTAGATGCAAAATGATTTCCCACTATAACATCAGAAACACTTTCACCATTGTTAAGCACCAAGTCCAGTATGGCCCCTTCACGTGTGGGGTCTGTTACCAATTGCCTGAATAGTTCTCCCTGTAGAGAATCCAGGATCTCCTTACTTCTAGATGCTACTGCATCCAGAATATGCCAATCAACATCTGGCATATTGAAATCACCTATAAGTAGGTGCACAGGTGGTGTTCTCTTCAGTCCTCCCTGTTGAGGGTAAAGGCCAAGGCAGAGAGGCTCGCATCCTGGAGATGAATGCATGGCTGCGTGGATGGTGTCTTCGACAGCGTTTTGGTTTCCTAGACCATGGGATGCTGTTCCAAGGGTTGCAGAGCAGAGATGGCATCCATCTGTCCAAGAAAGGTCAACGCATCTTTGGTAGTAGACTGGCTAATCTACTGAAGAGGGCTTTAAACTAGATTCGTTGGGGATGGGTGAAGAAAGAAAGCCCCCAGGTAAGTGAAAGCCCCCAGGTAGGTGATACATTAAATACCTTTATGAAAATGGGTAACAGGGGTAACATATGGAAAGAAGTGTGTATTAATGCCCGTAGCATGGGAAATAAGATCCCTGAAGTTGAAGCTTTGGTGGGAGTGGCTGACTTGGATTTAGTGGCAGTTACAGAAACATGGTTCACAGAAAACCATGACTGGGATGTAACTATACCTGGCTATACTTTATTCAGAAAGGACAGGGTAGGAAGAAGGGGAGGAGGAGTGGCACTATATGTAAAAACTACTATTAAAGCTTTGGAATAACAGAGCTTAAAAGGGAGAGAGGAGGCATTGTGGGTTAATCTAGAAAGAGGGAAAGAGAAATCTATTTGCATTGGTGTGATATACAGACCTCCCTCACAAGAGGAAGAGGTGGACAGAGAGTTAATTGAAGACATACGCAGCATTGCTAGGAAAGGGGAAGTACTACTGCTAGGAGATTTCAATATGCCAGATGTTGATTGGCACATTCCTGCTGCAGTATCATCTAGAAGTAAGGAGATCCTGGATTCTCTACAGGGAGAACTATTCAGGCAATTGGTAACAGACCCCACACGTGAAGGGGCCAGACTGGACTTGGTGCTTACCAATGGTGAAAGTGTTTCTGATGTTGTAGTGGGAGATCATTTTGCATCCAGTGATCACCAGATGGTGTGGTTCAGTATTAGGACTAGGGCTGTTAGAATCCATTCCAAGGTGAAGATCTTAGACTTTAGGAAGACTAACTTTGCGAAGATGGGCCAATACCTCAGGGAGTCGTTAGTGGGATGGGAACAGCTGGGGGATGTAGAAAAACAGTGGGCAAAACTGAAAGGGGGTATTTTAAAGGCAACCAACCTTTTTGTTAAAATGGTAAATAAAGGCAAAAGGAACAGGAGACCGCTATGGTTTTCGAAGGAAGTAGCTGAAAAAGTGAAGAAAAAGAGGGAGGCCTTCATGAAATACAAGAGATCACAGAGAGAGGAAGACAGGCATCTGTATTTGGAAAAACTTAGAGAAGCTAGCAAAGTAGTCAAGAAGGCAAAGATTCAAAAGGAGGAGGAAATAGCCAATGCAATAAAATGGGGGGATAAGACATTTTTCAGATATATTAGTGAGAAGAGGAAGGGCAAAAGTGGTATTGTCAGACTCAAGGGTGCAGGGGGGGAATATGTAGAAGCTGATAAGGATAAAGCGGAATTGCTTAACAAATATTTTTGTTCTGTGTTCACAGATGAAGAACCAGGAGCAGGACCTCAGAAAACACCCACAAATAAGAACAGAAGCGAGGGACATCTTGAACAATTTTCAGAAGACTGTGTTCGTGAGAAACTAGCTCAACTTAAAGTAGACAAAGCAATGGGACCGGATGGGATACACCCTAGAATACTGAGGGAACTTGGGGACGTTCTAGCAACTCCACTGACTGACCTTTTCAATGCCTCGTTGGAGTTGGGAGTGGTGCCAAAGGACTGGAGAGAGGCTCATGTGGTGCCTTTACACAAAAGCGGAAGTAAGGATGTGGTTGAAAACTACAGGCCGGTTAGTTTAACTTCGGTGGTGAGTAAATTATTGGAAACGCTGCTGAAAGAAAAAATAGTGAGGTTTCTGGAGTCCGGCGGATTACAGGATCCGAGGCAGCATGGATTCACCAGAGGCAGGTCTTGTCAGACAAATCTGATTGATTTCTTTGACTGGGTGACCAGGGAGTTGGACCGAGGGAGAGCTCTAGATGTGGTGTATTTAGATTTCAGTAAAGCCTTTGACACTGTTCCTCACAGGCGACTTATAAACAAACTGAGCACCCTAGGGATGGACCCTAAAGTTACTGCTTGGGTTAGAAATTGGTTGGGTGGGAGGCGACAAAGAGTACAAGTAAATGGAGCTCACTCTGAGGAGAAGGATGTTACCAGTGGTGTGCCCCAGGGATCTGTCCTTGGTCCGATTCGTTTTAACATCTTTGTTAGTGATATAGCGGAAGGGCTGTTGGGTAAGGTTTGCCTCTTTGCGGATGATACCAAAATCTGCAATAGAGTAGACACCCAGGAAGGTGTAGATAACATGAGGAGGGATCTAGCTAAGCTTGAAGAATGGTCTAGAATTTGGCAGTTGGGATTTAATGTTAAAAAATGTAACGTCATGCATTTGGGCTGCAGCAATCCAAGGGAGCAATACAGTATAGGAGGTGAAGTACTTTTGTCCACTAAAGAAGAGCGGGACCTAGGCGTGGTTGTGTCTGATGATCTTAAAGTAGCTAAACAGGTAGAAAAGGCGACGGCAAAAGCTAGAAGGATGCTTGGGTGCATACGGAGAGGAATGGCTAGCAGAAAAAAGGAGGTGATAATGCCTCTGTATAAGTCTTTGGTGCGACCTCATTTGGAGTATGGTGTGCAATTCTGGAGACCGCACCTTCAAAAGGATGTGAACAGGATGGAGTCGGTGCAGAGGGTTGCTACTAAAATGATTAATGGGCTTCATTATAAAGCATATGAGGACAGACTTAAGGATCTTAATATGTACACCTTAGAGGAAAAGGCGGGATAGAGGTGATATGATTGAGATGTTTAAATACCTCCGTGGCATAAATGTTCAGGGAGAGAGCCTCTTTCAATTGAAAGCAAGTTCTGCTACGAGGGGACATGGGATGAGGGTGAAGGGAGATAGATTCAGGAGTGATATGCGGAAATATTTCTTTACGGAAAGAGTAGTGGATCCGTGGAATAGTCTCCCAGTGGAGGTGGTAGAGATGAGGACAGTAACTGAATTCAAAAAAGCATGGGACCAACACAGAGGATCTCTAAAGGTAAAAAGTGGACTGTTGTAGTTGTTATGGAAGGACAGACTAGATGGGCCTTGTGGTCTTTTTCTGTCATCATGTTTCAATGTTCCTATGTTTCTAAGTAGCACTTCCCCTTTCCTAGCAATGCTACGTATGGCTTCTATTAACTCTGCGTCCACCTCTTGCTCTTGTGAGGGAGGTCTGTATATCATGCCAATGCAAATAGATGTCTCTTTCCCTCTTTCTAGTTTAACCCACAATGCCTCCTCTCTCCCTTTTAAGCTCTGTAATTAGAACATAAGAACTTAAGATATGCCATACTGGGTCAGACCAAGGTCCATCAAGCCCAGTATTCTGTTTCCAACAGTGGCCAATCTAGGTCATATGTACCTAGCAGTTTCCCCAAGGGACACAGGTTCCACAATGCTTGTATTGGTTCAAGCATTGATATCCTGGGTCCCTTCTTAATAATGGTTTATGGACCTTTCCTCCAGGAACTTGTCCAAACCTTTTTTGAACCCAGCTACACTAACAGCCTTTACTACATCCTCCGGTAACAAATTCCAGAGTTTGATTACACGTTGAGTGAAAAAATATTTTCTTTTATTAGTCGTAAATAGTTTACCCTGTAGCTTCATTGCATGTCCCCTAGTCTTTCTATATTCTGATAAGGTAAACAATCGATCTACGCTTACCCGTTCCACTCCGTTCATTAATTTATAGACTTCTATCATATCTCCCCTCAACCGTCTCTTTTCCAGGTTAAAGAGCCCTAACCTTTTTAGCCTTTCTTCATAGGAGTATCCTTCCATCCCCTTTACCATTTTGGTGGCTCTTCTCTGAACCTTTTCTAAAATCGCTATATCCTTTTTAAGATACGGCGACCAGAATTGCACACAATATTCAAGGTGCGGTCTCACCATGGAACGATATAGAGGCACTATAATAGAAGGGAGGAGTGGTCTAGTGGTTAGGACAAGATACTTCAGGCTGGAGGGCTGGGGGTTCAAGTCCCACCTGGGGACAGCAATCTCAGGCCAGAGGGACTGGGATTTCTAGTCCTATAGGCACTCCTTGTGGTCTTGGGCAAGCCACTTAACCCTCCATTGCCCATGTTCCCCTGTAAGTATTAGCTAATGTGTCTCATATCCCCTTGTGTTAAATGTATCCCCAATTGACCGCTTTGACCAGGTGAAAAGCAGGATATAAATACAGCTAAATAAAATTAAATAAATTTTCCATTCCTTTCCTTACCATACCTAGCATTCTATTTGCTCTCTTGGCCGCCGCTGCACACTGGGCCAAGGGTTTTAACATGGTATCCACAATGACGCCTAAATCTTTTTCCTGGGTGGTGGTTCCTAATGTGGAACCTTGCATCGTGTAACCATAGTTTGGGTTGTTCTTCCCTAGGTGCATAACCTTGCACTTGTCCACATTCAATTTCATCTGCCATTTTGATGCCCAGTCTTCCAATTTATCAAGATCCTCTTGCAATTTTCCACAATCCTCTTGGGTTTTAACAACTTTAAATAGTTTTGTGTCATCTGCAAATTTGATAACCTCACTCGTTATTCCACTTTCCAGGTCATTTATGAATATGTCAAAAAGCAGCGGACCCAGCACAGATCCCTGGGGTACACCACTATTCACCTTTCTCCATTGGGAAAATTGGCCATTTAGCCCTACCCTCTGCTTTCTATCTTTTAACCAGTTCCTGATCCACAATAGTACACTGCCTCCTATCCCATGACTCTTTAGTTTTGCCAAAAGTCTCTCATGAGGGACTTTGTCAAAGGCTTTCCGAAAGTCCAGATACACAATATCAACCGACTCACCTTTGTCCACCTGATTATTCACTCCTTCAAAAAAACATAACAGATTAGTAAGACAAGATCTTCCTTGTCTAAAGCCATGTTGGTTGTCTCCCATTAGGTCATGACTATCTACATGTTGAGTAATTTTATTCTTTATGATGGTTTCTACCATTTTTCCCGGTACTGATGTCAGGCTCACCGGTCTGTAGTTTCCCGGATCACCCCTGGAACCCTTTTTAAAAATTGGTGTTACATTGGCGATCCACCAATCTTCAGGTATTAGAGATGATTTTAATGATAGTTCACAGATTACTAATAGCAGGTCTGCTATCTCATATTTCAGTTCTTTCAACACCCTTGGATGTATACCATCCGGCCCAGGTGATTTGCTACTCTTCAGGTTATCTAAGAGTTGTAATGCATCTTCCCGATGTATCGATATTTCCTTCAATTCTTCCGCACCTTTAAATACCACTTCAGTCATGGGTAACATCCCTACATCTTCCTCAGTAAAGACTGAAGCAAAGAATTCATTCAGTCTCTCCGCTATCGCCTTGTCGCCTTAGTGCTCCTTTAACCTCTTTATCATCTAATGGACCAACTGACTCTCTCACAGGTTTTTTGCTGCGAATGTACTTGAAAAGGTCTTTACTTCGCGTTTTTGCTTCCGCAGCAAGCTTCTTCTCAAATTCTCCCTTTGCCTGCCTTATTAATGCCTTGCATTTGACTTGCCAGTGCTTGTGCTGTTTCCAGGTTTCGTCGTTTGGCTCTTTTTTCCATTTCTTGAAAGATGCTTTTTTGGCAACAACAGCCTCTCTGACCTCCCCTTTAAACCATGCTGGCAGTTTTTTGAACTTCCTTCCACTTTTCTTAAAGCGTGGAATACAGCTGGTCTGGGCTTCCAAGATAGTATTTTTCAACAACAGCCAAGCCTGATGTACGTCTTTAACCTTTGCAACTGCTCCTTTTAGTTTTTTCTTAACTGTTTTCCTCATTTTATCATAGTCTCCCTTTCGAAAGTTAAAAGGTAGTACTGTGGATTTCCTTACTATTCCTCCTCCACTAATTAAATTAAAGGTGATCATGCTATGATCACTATTGCTAAGTGGTCCCAACACCCTTATCTCTTGCACTAGATCTGGTGTTCCACTAAGGACTAGGTCTAATATGGCTTCCCCTCTGGTTGGTTCATGAACCAGCTGCTCCAAGAAGCAGTCATTTATTTCATCTAGGAACTTTATCTCCCTAGCATGTCCTGACGTGACGCTGACCCAGTCGATACCGGGGTAGTTGAAATCACCCATTATTATTACTGTGCTGTAACGTTTGTTAGCTTCCTTGATTTCTTTGAGCATTTCATCATCCATTTGGTCATTCTGGCCAGGCGCTCGATAGTACACCCCCACTGCCATTGCCTCCTTTTACATGGAATTTCAATGCATATAGATTCTACAGCAGATTTTGTTTCCTGCAAAACTTTAATCCTTTCTGACTCAATGCCCTCTCTAACATAGAGATCAACCCCTCCACCAATTTGATCAGCTCTATCATTACGATATAGTTTGTACCCAGGTATCACAGTGGCCCACTGGTTGTCCTCCTTCCACAATGTCTCTGATATTCCAATCATATCTAACCTTTCATTTAGTGCTATTTATTCTAACTCTCCCATCTTATTTTTTAGACTTCTAGCATTTGCATACAAGCATTTTAGAGAATGTATTTTATTCGTATTAATTTGGCTATTGTTAGACATGGGTAATTTGGGATCTTTAAGCTCTGTCTTCTCCATACTTGAGGGCATTTGGGCTACTTTACTCTTTTGTGGAACCTCTCTGCTTTTGGTAGTATCCTTCAAAGATACATTCTTCCGAACCATCCACTCTTGGGCGACTGTTGGCTTTCCCCTAATATCTAGTTTAAAAGCTGCTCTATCTCCTTTTTAAAAGGTTAATGCCAGCAGCCTGGTTCCATCCCGGTTAAGGTGAAGCCCATCCCTTCGGAAGAGCCCCTCCTTTCCCCAGAATGTTACCCAGTTCCTAATAAATCCAAAACCCTCATCTCTGCACCATTGTCTCATCCACGCATTGAGACTCCGGAGCTCTGCCTGCCTTTTGGGTCCTGCGCGTGGAACAGGAAGCATTTCGGAGAATGCTACCCTGGAAGTTCTGGATTTCAACTTCCTACCTAAAAGCCTAAATTTAGCCTCCAGAACCTCCCTACCACATTTTCCTATGTCATTGGTACTGACATGTACCAAGACAGCAGACTCCTCCCCAGCACTATCTAGACCTTTCTAGTTTAACCCACAATGCCTCCTCTCTCCCTTTTAAGCTCTGTAATTCCAAGGCTTTAATATTATGTTTTATATATAGTGCCACTCCTCCTCCCCTTCTTCCTACCCTGTCCTTTCTGAATAAATTATAGCTTGGTATAGTTACATCCCAGTCATGGTTTTCTGTGAACCATGTTTCTGTAACTGCCACTAAATCCAAGTCAGCCTCTCCCATTAAAGCTTCAACATCTGGGATCTTATTTCCCATGCTATGGGCATTTATACACACCACTTTCCATATGTTGCCCCTTTTACCCATTTCCATAAAAGTAGTTAATGGGGGCTTTCTTCACCCGTCCCCAACAAATCTAGTTTAAAGGCCTCTTCAGTGGATTAGCAGGTCTGCTACTGAAGACATGTTGACCTTTCTTGGACAGATAGACACCATTACTGCTCTGCAACTCTTGGAACAGCATCCCACGGTCCAGAAAACCAAAACGCTCTTGATGTCACCATCCACGCAGCCATGCTTTCATCTCCACGATGCGAGCTTCTCTGCCTTGGCCTTTACCCTCAACAGCAACGATTGAAGAGAACACCACCTGTGCCCCTATCTGCTTCACCCTCTGTCCCAGAGCCATGAAATCACTTATAGTAAGGAGGGTACCTGGCAGTATTATTTGTGCCAATATGGATTAGCAACATTGGGTAATAGTTTGTGGGCTTGACGAGTCTCGGCAAACTTCCCTAACATCTTGGATTTTGGCACCTGGCAGACAGCATATTTCTCTGGACATCAAGTCTGGTTGGCAGGTGGACACCTCAGAAGAGAGCCACCAACCACCACTACCCTTCGCTTCTTTGTGGTCACTTATTCTTCAACTTTGGGGTGCTCAAGCTCTGGTTCTTTCCTTTCCAGGGCTGCTTTCACCTCCTCCACTTCCATGGCTGCATAATGGTCGTTCAGTTCAAGGGCTGGAGAAGTTGGATTGGTGATTCTGCAGGCTCTGGTCACTTGTGTCTAACCTTCAACATTCTGTAGGCACCCATCTTCTCCTCTGCTGGAGAGCTTGGTTATTGCAAGAAGCATCTCATCAATGTACTTCTCATTGTCTTGAATGCTGCTCAGCCTCACCACCTCCTCTCTGAGTTCCTCCACTTTTTTCCTAAGAGCTTCAGCATGCAGGCACCCTGAACATGGAACTGGTCCTGCAACTGGCAATGGGATCTCTGTCTGGACAGAGGCAGAAGCTGTAACGGGGGCAACAGCTTTGGTAATACAATTTTTCCCAGTCATTGTTAAGTTGGTGGAGCTTAGGCATCTGTTATAGCAAAAGAGAGACCTACCAAAGTACCAGCCAGTTTCCCAGCTGTCCTTTTAGAGAAAAAACAGTTAAATCTCTTTAAGGCTGCTCGCTAGGGGTGGGTCGGAGTTTGGGGGTAGGGAGGGAAATAGCACCTGATGAGGTGTCAGTAGCTTCAAAGAGTTGAGAAAGATACTAAAGCAGAGTTTTAAACTTACACCACTAAAGAAAATATTTCGTCTTTTAAACTAAAGCACCAAAAAGAATGTAACTTTGTTTTAAAAATGTACCATCACCCTTTTATGAGATCCCAGGCAGGGAGCTAGTAATTTATAAAGCCACCTTTGCTTGAAATGTATAGTCCCTGTTAGGAATGCAAATGAAGACTGAACACAGTTTAGGACAACTATCCAGAGAATCACCATGAGTTGACAGGTATGCCACGGCATTTACCAGGTTTTATATACTGCTTTATCATTTCAATCAAAGTGGTTTACATTGAAACTTAAACTTGGTAATGCATATCAGGGCCGTACCGATCGTGAAAGGCGTCCTGTGCGACTTGCACATTGGGCGTGCGCCCCCCATCGCACCTCCATCTAGCCACTTTATGGGGGCAGGAAAGAAGAGGTGTGCACCCTATGTGCAAGTCTCCGGCACGCTAAGCAGGTCTGGTCCCTCCTTGAGCATGCCGTGAGAAAGCTTAAGGGGCACATTTTGGCTGTCTGCCGTTGCCTGCTGCTGCTGAGAGAAGAGAGAGGAGTGGTCTAGTGGTTAGCACTGTTCCCTCTAAGCTGTGCGCGTGTGCGCGCGCACACACCTCGCCGAGTGAGCGCACATACTTTACAACAGAGCGCACAAAAATTATGGTTCTGATTCTGATAGAAAACACAGACATTCTTAAAATTAAAAAGTTGTTGTGTATTTACGGTTTTCACAAGTTCTACAATATTTTCTAGTGCAATCAATGTGGTGTTACATACTGTATTCTGACGTGTAGTCAAATTTTAAAGTATATAACTCCGAGTGTCGTTATGTGGCACACAAAAATTTAACCTTCCTTCAAAAGCTGCACAGCTGATATTTTATGCGCACACAGCCTACAGAAAATTAGAGGGAACATTGGTGGTTAGGACAAGGTACTTCAGGCCAGAGGGCCAGGGGTTCAAGTCCCACCTGGGGACAGCAATCTCAGGCTGGAGGGACTGGGATTTCTAGTCCTATAGGCACTCCTTGTGGTCTTGGGCAAGCCACTTAACTCTCCATTGCCCATGTTCCCTGTAAGTATTAGCGTATGTGTCTCATATCCCCTTGTGTTAAATGTATCCTCCAATTGACCACTTTGACCCGGTGAAAAGTGGGATATAAATACAGCTAAATAAAAAGTAGTGGCGGCAGGCACCCCTTAAGCCTTTGTGGTTGCACAGGACTAGGTATGGTCCTGATTTACATTAAACAGAAACATTGATAACTTGGATTTTTTCTGAGACAATGGAGGGTTAAGTATATTGTGCCCAAGGTGTGCTAGTGAGAATTGAACCCTGGTCATTGGGTTCCCAAGCCAGGGTTCTTAACCATTAGGATATGCCTCCAATCCACATGTATTTAATTCAGAACTCTGCCTACAGTCTCTCCAAACTCCTCTCCTGAACATGTCTACTCCACAAGTATACAAGGAAACCACTTGTAATTTAGTTCAAATTTTTTTGGTTTTTGCCAGTTTGTTGTTTTTGTTATCAGTGACCCAAACGTTTAAGTAAAACCTTGGTTCAGAACACAAACTCAGAACTGGGCTCAGCTATTTGAGAAGGGAAGAGGTGAGAGAGGAATGACGTGCCAAGGGCCTCCCAGCTTACAGTATGCTTGTCCCCATTCAAAAAGCCCTGATAATTTAATTCCAAGAGCTATAAATAAATGTATTGAATAGAACGGAATTGTAAATGTCTTTACATGAGAATTTTATAAAATTTCTCCCATGTAATAAGGTCCACACAGTGTGAGGGGGCAAATCATTAAATCTGTTATTTCTTACTACGGTTTGTATACTGCTGTGTGAATAGGTTTGCCAACTTTTTCACCAAGAAAAACCCGACACCTGTGGATCGCCATGCTCCGCCCATTCCCTGCCCCAGTCCCACCCCTGCCAAACTCCCAGTCCCATCCATGCTCCACTCTAGCCCCACCCACAAAAATTACTGAGGGCAAGTGTAGGCAGCTGTAGGGGAGAAACTCTAAAGGTGAAAGGATGAGATTATATAGATCTATTATTAGAACTGTGAATACTGTGTGTTTTTTGGGAAATACTGTGAATGCTGAAGCTCAATGATATTTCAGTAAAGTTGCAGTTTAGTATACCTCACTGTGTGCTGTGCATTTATTTATGAACTTCCTGACCCCCAAGGTGGACCAAATGGAATAATATTGCCCAAATAGGAGAGCTACTTCAACTAAATAATCCTATATATTGAAGGAAGCAACACAAGAACCTACTCCAATCCTTCACCACTAACACGCTCAGTGCACTGCAGGATGAAGACTGCCGTTGGAGTGATGCATTGCAGTGTATAGCTCGGATTTCATTAATTGAGCTAACTCCTTAGGCATCAACTATGAAACCTAAAGTGGTGGGCTGCCCTTACATGGTGTGAGTAACCTGCCAGTCAGTCCCAGGACCCACGGTGATACAGAGACGCCGAGGCACCATGTTTTGAAGACTGAAATGCTGACAAAGAGTTACAAAAAAAACGGACAAGTGTGTGCCTGATTTGCGTTTAATAAAATATATAATGCTGAGAGTTTGAGTGACATTACATTGATTGGCTGCAAGCATTTATATTGATATAAACTGTCCTTGGCAGCAGTGAGCATCTGAATAGTTGGAAGTTAAAAATAAGTGACGACATGGCCATTTATTTAAGTGAATCAAGGACCAGAGTTCAGGCAGTGCAGCACAGCACAGCAGCACCATAACCATCCCCATATAAAACATCTTTTTTTAAGACCCTGGGAAGTCCAGTATCACTGTTCAGACCCACTCACCATCACTTGGCTAGCTCTGGCTGTGACTGGCTGGCTCTCTCTTTCCACCAGTCGATGAAAAGCCTCATGCTGGATATGGGTAGCACAGAAACAGGAGGTCCTTTCCATCTCCTGTCTGTTAATGGAGAAGGTTGGCAAACTCTCTCTGCCAGAGGCTGACACTTGCACATTTAGTAATGACAGACTATTTTCTTATACTGTTAACCCTCGGATACACTTGGTAAATCGACTGACACGTATACACTACCCCCGGGTCACCCCTGACCCATATGTAGAAATATGGTGAAACATCTACTTTTGTTTGTAAAACATGGTTAAATTGTGAAGAATAAGACATACTTTTATGTATTTTTTATAATACTTGTTATTAATTGACCCTTTCAAGTGAATAATGTGCAATGCTAGCCAAGATCAGGCAGGACAAGTTGTACAAGGTCAGATATATGCCGCATAATGTCAATACCTGTTAACTATTCAGTTGCAAGCTTAAAAATGTTGTGCAGCACTGCACGCTTTGCAAACTACAATAGTTCTATATTTATTCGCTAGGTGGACAGCAACAGTCAAAGTATGGTGCCATTATGTCAAGTAATGGCATGATGCACATTGTGACAAAGCGTTTCGGGTGTGGCATTGTTTACCTTTGTCGTAAAAAATTTTAATCCACAGAAACAAACAAGGAACTGATGTCAGGTGATGTCATAAATGTAAGCAAGATGTTAGAAGACACAGGATTGTAATGTGGACTTGGAGTGGTGACTTTCGTTGCTGCTATAAAACAATGGAGAGTGTTATTGTGCGAGTGTCGAAAATCACCCATGTTTGTTCAGCAGCTTGCAGTACTGTATAAAAACGTTATTTTTGCAAACCATATGTATGAAAATACTTAAAAATGGTTCGCTGAGGAATACCTAGAGTACCAAAATACAATTCCTTACCATTTTGAAGAAAAAACACAAAAACCGACACCCGGGTCACCCCTGACCCGGGGGTAGTGTATCCGAGGGTTAAGCTGGACTCACCTACACAACTGCTGTTCAGAAATGCAAATCAAATAGCCTCCTCCGCATCACACACAGTGCAGCTTCACCCCCTCCCCCTTAGTACTGCTTCACACCCCCTCCCCCCCTTAGTGCTGCTTCACCCCCATGCAGCAGCTGCTTCTGCTTTTTACAGAGCAGCGGCTGCAATAAACTTAATTTGAAAGGAAAGACAACCTGTGAGGAGCCCTCCGGTCGTCCTTCTGCAATGTCCAAGGAAGTGATGTCAGAGGGGGCGGGCTTCGCACAGGTTTCTTCATTTTCAAATTAACTTTATTGCAGCCACTGCTCTGTGAAAACCAGAAGCAGCGGTTGCACGGCCCGGGGATCGCATTCGCAATCGCGCCGCAGACTGCGGGAGAAAAGCTGGTTTTTTGCTCTGGCTGCTCCCAATCTCGCGGTTTTTCAAGGGCTGGTTTTATATCTCTTCTGGCAGCCGGCCTGGCCATGGAAAAACCAGCCAGGCCGGCTGAAAACCGATCGGTTGTCAACCCTGTGTGTGAAAGGAGCAATTATGTACCAAGCTGTTTGTTATATTGGGGTACTATGATTACCTCGTACCCAAGCTGTGGAACTAAAACCCCATCCTCATTTATGTATCCAAGGGCGATATCTGCAAATGAGCAAAATGGACAAAAGAATGAAACTAATTCACGCAGCAGAGTGTGCCAATAAAGCTAGTACATTTTGAAAGTGCTTTATTGAGTGAACAGGTCTGTAACCATGCACAAAGATCATTAGAGAATCCACAGCTTCCCAGAACAGACACTGTCAACCTCTGGGAGAAGGGGTGTTCTTGGAAGTGGGGTTAGGAGTCCCACACAGAGCTGGCCTACAATGTTGCATATTCAGCGTCTGCCAAGATACTTTCCATTTAAAAATGAGTGCACAGATAGAAGCAAAAACTGAAAATATCCCAAACCAGCGTTACTCTTCTAAATCCACGTCTCTGAAATACTTCCCCACCCACTTCCCCTCTCATTTCTTAGTACGGATGACTATGTACTGACCTTCCAGGTCAATCACCCACCACCTACTGATCTTCCAGAGAAATCACTAACTACTTCCATAAGATGAGGGTGGTGAGGTGCTTGAGACTATTTCTGACAGATGATAATTTCCATCTGGCTTTCCAGTCATTAATACATCCTTGTTTGGATTACTATAATATTATTTTTAAAGGTTTGACCACTGCATCCACTAGAACCTTATTGTTGGTACAGAATTCCGCAGCTAGGTTACTTCTTGATAAAATACAGATTTGATCAGGTTGCCCCACTCCGTAAACAATTGCATTGGCTCCCGATCGAGCAGAGGACACTACATAAGGCACTACTGATAATCCATAAGACTATAGACATCGAGCTTTCATTCTGTTCATCACTATTACTACTACTTATCATTGTATAGTGCTACAAAGTGTTTGCAGTGCTGTACAGAGACACGTAAGAAACAGTCCCTGCTCATAAGAGCTTACAGTCTAGTCAAGACAGACAACACAACTGGGGATTAGAATATCCATAGGGGAATAGTAAGGAAACATGTAGGACATGAACAGGAGGCTAGGGAGATCATGATCCAAAAGCAAGTTCATGTATATAGTACATACAAACATAGGATATGCCATAGTGGATCAGACTAAGGACCCATCAAGTCCAGTATCTTGCTTCCAACAGTGGCCAATCCAGGTCCCGAATACTTGTCACGTTCCCAAAAGGTAGACAGATTCCATGCTGCTTGTCCCAGGGATAAGCAGTGGATTTCCCCAGTCCTCTTCAATAATGTTCTATGGACATTTCCTCCAGGAATTTGTTCAAACCTCTTTTAAAACCAGCAACATTAACAGCTTTTACTAGATCCTCTGATAATGAATTATAGAGTTTGATCATCCATTGAATGAATAAAATGTTCTCTGAGTTGTAGCTGCATGGTGTGTCCTCTAGTCCTTCTACTTTTTGAAAGAGTAAACAATTGATCTACTCTTACCCTTTCCATTCTACTCATTAATTTATAGACCTCTGTCATATCTCCCCTCAGCCATCTCTTTTCCAAGTTGAAGAGCTCGAACCTTTTAAGGCTTTCCTCATAGGGTATCCTTCCATCCCCTTTACCATTTTGGTGGCTCTTCTCTGCACCTTTTCTAATAACGCTATATTCTTTTTAAGATATGGCGACCAGAACTACACACAATATTCAAGGTATGGTCACCCCATGGAACGATACAGAGGCATTATATTATCCTTTGTTTCATTTTCCATTACTTTCCTTATGATTCCTTACATACTATTTGCTTTCTTGGCCATCACTGCACACTGGGTAGAAGGTTTCAATGTATTATCCATGATGACACCTAAATCTTTTTCCTGGGTGGTGGATCTTAATGTGGGGGTGAGGCTGAGGATCGGGGAGGAGGAGGTGTAGGTGATTAGGATATACGGACCTAATGAGGGGCAAGGGGAAGCTTTTGAGAAGATTTTGGAGGGGTTGGGAGATGTACCCATAGTGATGGGGGGATTTTAACTTAACCAGTAATCCACGGGTAGATAAAGTAGGGGGGGGGGGTATAGTAGTAGAGGGAGAAAGGGGCTAATAGACCTATGGAGGAGCGGACACCCTGGGGAGCGTAAGTACATCTTTTATTCCCACGTGCATGGCACATATAGTAGACTGGATATGATCCGGGGAGCAATTAGGTGAGTTTTCAGGGTGGTGGAGGCTCAGCAAGGGGAAATTACCTAGATGAATCATGCTCCGGTAACGGTACTCTTCTCCCTCTATGGCCTTTTTGGCCACTGCACCTTTCCCTCCCCGTCTGCCCTTAAACATTCCTCGCTCAATGACTTCTCTTATAATGTAAACATGTACATAGTTACCTGATGGTACTTTATATTCTCATTTTATAAGAGTTCAATTTAAACTAAGTTCTGTTCTATGTAAAACAGCAGTGCCATGCTGTTCCTTTTTTGTTACCTGTAAACCATCTTGAATTGATGAAATAAATAAATAACTATGGGTGAAGAGAATGAGGGGATACAATTCTGAAGCTGAATGACGCATTACTGGAGGAGGGTGAACAGGTGGAGGCAGTAAAGGAGGCTATTCAGGAATACTTATACTTCAATCAGATGGGGGAGGTGGAGCTGCAAACCATGTGGGATGGGTTAAAGGCAGTGATTAGGGAGAAATTAATTAGCATGGCAGCGCACCTTAAATGAGAAAAAAGGAAAATGGAAGAAGGTTTATTAAAACAGATTTGCGAGTTGGAAAGACATACAGCAGAGGAAGGGAGATCCAGACATTCAGCCTGGTCTGGTGAAGGCTCGAGCGGATTTGAGCAGTTTACAGGAACAAAAAATACCAATTAAATGTATTGAAGCAAAAGTATTTTGCCTGGGGCAATAAAGTGGGGAAAATTCTTGCGAGTAGGTTGAAGGCTCAGCGACAAGCAGCATACATAGATGGCTTTAGGGATCAAAAGGGGAAGTTGGTGCACAGTACAAGGAATATAGGTCAGGTATTCCAAGGTCCACATTAAGAAGCATGGGTATACCAGAACACCTGATCGTTCTCTTGCACAATCTGTACATTGATCAAGAAGCAACAGTTCGAACAGAACAAGGAGAAACAGAATGGTTTAAAATAAGCAAAGGTGTAAGACAAGGCTGCATACTTTCCCCCTACCTGTTTAATTTATATGCAGAACAAATCATCAGAGAAGCAAGATTGTATGAAGACAACAGAGGTGTGAAGATTGGTGGAAGACTCATCAACAACCTTCACTATGCTGATGATACCACATTACTGGCGGAAAGTGAAGATGATCTGAAACATTTGCTTCTCACAATCAAAGAACATAGTCTCAAAATGGGCCTGCACCTTAGTGTAAAGAAGACAAAGATCATGACAAATGGCATAATCAACAGGTTCATCGTCGAAGGAGAAGAAATTGAAATCGTGAATAACTTTAACCTACTTGGATCAACTATCAATAAAGAAGCAACAAGCAGTCAAGAAATCAGAAGACGCATTGCTCTTGGCAGAATGGCTATGAAAGACCTAATTAAGATTCTCAAGAGCAGAGATGTCTCTCTCCATACAAAGATTCGATTTGTTCAAGCCATGGTATTTTCAATAACATCATATGGATGTGAAAGCTGGACCGTGAAAAAGATAGACAGGAAGAAAATTGATGCCTTTGAATTATGGTGCTGGCGGCGAATACTGTGTATACCATGGACTGCCCGAAGAACAAACCAGTCGGTACTAGAGGAGATCAAACCTAAGCTTTCTTTAGAAGCTCAGATGACAAGACTTCGACTTTCATACTTTGGACACATCATGCGAAGAGAGAGATCATTAGAGAAAGACATTATGCTTGGCAAGATAGAAGGTCAACGAAAAAGAGGAAGGCCAGCAATGAGATGGATCGATACAATAACAGCAGCTATGGGTACCAGTCTGTCAACAATGAGCTGCCTGACTGAAGACCGAACACAATTTAGGATAGCTATCCAGAGGGTCACCATGAGTCGACTCCGACTCGATGGCACTTAACAACAACATTCCAAGAGTATTACAGGGAATTGTATTCAAGCGAGCTAAACAAGGGGCCAGAGGAGATTGGGGAATTTCTGAGTGAGTGCAATCTGAAGCAGGTTGCACCGGAGGAAAGGGAAAGGACAGGGGAAGAAATCATGGAGGAGGAGGTGAAAGAAGCTATAAGATCGCTTAAAATAGGCAGGTCCCTGGGGTTAGATGGGTTTACGGTGAAATTTTATAGGGAGATGATAGAGCAGCTGGCACCTGTATTGACTCAGGTATTTAATAGGGTGCTGGAAGGAGAGGAGATTCCAGCAACTACGGAGGAGGCAGGGATCACAGTGTTGCTGAAACCTGGGACGGATAAAGGGGTGTGTGGATCCTACAGACCCATATCGTTGATTAATTTGGATGCTAAAATCTTAGCTAAGCTCTTGGCTAATCACATTCAAGATATTATACCCAAAGTAATTCACAGGGATCAAACAGGATTTGTAAAGGGAGACAAGGGAGTGATAACATTTTCCTTCTTTACCACACTGATTCCTCTGCTCCAGATATCACTCCCTTTAATATGTGTCTTTCATCTGTTGCTTCCTGGCTTCCTTCTAATTTTCTCCATGTTAACCTCTCCAAAACGTCCGCTATTTGGTTCACCCTTGGTAGGCCCCTCCCTCCCCTCGTCCCTTTGTTCTCCTCTTCACCCATCCCCACTGTTTCTTCTTTACGATATTTAGGTGTAACTCTCGATTCTTCTCTTTCCTTTAAAGACCACATCTGCTGAGTTGTCCAATGTTCTTTTTTCACTCTGAAACAACTTCGCACTGTCCATCCCTTCCTCACTTCCCCTTCTATGACTACCCTGCTTCTTTCCCTTGTTATGTCCCGTCTTGATTATTGTAATGTTTGTCTCAAATTCATCGTCTGCAACATGTTCAAAATACTGCTGTTCATCTTCTAACTCACACTTCCCGTTTTGATCACAGCACGCCCCTCCTAATAAACCTGCACTGGCTTCCTATTGTTTTTCAGATACAGTTTAAATTTCTCAGTTTTGTTCACAAGGCAATTCATTCAGATACCCCTCTTTACCTCGCTGACCAGGTTCATCTTCACACCCCTCAGCGTTCTCTCTGTTCCATTCACATTAATCGCATGTTCCTCCCCTCCCCTTCCCCTCTCCTTCCCAGGCCCTCTTGGAAACCATTCGGTCCTCAGCTTTCTACTTCCTAGGTCCTAGACTCTGGAACTCACTCCCCCCCCTGCACTGCACTTAGAATCCTCCTTTAAAGCTAAACTAAACACTCATCTTTTCTGCTTTGCCTTTGACCTCCCTTTCCCATCCTCATCCCTCTCCCCTCCTCTTCGTTAAAGATGCAACTCTCCTACCCTTCTGCTCTCCCCCTTCTCCCCTCCTTGTTCACCTTTCCCACGCCAATGTACATTGTCTTGTCCATTTTGTATATTACCTCTCTCTTCTATTGTATGTACTTTTGCCTTTTCTATCTCTACTGATCCTTTTCTTCCCTGTCCTTTTTTTAAAGATTTTATGGCATTCCTTTCCTTCCTTTTTCGCAGCTCTTTGTTTTTAATCTTTGTTTGTAAACCGTCCAGATGCTACTGTTTATGGGCGGTATATAAAGTTTTAAATAAACATAAACATAATGAATCTTGGGTGGCACCTTCAGAATCCAGGGGATCAGGCGTTTTTTTGTCACAGTAGACGCGGAGAAGGCATTTGATAGGGTGGAATGGCCATAAATATTTCAGGTGCTGGAACATATGGAATTTGGAGAAAGGTTTATAACCTGGATTAGAGCACTCTATAAACAACCTAGTGCAAGGATCAGAATTAACGGTGGGTATTCAGAGAAGGTTTTACTGGAAAGGGGTACAAGACAAGGGTGTCCACTCTCACCACTCCTATTTGCATTGATGATAGAGCCCTTAGCGGAAATGATAAGGAAGAATGGGGATATAAAAGGGGTGCAAGTTGGGGATACAGAGGAAAAAATAGCGCTATTTGCTGACGACATTATCCTTACTATGCAACAGCCTTTTACTACTTTGCCAGTGTTATTGGGAATAATAGAAAAATTTAGTAGTATGGCAGGGTATAAAATAAATCTGAGGCGGCACCAACAATCTGGAACGCCCTCCCCGACGAACTGCGTTCAACAACAGACCTTAAGGAGTTCAGGAAATTACTGAAGACAACCCTCTTCGTAGAACACTACGGTGACATTACTTAAACCATGCAACAGACACCTCAGTTCCCCCCACGTCACTATAATTGTAATTAAGCAAGGAACTGATACCCATAGCATTGTAAATAGCGCACGCTGTAAATAGCACCACAAGAATCAACGTCCAGACACACTCACACGCATACACTACTCACTGCATGTGCACTCTATACATTGTATCTTATTGATTGTTTGCTGTTCAGACCGCCTTGATTGCAGGATAAGACGGTATAGAAATACGTTTAAATAAATCAGAGTAAGACAGAGGCTTTAGGATTTAATCTTACTGGGAATCTGGAGGAAAGGTTAAAGTCGCATTTTAGATTTAAATGTGTGTCTCAACACTTTAGATTCTTAGGGATACAGTTGGGGCGAGTTAAACAATGGAACTACCAAGGAATGACAGATTGTATACGGATAGATTTATCTAATTGGGGGGGAGGGCTGGGATTGTCGTGGTTGGGCCGCATAGCAGTGGTCAAGATGAATATACTGCCCAGATTGTTGTTTCTATTCGCGTCCTTGCCATGTAGGTTGACAAAAAAAGGAGTTGGGGAAATTGCAGAATTTGATGTTACAATGTATTTGGGAAGGGAAATCCCCAAAGGTGGCGAGAGGCACCCTGTATGTGCAAAGGACGGCGGGGGGCCTAGGGGTACCATGTCTGATGAAATATTCTGAAGCGGCACAACTGAGGCCACTCCTGGCATAGTGGGAGGAGACTGATTGTTTGAGATGGATGCAAATTGAATTAGGGGATGAACCATATAAGGAAGCAAGGATCTGGGATCCAGGGGGAGGGGGGAGGCGAGACAGGGATGGGAACAGCAACCCATTTGCAGAGTTAACATTCCAAGTATGGCGGAAGTGGAAAGGGCATTTGTGCAAGGGAAAAAGGTGGGCACAGAAAAGGTTGGTACAGTTAGGGCAGCTGATAAGGTGGGGGGGGGGGGGGAATTCGTACATTTGAGGAACTATAGAGAGAATACCATATCGATAAGACAGATCACTATGCATATGTGCAATTGTGGTATTTTCTTCAAAATAAGGAGGCAAAGGCAAACTTGATGAGGAGACCCACCCAATTTGAGGAAATGATGGGAAAACAATGTACACAAAAAGGGGCAATTTTGAGACTATATAAACTATTGCTGCAGAAAGGAGGGGAAGGTGAAAGGGCAGCAGAGATGGGAGGAAGACATACAAGGTCCCTGGGATGAGAAGAGCTGGGGAGACATATATAATAGAACACATAAGTTGGCACAGGGTACCCCAATGTTGGAAAATAGTTTGAGGGTGAGGTTACGGATGTATTGGATGCTGGTGAGATTACGAGCGATATATCCGAATGTGTCCGATGAATGTTGGAAGAAGTGTGGAAACAGGGGGGATTTAATGCACATGCTATGGGAATGTCCAAAGCTACGGGGGTACTGGGAGGGAGTGGAGAGGCTTTATGGGGAAATCAAGAGGGCATCATTTAAGTTTACCCTGGTGATGGTTATATTAAATGAGGAAATGAGAGAGGGGGAACAGGACCTGAAAACATTTGTGGGATATGGGATAATAACTGCTCGAATGAGCTTGCTAAGTTGGTGGAAGTATGAAGGGGTTCCACCGTTACAAGAGGTGGTAGGAAAGTTGGAGCAAGTATGGGGTTTCTGTGAGATAGAAGCGTATAAAATGCAAAAGGTAAATAAACCTTGACAGGTGTGGCACTGGTATGAGGTATGAAGGGTGAAGGGAATTGCGAAAATGTGGAGGGAAAGATAGGAAAGCAGGAAAGAGAATAAAATGGTAGGCTGTAGAGGGTAGATGGGGTAGGGGGTGGTGTGGAAGGGAGGGAGAAGGGGGGATGGAGGGATGGGGGGGTGATAAACTGTTACAGAGTTGACGGAAATAAGGGAGTAAAATTGAGTGTATGTTGGGGCTGGTAGGTTCGAGGAAATGGCATGTAACTGAGCCCAGAATGCTGTTAGAGAGGAATGTACAAGGAGATGGGAAAACTAATAAAAATTTAAAAAAAACTAAAATAAAAAGGGAAATATAAGATGGTAATCAGTAATGGGCAGTACAAAATTTTTGAGGTAATTTCAGACTAATAACTCACAATGTACATAACCAATGGAATGAAAGGCAGGACACAGAGAGGTATAGATATACTGTTTAATAAGGACAAGCAACGATAACAGAGGTTACTGTTATAATATGATGTTTGCATACAGAATACTATTCACTAAATATGAGGGGATAAGTTATAAATTGTTGGGATATGTAACTTGGATGTATGACAAATTATTTATATATACTGTGCTATTCTTCATCAGTGTGGTTTACATTGAACAGGGCATTATAACTTGGAGATAACTATTTTACAGGGAACATGGGCTATGGAGGGGTAAGTGGCTTGCCCAAGACCACAAGGAGCACCTGTAGGGCTAGAAACCCCAGTCCTTCCAGACCAAGGTTGCTGTCTTCCAGTGGGATTTGAACCCCTAACCTTCTGGCCTGAAGTACCTTGCCCCAACCACTAGGCCACTCCTCCACTCCATGTATGACAAATGTAAAGTTTTGTACATTGGTACTTTTGATGAATAAAATAAAAACATTTTAAATTTTAAAAAAACAATCAAACCCATGAGGATTGTGGAAAATTGCAAGAGGATCTTGATAAATTCGAAGACTGGGCATCCAAATGGCAGATGAAATTTAATGCGGATAAGTGCAAAGTTATGCACCTAGGAAAGAACAACCCAAACTATGGTTACATGATGCAAGATTCCACATTAGGAACCACCATCCAGGAAAAAGATTTAGGCGTCATCATCGATAACATGAATAACCCTCTGCCCAGTGTGTAGCGGTGGCCAAAAGAGCAAATAAAATGCTAAATATCATAAGGAAAGGAACGGAGAATAAAAGCAAGGATATTATAATGCCTCTGTATCGTTCCATGGTGCGACCGCATATTGAATATTGTGTGCAATTCTGGCTGCCATATCTTAAAAAGGATATAGCGTTAATAGAAAAGGTACAGAGAAGAGCCACAAAAATGGTAAAGGGGATGGAAGGATACCCCTGTGAAGAGAGGCTAAAAAGGTTAGGGCTCTTTAACCTGGAAAAGAGACGGCTGAGGGGAGATATGATAGAAGTCTATAAATGAATGAATGGAGTGGAACTGGTAAACGTAGATCGATTGTTTATGCCATCAAAATATAGAAAGACTAGGTGGCATGCAATGAAACTACAGGGTAATCTGTTTAAGACTAATAAGAGAAAATATTTTTTCACTCAACATGTAATCAAACTAAATAATTTTCTTTCATCTGCAAATTTGATTATCTCACTCATTATTCCCATTTGCAGGTCATTTATGAATATGTAAATAAGCAGCAGACCCAACATGTATCCTTGAGGTACCCTACTATTCACCTTTCTCCATTGGGAAAATTGGCCATTTAGCCCTAACCTCTGCTTTTTATCTTTTAACCAGTTCCTGATCCACAATAATATACTGCCTACTATCCCATGACTTTTTAATTCCACCAAGAGTGTCTCATTAGGAACCTTGACAAAGGCTTTCTGAAAATCCAGATACACTAGATTGTCTGACCCACCTTTGTCTACCTGTTTATTTAAGTCTTTAAAAAAATATAACAGATTAGTAAGACAAGACCTTCCTTGGTTAAAGCCATGTTGGCTGTCTCCCATTAAACCTTGACTATCTACATGTTCAGTAATTTTGTTCTTTATAATGGTTTCTACCATTTTTTCTCGATACTGACATTTATATTTTCCCAGATCACCCCAGAGCCCTTTTAAAAATTGATGTTACATTGGCCATCCTCCAATCTTCATTATTTCATATGATTTTAATGATAGTTCACAGATTGCTAATAGCAGGTCCGCAATCTCATATTTCAGTTCTTCCAACACCCTTGGATGTATACCATCTAGTCCAGTTGATTAGCTACTCTTCAGTTTATCAAATAGTTGTAATACATCTTTCCAGTTTATCAATATTTCTTTCAATTCTTTTGCTGCATCAGCTTTTAATACCATTTCAGTCATGGGTAACTTCCCTACATCTTCCTCAGTAGAGACCAAAGCAAAACATTCATTCAGTCTCTATTTCATTCAGAATATCATTGAATATCTGGGATCGCCGTACTACCTCATGCCTAGCGTAGTTAACCAGGCAGCAGCGATATTGCATGCTTCCCAGTTAGCCCCTGCAGCTAAAAGATAGGGACTGTCACCCGGCTCTCCCACAACACTCCTTGATGCTCAGCGGTTAGCGTCAGAGCACGCAAGAGTAAAGACGGGATATTCAGCTACACTAACTGGGTAAATGCCTTTTGAATATCAGGCCCTATGTTTTTAGTGCTTTGTCTGTTGGTGTTGGATGTGTTTAGTAGAGTTTGTAGATGGGAGGAAGATTAGTTGTTGATGATTTTGAAAGTTAGGAACAGTATTTAGTATCTGATGTGGCTTTGCAGGGGAAGCTAGTGGAGTTGTTGCAGGATAGGGATTAGGTGGTCATATTTTGGGGCTCCTTGAATGATGCATGCAGCTGTATGTTATACAATGTGTAGTGGGGGAAGAGTTGAATTTTTTTGAGTTGTGGTAAATTGAGTTACAGCAATCAAAGTGTGGTGAGATGATGGCCTGGAATGCCGTCCAGAAAGAAGTCCAATGGTTCCAGTAGGGGGTGCAGGGTTCAGATTTTGTGGTAGGTTGTCCTCGTGTTGTTTATGTGTGGTTTCAGTATTAGTTGTTGGTCCAGGCTGTTACTTAGATACGAAACCTCTGTCCAGACTTTCACATCAATCTCATTTATTGTCAGGGATGGGGGTGGGTGGATTGTGTCATCCTTGGTGATGCAGAATATTTTGGGGGTTTTTATGATTAACTCTCAATGGGTTTCTTACCAGTCATTGAGTGATGTCTGTGAAGCAGCTTGATATTCCTTCGTATATGGCTTTGTTGGTGTTGAAAGGTGCGTACCTCCATTGCCTCAGTAAAATCCAAGTTATCAATGTCCCTGTTTAATGTACATTACCAAGTTTAAATTACAATGTAAACTGCTTTGACTGAAATGAAAAATGGTATAAAAATGGTGGAATAAATCAATCAATCATTATATCATATGCATAGATGTGGAAGTATGTGTTATGGGTATGAATAATTGGGCATAGTGGCAGAAGAGAAGTGCCTTGAGGGATACCTTGGGTTTGAGGGAAAGAGGATGAGGTGTTGATGCCCATTTTCAGTTGTTGTTGTCCCATAAATAGATACGAGTGAAACAATTTTAGTACTTCATTTTGTTTTCTTTGATGGAGGATGCTATGACAGACGGCGTCTGAGGCATCAAAGAATATTAAGATTTATCCTATGTGTGGTTTCCTGCCGCTCCTGCTCCCTCCAACAGGATGTTGCATCAGAGGGGGCAGGAGTAGCAAGCCATGAGCGTGCTAGCAATGGCACTTCAAAGCTCGCTCTGCCCATCGTGGTTCATGCTGCAGAGGGGTGAATCGGGCCACATGAAGACTGGAGCCAAGGTTGGAGGACTCAGGCAAGTTCCCTGTGAGTGAGAATGCTCAGACTGAGAGTTCCCCTAAGGAGAGCATGGCTGGTCACAAAAGCACAGGCGAGCTGGCCATTTTAGCTCAGAATCTGAACTCTCTGGTTCCCAACCCCCGCCCATCTGCTGATATGGCTTTGCTCAAGGCATTTTCAACTGGCTAGAAGATCTGAAGAATACAGCAAGGGTCTGTCTGTAGGTGAAGTTTTTTTCACCAAAGTTTGTCCTTGTTTTGCAGCTTTAGAAGAAGAGGGACTGACTCAACCATTAGGCAGTCACCTAGGGCAGGAGATTTTGAGGGGCTGCAAAGAGCAGCAGCAGTCAAAGCAAAACACTAGATTCTGGCAGCCGGACAAACTCAAAGAGCCCTCAACACATTCTTTTACCTGCAGGATGAGAGGACTCTCGCATGCAATGTAAAATAGAATATTTCAAAGTATCATCTGAAAGGAAGGAGAAGCTCAGGCTGCTTAAAGTAGATGCCTTGATTATGCCATTAACAAAGAAGATGACTATTCTTGTTGGGAGTGGTGACAAAGGACTGGAGAGAGACTCATGTGGTGCCTTTACACAAAAGCGGAAGTAAGAATGTGGTTGAAAACTACAGGCCGGTTAGTTTAACTTTGGTGGTGAGTAAATTATTAGAAACGCTGCTGAAAGAGAAAATAGTGAGGTTTCTTGAGTCCAGCAGATTACAGGATCCAAGGCAGCATGGATTTAACAGAGGCAGGTCTTGTCAGACAAATCTGATTGATTTCTTTGACTGGGTGACCAGGGAGTTGGACCAAGGGAGAGCACTAGATGTGGTGTATTTAGATTTCGATAAAGCCTTTGATACCGTTCCTCACAGGTGACTTATAAACAAACTGAGCACCCTAGGGATGAACTCTAAAGTTACTGCTTGTGTTAGAAATTGGTTGAGTGGGTGGTGACAAAGGGTACATGTAAATGGAGCTCACTCTGTGGAGAAGGAGGTTACCAGTGTTGTGCCCCAGGGATCTGTCCTTGGTCCAATTCTTTTTAACATCTTTGTTAGTGATATAATGGAAGGGCTGTCGGGTAAGGTTTGCCTCTTTGTGGATGATACCAAAATCTGCAATAGAGTAGACACCCAGGAAGGAGTAGATAACATGAGGAGGAATCTAACTAAGCTTGAAGAGTAGTCTAGAATTTGGCAGCTGAAATTTAATGTTAAAAAATGCAAGGTCATGCATTTGGGCTGCAGCAATCCAAGGGAGCAATATAGTATAGGGGGTAAAGTATTTTGTCCACTAAAGAAGAGCGGGACCTAGGCGTGATTGTGTCTGATGATCTTGAAATAGCTAAACAGGTAGAAAATGTGATGGCAAAAGCCAGAAGAATGCTTGGGTGCGTAGGGAGAGAAATGGCCAGCAGAAGAAAAGAGGTGATAGTGCCTCTGTATAAGTCTTTGGTGCGACCTCATTGGGAGTATAGTGTGCAATTCTGGAGACCGCACCTTAACCTAGATATAGGTTGTAGTCAGTGCAGAGGTTGGCTACTAAAATGGTTAGTGGTCTTCATTATGAAGCATATAAGGACAGACTTAAATTGTTACTATGTATACTCAGAGAAAAGGCAGGATAGGGACGCTATGATAGAGACATTTAAATACCTCCATGGCATAAATGCACAGGAGGGTCTCTTTCAATTGAAGGCAAGCTCTACTATGAGGGGACATAGGATGAGGGTAAAAGGGGATAGACTCAGGAGTAATATGCGGAAATATTTATTTACAGAAAGAGTGGTAGATGCATGGAATAGTCTCCCAGTGGAGGTGATAGAGACGAGGACAGTATCTGAAGTCAAAGAAGCATGGGACAAACAGAAAATCTCTAAAGGAAAACAGGGGACTATTGTAGTTGATATGGAAGGGCAGACTAGATAGGCAATCATGTTTCTATGTATTACAGTGTGGGAGTGTCACAGTGCATTCTGGGAGCTGTAAATGTGAGTTTTGCACCTAACATGACAGCCATGAACCTCACTTCTAAGCCAGGGTATGTGGAATATGACCTCAGTCTATCAAACTTGCTGTTAATGCCTGTTGTAGTACTTGCATCATGCAAAAGAGCTTCCTGCTGGAGTTCATAAGATACATACATACATACATACAACCTTCTCCTCGATACACTGTCCTCGCTTGGCTTCAAGGGGTCTGTACTATCCTGTTTCTCCTCCTATCTCTCCCATCGCTCCTTCAGTATGTGTTCCAGTGACTTCTCCTCCGCTACCCTGCTCTCAGTTGGTGTACCCCAGGGATCTGTCTTGGGTCCGCTCCTTTTCTCTCTCTATACCCAATCCCTTGGTGCCCTTATCTCTTTCCATGGCTTTCAATACCACCTCTATGCTGATGACTCCCAAATCTACCTCTCTACACCTGAACTCTCTCCGGCACTCCAGTCCCGGATCTCTGCCTGCCTTTCTGACATTGCTGCCTGGATGTCTCACCGCCGCTTGAAATTGAACATGGCCAAGACTGAGCTTCTCATCTTTCCCACAAAACCTTCTCTGCTCTTCCTCCTTTCTCAGTCTCTGTGGATAATTTTGTAGTCCTTCCTGCTTCTTCGGCCCGCAATCTGGGGGTCGTCTTTGACTCCTCTCTCTCCTTCCCCACAAAACATCCATCTCGTAGCTAAGATCTGACGTTTCTTTCTCTACATTAGCAAAATCTGCCTTTTCCTTTCTGAACACACTACTAAAACCCTTATCCACTCCTTAATCACCTCCCGCCTTGACTACTGTAAGCTACTCCTTGCTGGTCTGCCTTTGAGTCTTCTCTCTCCCCTTCAATCTGTTCAACACTCTGCTGCGCAACTAATCTTCTGCCAGCCTCGTCATGCCCAGATTACTCCTCTTCTCAAGTCACTTCACTGGCTCCCTATCCGCTTCCGCATCCAGTTCAAACTTCTCCTGCTGACCTATAAATGCATTCACTCTGCAGCTCCTCGGTACCTTTCATCTCTTCTCTCTCCTTATAACCCCCCTCGGGAACTCCGCTCCTCTGGTAAACTGCTTTTATCTATACCCCGCTCTTACTGCTAACTCCAGACTTCACTCCTTTCACCTGGCTGCACCTTACGCCTGGAACAAACTACCTGTGTCTGTACGCCAGGCACCCTCTCTAGCCCTCTTCAAGTCCCGGTTGAAAACTCACCTCTTTGCTACTGCCTTTGGAGCTTGACTCGCCTCATCTCCTTTTCTCTCCCTTGTTCTACCCTTGCCCACACCTTCCATGTTTGTATGTCTTGCCTTGACTAGATTGTAAGCTCTGATGAGCAGGGATTGTCTCTTACATGTCTGTGCTGTGCAGCGCTGCATACGACTGGTAGTGCTATATAAATGTTGAGTATTAGTAGTAGTAAGATATAACAGGCAAGAGTAGTTTATCAAGCTTGTTATGCCTAGTACAATGGGAAAGATTACTGTATCTTTCTGCCACATTTTCTTGGTCTCTGACTGCACTTCTTGGTACTTCAGGTTCATCTGCCTCTCCACGCAATCCAGAGAAGAATCACCTCTATTATCAATGTTGTTTAGATATTATTCAAGACTACCAGTATTTATTTATTTATTTATCAGGTTTTCTATACCGCTCTATCCTTCAATCAGAGCGGTTTACAAAATAAAATAAGTTGTCTTATATCTACACAACAGTATATCTAACAGTTAATTTCAGTGTACATTGGATTGAAAGGAGGTATAAGGTGTACTTGGAGGGAGGGAGGGGACACTGGAAGGGATATTTCAGGGAGGGAGTGAGGGAGCGAGGGAGCTATTTACATTGAGAGGTCTTTGTGAGGGAGGGGGAGAGGGGTTCAAGGGTGCTTATTTACAAATGGGAGAGTTATATACAGCAGGGGAGAATGCTAGTGTATGGGCTTTACTGAAGAGAGTGTGGACTATGTGATGGTCCCTTAGTAATCAGTGAATGGGAAGGTCTTCAGCCTTCACATCGGTAGTAGTCCTGATGTCCTGGGGGAGTGAGTTCCATAGGGAGGGTGCTGCAAGAGATAGAGCCCTCTTGGATGTCGAGTT
The DNA here is from genome assembly GCA_033557465.1 of Ichthyophis bannanicus. Classification (NCBI taxonomy): domain Eukaryota; kingdom Metazoa; phylum Chordata; class Amphibia; order Gymnophiona; family Ichthyophiidae; genus Ichthyophis; species Ichthyophis bannanicus. The sequence goes on from CM066031.1 coordinate 71,722,259, forward strand.
CATTGATTTGCAGTATGAGGCCGGTGTCTGGATGATGTCCATCATTGGTCTATGTCTTGGCCTAGTGTCATTTTTTGTCTTGATCAAGTCCCTGAGGGTGTTCGGTGCCAGATTACACTGGATTTTGAAAAAGGATGGGGGCTGTTTTGAATTTGATTCTGAGCATGATAGCTAGCCAGCGTAGTTGGCTCAGGACAGGGGTGATGTGTAGGTGTCTTACAGAGCCTGTGAGGATACGTGCAGCTATATTATGTAGGGGGTGAATAGCTGACGCAGGTAATACAAGGAAAATGGAATTGCAGTAATCTTGTATGGGTGTTATTATTGCTTGACATACTGTCCTGAAATGGTCTTGGCTTAGTATGGGTTTTAGCCTTCGAATGATTGCCAGTTTGTGGTATGCGTTCTTTGTAGTTTTGGCGATGTGGAAGTGGAAGTTTAGGTTCTTATCTAGAATTATTCCCAGGTACCTTATCTCCTCTTTGACAGTAATGGTCTCATTGATAAGGTCAATGTGCTGAGGAGGAGTGAAGTTGTGTTGCGTGTGACGAACAGAGCTTCGGTTTTCTTGTAGTTGATCCTGAGGTTGTTGTTGGATAGCCATCGGGATAAATCATGGAGGCAGTTAGTTATAGGTGCATAGTCAGGCTTATCTAAGTCAATTTGGGGGTAGATCATGATGTCATTGGCATATAACACCACCTCTTCCTCTTGTATTACCCAATAACCAATGCAGTTATTTCAACCACCTCACAGACCTCCCAAAACCCATAACGCTGAAACCAAGAAATGTTCATGATTCTGTTTTAATTTGTAAATAGTTACCCCTGTTATCCAAGTTACTTTTGCCTGTTCAACTGTAAACACAAAGTACCATCGGAAATGTGTAAATTCTTTGTTCACTGTAAACCGCGCTGATGCCGAATAGCGCGGTATAGAAGAGACTATAAATAAATAAATAAATAAATAGTGCGTATTGGATGCCATGTTGCATTATGACTTCACAGATGGGTTGGATGTAGAGGTTAAAGAGTAGGGCGGATTACGAGGATCCTTGAGGTACTCCTTGTTTTAATGGAAATGGAGATGAAGAGGTATTCTCCCCAGTGTGAGTTCCAAGATGACTCACTAGTCTTCATTTTGTGCAGAAATATCTCCCACATTCCATACAACTAAAGGTCTCTCCCCATTGTGGGTTTTATGATGCGTCACTAGCTCTGAGTTCCATGGAAACATTTCCCACTTTCAATACAACTAAATGTTTTCTCCCCAGTGTGGGATCTATGATGCAGCACTAGTTGATCTTTTCTGTTGAAACATTTCCCACATTCAGTACAACTAAAAGGTTTCTCCCCTGTGTGGGTTCTATGATGCCGCACTAGATGTGTTTTTGTGAGGAAACATTTACCACATTCAGTACAACTAAACGGTTTCTCCCCTGTGTGGGTTTTATGATGCTGCACTAGATTTCTTTTCGTGAGGAAACATTTCCCACATTCAATACAACTAAAAGGTTTCTCCCCTGTGTGGGTTCTATGATGCAGCACTAGTTCTACTTTTCTGGGGAAGCATTTCCCACATTCAGTACAACTAAAAGGTTTCTCCCCTGTGTGGGTTCTATGATGCAGCACTAGTGCTGCTTTTCTGGGGAAGCATTTCCCACATTCAGTACAACTAAAAGGTTTCTCCCCTGTGTGGGTTCTCTCATGCCGCACTAGATGTGCTTTTGTGAGGAAACATTTCCCACATTCAGTACAACTAAAAGGTTTCTCCCCTGTGTGGGTTCTATGATGCTGCACTAGATTTGCTTTCCTGAGGAAACATTTCCCACATTCAGTACAACTAAAAGGTTTCTCCCCTTTGTGGGTTCTATGATGCAGCACTAGTTCTACTTTTCTGGGGAAGCATTTCCCACATTCAGTACAACTAAAAGGTTTCTCCCCTGTGTGGGTTCTATGATGCTGCACTAGATATTTTTTCATGAGGAAACATCTCCCACATTCAGTACAACTAAAAGGTTTCTCCCCTGTGTGGGTTCTAAGATGCTCCACAAGTTGTGAGTTTATGAGGAAAGATTTCTCACACTCAGTGCAGTGAAATATTTTCTCACTCCTGAGAATTTTCTGGTGCATTGTTACGGATTTCTTAAGAGCGAAATTTCTTCCACATTTAGGACTTTTAAAAGACGTAGAAGGCCTCTCTGTTGGGGTAGTTCCTTCTGCTGTCTGGGTTTCCAGGTGGCTTCTTATGCAGTCGCTATGATTGAGACCGTTCTCACACTCTGTACGTGGAAAATGTCTCTCTTGCGTGTGAGAGTTTAGGTGGAGTGCTGGGTGTACCTCGTGTGTGAAAGAGTTTCCCCATTCTTCTCTCTTCTCCTCTCTCTTATTTTCCTGTGTGACCCAGTCACCTGCTGGACATTAAAAGAAGGCACTAATCACATGTTGGGACTATAAAGGTATTTCTGCGTCTCCTGACCCCAAAATCCCTGCTCTGGACTTTTCCCACATCTCTGACCAATCAGCTGTGAATAATGTGACAGAGGAAGAAAGTTAATCTGTTAAATTATTTCACTTCATTTCATGATATCTTGATGACCCATCTTTCATATAAAATAGCAAAGCAATTTGCATTAAATAATTACAATTTACTGGCCAGTATTCAAGGCACCTCCTATATGTAAACAAAGAAATATGACAGCAGATAAAGACCATATGGCCTCTCCCTTCTGCCCTTCCATACCATCTTTGACTCTACTCTCTCTTTCTTTGCAGCATCCTAAAGCTAGCTAAAACCTGTCTCTTCTTTCTCTATAACAACATCAGAAACATTTGTCCCTTCCTTTTTACACACACTACTGAGATCCTCATCCACTACTACTGAACATTTGTATAGCGCTATAAGACATACGCAGCGCTGCACAGACATATGTAAAAGACAGTCCCTGCTCTTCAGAGCTTAAATCTAGTCAGGACAAACACAGTAGCTGTAGACATGGGATACAGCTAGGGGGAATGGTAAGGAAACCCAAAGGAGATCAGGCGACTCAACCTACAAAAGCGGCAGAGAAGAGGTGAGTTTTGAGCCTTAAGTTAAGAAGAGCCACTGAAGGCATCTGAAATGTAGACTTAGGTAGTTTATTCCAGGCATAAGGAGTAGCAAGGTGAAAGAAGCAAAGTCTGGAATTAGCAATTTTGAAGAGAAGGGCACAGATAGAAGAGGTTTGCAAGAGGAGCGGAGATCAAGAGGAGGGGTGTAGGGAATGAAAAATAGAGGAAAGGTAGTGAGGAGCTGCAGAGTGAATGCACTTATAGGTCAGCAGGAGTAGTAGTTTGGCAATGAAGTGACTTGAGAAGAGGGGTAATATGAGCATGATGAGGCAGGTGGAAGATTAGCCACGCAGCAGAGTGTTGAAGAGATTGAAGGGGAGAGAGAGATGATTTAGAGGGAGACCAGCAAGGAGCAAGTTACAGTACTCTAGATGGCAGATGACAAGTGTTTTATTATCCTCAGAGACTGAGAAAAGAGGTAGGGGAGATGAGGGTTAGAGGGAAAATATGAAGCTCAGTTTTGGCCATGTCCAATTTCAAGTGGCGGTGAGACATTCAAGCAGCAATGTCAGAAAGGCAGTCAGAGATCCTGGCCTGGATTGCCAGAGAGATTTCAGGTGTAGAGAGGTAGATTTGGTAGTCATCAGTGTAAAGATGGTACTGAAATCTTTGGGAAGAGATTAGTGCACCAAAGGAATGGGTATAGAGAGAGGAAAGGAGTGTGCCCAAGACAGATCCTTGGGGTACAGCAAGTGAGAGCGGGATAGCAGCAGAGGAGGATCCACCAGAACAAACACTGAAAGAGCGATGGGAGAGATAAGAGGAGAACCAGGACAGTACAGATCCCTTAAAGCCAAGCGAGGACAAGGTATTGAGGAGTCGCAGTAGTAATACTTTGGCGGAAAGATGGGAGAGAGGAGATATGACAGAGATGTTTAAATATCTCCGTGGCATAAATGCTCAGGAGGAGAGCCTCTTTCATTGAAAGCAAGCTCTGCAATGAGCAGACAATTTATTTTATTTATTTATTTAACAAGCTTGTTATACCTCCTTCTCATACAATCAAAGCAGTTTACATTAAAATAAACATTACAGAGAACTCAATGTGTAAACTTAGGAAGGAGAGACGTGCAGGGTTTGCAAAGAAGCAAAACATATACATTGCAATATATGTACAAGAGTTAGATATTCTTTTAGGCATGTCAGATGAGGGGCAAGAACTAGGTATTGTCTCTGAAGTGATCAGTGAAAAGGAAGGTTTTGAGATGTTTTCTGAAGTCCTTTAAGTCCTTGGTTGTCCTGATCTTCTCTAGGAGAGAATTCCAGATGGCGAGTGCCGCTAATGAAAATGCCCTCTTCGTTGGTGTAAGAACTAGGAGTTGACATGGTGTCTCTGTTGCTCTGTCTCTTAGGTCTGCTGTTTAGTTTTGTGCATATCATTTCCTATAGAATTCTGGCTGATGTGTTGTTTCTTATCTTGAAGATAGTCAAGGCAGTTTAGTATCTGGTACGTGAGGTAATTGGTAGCCAATGAAGCTGATATAAGAGCGGTGCTATGTGATCATGTTTGGCGGATCCTGTGATGATGTGGGCAGCCTTGTTCTGGGCTAATTGCAAGGAATGAGTGGTTTGAGTTGAAAGACCTTGAAAAAGGGAGTTACAATAGTCCAGCATTGGGGTTATAACTGCTTGACAGACCGTGCAGAAGTGATCCAGACTGAGGAGGGGTTTTAGTCTTTGGATAATAGTGAGCTTTTGGAATGCATTCCTGGAGGTTCTGTTGATGTGGAGTTGTAAGTTTAGAAAGTGATCAAGGCTTGTCAGGATGGAAAGGGGAATAGACCATGATGTCATCTGCATAAATGGCATAGTTAATTTTGTGCTGCTTGAAGATGCTACACACTGATTGTAAGTAGGAAGGGCAGGCAGGGAAGACCCTTGCAGGACTCCCTATGTTGTGTTGAATGGAGTTGAGGTGTTTTAATAAACTTTGACATTTTGTTGTCTGTCAGTGAGGTAGGATTGGAACCAGTTGAAGGTTGTGCTGTGAAGTCCAATGTTAGTTGGTTTAAGAAGATGCTGTGTGATACAATGTCGAAAGCCAAGGAGATGGCAATAAAGACGAGTAGGAATCCAGTTTTATGTTGTGTATTCTTCTTAGGAGTATGTTGAACAGATGTATGAGGAGGGTCTCAACACTATGGTTAGGACAAAATTCATGTTGGTGTGTATCCAGAGGAGCATACAGGTCAATATGGTCTTGCAGTTGTCTCTGCACCACCTTTTCAATTATTTTGGATAGAAAGGGCAGATTGCAAATAGGATCAGAGCTGTTGCTGAGTTGTTTTTTTTGGATAAGTAGGATGTTAATTTGTTTGAGAGCAGGGGGCATATATCCTTGAGATAGGGATGAGCTTATGGTGTTGTGGATACAGTTTACAACTTTGTCCTTGAATTATTTGATCCACATGACCGGGCAGGGGTCAGAGGGCACTGTAGTGGTGTTTAAGGCAGCGATGGTGTGGAATATTTGCTCCGTAAATCGGTACAATTTGTGTTTGACATTGTGTTCTGCAGTTGAGGTGTTGGAGGTGTTTAGCAGTGAAGTTCTTAAGGGTGGTTTGTTCTTGTTGATGAAATCTGCAAAGATCTGGGGATGGATAGTGGCTTTTTTGTGGGATGTAGTCTTCATGAGGGTGTGGACAATTTCAAATAGCTTTTGAGACTTGTTGCTGACTTTTAAGATAAGGTTTGTGTTGTATTCTCATTTGTGCTTGTTGATCAGATCATTGTAGTCTCTTTGCATTTTCTGGTATTGAAGAAGGGGGGCTTGTGACCAGTCATGTTTCCGTTTATGCTCTAGCTGCCAAATATTTTGTTTCTTTTCTCTTATTGCGTCAGAATACCACAGGGCAGATTTGGATCTTTATTCTCTGTTTCCAAGATTTGGGTGTAAGGAGGCTTCACTGCTGCATTGATGGTGGAGTTCCAGATTTTAATTGCCTCATCCATATCTGAAAAGTCCTGAGGGAGGCTAGGAAGGATATCTTTGAGGAATTGGTCTTGGTTATATCCTTTAAATCTTCTTTCAGAGTGGGGTATTCTCTATGATTTTCCTTGTTGGGGGAGGTCAGTCTTGAAGTGTATAGCATGGTGATCTGACCAGGGTATTGGTAGGGCAAGAGGGGTCGTTATGCTGTACTGTGAATGAATGATCTTTGGGATAAAGATGAGGTCCAGAGTAGAGCCTGAACGGTGAGAGAGTACCTTGAGGATTTGGCAGAAGCTATGTGATTCCATTATCTTGTGAAAGTAGCTTCTCCTCTGCTAGGTGCGAAGCTCAGGTTTAGGTTGCCAAGTAGTATAAGCAGCTTATGAGGAGAGCTGACAAAACATATGGCTTCGAGGATGTTGGATGTCTCATCCGCGGGAGCATTTGGGGCTCTGTAGGTAAGGTAAATGGCTAGATGTCTATTTTCTATCGTGATTAACTCACAGTGTTTGTGGATTACAGATTAGGATATTTTAAATTTAAGGCCAATTCGCACAAGGATAAGTACCCCACCACCTCTCTTATGGGTGTGCGGGCAGTTGAAGGCAGTATGAGATCGTGGAGTGATCTCAGATAGAATGACCAGGTCAGGGCTTTATAGCCAGGATTTGGTGATGCAGAGGATGTCAGTCTGGGTGATATAGAACATAGTCTATGATGGTGTTTGTCTTGTATCTGATGGGCCTAGCATTGATTAGCCCAATGTTAATAGGAGTGATTAGAGTGTGCAGGTGTGGTAATAAGCTGTGTGAGTGTTGGTTTGAATTCTTATTAATCTGGGGGTTCATCTGTTGACATGCTTATGGGGATTCCTCCATATGTGTGGGTGGCAAGTGTAATGGGGAAGAGACGTCCTTTGCCATGCAAACAGAGGAATCTGAGAGAAGTAGGTCAGTTTCTGACAGGAAGGCAAAGCACATGACTCCCAGTTGCCAGAAGCAACATAAACAAACCCAGCCATGAGTGCAGCAGCCCCGCCCAGCTAGCAAACAATCCCCATCTCCTGAGCCTAATAGATTTCACCTGAGTGGGGGAAGGGCTAAGTTAGCTCCAAACCAGGCATATAAGAAACGCTCCTGAGAGTTTGAGAGAGAGCTTGGAGAGACTGAGATTGAACAGAGTGAGCTTGGACAGAACCAGCGAGAGACGCAGAGTGAGAAACAGCGTCAGAGTAAGCTGAAGTCTGAGACCGAGCATCAGATTGAGAGAGAACAGCTGAAGCGTCAGTCTGGGAAGCAGACTGAGATTCAGAAGCAACGTGTGTTTCAGAGTGGAAGGAAGCACGAGAGAAAGCACGTGTGTGACTCAGAGGATTGTGAGTCTGGGAGTGAGTCTGATAGAGAACTAAAGAAGGTAACCAGCAGGAGTAACTGGAGAAGCAGAGCCCAGAGGTCCTGTGGAAAGAGCCCCAGGCCGGTGTCCTATTGGGAAGGCAGCCAGAGGGAAACGTTACCGGAGAAGCTATCCTGGAAGCACTTGCAAGCCCCAGGCAGTGAAAGGTATTCTCTGGAGGATATCTGCATGTCAGAGGAAGAGGGTGAAAAGCCAAAACCCAGAGGAAAACCTCTAAGGTTTAAACCCCTTGCTGACCAGGCTGTGCACAGACTTTCCCCTGTCTCAAAGCCAGAAGGTAGGCTATCTAAATACTTTAAGGATAAAAGTATTTATAAGAAGTTCTCTTGTGAAAACCCTGAAGGGTGGGACTCTCCTCTCTGCTATTCTGATATATGTGGTAATACTGAACCCTATCTGACAGAGGGCTGGTTAGAGAAGCCCCGGGAACAGATAGAGGGTGGAAGTTTGAAAACGTTGCATAATAAACTGAAGCTTTACCTACCGGAAAATCAGCATGAGAAAATGCTGATTGACCCTGATATTGAGGAAGTATCAGATGACCAAATGGACTGTACTTTAATGATTACAGATGATATAACTTCTCTGTGCTGAGCCAGGTGATTCATGAAAGCCGTTTGAACTGGCAGTTAAAGAGCACAGGATTTTTCCTTTGTTGTGCAAAGTGCCTCTATGCTGTGAATACTGTGGAACTTTGGATTTTCTGTTGAGAAGCTGTTTTGTTCTTTACTTATTTTGTGCCAGAGTGTATGGCCTTTTTTGTCCTCAGTTCTTTTGTGTTTAAGTCCGCCCGGAAGGGGAAATAAAAATCCTGTCATTGCCTGTACCACTCACACCACAACTGCTTCTTATTGAAAGGGAAAAATACTACAGCTCCCAAGAAGCAATGCATGCCTAAAGCATTGCTCAACTCATTCAATAAGGGTCGCCAGGCAGTCCAACCCCGTACGCCCAGGCTGCGGGCCGACTACTGGTGACACAAGGTATGTGTAGTAGGGGAGGTTGTAGGGCTGTTGTGGGTATGTTTATGGTATAGGTAGCTGCTGACAAGTGGCAGAGTAGGATCCAGATGAGAAGAAGAGAAAACAATACTTGGTTGGCTAGCAACTTTGGATTCTGTGGCATTATAGCAGTTTTATGCTTTTTGGTAGAATCATAGGGGGGTAGGGGTGGGACTCTTTCAGCAGTGAGTTCCATTTCTGATGAGTGGTATTTACAGTTTGTCATTTTCTTGCTGAAAGTGTGTCATGATACAATCCGAAGTGTCTAGGAGATGTGTGGGGTGAGAGTTGTCTGTTTGTGAGTAGTCCTGATAGGAGTGAGGTCAGCAGCGAGGTCTTCGAGTTTGTTGAGGTTTTTCGAGGTTGTTGGGCTTAGTGTTGTCAGCTTTTTGTTTGGGTTGAGCTGATTTTTGCATACCTGACTGCGTTCCCCGCCTAAGGGCCATGCCAAACGGCACATGCCCACCAGGCACGGGCGCACTTGATGGCACTTCTTTTTTAAAGTTGCTGTAGTGGGCCCTGATTTGCTTTGAGATGGAGAGCAGGAGGGGTTTCAGCTTCCCTCTCTCTTTCCTGATGACGAACGGGCTCTGGGTCTGAGGGTGCAGTTCTGTAGCGCCTGATGGATAAGGGTGAAAGGGGATAGACTCTGAAGTAATATGCGGAAATATTTCTTTATGTAAAGAGTAGAGGATGCGTGGAATAGTCTTCCAGTGGATGTAATAGAGATTAGGTCAGTATCTGAATTCAAGAAAGCAGGGGATAAAGCAGGGGACAAACACAGAGGTGCTGCTGAGAAAAATATACATGAGCACAACAGGAAGCAATGTAGAGTGAAACTGACTTAAGATATGATGGACTATTTTATTTTTTAAGTACTGTACAAGTATATCCCTGACGGGATGAAGTTATAGGAACCATCTATATATGTATGGTGTAAGGTAGGACACTCCCTGTGGGAGCCTTGAACCCAGTACCCCAGGGTTTACCGACTCATCCTCCACTCCGCTCTGCAGGTTCTGTATCTAGAGTTGAATTATTGATGATTTATAAAATACTGCTTATGGTACCTGATGGGTACTGGGTGTTAATATGTCTGGAAATTGCTATGTGAGCACATTTTCTGGACGTGTCCTATCTCTGGAACCTGGAAGAATGGTAGATACAGTACAATAGATCAGCTCTACTGTCTGCTAGAAATGTAGATACAGTCGTACAGTCCTTACCCAGGGAGATCAGAGTCTCATAATTCTCCTTCATCACCTCCCTGTAAAGCTCCTTCTGCCCTTCATCTAAATACTCCCACTCCTCCTGGGAAAAAGAGACAGCGATGTCCTCAAACGTCACCTGCATCTGAAACACAAACCAGAAACACACTCAGGGACACTTGGAGGTGCTCAGAGTACATTAAATGTTGGCTGGCTTTGTTCTCCTCCCCTAGAAATCCAAGGGAGCTCTGCATTTAAAACTTGTAGGAACAGACCCAGAAGCTATTACTGGTCTCCAGAGCACCGGGGGTGGAAGCACATTGAGTGAATCTCTCTGGCTAAGTTTTTATAATTTTTCTTTTGCATTCTTTGAATAGTTTTAGCTGCCTGTACCTCGTCGGTCATTTGGAATTACTGTAATTGCCCTTCTTTACTTACTGCCTGTGTTTAACATAGTAATATAATATATGATGGCAAAGACCAGCATGGCTCATCTAGCCTGCCCGGCAAGGTGGCTAGACTCGGTGCACCTGCCGCTCCATGCAGGTCATACCTCCACATGCTTTTGTTTAGGGGTGTACCAACCACTGTGTGTAAGTCACCCCTATTTATTGTGTCTGTCCTATGCCATTTTGAATTCTGTCACTGTATTTGCACCCACCGCATCCATTGGGAGGGGATTTCAAACATAGGAATTACCTACCTTTAATTTTAAAAAAAACCCCTCAAATTTTCAGCCTGATCTAGAAAAATAGCTTTAAAAGAATATGTTTTGCCTGTATTGTCTCTGCTCTAGTAGGTAACAGCTGCCCTGCAGAGTCACTGGCTTAGGAACTCATACTCGTAACTTACTGTCACTTATTTCTCTCCATCCCTCCCCTCACCCACCCACCCCAGGGCTGGATGTTCTTAGTCACCCCAAGACACACAGTCGCTTGTCATAACTTTAGAGGAAAGCACTTCTCTGTTGCTTTTTCATCTGACAACTGCCCCATATTTGACACACTAATCAAAGTTATTTTTAATCAGTACAATAGTTGTGGTGCTTTAATCCTCAGGAAAACAATTTGGAGCCTTTGAGCTTGTCCTCTCCATCATAAGCTATCTGCTATAGAAAAATAATTGATTCAACTGAGGGAAGACTTAGCTGCAATGAAACAAACCTCCCCCAAGATACAGCTTGCAAATAATCCATGCAACTCCCTCAAAAAATCCAGTAATGCAAGAATAGATGGATGATAGTGGTTCTGGCCAGTTATGATCCATTACACAGAGCCACCAACTTCACCTCGAGATAGCCTTGGTAAAGTAGGATTCTGCATTAATGGAAAATGAGGTGGCATTAGACAAGAAAGTCGACATCAGTTTACAGACATCTGAACCATATAGACAAAGAGAGGGACTTACCTCAGTGATCATTTATATCAGCCCTTTTATTTAACATTTATCTACAGCCAATCTGTAGTATCTTCCATAAGTTTAAAGTGGATTATCACATCTATGCGGATGATATAGCATTATATTTCCCATTTGAAATTGCAAGCCTTAACCTCCATCTGATAATGTCCTGATTCAGTGAATTGTCAAAGTGGCTTAATTCCCATAATCTGCTGATTAATTTAAAGAAAACTGAGATACTATAGGGTCAGGCATGTCCAAAAAGTAGATCGTGATCTACCTGTAGATTGTGGAGGGGTCAGAGGTAGATCGCCAGCCCCACTTGGCTCCATCTCTCCAGCAGCTCGCCCCGTTGCTAGGAGAGAGCTCGTACCGGCAGGTCGTCTGTCAAGGGCTTGCCGCTGCTGCTGATCCTTTGCCTGTCTTTTTCCCTGTTTGCGGGAATCTTGCCTGCGGGTGTATTGGGGTTCTTGTTGTTTATGTGCCAATAGTTTGTGGGTACCCCATGGGGCCGCCGCCCGTGCCCTGTGACGAGACGTCACAGGCCCGGCGTCATACCTGGTCTCCTGCCTCTCAGAATCACCCATTCCTGTCCCCGTCCCAACACCCCTTAGAAGTGTGCTATATACCGGGCGATATTCATTCTCCCAGGCTTTACATGAATACACTTACCGTATTAGTTGTGTCATGTGCTGGTCGTTGGTCGCTTTATAGTTTGCTTTCATTAAATGTTTTTGGGCAAACACAACAAAGTGTCGAGAATTTGGTGATTTTGGTGGGCTTTTCCAATTTTATTCTAACTTGCCTATGCCTTACCTTCGAATTGGTTCAAACCACTGTGACTTTTGCTTGCCTCTGCAATTTTATTTTGCCTAGCTTTTGCGTTGATTTTACACTGTGTGCAGAATTTATTAAATTGTATGTGGTGGTATTTGAACTTGTTTGGCGGTATTTGATTTTATCTGGTTTGCTGGACAGGTGTTTGAGTTTTTTTGATGATTGTTTGGTGGTATTTGATTATCGGTGCCAGTTTGATGAATTCTTATTTTTACTTTTAGAACTGCATGTGTGGTTTTGGCTCCAGTCCTTGTATTGCCCATCATCCATAGGTTTTCAGTTCCTGTTGATCTTTAATACTTTGGGACAGTGACAGTTTTGGACCAGATTCTGCCAGATTAATTTAAAGAAAATGGAGGTAACCAGGAACCATGACTTTAAACCTCCCTCAACTTTACACCTAAAACTAGCTCTTTTACAGGTAAAGAATGAGGTGAAATTCCTTGGGATTACTCTAGATCAATCTCTTAGCATAACCATCAATATAAAATTAACCCCAGATAAGATCTATTACAAACTAAAGATGATTCAGCAATTGAGACCACTGCTATCAAGCTATAACTTTTGGTGTGTCATTCAGGAAATAATCACCCCACACTTTGATTATTGCAACAGCATTATCCAGGGTCTCTCCAAACAGGCAATAAGCCAGTTACAGATAGCCCAACATGTGGCTGCTCAAATTATTTGGAAAGTTAATAGAACTGAAAATATCGCACCTATATTATATGAATTACACTGGCTGCCAATTTATAGCCATATAAAATACAAATTACTCATGATCACATTCAAACTTCTAAAGAATATAGCTCCATCATATCTCAACTCTCAACACCCTCATAGTCCCCACAGACTTCCACAAGGTTTTGTAATTATATATTTATTGACTTCCACAAGGTCAACCACTTGATGAGAAACACAGCCTTTACATACACTGCACCTGTGAACTGGAACTCCCTCCCTGATAACCTCAGATCCATTAATGATCTCTCCACATTTCATAAGGCCCTTAAAACCCATTTCTTCGCTCAGCACTTTGCAACGCACAGGACCAAGTCAAGGTCTACCCAACCTAGCCTTCCCGTCCATGCATTCCAATACAGTTGACAAATCTTGAGCTTAGCAAATATGTTGGGAATGGAATTATTTTTGTAAATATGTTATTTAAATATGCCACTGCATAAAGTTGATATTGAATTAGACGAAAAATCTGTATATAATTCTAACATCTCACTCTGTTATAATTATGTTCAATGTAAGAGGTTTTGTTGTCTGGAATCCGCTTTGATTTCTGGAAAAGGCAGTATAAAAAAAATCTTTAAATAAAATAAAATAAATAAATGAATAATAATAAAAAATCCAGCAATTCAAGAATAAATGGGTTCAGGCAGGTTACAACACTATACACTGAGACACTCACTCCACCTCGAGATATCCTTTTCTAATACCTTCTCTGCCTTGGTAAATGAGGATTATCCATTAATGTAAACTGAGGTGTGGTCTTAGACAAGAAGATTGACATACAGTGTAAGAGAAATGTCCCGGGTGTTGTCAAAGTATTTCAAAACAGAAAACTGATAATACTAGGTGATTCCATTATCAAAGGCGTTAATTTCAGGAACTCCGTTCCAGGGTCAGAAGGTAAGAAAAAGCCTTCCAGAGTCTTCAGTCAGTAAGAATAAGAACCAGCTTGTTAGAATAGTCCCAAAGGAAAGTAAGAGGTTTAAAACTGATGTTGTTATCCATCTTGAAACACATGATATGTCCAGAACAGTATCTCTACAATACAAAGATACTTCCAAATTTAGGAAAAATAATGGAAAGGCAGTACAATTACAGCTACAGGACTTCATAACACTTCTGCCCCCTTGGACCTGCAACAACATGAGTTTAGACCAAATTGCAATGTGCAAACACTGCTCACCTCTCTCATAAACACTCTGGGGGTCATTCTGTCCCATGAATAGCAGGAATGTCTATCCCAGCTGTTTGCTCCCCTGCTGGCCCCAGCAAAAGCGTTTTTGTACCAACAACGTGTTTTACAGGGAGGCTTAGATGTGGGTGTAAAGGGGCGTCACTGAAGCGGAGCGAGGGTGGGCAGTGGGCGGTCTGCAACTCTGAAGATCGGCTGACAGAAATAGCAATAAACAGCACCCCCCTCTCCTGGTTCCAGTTTTACGTGACAACATGCGCAGCAAGTTAACATAAGGGACAAAACTTCCAAACCATCTAAGTGACATACCCCAAGGTTCCTTCCTGTACATACAACCAATTTGCAAACTCATTCAGAGCCACAACATAAATTACCACTTCTACACCAATGACCTAATGCTATATGCCCCCTTCAACACCAAGAATTCAGAATATTCACCAATAAAATCATTCCGGAAGGCAGTCATAGTTGGGTTAAAAGACTACAACCTAATAATCAACTGTGACAAGACCAAGGTCCTGATCATCAAGCAGAGAGATATCCTACTCACTGCCGAAACTTTCAAGGTCAATGACAGGAAGTGAAATACCTTGGCGTCACGTTAGACTAGTGACTGAATCTGAAAGCGCACATTAAGAAAATGACAACCACTGCAAACTACAAATTGAAGATCCTCCAGAACCTCCATCCTCTACTGGACCACAACCACTTCAGGACAGTATGCCAAGCCATTATCACCTCACTCTTGGATTACTGCAATTTGATTTTACAAGGGATCCACCAGAACAAACACTGAAAGAACGATGAGAGAAATAAGAAAAGAACCATGATAGCACAGAGCCCTTAAAAGCAAGTGAAGACAAGGTATCAAGGAGAAGGTTGTGGTCAATAGTTTCAAAAGCAGCAGAAAGGTCAGGAAGGATGAGGACTGAGTAAAGGCCCTTGGATTTTGCCAGGAACAGGTCACTGGAGACTTTGGCAAGAGCCGTTTCAGTAGAATGTGAGTAAAGGACGAAAGCCAGATTGTAGAGGATCCAGAAGGGCTTGAGAGAAAATTGAGGTGATGATGGTGAACTGCACATTCATGCAGCTTAGAAATGAAGGGAAGGAGGGAGATGGGTCGATAGGTCAGGTTGGTCTAGTGAGGGTATCTTGAAGAGAGGAATGACCACAGCATACTTGAAGGCTACAGAGAAAGTTGCAGTGGAGAGGGATAGGTTGAGAATATGAGAGATGGAAGGGACTATAGTAGAGGAGATGGAGCTATGGAGATGGGTGGGAAGAGGATTAGAGGAGCAGGTAGTGAGTTTGGATGAGGAAAGGAGGAGTGTGGTTTTCTCCTCAGGGGTCATAGAAAAGGAAGAAAGGGTAGCAGAGGTAGGGGGGAAAGTTGGGAGTGAAGAAGGGGAGGAGGGGAAGTAGCTGACCTCCTAGGGAATTGGAGTGTGATCCTGTGGAGTTTGGAAGTAGTCAGCCAGGGTCATGCAGAAAGGGAGGAAGGAATCAGAGGTGGAGGCTCCTTCAGGAGAGAGTTGTAAAGAGTCGGCGAGGGTCAGAGGCAAGAGAGTTAGTCAGATGGACATAATAGCCTTGTTTGGTGAGTGCTATGGCTGACTACAAAGACAAACCTGAATTTGAAGTTTAGAAAGTCCACAAGGGTGCGGAATTTCAGCCAAACCCGCTCAGCTGAATGGGCGCAATAATGTAGTGTCACCCGCAGCCCCCCCTAGTGGCGGCGTAGTTTTCCACAGAATGGCTGGGGGACACAAGATTGTGATGAATGGGGTTGGACAGGTGCGAGGGTCAAGGGTGGCAGTCCCTTGTGCCGGCCTCGTAACCAACTTCCCAAAGAGAAACAAGTCCGCACGAAAATGGAGGGAAAATGAAAAGGCTTTATTTCCCCTTTTTGCACAAATGGTTCAAAACAGGATAAACGGATTGGATGGTATCACAACTGAACAAGTCCCTTGCATCAGGTTTAAACCATAAATGAAAAAGACCAAAGTAATGACTGTTAACTTCACAGTAGCTTAAGGCAACACAATATACTGCATTCATTTATTCATTCATAGAGCTAGGGATAAACTCCAGATTCTCTGCTGTGCAGTATGTGCATTCCATCGACTGGTCAGACTCTTCGCCTGCAGATTCCACTTGCATGAATTCTACCTCTGACAGTTCTGAATCCGATGTCTCCACACAACTATACTCTGGCTTTTTAAAAGCTTGCTGTACTGTTTTCCAGTGTCTGGCAGATAGCTTAGGGCGTCGGTTTCTGGCCACTGGATAAAACAAAGGCTCCTCTTCAGTTAGAGTTTTAAAAGCCTGTTCAGCGCAATGCTTAGCATTTACAGTCCTCTTTTTAGACCAATTGTTTTCAAGCTTTGGCTTATAAGTATCTCGATTACAATGAGAAGCTTCCTTCCACTGTCCTTTTCTTATATTAGGATTATGTAGACAATTACAAGTAATAAAAGTTTTACCTTTAAGTTTTCTCCTTTCCTTCTCTGAGAAGGCTTGAGGCCTACCCCAGTCGGCTTCTAGCTTAGCATGGTCCAGGTTCTCCAAGGGTATCTCTCCTTCCTTAGTATAGGGAAGAATCTCTCTGTTCCAAGGCTGCAGCTGTTGCCATCTGCCAGATATTTGCTTACAGTTTGTTTCGTTGCCTCGTAGCCCAGCTCCTTCAGCTTTTCTGTGCACACCGGTTCTTTGTGTTCTCCACTTGTCTTCAAGGCCAGCACTCTCTTTGCCTCTCAGGCCTGCTTTCTCTCTGCCTTTCGAGTCTGCTCTTTCTTTGGCTTTTGGGTCTCCTTCCTCCCCTGATTCAGACCTGTCTCTGTTTAAATCCAAACTGACTGGGCCTAAGTCCTGCCCATAGAGGCGTGGTTCTTCAGACTCTGTACTGACTCTCGTGCTCCCTCTAGGTGGATCCTCAGGACATTGCAGGCTATACCTGTCTTTTCCTGGATTTAAAACTTTTTTTCTCTCTGCAAGAGGGTCCGCCGCATCACAGTAGGTAGCGGGTAGTGGAGGACAGCCAAGGGTGGGGTACAGTACTCTTCACAGGACTTGGCATGGGTGGAGCAAGAGCAGAGGAGAGTACAGTGTTATAGGAAACTATTGCCTCATTAACAGACTCAGATGACATAGTGGAGGAAAGTGGCGATGAGACCATGGAGGAGAGGTTCAACGGGTCATTAGCATGCAGATCTCTAAAGAGGTTGGAGGAGACAGAGTGAGGTTGAGGTGGCAGGTGATTAAGAGTGAAGCTTAGCAGGTGATGTTCTGATAAGGGAAGAATTGAGATAGGGCCGTTTGAGGGTAAGCAATTAGAGAAGAATACAAGGTTAAGGCAGTGACCTTGCTGTGGAGTGGGGGCAGTACAGCAAAGCTGGAGGTTGAATGATGAGGTAAGGGAAAGGAGCTTCAAGCATAAGGGTCAGAGGGGTGAGCAACATGAATGTTACATCCCTGAGAATAAGGGAGGGGGAAGATGAATCCAGAAAGAAAGAAAGACATGAATCAAAGTCAGAGAGAAAGGTAGAAGCGGACCTGTCAGGGGGTTGATAAATAGCAGGTAATCGGAGGGGAAGTGGTGTAAAAAGCTGGACCAAGTGGACTTCAGAGGAGGGAAAGGAGTGAGATTGAGGCAGCAGGAGGGGTTGAAATTGACAGGAAGGCGAAAGTAGAAGCCTAATACCAAAACCACGGCCAGTGGGATGAGGTGTGTGGGAGAATTGAAATCCACCATGACAGAGAGTAGCAAATAAAGCCCTGTCTTCTGGGAGGAGCCAGGTCTCAGTTAGAGCAAGGAGATAGAGAGCATTAGAGATAAAGAGATCATGAGTGAAGGCAAGTTTATTTGAAATGGAGTGTGCATTCCAAAAGGTACATGACAAAGGGAGAGAGGTGGGGGAGAGGGGAGGGATATGAATAAGATTTGAGATGTTGCGTGATGATCTGTTCAATAAGTGTGACAAATGTTTGGGGGCCCAGGGTTGGGGTTGATATCTCTGGAAGAGAGAAGGAGAAGGAGTAGAAGAGTGCGGGACAGAGAGGAGACTGCCTGGTGGTAACGAGTGTGAGATTGTTTTAGCGAGAGAGAGGAGATGACTGAAATAGGGGGAGAAAGTGGTGAAATCCAAGAGCTGATAATAGGGTAGATGACAAGATGCGGGGAGTGAGGATGGTAAAGGGGAGATGAGGGGGTGGGCTTGATGGTGTTGGTAGGAGGGGAGACAATTAGGGAGTATGAGGAGTAGGACGAGAAAGTGATGAGGAGCCAGAAAAGAGAGAGATGGAGAACAGAACTCAGAAGAAATAAAAGGATAGGTGGCAGAAATTGCAGGGGATAAGATGCACATGTGAGCGATCGTGGTAAGAAGCACAAGGCAGCTATAAGAGATTTTCAGCCATGGGTTGGGATAATAAGGAAGAGGAGAGAGAGAGCTGAGCAAGATCACAAACAAAAATACTGAAAAGTAAGGCACCCTAGCAATGCTAAGATAAATAACATATACAGGCAAACAGACCTTCCAAGCAAGCATTTAGCAAAAGCCAGAACCTAGCCAGAAGCCCTGCAGCCATTCTCCTGCCCCCCTCCATAGCACCAGCTCCAGCCCTGGCTCCCTCCCACCCTGCCCAGACCCCTGAGGGTAGCTTTGGCTTTTGCTGGATCAGTGCTGGAGTTTGGCTTCTCTTCTAATAGTGGAAGAGGGATGAGGTTCTATCACTGAAGCCCGTGGAGGTCGTTTGAGGAAGAATGGTTGCCCGTCCCAGCAAAGAGAGAGGAAACATTAACCACATTTAGAGCCTGGAACAAGAACCAGATGTTTCCAGAGGCTTGTACATAATCCCTGAGTTTGTTGTTGTTAAGTGCTGTCGAGTCAGCGTCCACTCACGGCAACCCTCTGGGTAGTTTTCCTAACAATATTCGGTGGCTCATAGTTGATAAAGTGGCATCCATATTTGCTCTTATTCCTCATCTGCATTGACTTTCTACAGATACTCATAGTTTATGCAGAGAAAACTGTTGCAGAATGCACCAACAGGCAATTTTACTACTACTCAATCTGATCAAGGACACCAAAAAAACCAAATCAAGCTTCGTACTCCATTCCACATGACCTCATAATTCAGCACCTACAAACTCTTGAATTAGCAGACACACTCCTCAGATGGTTCAAGTCCTACTTACAGGCCACAAACTGCAAGTAAGAATAGACCTGAGAAGATGAGAGTGCTGAATGAATCTCTGTCTGCTTTCCCAGAATCCTCTCTGAAAACTCCATCTTGAAATGAGTGAATGAAAGCAGTGTCTCTGTATCTCTGTGTGTGTATGTTGTTTACCTTTTAAACTGCTGACAAGACCAAATGCAGACATAATGCTTTAGCCATGAGTACATATAAACCAGAAAAAGAAATGATTTGGGTGAGGTTAAAGGAGATGAGACATAGAAATAAGACCCTGCAAAGAACCATACAACAAGAGAAAAAGAAAGGAATGTATTTCCAAGGTTGTTGTAAGGAATAACCATATAAGGGAAAAGGGACAAATAGGTTAAAGAGAAAAAACTATGACGTGAATGTATAAAATAGTGCTTTGTAGAATGTAAAGTGGGCAGATAGTAATGAGTTCTGTATCGAGTGATGTAATTTTCTGCCTCACAGATTTATATTTGCTGCAGACCTGTGTATTCTAGTTCAATAAATTAGATTGATTTTTACTTATAAGTTGTCCTGTCTTACAAATTTATACAGAAATCATAAGGATGGGATGTTGGGGTGCCACACAGCACTAAGGCACAAAAGAAAATAGCCCCAATAGGCCATATAAATTCCAACCTATATCATACAAAGCCCCAATAGACCAAACAAATACCACCCCAATCTCAAGGAATCCCACAAGGCTCAATCCTCTCATCATTACTATTTAACATCTTCGTACAACCAGTATGCTCTATAATAAAGACTTGCAATATCCTATACCATATCTACGCCGATGAATGTAATGATATACACATCTATCAACACATCAAATCCAGACATCTTACCCATAACAACCTGTTTCTCCATTGTCTGCAACTGGCTCAAAATACACAATTTGAACACAGACCTCAAGACGACAGAGGCCATGTCCATCACAACAGACATTGGCTTCAAACCACCATCTTCCATAGCTATTGATGGCACTCAAATCCAAGTGAAATAAGATATACGATAACTTGGAGTCATACTGGACCAACGCCTCATTTTCTCAGCACATGTACAAAATCTTACTCTTAGCATTTACTTCAAGCTCAAAATGATCAAACATCTCAAACATTTACTGACCGAACATGACTTGCATTCAGTCCTTCAAGCAACCATTGTCCTCCAGTTCGACTACTGTAATATTATCTTTCAAGGCATTCCAAACTCAAGCAGTTCTGCAAGAGTACCGTGTATGGTGGGTGTGCCACCAGAGCTTGGAGCTCGCTTATCCTTCTGGCTGAGGTGATAGCTATTAGGAATAGCGTCTTCCAGGAAACATACTTGAGTTCTGCAGTGTGTAAGGGTTCAAACGGTGGCTGCAAGAGCTCATTCAGGACTGTGTTGAGGTCTCAGAGGGGTACGGGGGCTCGGATGAGTGGGAAAAAGTTGTTTAGCCCTCTCATGAACTTTGCGACCAGTGGGAGCTTGGCAATGGTGTCACCCTGTTCGTAGGCATGGAAGGCAGCAATAGCTGATAGGTGCACCCTAATGGATTGAGTCTTCAGCTGCTGTGAAGGAGTGAGGTGAGGTATTGCAGGATCCTTGGGGCTGGGCAGGAGAAATGATCAAGATGCTGGGTTGAGCACCACGAGGTGAAGCGCTTCCATTTCAATCCATATGATTTCCGAGTGGATGGTCGCCGGGAAGTGAGGATCACCTCTTGGACCTGTGTGGGGAGATCGAATGAGGATAGTGCTACCCTTTCAGCTTCCAAGCAGTGAGCACTAGAGTCTAGAAGTACTGGAGAGATGCAGGTTCCCCTTCTCTGGAGACGAGATCTTCGCGCAGGTGAAGTTTCAGTGGTGCTTCGAGGGCCAGGTGTTGGAGGTATGAGAACCACATCTGGCTTGGCCAGTAGGGTACAATGAGAATGGCTTGTGCCTTGTCCGATATGATCCATTGGATGGTCATTAGGATGAGAGGTAGGGGTTGGAATGCATACACTGGTGACCACTCACCACACGACACGGCGAAGGCATCCGAGGCGACGCTGAGCAGAAGTGGTCACATTTTGTGTTGGTCTCTGAGGCTGATAGGTCAATTTGCGATTGTCCCCACCTCTTGAAGAGTGACCTCGTGATGTGGTGGTTGAAGGACCATTCTTGTGCGTCTATTTGTCGGCTGAGTTTTTCTGCCAACTGATTCTGTGTTCCCAAGAGGTAGGAGGCCTGAGGGAGACAATGTTTGGCCTGTGCAAATTTCCAGAGCTGTAGGGCTTCCTTGCACAGTTTACTGGAGCCGGTCCCTCCCTGTTTATTTATGTAGAACATGGCCACCTGATTGTCTGTCTGTAAGAGGACTGTCTTTCCCCAGATCAGGGTCTGGAAGGTCCTGAGTGTGAGACTTAATGCTCTGAGTTCCAGTAGGTTGATATGCAGACTGCGCTCCCCCTGGCTCCAGGTTCCTTCGGCACAGAGCTGACCACAGTGGGACCCCCACCCTAATAGGGAGGCATCCGAGATGATGACTATCTGATGTTGGGATAGTTGTAGGGGCCGGCCGCCCATGAGGTTCAGCGGGTTGGACCACCAGGCTAGGGATTTTTGCACAGCTGCATCCAGGGGAATTACCGTTGACAGCAGTTGTGAGTGTTGGTTCCAGTGGACACGCAGATGCCATTCTATCATGCAGATGTGTAGTCTTGTCAGAGGTATTACCTGCATGTTTGCCGCCATGTGACCCAGGAGGCGGATAAGAGTTCTTGCTGATGTCGATTCGAACGACAAAATGTGTCGAGAGAGGTAGATGATAGTTTCCCACTGGGGTGGGGGAAGGAAGGCTTTCACCACAGTCGTGTCTATATTTTTATTTTATTTTTTTTTATACATTTTTCTATACCGCCTCTTCCAGAGATCAGAGGCGGTTAACAAATAACAAAACGTTAATAATAGCAAGCTATTATTATTTTTACAAAGAACAATTGAAGGACATCTTAACTATTTAACTCTATTGATGCCTCAATGAATTCCAGCTGTTGAGAGGGGTGAAATTTTGACTTCTGGAGGTTTACTAGGAACCTCAGCAGCGAGAGAGTGTGGATGGTCTCTTGTATGGCGGCTTCTGTGTCTTGAGGGGACTGGCCATAAATCAGCCAGTCATCCAGGTACGGAAAAACATAGATGTCCTGCTTCCTCAGGTGTGCGGCAATGACAGCCATGCATTTTGTGAAGGAAAGTCCAAATGGCAGTAACCTATACTAGTAATGCTTGTCCTGGATCTGGAAGCAGAGGAACCTCCGGTGAGACACATGGATGGGAATGTGAGTGTAAGCGTTGATCAGGTCCAGGGACGTGAGCCATTCTCCCGGCTGGATGATGGGGAGGATGGAACCCAGGGAGTAAATTCTGAATTTCTCTTTGAAGATGAGTTTGTTGAGATACTGGAGGTCCAGAATGGGGCGGAACCCACCCAATTTCTTGGGAACCAGAAAACATCTGGAGTAGATGCCTGTAAAGTGCTCCTGGGAGGGTACTGGTTCTATAGCTCTGGCTGCTAGCAGGGAGTGAATGGCCTTGTTAAAATCGAGGACTGAAGCTGCTAAGAAGTTGTTTTGTGGCAGCTTGTGTTGGAAGGAGGTCGAGGTGAACCTTAAGCTGTAGCCTTCCTTTATGATGTGTAGGACACATCTGTCCATGGTGATGGATTCCCATGCCTTTCTGAAGGTGGATATGCATCATCCAGTGGGTGGTGGAGAAGGCAAACTGTCTGCCGGGTTAGACTTAAGTTGTTTCCGATCTCGCTGGTGAGGCTTGTTGAAGTATGGATTTTGATGGGTCTGTTGTTTGTATCGAGGTGCTTGCCACTTTTGGTAGGAGCTGTAGGAGGGGTAGCGCTTAGCTGTTGAGTAGGATTTATGGTAAGATCCTTTTCAGTTGGTAGCTGAGGAATGTTCGCGGTGTGGCATCTTTCACTTTATCAATGAACAAGGAGTCTCTCAGACAGGGTGCATCCGCAATGTGATCGTGGGTATCGTCCCAGAGTCCGGAGGTGCGTAGCCATGCTAATCGGCGAGCTGAAATAACTGTCCCTGCTGTGTGTGCGACGGTGTCAAAGGAGTCGAAAGCTGCTCTGATCTGATGTTTAGCGCATTCGAGCAGGTCTGTCAGGGCTTTGGTCACAGATATCTGCATCTCTTCCGAGAGGGATGATGTTATAGATTTGAGGACCTGTATGATGATATCTTGATAGAGGGTTTGATGGAGCTGATGTGCTGCTACCTTTGCGGAAAGCATTGCTCCCTGGAAGACTTTCTTTCTGACCTCATCCAGGAGTTTGAGGTCCTTTCCTGGTGGGCAGTTGGTGTGGTTGCGAGCAGATTTGACCCGCTTGAGGGCGGACTCCACAACGAATGAGTTGTGGGGTAGTTGAGTCTTTTCAAACCCTGGCGATGGTTGGATCAGGTACTTGGTATCCACCTTCCATGAAGAAGTGGCCCCGATGGCCGGGTTCTGCCATATTTTAAGGAGGTTCTCCTTCATTAAGGGGTGCAGTGGCAGGATTGCGGAGATTTTGAGAGTTACAAGGAACTTTAGGGCTGATTGAGTTTCTGGATGTTGATCTGTTATGTCAGGGGCTGGGGCCCCTACAGTCGAGGAGATCTTTCGCAGGAATTTGGGGTATATTAAGTTCTTAGGGTTGGAATTACTGTCCAGGTTGAGTCCGGTAGACAGCGTCTCGAGAGGAGGAGGCAGCTCATCCTTGCTGAGGGAAGTTACTGTGGAAGAGGCTTCCCCATCTCCACTGGGAGCATCAGAGGTAGTCCAGGGGAGAGGACTGCTGTGGAGTCCATAGAGGAGGTAGATGTGGGGGAAATAGGCTGGTCAGGAGGGTTAGTGTGACTTGCCGGACTTCGTGCCTAGGGTAGCTGCGATTCTGTAGGAGCAGGAGTCTGCGAGGAAGACCAGCGCTGGAAGAAATCTGAAAATAGCTAGAAAATCTGTGTAGGCACCGGGGAGCCTGAAGCACGTAGCTGAGCAGGAGAAGGAGCGTGGAGAACATGGGCTATGTCTGGTTCTGAAGCCCAGAGGGGTTGAGGTACCAGGGTCTCAGGATGAGCAGAAGCGCCGGGAGAAGGCTCAGGGTTTCTGTGTCCTGAGAAGGAGGCCGGAGAGGAGGGGGAACTGAGGAGTACCCGACTCTTTTGTCCTGTGGTGAAAGGTGTTTCCTTCGGCCTCCATACTTCTCCTTGTGTGTGTGTCTGCTGTTTTCCGGTCGTGCCTGTGATGTCCCGAGGTACTCCGAAAGTGTCTGCGATGCTCCGACAATCTTTCAGAGCAGCAGTGCCATTTTCGGCTGGCTCCTGGGCTGTCGGGGGATTGTCTGCGCCGAGGAGAGAGGGATTCCCTGCATTCTTGGGGTTGGTCCAGTTGCTGCTGGGAGCATAGAGGACATCCAGTAGCAGAGGAGGGGGCAGTGGCCTGCAACACCACTTGTTCAGAGGCAAGATGGCCACCCCCAGAGTCCCCACGTGTTGATGAGAGCTCCGGAGTATCGGGGGAGGAAGACTGTGCGGGCGGATGGCTGGAGATGTAGGCCCTCTAATGAGCATCTTAGGCCGCCGCTGGGGAGAAAGCAGATGCTGCCGACCTGTTCTTGTGCCGATTCTAAGCCTGCTCCCACGGCAACCAGACAGAAGTCTTCTTTTTGGTGCCATTCCTGACGCGGAGATCCAGCGTGCCTGAGCCGCGAGTAGAAGAGAGAAAATCCTCCAAGGCATAGCTGCAAGCTCTTCTGGCCCTCGGGGACATACGGGTACAGTCAGCACAGTCCTGAACCGGGTGGTCCTTACAGAGGCAGCGGATGCATTTGCAGTGGTTGTCCGAGTTGCTCATCTTTCTGGAGAAGGATGCACACTTCTTAAAAACAGACATGGTGAGTGATGCTTGTTCTATTTTCCTTTCTTCTTCTTATCTTCTTTGTACAGTATATTCCTTTTCTTTTGTTTTGTTTAAGTAGACTGGAAGTAAGGCAGAGAGAGGAAATCCATCTTGTGGGCAAGGCGGAAGAAGTAAAACTGGCCAGCTAGGGGCGGGATCGGAGGGTTGGGCTAGTGACTCATGCTCAGAAGGGCAAAGCCCTTCTAGACTATTAGAGAGATATCCTTCTCGGCGCTGTCGTCACCAGGTGTGGCTGACTCATCCTGCTTCTCCAAGGAGAACTAAAGAGTGGATATATGTCTTAGTAGTGTGTGTAGAAAGGAAGGGATGAGTTTTGCCAATGTTATAGAGAAAGAAGAGAAAGGATTTAGCTGTCCGTTGGATGTGTGCAGAGAATGAAGTGTAAAGGTCTGAATGTCCACCTGTGTGCATGAGATTGTAAAATCATTATCTAAAGCCCCCCCTACTAGAATCCACAAAATTCCTATTAAATCCCAATTATTAGCAAATTATTTTGCCAGCAAACTTAAGCAAAATGTCCCATCTCTACCTGATCCCTTTCCCACAACAACAAATGTTCTCAGTGAATGGAAATCTTTCCATCTCATCGATAGAAAGCAATTACTAAACATAATTACAAAACTTAATACAACCACATCCCTCCTGGACCCATGCCCGGCAGCCTGGATTAAGGCAACAAAACTAGAACTAACCCCTTACATCTTAGATATAGTAAATAAATCATTACAACAGGGTATACTACCAAAAGAACTCAAACTCTCAGCAATCCGTCCACTATTAAAAAACAACTCACTAGATATCAAAGATCCATCCTCATACAGACCTATAGCTAGTATCCCCTTCCTGACTAAAATCATCGAAAAAGTGGTCCAAATCCAACTTCAAGATTTTATAGATACCTCGACTCCCCTTGACGAACATCAATACGGGTTTCGCCCCTTCCACGGCGTAAACACTACTCCTTGTACTCCTTGATTCCCTTGTCAAAGGCATGGACAATATCAAACAAGCTTTCATACTAGTATTTATTGACATCTCTGCTGCATTTTTGACAGCGTAAACCATAACATTCTAATCTCAAGACTTAGCCAATTGGGTATAAAAGAAGTAACCCTCAAATGGTTTAAATGATATATATCTGACCGTTCACAATATGTGCATATTGATCAAGACGCATCACCACCATTCCCACAAGAACAGGGAATCCCACAGGGCTCATCACTTTCTGCCCTATTGTTTAATCTATATCTGCAACCGATATGCACCATCTTCAAAAGACATAACATAAACTATCACATTTATGCGGACGATATTATGTTGTACACCCCGATTAACACAAATGACCCTAACTATGATAACCTATCAACCTGCCTCACTGAAGCCGAACTATGGCTGCGCTCAAAGAATATGCACATTAACTTTAAGAAAACCGAAATACTGTTTACTTCGAGAAATCCTAATTTCTCACCCCCACCAGAAATCAAGCTCCATAACATCTTCCTCCCGGTGAAGCAGGAGATAAAATATTTGGGAATCACTCTTGACAAAACTCTCAGCTTCACCTCACACATTAAGAAAATAGCCAGGGCAATCTTTTACAAGCTTAGAACTATCCAGCAGCTTAGACCACTTGTAGAAAGTAATGATTTCAGAACCATTACTCAAATTCTAATTACACCTCACCTTGACTATTGTAATGGTATCCTCAAAGGCATAACAAAGAAAAATCAAAATATACTTCAAATGGCTCAGAATGTTGCCGCACGAGTAATTTCCAGGGCTAAATTATCTGACCACATTTTTCCCATTTTATACTCCTTACATTGGCTTCCCGTGGCCAGCAGGATCCATTATAAAATCATACTGACTACATTTAAATCAATTAACAACATCGCCCCATCATATCTATCTACACTGATTCATAGCCATTACCAATCTATATCAGTTCAGAAAGGCTCTCAAAACATACCTTTTCTGCCAATATTTCCCAGACAGCAACTGAACTAGATATCCCCTCCAAGAAATGACCCAATCTAGAAATGCCCTCACACTGCAGTGTAAATAGTTTATGTATATAGTTAACCCAGTTATCCAAGTTTGTACTCCTGTTCAATGTAAAACCTGACAGTTTGTCGTTATGGTCGTTTTGTTATGATGTAAACCGCGCTGATTCTAAATAGCGCGGTATATAAGAAACTGTAATAAATAATAAATAAATAAATAAATAGCCCCTCAGATAGTAGACTGAGAAGAAGGAGGAATCTCAATACCGTGCAAGTACCAGAATCAATAAGAAAGACAAAGCAAATAACAAGCAACAGCGCATTCTCATACGTAGCACCTACACAATGGAATAACCTCCCTGACCAATTAAGGGAGATAAAAGATCTCCAAATGTTCAAAAAGGAACTGAAAACACACTTATTCACCCAACATTACTACCAATTCTTGGATCTGGCCTCCCACCCCCCATAGCTCAATCTGTCAATCTACTAAACTACTCACTCACAATTTACTCTATCCAAAGCTGATGATGTCATGGGTTGTATATGTCACAGTTTGTAAATATTTAAGAACTTTTGTTATAATTTGTAAATAACTTCTTTGCATAAATAGTCAAAGGTTTCGGTTATGAGCTGTAAATAGTTACTTTATTTATACTGTTCTCTGTATATAGACACAATGTTGTTTAATGTTCCATGTACTTTTTACCCTTGTTCTTTGTAAACCGCCACTGATCCTGGGAAGTAGCGGCATATAAAAGTTTTCAAATAAAAATAAAATAAATAAGATGTGTATCTGGGTCTTATTTTCTGAAAATTGACATAAAAGAAATTGTGCAAAAGAAAGAGTGAGAGTGGAAAAGAGAATCCAAAGACACTGAAGGAAATAGAAACTGAGAGCTTCATGGGAGGTGAATGAGGAGGAAGAGCCTCTGAGGCTTGCAAGGAATAAAGAGCAGCACTTTCTTTCCTGGACTGAGCAGTGTCAGCCTCATTTCCCCTTCTGCTTGCCCCATGCAGCGTGTGTGTCTCAGAGGCTGGATCTTGGCACTGCCTCCCCTGCTGCCCACCTCCTGCCAGTCTCCTACCTGCTGAGCAGAAAACCCTGCGGCCATTCTCCTGCCCTTCTCTGGAACACGCCTTGATTCCCTCTTTGCAAAGCTGGTGGTGTGAATTTTGCTGGAGCAAGTACGAAGCGTCTTTCCGGGTGGCTTCAGTGAGAGGAAGTGAGAAAAGAGACAAAGGGAGGGAGGCTGGAGACCGAGTGCCCTCCCCCAGCCCTGGGAAGCCTGTGAAAGGGGCTGTACTAATGCTGGGTCATCTCACAGATCCACTTCCTGAGATATTCAGGCAGATAAAAGCAGGGAAGGAGAGAGGAGTTACTAACAACCGAATGCCCTGGAGGATTTCACATGTCTGATCTATAGAAACAAAGATACTATATGCAGAGAACAAGTTCCAGGCACAAAGCCCTATACGTAAACTACACTTTCTCTGTTGGAGTGTCACAGTGCACTCTGGGAGCTGTAGTCCTTTCTAGGAGGGATTACTGTGTAGGAGTGTCACACCGCTCTCTGGGAGCTGTAGTCCTTCATAGGGAGTATTACTCTGTGGGTCTGTCACTGTCCACTCTGGAGTTTATTTATTTATTTCATTTATTTAGCTACATTTATATCCCGTTTTTCACTGGGTCAAAGCAGCCTAACAAAAATAGGGGGGGGAGGGTGGACAGTAATCAAGTCGACAGAAAAAAGGGGGGGCTGTCTTCAAGAGGGTCAACAGTTGTACTCCTTCCTAGGAGTGATTACTGTCTGGAAGTGTCACAGTGCACTCTGGGATCTGTAGTCCTTCCTAGGGGATATTACTGTATGGGTGTGTCAGAGTGCACTCTGGGATCTGTAGTCCTTCCTAGGGGATATTACTGTGTGGGTGTGTCACAGTGCACTCTGGGATCTGTAGTCCTTCCTAGGGGATATTACTGTATGCGAGTGTCACAGTGCACTTTGGTAGTTGTGGTCCTTCCTAGGAGGGATTACTAGGTGGGAGAGTCCAGTGCACTCTGGGAGCTGTGGTCCTTCCTAGGAGGGTATCTGTTGTTTTAATCTTATGGATGAGAGTGTTTCCATTGAACGCTCTATTCAAGACCTACATGATCTAGCTAATCATATCACCGCCCCTTCTATAGCTGCTGGGTGGATTGTGGAATGGTTTAATTGGTTAGGTGGACTCAAAAACCCTAGTGGTAGGGGTTCTCCTTATTCTCCTGCTATGTATTATCCTGCCCTGCTGTATCTGTGGTAGGCGACGGCCTATGATCCATGCTAATTGAACTAAGCAGACAGGCCTGAGCAGCTTGACCTGTAACTGAAGCCTGTAGTTAGGCCCAGAGGAATGAAAACCCCCCTGAATGATGACACCATAGAATTGAAACTTAACTCAGTTTAACTGAACATAGCTAAGCAGAAACGAAACTTAGAAAATATAGAAAAACAAGTTTAATTGGTACTGATAAGGTGTGCTATGCTTCTATGGAATTAATTAACTCTGCAAAAAGCAAGGTTACAGTGCCCTGCTTCCCATATGTTTTAACAAGCTAAGCGACCTTGGAGGAGAGATGTAACAAGTTAGAGACACTGACCATTGTAATTGGGACTAGAAGGGGGGCAACCAGGTGCTGAGCCCAGACCAGAGTCCCGATTGGGTAGCCATATCAGTACCGGGACCAATAGATGGGTGAGAGGGGTACTGGGACCAATGAAAAGTTTGCCTATGCTTAGAATGGACAAGAAAGCTATAAAAGTTGTTGTTTTACTAGAAGCCATTGCTCAGCCATTTTGAAATTGCTTATTGCTTGAGCCATGTGCACATTAAACTGGCTTGGATCCTTGAAAAGACTCCTGGATTTATTTATTGCATGCTTATCTGCTGCTACATTCTTGGTGCGTTGGCCTGGAAGTGCGAGTGGTGGATAGTGTTCAAGTGAATAAATCCACGTAATTCGCCTTGAGGTTTGGTCCAGTTGGAACCATGCCAATCCGACGCAGGGGAATTTCCCTGGGCCCACCGATCCTCTTGTATCGGAGGGAGTTCTGCCTGGCCTCGGCAGGCACTGAGTCCAGCTGGCCAACACTTCCGACCCGGGGGAGTCCAGGATCCAACTCAGAAGCTTGGGAACCAGATCTGGTAAGTATAGTTTTGAAAACCTGTCTAGACAGATGAGTTAGAACTGCAGTTTGAAAACTTTGGTAAGACTTAAGTCTTTGTTTGAAAATCCTTGCATGAGTATTCGCTAGGTACAGCTGTTATAGAGAATCATGATTCAGCCTGGTCAGAGCAGACAGGACTGGGTTTTTGGTATGTCTAGACAGAAATAGAAAGAGCAGTACTGCCAGTGGAACTTGGAATTTGTAATCTCGAGATATTGGGAATTGGTAAGAGAGCTCTCAAGGAAGGGCCGAGTAACCCCGCATGGGAATTCGCTGGGTGAAACCCTCATCCTTTTTGTAATTGGGAAAAAGACTAGTCAGAATAGATAGAAAGGAATGCATTCTGAGATACGTTGCTAGCATGATTGTGTGAATGAAGTGTGAATGAGAGGTCTGGCAGCACGGACCAAGCGAGAGTGGACTCTGGACTAGCGCAGTTCCTAGTCGGGTGACTGCGTCTAGGTCGCGAAACGGATGAAGCGTTTGGTGTATTGTCCGTCCTGTGTATTTGATTTTTGCTATCTGTTGAAACTGCGAGTTTCCCTTCTGTTATAAATGTGAGATTATTCTGTTGAGTAATTTGTGACAGTTCACTGATTAAGAAATTGTATTAATAGAGCAGAATGAAGACCCAAAACACCTACAGTCATTTTTAGAAATCAAAAAGCTGGTCTGACCCAGTTAGTTTTTCTACTGCAGTGTGAAAAACTGACAGGGGGCGTGTCTGAAGGAAAGAATGTATAGTGTCGTCTTTCTAATCCTGTGCAGGCTTAAACCTCAATGCTGGTAGTTTGTGCTTATTTCAGGCAAATTGTACCTGTTTTATTTAATATGTTTTTGTTCCTTCTGCTGTGGTTATGTAATATATATCATTTATTTATCATTTAATAAGAATGTTTAGTCAGGATTGTGGGTCCCGATAGTTTTTGGGTTTAGCCTGAAAAGGATTAAGTTTGTATTAATCCCTTATGGGTTGCGGACCAAGTGAGAGGAATTTCTGTCGGCTGTATGTTCAAATTTTCAGTAAGCACTGAAACAGTTTAAATAGGAAATGATAAAGAACTGTTTTTGTTTTTCCTTTGATCTACAAAGTAATTAGATCACGACTTAACATTGATTTAAATTGTTTTTTTCTGGCATCTCTCTGTCCATGTGAATGAGAAGTCTCTTTTTATGAGCACAGTTCAATTGTTTCCCCGCGAGCAGAGGGGTGTGGCTTCCACATAGCCTGCAGAAAAAAAAAAAAAAGGTTCTGAAGAGACTGCTGGAGACTGCAGGAGATTTCTCCTAGGAATGAAAAGGGACTCCTGATTTGAAAAGTCTCTTCATTTAATCGAAGCGTGATGAATTTATAATTAGTTTGTTTCTCTGGTTTCACTAGCTCTGTTTAACCAAAAGTTTTAAAAACAAAGTTTATCTTTTTATGAATGAGTATAAGTCATTTGAATGCATGCTTCCCCTCTGTGCTGGTTACTAATGAACAAATCAGTTAGCTACACTGACCTTTACAATATTGGCTTTTAAGATAAATTAATTTGTTTTTCTGTATTTAAAAAAAAAAAAAAGGAAAGGTGTACTGTATTTTATGAAAAATATCCGGAATGTCTTTTAAATATTTGCTTCCTGAACTAAAAAAATAATTTCTTTTGCAGAGACATGCTGACAGATAGCTATAGTTCTCTCTATAAGAAGCATAATGGATGTATGTGCTCAATCTAAGTGTTTCCTGCCTGCCCTATGTTTACAGAAATAATAAGTGTCTTTTCAAGTATGATCAAGAATTTCAGTAAGGGATTTACTGAAGATTATGAAATGTCTCTGTCCCAATCAGGATTTTGCCCCAGAATTTCTAGATATCCTGTCTCGTCTCTCTCTCTCTCTCTGTAAGTAGTTCTGTTCAGAGTGCTTAAGGGGGGGATGGAGCCCAGTCCACCGATGATGTCAAACCCCCCCCCCCCCCCCCCCCCCGGTGGGCGTGAACTAATGTGCCCACAGCAGAGAAGTGGATCCTTAAAAAAAAAAAAAAATCAACCTCCTGGATAGAGCATTGCTAGGAGAAACAGAATCCAGGAGAGGAGGGGGGGGGACTACAGATTCCCAAGTAGTTTGCTAGCCACCTCTGCAACAGGGGAATGTCCACCCCCTCCGGACTAGAAGTGAAAGTCAGCTGACCAGACTTGTTTAGAACTGAAAAAAAAAACTGCACTGAGAAGTTTTAGGACTTGATTGAACTAATGAATGGAAATTGCAGAGAACTGGATGAATTTGCGGGCATAATGGTTAAATGAAAGTTTATCAGAAAGTATGTGGATTGTTGAAGAAGGACAGAGAATGTAAAAATTGTAAGATGGAAAAAAGAGAACAGATATTTTAGTTGGATGATGTGGAGGTTTTCCTAATCGAAGGAGCAGCGGATGTGAAAACTGGGTGTGAGTGCGCCCATTATAGAAAAAGAAGGACATTAGAGAAGTGAATGCCCGTATCTTGACTCCCGAGGGAGTACTTGATTGCAAAGTCATAAAACAATAAACCAAGCACAGTGTTTCAGCACGAGAGTGAAGCAGCTATAGCGTGAGTGGCAGCCGAAGAGGGCTACAGCATGGATGAAGACTAGGCCAGACCGGACTCTCCTGTTTCCCTGGGTCCCCAGGAGTCAGTCTGAAAAATAGGGGACCAATATATGGACTTTTATGGGGGATACAGGAGCAGAATACTAAAGCCAGTAGCCCCTGTGTTTTTCTCGCAAAGCCTTTTCTGCAGAACCACATGTGTGAACTAGAAAAAAATAATAATAATAATAATGTACCAGTTCCTGTATATGCCTGAATGCCCTATTCCATTTTTGGGCCGAGACCTGCTTGCAAAGCTTCAAGCACAGATATCCTCTGTTGAAGGAAGAAAAAAATGAAACTCAAAATCTGCTGGTCTGATGGTGTTAACTGTCCCCAAGAAGAAGAATGGCGGTTCTATTCACCTGCATCCAAAGCAACAAGCTGTACACTTACCAACCTCATAGCCCCACCTGGAGGATGGGCAGAAGATAATCCACCTGGCCTAGCGAAGAACATAGCCCCTGCCATTGTCACCCTCAAGCCAGTCAAGAAGCCTGGGACAGGTGATTACCGCCCAGTGCAGGATCTAAGAAGAATGAATGATGCAGCTGAAACTATACAACCAGTGGTACCAAAATCCTTATATTCTCTTGGAACTGATCTCTGCTGAAGCTATACATTTCATCATTCTGGACTTAAAAAGATGTTTTTTTCTGCATACGCTTAGCCCAAGACCCCACTACAAGGAGGCGGGGCCACCTCATCTGGACAAGATTACCTCAAGAATTCAAGAACTCGCCTCACTCAGCA
Organism: Ichthyophis bannanicus; assembly: GCA_033557465.1. NCBI lineage: Eukaryota > Metazoa > Chordata > Amphibia > Gymnophiona > Ichthyophiidae > Ichthyophis > Ichthyophis bannanicus. Next base: position 71,755,812 of record CM066031.1, read on the forward strand.
AAAGATTTGACAAGTTATCCAGAAACTCCAGAAAAAAAAAGAAAAAATTCTACTTCAATATGTGGACAACTTGCTCATAACCACCAACTCAGAAAGTGAATGTCCACCAGCCACCAGTGAACTCTTGCACCTTTTTAATGAGGCTGGATACAAAGTCTCAAGAGCCAAAGCATAATTATGTCAAACAAGTTAAATACCTAGGATTCCAGTTGTCCAGCGGAATTCGACGCCTGGAACCCTTACCAGAACGCAAAGCAGCTGTATGCAGTATTCCTACTCCAACCACCAGGAGGCAAGTGAGAGCCTTCTTGGGTGCCACAGGGTACTGTTGTATATGGATCCCCAATTTTGCGCTGCTAGCAAAACCATTGTATCACATTGTATCAAGCTACCAAAGGAATGAAAAAGTCTCCATTGGAATGGGGACTTGAATAGGAATGCAGTCTTTTGATCTTTGAAAACCGCTCTGATGTTATCACCAGTTCTGGGTCTACCCGATGTCCAGAAAACCTTGCAGTCTCTATGTTCATGAGTCGCAAGGAAATGTTCTGGGAGTGTTGACTCAATCTCTTGGACCTTATTTGAGAAGCTGTTACAGCTACAGCCTTCCTAGTAAGCAAAAACTAAAAGAAAAATCCCTTTGAGACAGGATCTTCAAGTTACTGTACCACACTCTGTTCTAACCAATATGAAATACAAAGGAAATTACTAGCTAACAAATCTATGAATGTTGAAGTATTAGAGTATGTTGTGTGAAAACCCCAGATACAACTGAAGGGTCAGTCAAGCTTTCAATCCTGCTATGTTGTTATCAGTTGGTCTTGATCCCCTGATCATGACTGTTTAGAAATTATGGACACTGTATTCTCAAGCCACCTGGATTTGACTGATGTCCCTATGGAGAACCCTGAACAGACTTTCTTTGTGGCTGAAGGCAGTTTCATCATCAATGGACATTGTTGTGCTAGATATGCAGTGGTGACACCTGATTTGGTAGTTGAGTCCTCAGCCCTGGCCCCAGAAACTTCACCACAGAAAGCTGAACTGATAGTCCTCACTAGAGCACTAACAATAGGAAAAGAGCCCTGTCTAAATGTGTACCCAGATTTCAAGTATACCCTTACAACCTTGCATGCATATGGGGCCCTGTACAAAGAATGAGGGTGGATAACCTTAGGAAGCAAGTCCATTAAGTATAGCCCCAAGATATTGATATTAATAGATACATACTGCCTATAGATCTCAGAATTTAGGAAAAGTAGAATGTATGAATAAAACCCTGAAATCTCAGTTGTCTAAACTTTGCCAAGAGGTTTACCTGAAGTGGCCCCAGGTTCTTCCCATAGCCCTTCTTAGGATATACTTAGCCCCTGCTAAGTCTTTAGGAGTTTCCCTTTTTGAGATTCTGTATGGGCAACCCCTGCCTATTGTATAGGAAATAAAAGGAGATATGAGACAGATAGGATCTGAAATTATTAGACATGAACTATTGGTTTTAAGTTCTGTTTTGCAGGAGTCTTCATACCTGAGTACAAAATCGATTACTCATCAATTTGCCTGCACCCCTGCATCCTTTCAAGCCTGGAGTCTCGGTGTGGATCAAAGAGTGGAGAAAGATACTGTTAGCCCTGCATTGGAGAGGACCCTATGTCATCATCCTGTCAACTCCAACTGCAGTAAAAGTCACAGAATTTGAACCTTGGACCCATCATAATCAAGTGAAGCCAGCAGCTGCTCTTGAACCTGATCACTGGACTACTGTACAGCATCCTGAGACTCCATTGCACCTCACCCTACGACAACACCACGGACCTAAGACTTATTGGTCCCTCAGAAACTGCACTGTTTCAAGACTGTTTGTTTATCTGAAGGTAAGCCTCACATCTGGAAAAAAAAACTGCAATCATCAGAAAGAGACTGTGTTGTGTTAAGAAATTGAATCTTCTAAGAGACTGTGTTTAAATACTCTGAAAAGACTGTTTTGATCTCCTAAAGAGTGAACTGCTCTAAGGAAGCAATAATAGCCTAAGAGACTATGCTATGATATTTTAAGAAATTGAGACATCCCAGAGGACAGTGATACTTTGGAATCTACAGCCCTACTCCTGCCAAAAAGCTGGTAGGTCTACGTACGGCAGAAGCTTGAGGATCTACAATCAACCCTACATCTGTTATCTGTTGTGGAAGTCGACAGTTCCACCAATTTTCCAGAGACTATGCCCATTATGAATTATTATTATTGCTTTATTTTGGCAGCAGCCTTGGAGTGCTTTGAAATGACTTTTGCCTTATCTCCCTGGGCAGCCTGTATAAGTACAACATGAACTGGACCGAAGGTCACTCAGACCTTGTTTTATCATTCTTCCTATACTTGCATTGGTATACTCTCCAATCCAAAAGTTGTTCTAGATCTTGACTTTCTACAAGGCTATGCAAGCCACCGTTGCAATTCCTCATACCACCACCAGAACTTGTTTCTTGAACTTACTGGAGCAATAGCATCTAGTCTCCACACTTCTGACTGTTTCTATTGTGGAGGAACTAAGATGGGAGATCAGTGGCCCTGGGAGACGCAAGAACTGAACTATTCTATCCTATACAATCAGACTGATTTACATAATACTACTAGTGAGTGGGTATTGGCCCACCCCATTGTTGACAGTTTGTGTTTTGTTCGGACTGGACCACAATCTACTATGAAGGATGGACAGCTGGTCTGTCTAAATCAGAAGCTTTACGACAGCACAACAAAAGATGCAACTGAACCTTCTAATCCTTTAGTTCTTTTTCCCACTCTTGCCAAACTATGGACTTTGACTATCTGCCTGTTGCTCCCTTGTTTCTTGCCATTTTGCTTGCAAATGATAACTTCAGTTATTAATAACACTGTAGAGCGTAAGACAGCTACAAAGATGCTAGCTATGTGAACTTACTACCCTATACCACAGAGTGATACCTTTACCTAGTATTATGTGATTTGATTCTCACACCTTATTAACATGCGGGTGAGAATAATCAAAGGGGGGAATGTGGTAGGCGACGGCCTATGATCCATGCTAATTGAACTAAGCAGACAGGCCTGAGCAGCTTGACCTGTAACTGAAGCCTGTAGTTAGGCCCAGAGGAATGAAAACCCCCCTGAATGATGACACCATAGAATTGAAACTTAACTCAGTTTAACTGAACATAGCTAAGCAGAAACGAAACTTAGAAAATATAGAAAAACAAGTTTAATTGGTACTGATAAGGTGTGCTATGCTTCTATGGAATTAATTAACTCTGCAAAAAGCAAGGTTACAGTGCCCTGCTTCCCATATGTTTTAACAAGCTAAGCGACCTTGGAGGAGAGATGTAACAAGTTAGAGACACTGACCATTGTAATTGGGACTAGAAGGGGGGCAACCAGGTGCTGAGCCCAGACCAGAGTCCCGATTGGGTAGCCATATCAGTACCGGGACCAATAGATGGGTGAGAGGGGTACTGGGACCAATGAAAAGTTTGCCTATGCTTAGAATGGACAAGAAAGCTATAAAAGTTGTTGTTTTACTAGAAGCCATTGCTCAGCCATTTTGAAATTGCTTATTGCTTGAGCCATGTGCACATTAAACTGGCTTGGATCCTTGAAAAGACTCCTGGATTTATTTATTGCATGCTTATCTGCTGCTACATATCCCTATCCTTATCCGATTTATTACCTCCACCATTGAGACCATGGTGGAGTGGAGAACTGCTGCCCATGTGATGGCAGTATGCAAATACAAATCCCTTCCACAGTCAGATCAACTGCTATGAGGAAAAAATTGGCCTCCTTCACTACAAGGCAAATTTTCCCTTTAAAAAAGGGGGGAATGAGGTAGAAATCCAGGCAGGGCTGAGAGCTGGAAGGGTTAAGTGAAAAGGATACGCCCCTCTTGGTGAAGTCATACCCTGGTAAATGCTTGTCCCACCCCTATTCCTTTGTCCTGCTGTCACAGTGCACTCTGGGAGCTGTATTCATTTCTAGGAGGGATTAGTGTGTCACTGTGCACTCTGGGAGCTGTAGTTCTTCCTAGTGGGTATTACTGTGTGTGAGTGTCGCACTGCACTCTCAGGAGCTGTAGACGTTTGTAGCAGGTCCTGGGACTGTTACTGTTGCAGCTTGGAGGATTGCAGATCCAGCCTTTGTTCAGCTTCTGAGCATCTCCATGCATTCTTGGAATCAGCCCAGGGTAGGGGAGAAGGAGAGGAGAAAGTATGTTGAACCTTTATTACTGAAGCTTGTTCTTTGTGGAAAGTTCATCGGAGTGTGATACATTGAGGGTAAAAGAAACCTCGTAAGATAGTACTGTAAGTGAGAGCAGATAATGACGCGCATGGGCCTTCTCGTCTGCTCAATGAGATTGCCGAGGCGGTTCATGCCACTCCATGCAGGACACACCCTAATCTACTCCATGTCATTAGGTACCAATGATCTGGTGAGTGGTTCTACTCTATTAAGATTTTATTTATTCTTTCATTGATTAATGATGGCTACAAAGTTGTTACAAGAAACAATGAGAACTTATGTACTGCAACAAAACGTATATATACATTTTACATGAGATAAACTATAATACAGTGGAACACCTTGTGTGTACAGCAAACAGCAGCAGAATGGATGTGCAGATATCTGAGTGAGGGATGGGCCTGGGGTGGGGGGATGAATATTAAAAGGGAAGGGTTCAGGGGGACAGGGAGAGGAAGAGTTCATGTGTTGGGTCTGAAGTGCTCCGTGAATAGGATGGTCTTGAGGTTTCTCCAGGAACAAGCAGGAAGTCAGTCCTCAAATATGGGTGAAGTCGGGGCCAGGGAGCCCGCATGGAGCATTTCCCCAGCTTTCAAAGAAAGCCTTTGGGAATGCTACTGTGCATGCGTGGTCCCCTTCCCGCTCAAGGGTGCCATCTTGCTTAGTCTCCTTTTTTCCACGGAACCAATGGACGTCTGTCTCGTCTTCCCTGGAAAAACTCCTTTAAAATTACTTCTGTTGATTTTTCCTGGTTTGCATATGTTAGAGGGAATATCATGTATATCACAAGTGACTATAAGTATGGAATAAAATCAGCTTGCCATAAGTGTACGTGATGGGATGCAGAGGCAGGGTCACTTGCAAAACTTGCAAAAAGCTCTAGCTTAACTTTGCAAAGAATGTGCATCACACTGTATGGGGAAATAGACGAGAAAGAACAAGTGTGGTAAGACACGCTAGTTCCCCTTTTCTGGGAGCTCTACAAATGCAACACTTCCCAGCTCTGCTAATGTAACTTTCCATGATGTATATTGTACATCTTTTATGCTATATATGAGGTGTGACAAAAAATAAATGAGACTGTCTCATAAATGTTTTATTACAAAATCTACAGCGAAATTACACATTGCCCCCTTCAAAGTAATCCCCCCCCCCAAGTTAATGCATTTCTGCATTCGCTTCTGCCACATACGGAAGCACTCGGTAAAGTCCTCCTCCCTGAGGACCCTCAGCTCCCTCGTCACAGTGGGCTTGATCTCTTCTACAGAGGCGAAATGCTTCACAACGGGGGGGGGGGGGGAAGGAAGACAAATGCTTGCCAGAGGGTGGGGGACAGAAAGACAAATGCACGGTGATCACCTCTTTGAAGCCTTTGGAAGGGGCAGGAACAGCAAAACAGAAGTGCGTGCTTTACAGACTGCCAAAGAGGTGACAGGCTGAATGTCAGGGGTGGTGCGGCAATGGCACGTGGTGCAATCGGGCCGGCACGTCATTATCTCAAGAGTGCTGAGGAAGGTTATAAGGTTTTTGCATGCACACTGCCTCTCAACATCTCCCAAACAAACTCACCCTTTCACTTCTGACTGCTCCTCACACATATGGCAGAGCTAGCAAACATCACAGTGCATTATTTGGCAGTTGGATTGGTCCCTGCAGGAGAGCTGTCAAAATTCTCCGGTCAGCAATGATCCAGGCTTCAAATCATCTTGAATGATAAAGCACTACTTCTGAAATAGTAGTGGTGACAAAGGGGATGGGCAAGGATAGCCTTTGAAAGAACGAATGGGGTGCAGTAATATCTCTGGCTCCCAACCCTCCCCCCCTCCCCACCCCCACCTACCTCTGCTACCCTTTCTTCCTTCTCTATGATCTCTGAGGAGGAAACCACACACCTTCTTCCCTCATCCAAACTCACTACCTGCTTCTCTGATCCTATTCCCACCCATCCCCTTAGCTCCACCTCCTCCACTGTAGTCCCTACAATCTCTCATATTCTCATAGTAACATAGTAAATGACGGCAGATAAAGACCAGCATGGTCCATCCAGTCTGCCCAGCAATACGGCAAGAGTAGGTGCACCTGACGCTCTGTGCAGGTCACCCCTCCCCATGTCTTTGTTTAGGGGTGGACCCACCACTCCATGTAGGATACCCCTATTTGTTGAGAGGTTAGATGGTTCAGTTTATTTTGGTTTTATTCTGTTGCTGTAAAGGGATCCTCTGTGCTTGTCCCATGCTGTTTTGAATTCCGTCACCGCGTTTGCCCCCACCACTTCCATCGGGAGAGCATTCCAAGCACCCACCACCCTTTCAGTGAAAAAATATTTCCTGACATTGCCTTTCAATTTTCCACCTTGCAGCTTCATGTTATGCCCTCTAGTTTTGCAACTTCCCCATCTTTGGAAGAGGTTTGTTTCTTCATCGTTCCTCTTTAAGTATTTAAAGGTCTGAATCATATCTCCTCTATCCCTCCTCTCCTCCAAAGTGTACATATTTAGGTCTTCAAGTCTCTTCTCATAAGGTTTCTTACGCAGGCTCCAAATCATTTTGGTCACCTTCCTCTGAACACTTTCCAGTCTTTTTACATCTTTTGCAAGATATGGTCTCCAAAACTGAACACAGTATTCCACGTGAGGCCTCACCAGCGACCTGTACAGCGGCTCAACCTATCGCTCTCCACTGCAAGTCCAAGTGCACTCTGAGAGCTGTAGTCCTTCCTAGGAGGGATTTATATCCCGCTTTGACCCGGTGAAAAGCGGGATATAAATACAGTTAAATAAATAAATAAATAAATTGCAGTTTCAGAGTGTCACAGTGCATTCTGGGATCTGTAGTCCTTCATAGGAGGGATTACTGTGTGGGAGTATCACAGTGCACTCTGGGAGCTGTAGTCCTTAAATAGTAGGAATTACTGAGTGGGAATGTCAAAGTGCACTCTGGGAGTTGTATTCATTCCTAGGAGGGCTTACTGTGTGAGAAAGTCACAGTGCACTCTGGGAGCTGAAGTCCTTCTTAGGAGGGATTACTGTGTGAAAGTGTCACAGTGCACTCTGGGAGCTGTTGTTCTTTTACAAAGTGATTACTGTGTAGGAGTGTCAATGTGCACTCTGGGAGCCGTAGTCCTTCCTAGGAGGAATTAATGTGTGGGAATGTCACAGTGCACTCTGGGAGCTGTAGTCCTTCCTTGAAGGGACTACTGTGTTGGAGTGTCACAGTGCACTCTGGGAGCAGGTTTATTTCCCTCAAGGGATTACTGTGTAGCAGTTCCACAGTGCACTCTGGGAGCTGGAGACCTTCATTTCAGGGATTATCTCAGGGCAGTTTCACCTAATGGGTGTTTGTACCTAATATGACCGTCGTGAACGTCACGTCTAAGCAATGGTATGTGCATTTAATTTCAATCTCTCAAATTTACCACTAATGTACGATGTAGTACTTGCATCATGCCAAAGAGAGCCTAGTGCTGGAATTCATAAGATATAACAAGTTTATCAAGTTTGTCACACCTAGTACAATAGGAAAGATTACTGTATCTTTCTGCCACATTTTCTTGGTCTCTGACTGCACTTCTTGGTACTTCAGGTTCCTCTGCCTCTCCACGCAAGTCAGAGAATAACCACTTGGAACAGACACCTCTATTGTCATTGTTGTTTAGATATTATTCAAGATGTATGTCAGTTTATTCTCCCCAGTGTGAGTTCCATGTCACCTCACTAGTCTTCATTTTGTGCAGAAATATCTCCCACATTCCATATAACTAAAGGTTTCTCCCCCGTGTGGGTTCTATGATGCAGCACTAGTTCTGCTTTTCTGGGGAAACATTTCTCACATTCAGTACAACTAAAAGTTTTTCCCCTGTGTGGGTTCTATGATGCAGCACTAGGTGTGCTTTTCTGGGGAAACATTTGCCACATTCAGTACAACTAAAAGTTTCTCCCCTGTGTGGGTTCTATGATTCAGCACTAGTTGTGTTTTTCTGGGGAAACATTTCCCACATTCAGTATAACTAAAATGTTTCTCCCCCGTGTGGGTTCTATGATGCAGCACTAGGTGTGCTTTTCTGGGGAAACATTTCCCACATTCAGTACAAATAAAAGGTTTCTCCCCCGTGTGGGTTCTATGATGCAGCACTAGGTGTGCTTTTCTGGGGAAACATTTCCCACATTCAGTACAACTAAAAGGTTTCTCCCACATGTGGGTTCTATGATGCTGCAGTAGATTCCCTTTCGAGAGGAAACATTTACCACATTCAGTACAACTAAAAAGTTTCTCCCCTGTGTGGGTTCTATGATTCAGCACTAGTTGTGCTTTTCTGGGGAAACATTTCCAATAATCAGTACAACTAAAAGGTTTCTCCCAAGGTAGTTTCTCTAAATGGATTAGTTTTGCACATACTATGGCAATCGTGAACCTCACTTCTAAGCCAGGGTATGTGGAATATGATCTTAATCTCTTAAAATTTACTGCTAATGCTTGGTGTAATACCTGCAATGTGCCAAAGAGCGCCTCCTGCTGGAGTTCATAAGGTGTAACATGTATGGGTAGTTTGTCAAGATGTGCTTGGAAATTCTTCTTTATCAGACCTGTGGCTCCCAGTATAATGGGAAATATTTTTGTATCTTTCTGCCACATTTTCTTGGTCTCTGATTGCATTTCTTGATACTTCAAGATCTTCTCCCTCTGCACGTGATTCACAAATTATCACTCGGTACTGACACTTTTATTATCATTTCCAGTCTGGTGTTCTCCAGGACCAGCAGGATCCAGTCCTCACTTATGGGTTTCAAGCCTCCAGCCCCTGCTCCTGCTCAACAGGGTGGGGGTTTTTGACTCCCAATGCATAGCCTCTCACCCCCTGCTGTCCCAGCCCTGCACGGGAGGTCGTCTAGCCCTGTTCGCCCACAAATGGCCATCCATAACTACAGACAACTGGGTCCTGTCGATAGTCCAGAAGGGCTACCGACTCCTTTTCACCCAGTTGCCTCCTCCTTACTACCCAGGAGAGCCCTCAAGGCCTCCACTCCACACAGAACTCCTTCTACAGGAGCTCCAGTGTCTGCTGAGGGAACAGGCGGTGGAGCCTGTACCCCTCTCTCTCCAAGGTCAAGGGTTCTACTCGAGGTATTTCTGGTACCCAAAAGAACCGGTGGCCTCAGGCCTATTCTAGACCTCCGCAACCTCAACCTGTTCCTAGAGAAAGAGAAGTTCAAAATGCTCACTCTTGGAACATTGCTGCCCTATCTTCAGCAGGGAGATTAGCTATGCTCCTTAGACCTAAAGGATGCTTATACACACATCCTTATTCATCCAGACCACAGGCAGTACCTAAGATTCACTGTGGGAGGAAACCACTACCAGTACCAGTACAGGGTGTTGCCCTTCGGCCTCACCTCCGCTCCAAGAGTCTTCACCAAGTGCCTGGCTGTGGTGGCGGCCTCCTTGAGAACCCGAGTCTTTGTCTTTCCCTACCTGTACGACTGGCTCATAAGGGGTCAGACTTGCCAGGAGGCCAGGCAGGCGGCTCTCAGGAAAGCCTTCCTGCTTCAAGACTTAGGTTTTGTCATAAACTTCACAAAGTCCACTTTGCTCCCCTCCCAGAACTTGGAGTTCATAGAAGCAAGGCTGGACTCTGTACAGGCAAAGGCCTTCCTACCAGAGGCAAGGGCAAAAAGGCTAATGGACTTGGCTGCTCAATTCCTTTCCAGGCCTCAAGTCACCGCCAGATCCTGTCTCAGACTTCTGGGACACATGGCCTCTACGGTGCATGTGACTCCAAATGCTCGCCTTTACATGAGGCCTGCACAATGGTGTCTCAGGAGCCAGTGGTCACAAGCCACAGGCCACCTCAGGGACAGAGTGAGGTTGTCCAAGCCATTCCTCGACTCTCTCCAGTGGTGGCTGCATCCACCAAACCTACTGCAAGGAGTCCCCTTTCAGGTGCCTCCTCACACAGTGGTGCTAACCACCGATGCCTCCTTGCAGGAGTGGGGAGCTCATTGTCTAGACAAGTGCACCCAGGGCCTGTGGTCCTCATGGGAGTCCTCACAGCAGATCAACCTTCTCGAGCTCAGGGCTATTCGCCTAGATCTGAGAACTTTTTCTCGAACACTAGCTCACCAGTCTGTGTTGATCCAAACAGACAACCAGGTGGCCATGTTCTACATCAACAAGCAAGGGGGCACGGGCTCCAGGCCCCTATGCCTCGAGACTCAGACCCTTTGCTTGTTTGCAATCAGGCACTGCATGCTACTCAAAGCAGTGTACCTCCCAGGTCAAGAGAATTGCCTGGCGGACAGATTGAGCAGGGTATTGCAGCCTCACGAATGGCAGCTGCACCCCTTGGTGGTTCAGAAGATTTTTCTTCACTGGGGACTTCCATCTCTGGATCTCTTTGCCAGTCCTCTGAACCGTCAACTACCCATATTCTGTTCCAGGCATCCGCACCCTCAAAGGCTGGCAGCGGATGCATTCCTAATCTCATGGTCCCAGGGCCTCCTCTATGCGTTTCCTTCCACGCCTCTGGTAGCCCGAACCTTATTCAAGATTCAAAGGGACAAGGCCTCGGTTCTTCTGGTGGCCCCCAGGTGGCCAAAACAACCTTGGTTTCCACTGCTGCTACGCCTAGCAGTGGACTTCCCATTGCCTCTAGGATGTCAACCCGATCTGCTAACACAAGATCAGGGTGCTCTCATACACCCAAACCTCCGGTCTCTCAATTTGATGGCCTGGAAGCTGCAAGGATAGTCCTTGCTCCTTGGGCCCTGCCTCAGGAGGTTGAGGAAGTAGTCTTGGCTTCCAGAAAGCAATCCACCAGAAAGGCCTACGCCTTGAAATGGAAAAGGTTTTCCTTGTGGTGTCAGCAACACACACTGGAACCCTTCTCCTGCCCTGTTCAGGCGGTACTGCAGTATCTGTCTGATCAAGGCCTTAAATCTAATTCAGTTCGGGTCCACCTCTCTGCTTTAGCTGCTCACCACTCACTGGTGGAGGGCCACTCTTTGTCGGGTCATCCATTGGTGTCCCGCTTCCTTAGGGGTTTGTTTTTTCTTAAACCTCCTATCCGCCCTCCATCCCCTGAGTGGGAGTTGAATGTGGTCTTGCAGCAATTGACTCGCCCACCTTTTGAGCCGATGGCTACTTGTCCCTTACGCTTCCTCTCCTGGAAGACTTATTTTTCTGGTAGCCCTCAGTTCAGCCAGAAGAGTGAGTGAGCTACAGGCCTTAGTTTGTGATAGGCCTTACACTCGCTTCTATAACAATAGGGTAGTCCTTAGGACTCACCCTAAGTTTCTTCCGAAAGTAGTCTCCTCTTTCCACCTCAACCAGGAGGTGGTCCTCCTTACTTTCTTCCCTAGGCCCCATGCAAGCCAGGCTGAAGCAGTCTTGCATACCCTGGACTGTAGAAGGGCTCTGTCCTTCTACCTTGACCATACGCAAGGACATAGGAGGGCTACTCAGCTCTTCGTTTCTTACGACCCCAACAAGTTGGGGGTCTCTGTGTCCAAGCGTACCTTGTCCATCTGGGTGGCTGACTGTATCACCTGGGCTTACAGGGCAGCTGACCTTCCCTTGCAGGGTCGGGTCACGGCCCACCGTGTTAGGGCTATGGCTGCCTCAGTAGCTCATCTCCGCTCTGTACCATTGCAAGACATCTGCAGGGCAGCTACTTGGTCCTCAAGCCAGACTTTTGCGGCCCATTACTGCCTGGAGAGGGAGTCCCGTAGGGACAGTGCTTTTGGCCAGGCAGTACTCCGGAATCTCTTTGAGGTTTAGGCAACTCCTGCCCTCCAGCCCTCTGTTGGGCTACCGACGGAGGTTCTGAGTTCAGTGAACAGCTGTTTCCCTGGTGCTGCGGCTAGAAGGAGTTCTCTTTTTTAGCCTGGGTTCCTGGTAGCCCAGAGCTAGGGAGTCACCCATAAGTGAGGACTGATTCCTGCTTGGTCCTGGAGAAAGAGTAGTTACTCACCTGTAACAGGTGTTCTCCAGGAGCAGCAGGAAGCAGTCCTCACAACCCTCCCTCCTCCCCTTGGAGTTGCAGTAGTATATTATTCAATTGTTTTTAAGTGCTATTTTTTCTTAGCTATGTTATTACACTGGCAAAGATGGCACATTTAGGCGGGAAGGGTACCGCGCATGCGTGGGAGCATCCCAAAGGCTTTCATAGAAAGCTGGGGATAAGCTCCGCATGGGGGCTCCATCTGCCGATGAAACCCATAAGTGAGGACTGCTTCCTGCTGCTCCTGGAGAGCATCTGTTACAGGTGAGTACTCTTTCTTCTCCTTTACCACTATATCAGGTTCTCTGGCATCCAGTTTCTTATCCGTCAGAATGGGAATATCCCAGGTGATCATAACCTCTTCATTCTCTGTTATTCTCTTTGGGTCATGATCCCAGTTCTTTTCAGGGACAGCGATTTAGTGTTTACAGAGTTTCCAGTGGAGGAGGTGTGCTACTTTGTAGTGCCTTTCCATATAGAAAGTTTTCCACCATCAGAACTTCACAGCCTGCTATTAGGCGAGTCACTGTTTCTAGCTCTTTCTTACAGAATTGGCATATGTCTGTTATGCCAGTTTTTTCAAAACATGCCGTAAACCATCTCATCCGCAATCCACTGTCCTGGGCTGCAACTGTCAATCTTTCATCTTCAGTTTCTGTCTACCTTTCCTCAGCCATTCATGTGTCCGTTCTTGATCGACAAAAGGTTCTTGGAGTAACACTCTGTATTTCCCACAGTATTTGTGCATTTGCCACTTGTTTTTCCACATCTGCTGATCTAATTCTTTGAAGAGTTTTTTCTCTTGTTTTGCAAATTCTGTTACTTTCTTTCTCATGCACATCTGTGGATTCTCACTAATTCCTTCTAATCGTCGGAAAGCTTGTCCGAGTTTGATGATGGAAACAGATTCTGGACGTTTACTTTCATATTTCAGCACTTTTTGTATATTTCGATCTGATGATGCTGTCAGATAGGGTTGGAGGTCTGTGATACTAGCTCTGTAGGTGTAGTCAATTTTTATTGGTCCTAGCCCTCCTTCAGCTCTACGGATGTACAATCTTGGTATTGTGATAAGGAAGCTTATCATAGCTCAGGAAGGAGCTATAGGAAAGGTGAAGTGACTCTGAACAAGCAACCTGTCAGTTCTGGTAGAAATAAGAAAACAGAATTTTCCCATAAAAGACTACCAGTCCCAGAATGCACCAGGTTTCCAACAGCCATTAGAGGAGCTGAAGTGGGGAAACGTGTGTTCAATCAGGAGGGCTATGAGGTAATCCCTAAGCACTCATCTCAAAGGGCAGGGCCTGATTCAGCACAGCTGCGCTGTGTTAGGGAGGAGCACTCATCTAAGCAGAATAAAGGTAGAGTTTATTCTACAGAGAATCAGCTTGAGCCTGATCATCTTCATCATCAGGAGGATCATCAGAAGCAGAAGCCAAACCAGACAGACAGAGAGGGAAAGAAACCCTTTGGAAGAAAGAGGAGAAAAGCCTTTGAGAGGTCTAGAAGAGTCCAGAGCAGTACGTATACTGGGAGGCATTCCAAGGGCCAGCATACACCATTGGACTGGGGAAAGCCAGAGGAATGGTGCTGCAGAGCTAGGAATCTCCAGACGGTACCTGTGAGGGAGACGGCTGCATGTGGAAGGGACCCTAAGACCCGTGCCAGAAGGTATGTGAAGAGAGATCCAGTGTCCAGGGATCTGGATTGGAAGGCTGGACATAAGAACTGGACTACATACTGGCCAGGCTATATAGAGAGGAACTCTAACAGCAATGGAAGCTCAGGTATGAACACTGACCTATGCCCTAGCTATAACCTTGAAAGACAGCAGGGAAACAAGTATTCTCCTGAAAGTGCTCCATTGGGAGATTCATCTGTGCCAATCCATGATATTGAACCCATGCTTGTTGAAGAAGAGGGGGTGATAGCAGATGAAGAATCTGTTTACATGGACTGCTCTCTGTCTAAACTCCTTTGGTGATTTTCTGTTACAAAGTACAGCAACCATCACAAAGAAATACAAACTTGTTCTTTAATCTACTCAGAAAAGCTCCTGAGTAGGATTTTTAGCCACACAGTAGAAAGCAAGCCAGCTAAGGGGTTTCAGCTGGATAACTGCTAGCAATTGAGCCTTACCTAATTGCTTGTGTGCTCTGAGAGAATCACTTCTGAATCTAGGTGGGAAGATATAAGAAGTTAACCTGAAAAGAACAGTTTTTCTCTTCTTTGTGGCTTTTTGTTTGTTGTTTGATACATTGCTAAGAGAATATTAGCTAAAGCCTACAGAAAAGACCAGTTTGTTGCCAACCAGGTCTTATTTCTTTTGCTTTGATTGCCTGACAAGTTCAAATGTTGTTTTCTTGATTTTGTTTTTCCAAGTTTAACACTGAAAGCAAGTAACCTGATTTATGTGCTACCAAGCATATCTGTGTTGGGAGAAATAACCCCATAAATAAATATCTTATTGGCTTTACCCAAAAGCACAACTAATTATTGTGAGCAGCTGTGTCTGGTGTGAATGAACTGCATTGCCCACAATCCCTTGCAAATCTCTTCTTCAGCCCCCACCACCTCCAGCAGCTCTCCCCTTCCCGGGGATCGAGCCACCAGCGGCAGGAGGGGCCAACTGCTGCACACAGCCCAGTCGGGGCTGTGCAACACACTTAAATCTTCGCGCCATCGGGCATGCCCGCGCCTGGCGGGCCCGCGCCTGAGGGCCTCGCCAGAGGGCCCTTTGGCGTGGCCCTTAGGCGTGGAACGGGGCGGTAGGTGGTAGCACTCCAGCAAGCCACAAACAAAGCCACAACTCACACCTGGACCAGAGCCAGCTACCAATACCAAAAAAGGCAAGTCCTTCACAGCTAACTGTATTTTGAGATAGCAGCCTTTGCCTTGACCATTAACCAGAAGTCACTTGAGCTTTTAGCGGTATCATGTAGCTATTTTTGTTGTTAAACTCTACTAGCAACAATACCCCTGTACCATTCTCTCCATTGATAACGTTTTGCATACTCTGTACTGCTTTTCATGCAATTATCTTACTGTATACCAGTAATTAGAATCCTTATGTACTATTACCACTACTGCTATTACCACTTGCACTCACAGTACTACTGCAATTAATCTTTCCTGAGTGCGAATACTGCACTACACTGCACTGTAGCCAACGTTTCCACAATTATCCTTCTCATTACTAACACCCAAGAGAATGTACAAAGTTCTGCTCTTACTCGTGACCTTCCTTACCCTTGGTCTCCCTTACACCTCAAATGCATTCAACCATGACACATATCATATACCAATCCTACGCACATACGGAAGGAGATGGTCCGAATTCCCCCACCACACTATGGCAAAAAATAACTTTACATCCCACTCCCATCTACTCAACATTCCTCTCCAAACCATCAAAAGGATACAAGAAGAGAAGCAACATCACCAACGCCTACTAAAATGTGCACTAATAAATGCCAGATCAGTACGATCTAAATGGCCCGCAGCCATCGACCTGATACATCAATATAACCTCGACATCTTGATGATCACGGAGACATGGCTATCCGACTGTGACAACGTACTACTGAATCAGATGCTGCCACCAGGATTTGTGATATACACATCCCACAGATCTAGTCAGAAAGGAGGCGGAACCCTCATCCTGGCCAAAGCTGATTTACACTTCAAGATGTGCAACTCCTCTAGTTCAACTTACCTTGACTCCCTCACAATAGCTAATAAGCTCTGTACAATCAACCTTTTCTATCGGGCACCCTCCTCCTCACCAGATGATCTTCCAACTATAATTGAGCAGGCATGTACCACATCCACCTCACGCTCACCAAGTTGGCTAATCTGTGACTTCAATCTCCCATCTCTTCAAGACAGCCACTCAGCAGCATTCCTTGATGCCCTTGAGGACCTAGGTTACAAACAGCATGTCGATTCCCCCACCCACACTAAGGGTGGCAAACTAGACCTCATTTTCGCACCTCTCTCCAACGCCACAATACCTCTAACTCTTGCACTATCTGTAATACCAGTACCCTGGTCGGACCACAGTCTTCTCAGTTTCAATATACCCATTAACACATCCCACAAAAGCCGAAAGTCTTCTAACACATCTGGAACCCACACAACCCGCTTTAGACCACTCAACCAGAGCGTAGTCCTAGAGAATCTCAGACCTCTCATGGCCAACACAACCATGGATTTAGATGATCTCATATCCAAATGGGATGAAAACCTGAGAGCTGCCTCCTGCCCATCACTCACTGAAAAGAGAATTCGAAAACGTGAACATACTCCATGGTTCTCCACAGACCTTCGTACATCTCTCCACCATCTACGCAAACTTGAGCGACAATGGCGACGAACTCACTCTCCTGAGGCGCTGGCAGCATACAGCTCATACTTAACTACCCACCGAGCAAAGATAACACAAAGCAGGAAAACTTACCACACAGGCTTAATAAAACGCTCCATCAATAAACCACATGCATTGTTCAGCATAGTAAAGTCCATAACAGGAGAACCGGTCTCAGCACAACCCCCTATGCCTCAGCCGCAGGACTACGCAAACTACCTGCAATCAAAGATGATTAAAACCAACACAGACATAAATGTCAACAACGCCTCCACTTCACCTAAGGAATCCCATGCAATGCCACTACACAACTTCTCCACTGTATCAAACAGAGAGGTTGTGAACATTATTGCCTCAATCAATCCTAGTACAGCTCCTAATGACCCGTGTCCAGCCAGCTGGATCAAGGACATGCGACACGACCTCAGTCGAATATTGAGCAAAATACTTAACCAGTCCTTCTCAACAGGTTCATTCCCGCAGAGTCTGAAACACACTTCCATCAAGGCCCTACTGAAGAAAATAGACTGGACCCATCCAAGGTTGAATCCTTCGGGCCTATCTCGAGCATCTCACAGCTTGCAAAAATCATTGAGAAGGCCGCCCAACAACAAATCCAACATCATATCGACTCTGAAGCACCACTAGATCCATCTCAACATGGCTTCAGAGAAGCACATGGAGTCGACACAGTCCTTACAACCCTATTCAATGTTCTGGTAACAGGAATAAATAACATTCAACAGGGTTTCGTCCTCATCTTCCTGGACATCTCCGCCGCTTTCGACTCTGTGAGTCATGACATACTCCTGCAACGCTTGAAAGATAAGGGGATTCAAAGCACAGCACTCGAATGGTGTAAATCCTACCTATCGAACAGGTGGCAACAAGTAAAGACAGGCCACGCATCCTCAGAACCATTCCTGCAATCACAGGGAGTACCCCAAGGATCGTCCTTATTGGCACTAATGTTTAATATCTACATGCAGCCGATATGTGACTTGATCAGATCCTTTAACGTACAATGTCTCGCTTACGCAGATGACATCCTCCTATATATGCCGTTCACAATTGAACATCCAGTATTCTCCCCAATAATCAATTGTTTTGAAGCTGTAGCCGAATGGTTGCTATCACAAAACCTTCGGATTAATCACAACAAAACTGACGTTCTTTTTGTCACAAGGAACCGTAAGTTCATACCTCCTCCATCACTACTCGTCAACAACATAGAGCTGAAATCAAAAGCTACAATCCGTTACCTCGGCATCACATTGGATCAGCACTTGGATATGACAACGCATGTCAAGAACATCACAAAAACTATATATTATAAGATCAAATCGCTACGTCACCTCCGCTCCCTACTAGATCCCACAGACTTCCGAACAACCTTCCAGGCATTAGTCCTCCCACACCTGGATTTTGCCAACATCATCCTTCATGGCCTCCCTCAATCAACTTTAAATCCACTCCGCCTAGCCATGAATACAGTCGCCAGAGTCCTCTCCAGCTCATCAAGATCTGACCATATAACACCCATCATGAAAGAACTGCATTGGTTACCATTACATGCCAGAATCCAATATAAGTCTTTAGTCCTTACTTTTAAGGCTCTAAATAACTACCCCCCTACGCCAATCAGCAAGCTTATCCATGGCACCCTGGAAAACAGAAAAAGGAGAACCACATCAATGAACACCTTAATAGTCCCAAAAATAATAACGAAGTGCACTAAGGCCACCTCCAACAGGGCCTTCTCCTTATTTGCACCTCTAAACTGGAATGCGCTACCTCACGAAATCCGTGCTATCAAAAACCTAATCCTATTCAGAAAAGCACTGAAATACCACTTGTTCACAAAATGCTACCCAGAAGTCAACCTAGACATTAACAAAACTAGCACCTCAATACAACCTGAAAAGGGCTAGTCGATCAACCTTCTCTCTAGTCCTATTAGCGAACCACACATTGCAATATCCAAACGAGTTTTATTACTGTATATACCATTAAGTTATTCTGTACATAGTTCCCCCGGTTGTCCTATTGTTGAAGTTCCCTGTTCAATGTAAAACTCAATGTTACTTGTATGCATTGTAGTATGTTTCTTGTTCAATGTACACCGCACTGATTGTAATAGCGCAGTATAAAAGAATTGTTAAATTAATTAATTAATTAAATAATAGATATATGCACTTGCCAAGACTGTGAAGATTCTCACCCAGGCAGCCGTCTGACAGTATACACTGATTTTTGTAAATTACTTCATGACCATGGAGGAGTTTTCTTGTTTGCATGGAGTGGAGGAGTAGCCTAGTGGTTGGGGCAGGGTACTTCAAGCCAGAAGGCCAGGGATTCAAATCCCACAAGAGGGCAGCAACCTTGGTCCAGAAGGACTGGGGTGTCTAGTCCCACAGGTGCTCCTTGTGGTCTTGGGTAAGCCACTTAACCCTCCATTGCCCATGTTCCCTGTAAGTATTAGTGTATGTCTCTCATATCCCTCATGTTAAATGTATCTCCCAATTGTGTTGTGACCACTTTGATTGAAGGATAAGGTGGTATACAAAAACTGTCTAAATAAATAAAACATCCAGTTTTTCAATCTCTTTATGAGTCCAATCCACAATCCCAAAACTGTAGGAGAATACAGGAATTGCCAGCTGATTGATGGCATTTCTCCCCTGTGTGAGTTCTATGATGCTGCTCTAGTTGAGCTTTCGTGAAGAAACATTTTCCACATTCAGCACAAGAAAAAGGTTTCTCCCCTGTGTGGGTTCTATGATGTGTCACTAGTTGTGTTTTCAAGAGGAAACACTTCCTACAATCTATACAACTACAAGGTTTCTCCCTCATGTGGGTTCTATGATGCTGCACTAGTTTTGCTTTTCTGAGGAAACATTTCCTACATTCAGTACAACTGAAAGGTTTCTCCCCTGTGTGGGTTCTATGATGCAACACTAATTGTTCTTTTTTTAAAATTAATTAATTTTTTTATTTAGCTGCATTTATATACCGCTTTTCACCGGGTCAAAGTGGTTTAACAAAAAGGGCGGGGGGGTTACATTAATCAGCTCAACAATAATAGGCGAGGGGGGGGGGAGGGATCCAGCACCAGGGGGGCCAACATTGATGATCCAGACAAGGTAAGTAACAGTACTCGACTTTGACGCAAGACTCTCAATTGGTAGGGGATTCGTCCAGATTTAATCTATTGGGAGACTACCAGGGACTGGCAGTTAGTGAGAGATGTCCAACTCAGCTCCGAGGTGTTCACAAAACAGGTGGGTTTTTATTTGTTTCCTGAATGAGAGGTCTTTGTTCTTTTGGATCTGTTTGGGAAGGGAGTTCCAGAGGGAGGGTGCGTATAGTTCAAATGCTCTGTTACAGGTATGCTGATTGAACTTTGTCTTTTCATGTGGGACAGTGAGTGTGTTGCCATTGGTCTGGCGAGTATGTCTATTAGATGTAGGCTGGGTGAGTAGAGTCCGGAGCTGAGAAGTCTGCAGTTGATGGAGAACTTTATGGATAAGTAGCAGAGTCTTGTATTTGATCCTTGCTTCGCGAGGTAGGATGTGAAGCTCTCTCAAGACTGGGGTGATGTGATCATGTTTCTTGACTCTTTGGATGATTCTTGCAGTGGTGTTGAGGGCAGTCCATAGGGGGTTGGTGTGGGTGTCCAGTAGTCCAGGGGGGGAGCGTCTTAACCTGCATAACCGTTCTGAAATCCTGTGGATCAGTGAGTGGTCTGAGTCGTTGTACCATCTTTGCTTTGAGGAATATTCTTCTAGCTGTTTTTTCGATCTGTTGATTAAATGAAAGTGTTTGATCAATGATGATCCCCAAGTATTTTATATAGGGCTGAACTCGTATTTGGGTTGTTGCCAAAGTGAGGTGTTGCGGGGGGGGGGTGTGAAGGTTTGATCCTTGGTAGCAAATAGGGCTTCAGTTTTTTTAAGGTTAATAGGTTGTTTTCTTGGAGCCATTTTGAGACGTCAATGAAGCAGATGATTGTTCGTTGGGTTAGTGGTTGTGGTGGTTCCATAAAGCATTATGTCGTCTGCATAAATATGGTAGTTGATGTTGTGAGAGCATATTATCAAGCAAAGAGATTGAAGGTAGATATTAAAGAGCATGGTGGAGAGAGTTGAGCCTTGGGGTACTCCTTGATTCTGTCGAAAGTGGGGGGAGGTTGCCACGCTGGTATGGATCAGTTGTTGTCTGATGGTCAGTTAAGATTGGAACAACTGTAAAACAATGTCCTTAATGCCAATCTCCTGTAGTCTGTGTAGGAGGGTGCTGTGGGAGATGGTGTCAAAAGCTGCCGATATATCCAGGAAGATCATAGCATATCCATATTGTTTGGTCTGTATTCCTTTGATTAGGGTGTTCAATAGAGATATCATGAGGGTCTTGACCCCATGAGACAGGCAGAATCCATGTTGCTGTGGGACTAGTGAGTTGTTTATGTTTAGATGGTCTTGGAGTGGCTGTTGAGCTATCTTCTCGATGATTTTGGCAGTGAATGGGAGACTTGCTAGTGGCCTGAAAGATGTGGGATGATGGAAGTCCAGATTATGTTTCTCGAGGGTTGGGCGAATGATAGAGGTTTTGAGGCTGTCTGGCATATGTATGGCTTGAGTAATTCATTTGCTATGCAGGCTAGGGCTGTGTTTATGTCCAGTTTAGTTTTCTTTATCAACTCCACAGGGCAAGGATCTAGTGGGGAGGTAGCAGTGTTCAGACTTGAGATGGTGGATTCTATCCTTTCTTTGGTGATCGTTTAAAATGTACTCCTTTCAGTGCCCTGAGCAGTACAATAGGCTACTGTTGTTGCTTTTGGAAGTAAGTTGTGTAGTTGTTGGAGCTGTTTATATTGACCTGCCAGCTGTTCCGATGGCATGTTTGGGAGTTGGTTTAAGTGGTTAGGTGTCTTAACTTTTTAACAATGTCAAAAGGTTCACGTGGTCTGTTAATTGATGTATTTATGATTTTTGAGTGGTAGGCCCTATTTGCATTATCTGTTTCTGTGCAGTAGTTGTCCAGTTCGTTTATGTATCTTGCTCTGTCTGTTTCCTTCCTAGTCTTTCTCCATTTTCGCTCGGTCCTTCTGAGTTTGATCCTTAGTCTCCTTAGGTTGGGGGTGAACCAACGGGCTCTGGCCGAGCTAACCCTGACTCCGGTTTGGTTTGTACATGTTGCAGAGGCGATTATAGTATTCCAGTTCTCGACTAGGTCTTCAGTTTTGGAGGAGTCCGTTTGTAGTTTAGGTAGTACTTGGGCTAGGAAGTCCTCCTTGTTAAATGGTTTAAATCTCTTTGCGAGTTGATTGTTCTCTCTTTGAAGTGGATATGCTGGTATGTGCTAGTGAAGTTGATGAGATGGTGGTCAGACCATGGTACATGTGTGATCCTAGGGTTCTTGCAGGAGATGTCAATTTGGGAGATAAGCAATATCAGATCTAGGGTATTCCCTTTTTCGTGTGTTCAGTCGTGTATGATTTGAGTCAGGTCCATTGCACTAATAAAGGCTTTGGCGGGCTTCTCCTGTAATGAAGAGAGGTTGAGGTCGCCGAGAATTAGCTGTTCTTTCATGGTGCTGGCGCTCTCTGACTCATGCTTTAGAATGTCCAACAGATCTGTGCGTGCAGTAGGTGCTCGGTAAATTAGACATATGGAGAGGCGTTTGTTGGTGATTGTTTGTATGTCTGCTTCTTTAGTTGTTTCTGATGCATAGTTCCTGAAGTGGAGGTTGGATTTCGCTATGATGGCTACTCCTCCTCCTCTGGCGTGCACTCGTGAGCAGTTGTGCATACTATATCCATTAGGTGGTAGCTGGTTCATGAGTACGGTATCTGAATCTGTTAGCCAGGTTTCTGTTATGCAGAGAATATTGATCTTTTGAGATATGATCAGGTCTCAGAGCATGGGGAGTATATTTCTCACTGAGCGTGTGCTTACTAGAGAGACTGAGAGAGCTTGTGTGTTTGTGAGGGTAGAAGTGTGCATTGGAATTGGTGGGGTGTATGAGTTTCTGTGGATGGGGGGAGGCTTGGTGGTGTTTATAGGTTGAGTAAGTGTAGTATTTGGAATGGGGTGGTTTGAGTTTATGTTGGTAATAATGGATGAGCATGGCAAGGTAAGTGAGAATGGCATTATGAGGTATGCTGGGTTTAGGAAGGGAGGCATGGTTTCTGGGGTACCCTCTATTCCTGGAGCAGGCTTGATAGGAGATTGGGTCAGCTTGTAGAGGAAGTGGTGGAGCCCTCCTTTAGTTTACTGTCCTGGCGGTGTGCTGTCAGAATGATTTGTTGCAACAAGTAGTAAATTTAAGTTGCTGCTGGGTGGAAGATTCAAGGAGTGGTGGATAGCCAGGTATCTCTTCCTAAGGGCCATACCAAAGGACCCTCTGGCAAGGCCCTAAGGCACAGACCTATCAGGCATGGGCATCCCAATGGTGCTTCTTTTTATGTCCGGTGGTGGAAGGCAATTGGGCAGCAGTGATCGAGCAGAGCAGGGGACTTCCGGCTCTTTCACTGCACCTCAATCGGGGGAGCTAGAAGGTGGTCGGCGGTACTCCTTTTCTGGGGAAACATTTCCCAAAATCAGTATACCTAAAGGTTACTCCCCCATGTGAGTTCTATGATGCCTCGCTAGTTGTGCTTTTCTGGGGAAACATTTCCCACATTCAGTACAGCGAAAAGGTTTTTCCCCCGTGTGGATTCTATGATGTGTCACTAGTTCTGCTTTTCTGGGGAAACATTTCCCACATTCAGTACAACCAAAAGGTTTCTCCCCCGTGTGGATTCTATGATGCCTCACTAGTTCTCCTTTTCTGGGGAAACATTTCCCACAATCAGTACAACTAAAAGGTTTCTCCCCCGTGTGGATTCTATGGTGCCTCACTAGTACTCCTTTTGTAAGGAAACATTTCCCACAATCAGTACAACTAAAAGGTTTCTCCCCCGTGTGGATTCTATGATGCCTCACTAGTTCTCCTTTCCTGGGGAAACATTTCCCACACTCAGTACAACTAAAAGGTTTTTCCCCTGTGTGGGTTCTACGATGCATTAATAGATTAGCTTTTCTGGGGAAACATTTCCCACATTCAGTACAACCAAAAGGTTTTTCCCCTGTGTGGCTTTTATGATGCGTCATTAGTTCTCCTTTTGTGGGGAAACATTTCCCACAATCAGTACAACTAAAAGGTTTTTCCCCTGTGTGGGTTCTACGATGCATTAATAGATTAGCTTTTCTGGGGAAACATTTCCCACATTCAGTACAACCAAAAGGTTTTTCCCCTGTGTGGCTTTTATGATGCGTCATTAGTTCTCCTTTTGTGGGGAAACATTTCCCACAATCAGTACAACTAAAAGGTTTCTCCCCCGTGTGGATTCTATGATGCCTCACTAGTTCTCCTTTTCTGGGGAAACATTTCCCACATTCAGTACAACTAAAAGGTTTTTCCCCTGTGTGGCTTTTATGATGCGTCATTAGTTCTCCTTTTGTGGGGAAACATTTCCCACAATCAGTACAACTAAAAGGTTTCTCCCCGGTGTGGATTCTATGATGCCTCACTAGTTCTCCTTTTCTGGGGAAACATTTCCCACAATCAGTACAACTAAAAGGTTTCTCCCCCGTGTGGATTCTATGGTGCCTCACTAGTACTCCTTTTGTGGGGAAACATTTCCCACAATCAGTACAACTAAAGGGTTTCTCCCCCGTGTGGATTCTATGATGCCTCACTAGTTCTCCATTTGAGGGGAAACGTTTCCCACACTCAGTACAACTAAAAGGTTTTTCCCCTGTGTGGGTTCTACGATGCCGTACTAGTTGTGTTTTCATGAGGAAATATTTCCCACAATCAGTACAACTAAATGATTTTTCCCTCGTGTGGATTCTATGATGCCTCACTAGTACTCTTTCTGGTGAAGAATTTCCCACATTCAGTACAATTAAAGGGTCTCTCCCCTCTGTGGGTTCTATGATGAATCAAAAGTTGTGAGTTTCTGAGGAAAGATTTCTCACATTCAGTGCAGTGAAATCTTTTTTCAGCCCTGTGGATTTTCTGGTGCATTGTTTGGATTTCTTAAGAGTGAAACTTCTTCCAAATTCAGGGCTTTTAAAAGATGTAGAAGGACTCTCTGTTGGGGTAGTTCCCTCTGCTGTGTGGGGTTCCATGTGGCTTCTTATACGATCGCTATGATTGAAACCGCTCTCACACTCAGTACGTGGAAAATGTCTCTCTTGCGTGTGAGAGTTTAGGTGGAGTGCTGGGTGCACCTCGTGTGTGAAAGAGTTTCCCCATTCTTCTCTTTTCTCCTCTCTCTTCTTTTCCTGTGTGACCCCGTCACCTGCTGGACATAAAAAGAAGGCACTAATCACATGTTGGGACCACAGAGGTATTTCTGGGTCTTCTGATCCCAAAATCCCTGCTCTGAGATTATACCACATCTCTGACTAATCAGCTGTGATTAATGTGACCAAGAGGGAGAAAGTTAATCCCTTACTTGATTTCATTTCATTTCATTATCTCTTGATGTCCCTCCTTTCATACAAAAAAGCAAAGCAATTTGCATTAAAATTAAATAATTACAAATTACTGGCCAGTAATCAAAGCACCTTCTATATGTAAATAGAGAAATATGACGGCAGATAAAGACCATACAGCCTATCACTTCTGCCCTTCCATACCATCTCTGACTTTACTCTCTCTTTCTCTGCAGCTTCCAAAAGATAGCTAAAACCTGTAACTTCTTTCTCTATAACATCAGTCCCTGCTCAACAGAGCTTAAAATTGAGTCAAGACAGACAACATAGTAGCTGTAGACATGGGATACAGCTAGGGGGAAAGGTAAAGAAACACGAAGGAGATCAGGCGATTCAACCTATAAAAGCAGCAGCGAAGAGGTGAGTTTTGAGCCTCAATTTGAGAAGGGCGTATGACATACAGACTTAGGCAGTTTATTCCAGGCATAAGGCATAGCAAGGCGAAAGGAGCAAAGTCTGGAGTTAGCAATTGAAGAGAAGGGCACAGATAGAAGAGGGTTGCAAAAAAGAGCAGAGTTCCAAGGAGGGATGTAGGGAGAGAAAAAGAGAGGAGAGGTAGTGAGGAGATGCAGAGTGAATACACTTATAGGTCAGCAGGAGTAGTAGTTTGGCAATGACGTGATTTGAGAAGAAGGGTAATATGAGCATGGCGAGGCTGGCAGAAGATTAGCCACACAGCAGAGTGTTGAACAGATTGAAGGGGAGAGAGGATTCAGAGGGAGATCAGCAAGGAGCAGGTTACAGTAGTCTAGATGGCAGATGACAAGTGTTTTATTATCCACAGAGACTGAGAAAAGAGGTAGGGGAGAAGAGGGTTAGAGGGAAAAAATATGAAGCTCAGTTTTCACCATGTCCAATTTCAAGTGGTAGTGAGACTTCCAAGCAGCAATGTCAGAAAGGCAGGCAGAGATCTGCCCCTGGATTGCTGGAAAGATTTCAGGCGTAGACAGGTAGATCTGGGAGTCATCAGCATAAAGATGGTACTGAAAGCCATGGGAGGAGATGAGTGCACCAAGGGAATGGTTATAGAGAGAGAAAAGGAAAAGACAGATCCTTGGGGTACAGCAAGTGAGAGCGAGATAGCAGCAGAGGAGAATCCACCAGAACAAACACTGAAAGAGAGATGGGAGAGATAAGAAGAGAACCAGGACAGTACAGAGCTCTTCAAACCAAGCATAGACACGGTATCGAGGAGTAGCAGTATTAATACTTTGGGGGAAAGTTGGGAGAGAGGAGATATGGCAGAGATGTTTAAATATCTCCGTGGCATAAATGCTCAGGAAGAGAGCCTCTTTTGATTGAAAGCAAGCTCTGCAATGAGGGGACAATTTATTTTCTTTATTTAACAAGTTTTTTTTATACAACCTTCTCGTACTATCAAAGTGGTTTACATTAAAACAAACATTACCGAGAACTTAATGTGTAAACTTAGGTAGGGGTGGCATGCAGGGTTTGCACAGAGGCAAAACATATACATTGCAACATATGTACAAGGGTTAGATATTGTTTTAAACATGTGAGATAAGGGGGAAGAACTAGGTATTGTCTCTGAAGTGATCAATGAAAAGGAAGGTTCTGAGATGTTTTCTGAAGTCCTTTCAGTCCTTGGTTGTCCTGACCTTCTTTAGGACAGAATTCCAGATGGTGGGTGCTGCTAATTTAAAGAGCCCTCTTCATTGGTGTAAGAACTAGGAGTTGAAATGGTGCCTCTTGTGCTCTGTCTCTTAGGTTTGCTGTTTAATTTTCTGCATATCAGTTCCTGTACAATTCCAGCTGATGAGTTGTTTCTTATCTTGAAGATAGTCAAGGCAAACTGGTTGTAAGTAGATGTTGAAGAGGAGGGCAGGCAGGGAAGACCCTTGCAGGACTCCATTTGTTGTGTTGAATGGAGTGGAGGTGTTTGAACCAACATTGACCTTTTGTTGTCTGTCACTGAGGTAGGATTGGAACCAGTTGAATGTTGTGCTGTGAAGTCCAATGTTAGTTGGTCTCTGCACCACCTTTTCAATTATTTTGGATAGAAAGGACAGGCTGGAAATAGGGTGGAATGTTGCAGGATCAGAGCTGTTGTTCACTTGTTTTTTTGGATGTCAGATGTTAACTTGTTTGAGAGCAGGGGGCATGTATCCTTGAGATAGGGATGAGCTTATGGTGTTGTGGATACAGTTGACAACTTTGTCCTTGACTGATTTGATCCATATGACCGGGCCGGGTTCGTTCTGTAGATCAGTACAATTTGTGTTTGACATTGGGTTCTGCAGTTGAGGTGTTGGAGGTGTTTAGCAGTGAAGTTCTTAAGGATGGTTTGTTCTTGTTGATGAGGAAATCTGAAAAGATCTTGGGATGGATAGTGTCTTCTTTGTGGGATGGATTCTTCGTGAGGGTGTGGACAATTTCAAATAGCTTTTGAGGCTTGTTGCTGACTTTTAAGATAAGGTTGGTGTGGTATTCTCGATTGTGCTTGTTGATCAAATCACTGTAGACTCTCTGCATTTTCTGGTATTGAAGAAGGGTAGCTTGTGACCAGACGTGTTTTCTTTGTTCTCTATTTCCAAGATTTGGGTGCTAAGGAGTCTTCACTGCTGCATTGATGGTGGAGTTCCAGGCTTTACTTGCCTCATCTATATCTGCAAAGTCCTGGGGGAGGCTGGGAAGGATATCTTTGAGGAATTTGTCTTGGTTACATCCTTTAAATCTTCTTTCAGAGTTTCCTTATTGGGGGAGGTCAATCTTCAAGTGTATAGCATGCTGATCTGACCAGGGTTATAGTAGGGCAAGAGGGGTCATTATGCTGTCCTGTGAGTGAAGGTTCTTTGGGACAAAGATGAGGTCCAGAGTAGAGCCTGAATGGTGAGAGGGACCCTTGAGGATTTGGCAGAAGTTAAGTGATTCCATTGCCTTGTGAACGTCGCTTCTCCTCTGCTAGGTGTGAAGCTCAGGTTTAGGTTGCCTAGTAGTATAAGCAGCTTATGAGGAGAGCTGGCCAAACATATGGCTTTGAGGATGTTGGATGTCTCATCAGCAGGAGTGTTTGGGGCTCTGTAGGTAAGACAAATGGCTAGGTGTATCATGATTAAGTCACAGTGTTTGTGGCTTACAGGTTAGGATATTTTAAATTTAAGATCAATTCGCACAAGGATAAGTACCCCACCACCTCTCTTGTGAGTGTGCGGGAAGTTGAAGGCAGTATGGTATCGTGGAGTGATCTCAGACAGAATGACCTGGTAAGGGCTTTATAGCCAGGATTCGGTGATGCAGAGGATGTCAGTCTGGGTGATATTCAATATAGTCTATGATGGTGTTTGTCTTGTATCTGATGGACCTAGCATGATTAGCCCAATGTTAATTTGAGTGATTAGTGTGTGTAGGGTATGGTAGCCAGTTATGTGAGTATTGGTTTGAATTCTTATTAATCTGGGTGTCTGTCTGTTGATATGCTTATGGCGGTTCATCCATATGTGTGGGTGGCAAGGCATGTGTAGTAGGGGAGGTTGTAGGGCTGTTGTGGGTATGTTTATGGTATAGGTAGCTGTTGAGGAGTGGCAGAGTAGGATCCAGATGAGAGGAAGGGCATACAATACTTGGATGGCTGATAACATTGGATTCCGTGGCATTATAGCAGTTTTATGCTTTTTGGTAGAATCATAGGAGGGTAGGGTTGGGGCTCTTTTAGCAGTGAGTTCCATTTCTAATGAGTGGTACTTACAATTTGTCATTTTCTTGCTGAAAGTGTGTCATGATACAATCCAAGGTGTCTATGAGCTGTGTGGGATGAGAGTTGTCTTCTTGTGAGTAGTCCTGATAAGGTTGAGGTCAGCAGCGAGATTTTCAAGGTTGTTGGGCTTAGTGTTGACAGCTTTTTGTTTGGGTTGAACTGATTTTTTCGTTCCTGCATGATTTCCCCGCCTAATGTCTCTCTGGCGAGGTCCTCAGGCACAGGCCCACCAGGCGCAGGAGCGGCTAATGGCACTTCTTTTTTAAAGTTGCTGTGGTGAGCCCTGATTGGCCTTGAGATGGACAGCGGGAAGGGTTTCAGCCTCGCGCTCTCTTTCCTGATGCCGATCGGAGTTCTGGGCCCGAGGGTGCAGTCCTGCAGCACCTGATGGATGAGGGTGAAAGGGGATAGACTCAGGAGTAATATGTGGAAATATTTCTTTAGGGAAAGAGTGGTAGATGCATGAAATAGTCTCCCAGTGGAGGTGGTAGAGTTGAGGACAGTATCTGAATTCATGAAAGCAGGGGAGAAACACAGATGTGCCACTGAGAAAGATATACATTAACATAACAGGAGGCAATGTAGAATGAGACTGACTGAAGATATGATGGACTATTTTATTTGTTAAGTACTGTAGAAGGATATTCCTGAAGGGATGAAGTTATAGGAACCATCTATATAAGTATGGGGTAAGGTAGGACAGTCCCTGTGGGAGCCTTGAACCCAGTACCCCAGAGTTCACCGGACTCATCCCCCACTCCGCTCTGCAGGTTCCGCATCTAGAGTTGAATTATACATTGATGATTTATAAAATGCTGCTTATTGTACCTGGGGGGTACTGGGTGTTAATATGGCTGGAAATTGCAATGTGAGCACATTTTCTGGACGTGTCCTATCTCTGGAACCTGGAAGAATGGTAGATACAGTATAATAGATCAGTCCCACCGTCTGCTAGAAATGCAGATACAGTTATACAGTCCTTACCCAGGGAGATCAGAGTCTCATAATTCTCCATCATCACCTCCCTGTAAAGCTCCTTCTGCCCTTCATCTAAATACTCCCACTCCTCCTGGGAGAAAGAGACAGCGATGTCCTCAAACGTCACCCGTATCTGAAACACAAACCAGAAAGACACTCAGGGACACGTGGAGGTAATCAGAGTACATTAGATGTCGGCTGGCTTTATTCTCCTCCCCTAAAAATCCAAGGGAGCTCTGCATTTAAAACTTGTAGAAACAGACCCAGAAGCTATTACTGGTCTCCAGAGCACCAGGGGTGGAAGCACATTGAGTGGATCTTTCTGGCTAAGTTTTTCTTCTTTTTCTTGCTTTCAATAGTTTTAGCTGCCTGTACCTCGTCGGTCTTTTGGAATTACTGTAATTGCACTGCTTTACGTACTGCCTGTGTTTAACATAGTATATGACAGTAGATAAAAACCAGTATGGTTCATCTAGTCTGCCCAGCAAGGCGGCAAGAGTCGGTGCACCTGCCACTCTGTGCAGGTCACCCCTCCTCATGCCTTTGTTTAGGGGTGTCCCAACCACTCTGTATAAGTCACCCCTATTTGTTGCGATATAAGAGATATTCATGTTTATTTTGATTTTATCCTGTTGCTATAAAGGGATCCACTGTGTCTGTACCATGCCATTTTGAATTCCGTCACTATATTTGCCCCCACCACTTCCATTGGGAGGGCATTTCAAGCATCCACTATGTTGATTTCTTTAGCCTTTGAGAAAATAGAGAATGCAATATAGGAATTACATAGCTTTAATAAAAAAAAGTTCAAATTTTCAGCCTCTTCTAGAAAAGTAGCTTTATAATAAAATGTTTGGCCTGTATTTCAGAGACAAGTCTGTGCTCTGGTAGGTACCAGCTGCCCTACAGGGTCTCTGGCTTAGAAAGTCAAACTCGTAGCTTACTGCCACTTATTTCTCTCCCTCCCCTCACCCACCAACCCCAGGGCTGGATGTTCTTAGTCACCCCAAGACACACAGTCACTTGTACTAACTTTAGTGAATAAGCACTTCTTTGTTGCTTTTTCATCTGACAACTGTCCCATATTTGACACACTAATCAAAGTTATTTTTAATTAGTGCAATAGTTGTGGTCCTTTGATCCTCATGAAAACAATCTGGAGCCTTTGAGCTTGTCCTATCCATCATGAACTATCTGCTATGGAAAAATAATTGATTCAATTGAGGGAAGACTTAGGTGCAATGAAACAAACCTCCCTGAAGATACATCTTGCAAACAATCCATGCAACTCCCTCAAAAAATCCAGCAATGCAAGAATAAATGGATTATAGTGGTTCTGGACGGTTATGACCTAATACACGGAGACACCAACTCCACTTTGAGATACCCTTGCAGAATACCTTCTCAGTCTTGGTAAATTAGGATTCTCCATTAATGGAAACTGAGGTGGCCTTAGACAAGAAAGTCGACATCAGTTTACAGACATCTAAACCATATAGACAAAGAGAAGGGCTTAGCTCAATGATCATCTCTATCAGCCCTTTTATTTAACATTCATCTCCAGCCAATCTGTAGTATCTTCCATAAGTTTAAAGAAGAGTATCACATCTATGTGGACAATATAGCATTATATCTCCCATTTGAAACTGCAAGCCCTAACCTCCAAATGATAATGTCCTGCTTCAGTGAATTGTCAAAGTGGCTTAACTCCCATAATCTGCTGATTAATTTAAAGAAAACTGAGATACTATAGGTAACCAGGAACCATGACTTTAAGCCTCCCTCAACTTTACACCTAAAAGAAGCTGTTTTACAGGGAAAGGAGGAGGTGAAATTCCTTGGGATTACTCTAGATCAATCCTTCATCATGACCACCCATATAAAATTAACCCCAGGTAAGATCTATTACAAACTAAAGATGATTCAGCAATTGAGACCACTGCTATCAAGCTATGACTTTCGGTCTGCCATTCAGGCAATGATCACCCTACACTGATTATTGCAACAGTATTTTCTAGGGCCTCTCCAAACAGGCAATAAGCCAGTTACAGATGGCCCAACATGTGGCTGCACAAATTATTTAGAAAGTTAATAGAACTGTATATATCACACCTATATTATATGAATTACACTGGCTGCCAATTTATAGACGTATAAAATACAAATTACTCATGATCACATCCAAACTTCTAAGGAATATAGCTCCATCATACCTCAGCCCTAAACACCCTCGTAGTCCCCATAGACTTCAGAAAGTCTAACCGCTTGATGAGCAACACAGCCTTTACATACACTGCACCCATGAACTGGAACTCCCTCCCTGATAAGCTCAGATCCATTAATGATCTCTCCGCATTTCATAAGGACCTTAAAACCCATCTCTTCGCTGAGCACTTTGCAACCCACAGGACCAAGTCAAGGTCTACCCAACCCAGCCTTCCTGTCCATGCATTCCAATACAGTAGACAAGCCTTGAGCTTAGTAAATCTCTTGGGAATGGAATTATCTTTGTAAATATGTTATTTAAACATGCTACTGTATAAAGTTGATATTGAATTAGACGAAAAATCTGTATATAATTCTACCATCTCACTCTGTTATAATTATGTTCAATGTAAGAGGTTTTGTTGTCTGGAATCCAATTTGATTACTGGAAAAGGCAGTATAAAAAAGCCCTTTAAATTAAATAAAATAAATAAATAAATAATAAAATTCCAGCAATACAAGAATAAATGGATCACAGTGGGTTCTGGCAGGTTACAAACCATTACACGGAGCACCCACTCCACCTCGAGATATCCTTTCATAATACCTTCTCTGCCTTGGTAAATAAGGATTCTCCATTAATGGAAACTGAGGTGTGGTCTTAGACAAGAAGACTGACATACAGTGTAAGAGAAATGTCCCGGGTGTTCTCAAGGTATTTCAAAACAGAAAACTGCTAATACTAGGTGATTCCATTATCAGAGGCATTAATTTCAGGAACTCCGTTCCAGGGTCAGAAGGTGGGAAAATGCCTTCCAGAGTCTTCAGCCAGTATTTATTTTATTCTCTTATATACCGCGCTATTCTGCATCAGTGCAGTTTACATTGAACAAACTGAAATTACATTGAACAGGGCATTATAACTTGGAGATAACTATTTTACAGGGAACATGGGCTATGGAGGGTTAAGTGGCTTGCCCAAGACCACAAGGAGCACCTGTGGGACTAGAAACCCCAGTCCTTCCAGCCCAAGGTTGCTGTCCTCTAGTGGGATTTGAACCACTGACCTTCCAGTCTGAAGTACCTTGCCCCAACCACTAGGCCACTCCTCCATTCCAGCAAGAATAAGAACCAGCTTGATAGGGAAGTCCCAGAGGAAAGTAAGGGGTTTAAAACTGATGTTGTTATCCATCTTGAAACACATGATATGTCCAGAACAGTATCTCTACAATGCAAAGAGAATTCCAAATTTAGCGAAATTAATAGAAAAGGCAGTACAATTACAGCTACAAGACTTCATAACATTTCCACCTCTTGGACATGTACAACATGAGTTTAGACCAAATTGCAATGTGCAAAGACTGCTCACCTCACTCGTAAACACTCTGGGGGTCATTCTGTCCTGTGAATAGCAGGAATGTCTATCCCTGCTATTTGTTCCCCTGCCGGCTCCGGCAAAATCTTTTCCCTATGAACAACATGTTTTACAGGGAGGCTTAGACATGGTGTGAAGGTGCATTGCTGAGACGGAGCAAGGGCGGGCAGTGGATGGTCCGCGACCCTGAAGATTGGCAGATAGAAACAGGAATAAATATCACCCCCCCCCCCCTCTCCTGGTTCCAGTTTTACTTGACAGCATGCATGCAGCAAGCTAACATAAGGGACAAAACTTCCAAACCGATTAAACATCTAAGTGACATATCTCAAGGTTCCTCCCTGTTCATACAAAATATTTCATTCAGAGTCACTTAATAAATTACCACTTATACACCAATGACTTAATGTTATATGCCCCCTTCAATACCAGGAACTCAGAATATTCACCTATAAAATCATGCCGCAAGGCAGACATAGGTGGGTTAAAAAAGTCTACAACCTAATAATCAACTGCGACAAGATCAAGGTCCTGATCATCACCAGAGAGACATTCTACTCACCCCAGAAACTTTCAAGGTCAACAACATCACCCTGTCTGTAAAACAGGAAGTGAAATACCTTGGAGTCACATTAGACTAGCGACTGAATCTGCAAGTGCACATTAAGAAAATGACAACCACTGCAAACTACAAAATGAACATCCTGTACAACCTCCATCCGCTACTGGACCATAACCACTTCAGCACAATATGCCAAGCCTTTATTATCTCACTCTTTGATTACGGCAATTCAATTTTACAAGGGATCCACCAGAACGAACACTGAAAGAAAGATGGGAGAAATAAGAAGAGAACCAAGATTGCACAGAGCCCTTAAAAGCAAGCAAAGACAAGGTATCAAGGAGAAGGTTGTGGTCAATAGTTTCAAAAGCAGCAGAAAAGGTCAAGAAGGATGATAATTGAGTAAAGGCCCTTGGATTTTGCCAGGAACAGGTCACTGGAGACTTTGGCAAGAGTCGTTTCAGTAGAATGTGCAGTAAAGGATGAAAAACAGATTGTAGAGGATACAGAAGGGCTTGAGAAGAAAATTGAGGCGATGAAGGTGAAGTGCACATTCAAGCGCAGCTTAGAAATGAAGGGAAGGAGGAAGATGGGTCAATTGAAGGACAGGTAGGTCTAGTGAGGGTATCTTGAAGAGAGGAATGACCACAGCATACTTGAAGGCTACAAAGAAAGTTGCAGTGGAGAGGGATAGGTTGAGAATATAAGAGATGGAAGGGACTATAGTGGAGGAGATGGAGCTATGGAGATGGGTGGGAATAAGATCAGAGGAGCAGGTAGTGAGTTTGGATGAAGAAAGGACGAGAGTGGTTTCCCTCCTCAGAGGACATAGAAAAGGAAGAAAGAGTAGCAGAGGTAGGGGGAAAATTGGGAGTGAAGAAGCGGAGGAGGGGAAGTAGCTGACCTCCTGGGGAATTGGAGTGTGATCTTGTGGATTTTAGAAGTAGTCAGCCAGGGGTCATAAAGAAAAGGAGGGAGGGGTTGGAGGTGGAGGCACCTTGAGGAGAGAGTTGAGAGTTATAAAGAGTCAGCGAGGGTCAGGGGCATGAGAGTTAGTCAGATGGATATAATAGTCTTGTTTGGCGAGTGTTATGGCTGACTGCAAAAGACAAACCTGAATTTGAAGTGTAGAAAATCCACAAGGGTGCGGAATTTCAGCCAAGCCCACTCAGCTGAGTGGGGGCAATAACGTAGGTAGTGGGTAGTGGAAGACAGCGAAGGTTGGGGTACAGTACGCCTCACAAGACTTGGCATGGGTGGAGCAAGCGCATCCTGAGCAGAGGAGAGTGCAGTGTTATGGGAAGCTATTGCCTCATTAACAGACTCAGGTGACATAGTAAAAGATAGGGGCAATGAGACAGTGGAGAAGAGGTCCAACGGGTTAATAGCGAGGTTGAGGTGGCAGGTGATGAAGAGTGAAGCTTAGCAGGTGATGGTCTGATAAGGGAAGAAGTGAGATACAGAAGTCTGAGGGTAAGCAATTAGAGAAGACTACAAGGTCAAGGCAGTGACCTTGCTGAGGAGTGGGGGCAGTACATCAAAGCTGGAGGTTGAATAATGAGGTAAGGGAAAGGAGCTTTAAAGCATAAGGGTCAGAGGGGTGATCAACATGAATGTTAATATCCCTGAGAATAAGGGAGGGGGAAGATGAATCCAGAAAAAAGGAAAGTCATGAATCAAAGTCAGAGAAAGGCAGAGGTGGATCTGTCAGTGGGTCGATGAATAGCAGCTAACTGGAGAGGTAGTGAAGTAAAAAGCTGGATGGAGTGGACATCAGAGGAGGGAAAGGATTGAGACTGAGGCAGTAGGAGGGGTTGAAATTGACAGGAAGGAGAAAGTAGAAGCCCAACACCACAACCACGGCCAGTGGGATGAGGTGTGTGGAAGAATTGATATCCGCCATGACAGAGAGCAGCAAATAAAGCCCTGTCTCAGTTAGAGCAAGGAGACAGAGAACATTAGAGATAAACTGATCATGAGTAAAGGCAAGTTTATTTGAGATGGAGTGTGTGTTCCAAAAGGCACATGAAAAAGGGAGAGAAGTGGGGGAGATTGCTCATTGCTGGCACCATATAATACTCACAAACACCTTAAGCCCTTGCCAGGAATGGAGAAATCTGCCGACCGGCACGGCACCAACTGAAGGGCAGCTCCTTGCACCGCCTCACCAGCAACCTACTGGGCTCTTGGAGTCACAGAAAACCACATTCAAAACAATGGGAAGGTGATCTAAAAGACAGCAATAAAATACCATACACTTATATATATATATATATATACACACACAAATACACCAAAGCTTTAGTGGAGAGAAACAAACAGAAACAAGTTCTCCTTGTTTACTCTAACTATTAGCCATGGTTCACTTTATTTATAAGGCTCTTTTGGAGGATACAGCATAATTTCACTTTATCGTTACATGTCAGATAGTACGTACTTCTAATCAGTGTAGGTCAGTATGAGGAGACATACATGTATTCCAAGACATAACTGTTTACTGCTGACTGCTTGATATCTAATAACCCTGAGACTGAACGGCTAGAGGACAACCTGCTCCTTTTCTTATTTACAGGCCTTGTACCTCATCACCTACTTAGTAAGCAAATATATGAAGTCTATTTCTAAGCAAGGTTCTGAACAAAATTAACTCTTTCTCAGGTTTTCTTTGACAATCCGGTTGTGTACACCACCTTGTACCTACAAACTTACTTTCACTTTTCTGCAAGGTCAGCAAGTGACCTGTGACCCTGCATCCATACACTTACAGATTTTGCCATACTTATAATCACTTATAATAAACATATATATATATGATATCCCTTCTTACACTGATGGCACTCAAATCCAACTGAAATAAGATATACGATATCTTGGCGTCACACTGGACCAACGCCTCACTTTCTCAACACAAGTACAAAATCTTACTCAGAGCATTTACTTCAAGCTCAAAATGATCAAGAACATAAGAACATAAGATATGCCATACTGGGTCAGACCAAGGTCCATCAAGCCCAGTATTCTGTTTCCAACAGTGGCCAATCTAGGTCATATGTACCTAGCAGTTTCCCCAAGGGACACAGGTTCCACAATGCTTGTATTGGTTCAAGCATTGATATCCTGGGTCCCTTCTTAATAACGGTTTATGGACCTTTCCTCCAGGAACTTGCCCAAACCTTTTTTAAACCCAGCTACACTAACAGCCTTTACTACATCCTCCGGTAACAAATTCCAGACTTTGATTACACGTTGCGTGAAAAAATATTTTCTTTTATTAGTCTTAAATAGTTTACCCTGTAGCTTCATTGCATGTCCCCTAGTCTTTCTATATTCTGATAAGGTAAACAATCGATCTACGTTTACCCGTTCCACTCCATTCATTAATTTATAGACTTCTATCATATCTCCCCTCAGCAGTCTCTTTTCCAGGTTAAAGAGCCCTAACCTTTTTAGCCTTTCTTCATAGGAGTATCCTTACATCCCCTTTACCATTTTGGTGGCTCTTCTCTGAACCTTTTCTAAAATCGCTATATCATTTTTAAGATACGGCGACCAGAATTGCACACAATATTCAAGGTGCGGTCTCACCATGGAACGATATAGCGGCATTATAATATCTTTTGTTTTATTTTCCATTCCTTTCCTTATCATACCTAGCATTCTATTTGCTCTCTTGGCCGCTGCTGCACACTGGGCCGAGGGTTTTAACATGGTATCCACAATGACGCCTAAATCTTTTTACTGGGTGGTAGTTCCTAATGTGGAACCTTGCATCGTGTAACCATAGTTTGGGTTGTTCTTCCCTAGGTGCATAACCTTGCACTTGTCCACATTAAATTTCATCTGCCATTTTGATGCCCAGTCTTCCAATTTATCAAGATCCTCTTGCAATTTTCCACAATCCTCTTGGGTTTTAACAACTTTAAATAGCTTTGTGTCATCTGCAAATTTGATAACCTCACTCGTTATTCCACTTTCCAGGTCATTTATGAATATGTCAAAAAGCAGCGGACCCAGCACAGATCCCTGGGGTACACCACTATTCACCTTTCTCCATTGGGAAAATTGGCCATTTAGCCCTACCCTCTGCTTTCTATCTTTTAACCAGTTCCTAATCCACAATAGTACACTGCCTCCTATCCCATGACTCTTTAGTTTTGCCAAAAGTCTGTCATGAGGGACCTTGTCAAAGGCTTTCTGAAAGTCCAGATACACAATATCAACCGACTCACCTTTGTCCACCTGATTATTCACTCCTTCAAAAAAACATAACAGATTAGTAAGACAAGATCTTCCTTGTCTAAAGCCATGTTGGCTGTCTCCCATTAGGTCATGACTATCTACATGCGGAGTAATTTTATTCTTTATGATGGTTTCTACCATTTTTCCTGGTACTGACATCAGGCTCACTGGTCTGTTGTTTCCCGGATCACCCCTGGAACCCTTTTTAAAAATTGGTGTTACATTGGCGATCCTCCAATCTTCAGGTATTAGAGATGATTTTAATGATAGTTCACAGATTACTAATAGCAGGTCTGCAATCTCAATTTCAGTTCTTTGAACACCCTTGGATGTATACCATCCGGCCCAGGTGGTTTTCTACTCTTCAGTTTATCTAATAGTTGTAAAACATCTTCCCGATGTATCGATATTTCCTTCAATTCTTCCACACCTTTAAATACCACTTCAGTCATGGGTAACATCCCTACATCTTCCTCAGTAAAGACCGAAGCAAAGAATTCAATCAGTCTCTCTGCTATAGCCTTGTCTTCTCCTACTGCCCCTTTTACCCCTCTATCATCTAATGGTCCAATTGACTCTCTCACAGACCTTTTGCTACGAATGTACTTGAAAAAGTCTTTATTTCGTGTTTTTGCTTCCGTAGCAAATTCCTTCTCAAATTCTCGCTTTGCCTGCCTTATCAATGCTTTGCATTTAGCTTGCCAGTGCTTGTGCTGTTTCCAGTTTTCATTGTTTGTCTCTTTTTTTCCATTTCCTGAAAGATGCTTTTTTGGCAGCAACAGCCTCTCTGACCTCACCTTTAAACCATGCTGGCAGTTTTTTGGACTTTCTTCCACTTTTCTTAATGTGTGGAATATAGCTGGTTTGGGCTTCCAGGATAGTATTTTTAAACACCACCCAAGCTTGATGTAAGTCTTTAACCTTTGCAAAAGCTCCTTTTAGTTTTTTAACTATATTCATCATTTTATCATAGTCTCCCTTTCGAAAGTTAAAAGGTAAGTACTGTGGATTTCTTTACTATCCCTCCTCCACTAATTAAATCAAACACGATCATGCTATGATCACTATTGCCAAGTGGTCCCAACACCCTTATTTCTTGCACCAGATCTGGTGTTCCACTAAGGACTAGGTCCATTATGGCTTCCCCTCTGGTCAGTTCATGAACCAGCTGCTCCAAGAAACAGTCATTTATTTCATCTAGAAACTTTATCTCCCTAGCATGTCCTGCCATGACACTGACCCAGTTGATACCGGGGTAATTGAAATCACCCATTATTATTACTCTACTGTGACTTTTGTTAGCTTTCTTTGATTTCTTTGAGCATTTCATCATCCATTGTTCATTCCGGCCAGTCGGTCGATAGTACACCCCCATTGCCATCACCTTCCCCTTCATACATAGAATTTCAATCCATAGAGATTCTACAGCAAATTTTGTTTCCTGAAAAACTTTAATCCTTTCTGACTCAATGCCCTCTCTAACACAGAACGCAACCCCTCCACCAATTTGATCAGTTCTATCATTACGATATAGTTTGTATCCAGGTATCACAGTGTCCCACTGGTTATCCTCCTTCCACCATGTCTCTGAGATTGCAATCATATCTAACCTCTCATTTAATGCTATATATTCTAACTCTCCCATCTTATTGTTTAGACTTCTAGCATTTGCATACAAGCATTTTAGAGACTGTATTTTATTAATATTAATTTGGCTATTGATAGGCATGGGTAATTTGGAATCTTTATGCTCTGTCTGCACCATACTCAAGAGCATTTGGGCTACTTTACCTCTTTTTTGGAACCTCACTGCTTTTCGTAGTTTCCTTCAAGGATACCTTCTTCCGAACCATGCGCTCTTGGGCGACTGTCGGCTTTTCCCTGTTTTCTAGTTTAAAAGCTTCTCTATCTCCTTTTTTTTGTGTATAAACTTTTTATTGAAAGTCCTTGACAAGAAACACGTACAAGTATCAGTACACAAACACACTCAAAACCAATACCAGCATATAAGCATTTTCAAACTGCACAGTTATATAAACAAAGAATATAAACCGACAGAATTGAGGAGAGACAATATTAGATATTCGGATTACTGAAACAGGCAAACAGAAGCCTAAGAGTCCATACTAATGAACTATCCAAAGGTATTATAACTGAACAGTTCCAATGCCAGTTTTTTCAATAATACACAATATTACCATTGCTGCCTTTTCAACTTTATTTTTTAACAAATGTTCATAGTTTTAATACATGTTGTATGAATGTAAGTTCTGCATATTTCCGATAAGAATGAGATCATATCTGACATTAAAAGTACTTATTTTTACTTACAGTAAAGCAATAATGAAGTAGATAACTACACATAAGTTTGAAAATATGATGTGATGCAAGTAAGTGAATATATAGTGTTAATCACGATATTATTTGACATTTATTATTTATTATATTGTTTACTGTCCTATTTAGCACATCATTTTTTATAATGTTCGTCTTATTAAGATTTGTTAACTTATGCTTGTCCTAACGTTTTCTGTCCTGCGTTTATATTATTAGTTTTATACAATGGAGGTTTTAATTTAAAGTTATGTGATCCAATCATTTATATACATATCTATATATGTTTTTGTGGCAACCATTAGGGGCTTGCTCATTTGATTTTCATTCATATTTGTTTTTTGTTATTTAAATGTTTCTAAGCTGTATACCCCCTGAAGAAGGCGGTTGTCACCGAAACGCGTTGGGGTCTTCAAGAATAAATTACTTTTTGATCATCCTTGACGTCACGTCTCTTGCTCTTTGTGTACCTTGCACCATACTCAAGGGCATTTGGGCTACTTTACTCTTTTTTGGAACCTCACTGCTTTTCGTAGTATCCTTCAAGGATACCTTCTTCCAAACCATGCGCTCTTGGGCGACTGTCGGCTTTTCCCTGTTTTCTAGTTTAAAAGCTTCTCTATCTCCTTTTTTTTTGTGTATGAACTTTTTATTGAAAGTCCTTGACAAGAAACACATACAAGTATCAGTACACGAACACACTCAAAACCAATACCAGCATATAAGCATTTTCAAACTGCACAGTTATATAAACAAAGAATATAAACCGACAGAATTGAGGAGAGACAATATTAGATATTCGGATTACTGAAAAAGGCAAACAGAAGCCTAAGAGTCCATACTAACGAACTATCCAAAGGTATCATAACTGAACAGTTCCAATGCTAGTTAAAAAGCATAAGCGTACAAACAAGAATAAACTGGGCATCTAAAGGAGGCACCCGCCCTAGAAAAAGGTCCTGCACCCCAGAGGTGAGACTTTCATTTATTTATTTATTTATTTATTTACATTTCTTCTATACCGCACTATTTGCGATCAGCGCGGTTTACATAGAACAAACAGTATCCGACAATAAACAAGAGTCAGGTCATTACAAAGAACAGGAGCAATTAACTTGGGTAACAGGGGAAACTATCTACATGTGCAGAAATTTGAATAGATAACTATGTACATGTGAGATGGAGTTATTGTGCGTAGATCATTCATGGTGGTTGGGGTTCAGTGGAGTCTGTGAGGTATTCAATAAAGAGGAAGTGTTTTAAGGCCTTCCTGAACTGGCTCAGGTTGGGGATGGCTCTGATGTTTGGTGGTAGGGAGTTCCAGAGGCTTGGGGCGCTTAGACTAAAGGCTCTGTTTGATGTTGCTTTGGAGCATTTTGTCATGTCTCTCGGTATTGCTAGCATGTTGGCTACTGAGGTTCCTACCTTAGAATTACCTAGAATTTACCCTACTCCCTTCCCCCTCCCCTCTCGTACCGTCCTATCCTCCCCCCAACCCCCCACATCCCCCCTTCCCCCCCCTACTTCCCCCCCACCTCCCCCCCTACCTCCCCCCCACCCCTGTCAGTTCTGAAATATATACTAGCACCCCCAAAGAGAGATACAGCTACCAAAAAGAGAGATGAAGATAAAGGGAAGAGTGCATCCTGACTTCTTCCGAGGCTGGACCTGCCGAAGTACCCAAAAGCCCCCCGTTATAAAGCAACAAGAAGTTTAAGTAATGTCCTCAGGGTGAAAAGGAGCAAGAGAGTTAGAGAGTTCCCAAGCCAGACGCTGTCACTATAATCAAAGAGGTAACACTTGACTCCATAAAGTACTCAAAGTGTTCCATTTCTCCCGGAGCTCGGCCGTCATTTTTTCCATACGGTACAGATCCCACACCTTCACTAACCACTCATCATAGGTAGGGACAGCTGACCTTTTCCAGAATCTACTAACTACAGAGCGCGCCGCTAAAAGAAGGCACTGCGCCATGCGACAGTGAGCTTTAGATCGTAAAATCCGGCTGAAAATAGCCTAAGATGCAGTGTTCCACATTAAAAGGGAAAGAGATCTCAAGTTTTTGCATTATCGTATGATAGATGAGGAGCCAAAACGTCTGAATTTTGGGGCAATCCCACCACATGTGAGGAAAGGTTCCCAATCCTCCACAAGCTCTCCAACAAAGGGAGTCAACAGCTCTGCCCCATTGGTAAAGAGATGTAGGGACAATGGACATTCTTAAGGCAATACGTAATTGCGTATTGACTAGAGATAAGGAAATGGAACAGGAGTGCGCATAGTGAAAGACTTTGATCCAAAACTCATCCGATTTGGGAGGAATAACTTCCTCCCATGTCACAAGCTTTCAATCTCAGCGCCACAAGCGCCATCGCTCCCGAAATGGAACGATATAGACGTGCCAGGAGAGCTTTATCGGACCGAGGGATAAAAAGAAGTCTCTCCCAAATAGTGGGGGAGCGCACAGCTGCTTCTCTGATAGATGGAGAAGAGAGACAATGATAAAATTGGAGGTACTGAAATGCTGAGATTGAGAATTGCAACTGCGATTCAAGTTGGGAATGTGATAGCAACTCAGAAGTATGATAAAAAACAGCCACAGGCATGGTATCCAGAATATGTTGAAGTGGTAGAGGAAGACCTCTAACAAAAGGGAAAACTCCTATAGGCGTATATGGGGACCAAAGGGACGGTTGGACCATTTTAATACAAACTTTGCGCCATGCTGCCCAAATTGGGCCCAGGAAAATATGTGAGCGAATACATTGTATGAGCAACTTGTCAGTGACAAAAAGGGATTGCTGGTAATGGGATTGGAGAGACCGAATGGGCTTCCAAGTCAATCCATGCTGTGTCCTTCTTCAGATTCCAAAGGGGAAGGGCACGCAAACAGGCGCATAAATAGTAGAGTTCAAAACTGAGTAGTCCAACCCCTCCCCAGGTTTTAGGTCAGATCATTGTATCCCAGCTTCATCTAGATCGCCGCCGCTGCCATATAAAGTGCATAAGAACCTTACGCAAGTGCAGAAAAAAGGAACGCGGCAAATGAATAGGGAGTTGTTGGAATAAGAAAAGAATGCGTGGGAGGAGTAATATCTTTATTGTATTTACTCTACCCAGCCAAGAAACCGACAAGGCTTGCCAAGCAGTGGTCTCCTTGGATAAGGAAGCCAGTAAAGGAAGGTAGT
Source organism: Ichthyophis bannanicus (assembly GCA_033557465.1). Taxonomy (NCBI): domain Eukaryota; kingdom Metazoa; phylum Chordata; class Amphibia; order Gymnophiona; family Ichthyophiidae; genus Ichthyophis; species Ichthyophis bannanicus. Next base: position 71,799,579 of record CM066031.1, read on the forward strand.
TGCACTTATGGAGCTCCTTCACTTTCTGGGAGATCCGAACCCCTAAGTATTTAAAACCCGTAACCGTCGGAAAGGTACTAATCGATCCCAAATGACTGACCCCTCTCCGTGTCATGCAAGGCATCAAGGCCGATTTCTGAAAGCTAATCGAATACCCTGACAAGTAAGAAAAATCAGTTAAAAAAGAAGTTAGGACTGACATAGACGAGTCCGGGTCCCGAAGGAATATTAAAGTATCGGCAGCGTACAGCGAGACTACATGGTGAGTACCTGCCAGGGGGATCCCAAGCTGAGATGCTCGGGCCCGTAATTGAGTGGCTAGGGGTTCAAGCGCTAAGGCAAACAGAAGCAGGGAAAGAGGGCAACCCTGTCTGGTTCCGCGTTCTACGGAGAAGGGCAAGGAGAGAAACCGTTGATTTGGACAATTCCAGTGGGAGCCTTATAAAGAGCAGAGATCCACGTTAGAAATGAAGGGCCAAACCCAAACTGTCGCAATACACTTGAGAGGAACCTCCATTCCACCGTATCAAATGCTTTTTCTGCGTCCAGGGAGAGGACCGCATATCTACCATCAAGGCGTTCAACCTCTGTCAGGATATTAAGTAGACGGCGAACATTGTCAGAGCCCTGCCGTCCCTTAGTAAAATCTGTTTGGTCTGGATGAATAAGATCTTGCACAATGGTGCTCAAACGAGAGGCAAGAATTGTAGTAAAGATTTTATAGTCCACATTAAGTAGGGAAATGGGTCTATAACTGCTTCCCAGCAAGGGGTCCTTTCCCTCCTTAGGGATTACCGTGATCAAGGCCTGCCTCATCGATTCAGGTAAGCGTTGATGCTGCAAAATTGAGTTATAGACCTTAGTTAACACTGGGGCTACTTGGTCTGAGAGAGCCTTGTAAAATTCTGCCGGAAACATATCAGGGCCGGATGCTTTAGCAGATTTTAGCCGTTTCAAAGCCAATTGAACCTCTGCAAGCTGAATATCTCTGTCCAGAGACGTTTTTGCCTCTTCAGTCAACTGGGGTAAATGTAAACCTAATAAGAAATTATGAATAGATTCTGTAGTCGCAGAGAGATGAGAGGCGTATAGATTTTTATAAAATCTAGCAAACCGCTGTGCAATGTCCTTGAACTTTATAAGAGGGCGGTTGTGTTCATCTAAAACAGTAGAAACTCGACGAGCCAATCGCTGTCTTTTCAGATGCCACAAAAGTAATCTGATAGCTTTGTTTCCATGTTCAAAGAAATGCCTACGAGTTTTAAGCAGGCAGGAAGAGATCTCTTCCGTTTCGAAGGCAGCTAGTTTACCTCGAAGTGTAGTAAGCTGTCGGAAGATCGAGTTTGTCGGGCATCGCTTGTGTTGAAGTTCAAGAGATAGTATCTGTGATCGAAGAGCAGCCTGAATAATCTCGGCCTTACACTTGTGAGAAGTCAAAAGAGAGATAACATGACCCCTCAAAACGGCCTTCCCAGCCTCCCATAAGAGAAACGGGGAAATCCCCTCCTGATCATTGTGCGCGAGATAGTCTTTCCAACAGTCCTGTAGCTGTTGCACAAAGACGGAATTCTTCAATAACTGCCGGGGAAAGGTCCACGAATGTGGGGGAGTTTCTGTAGCACTAAGGTCACAAACCAAAGAAAGTGTGAAGTGGTCCGAAAGTCCACACGTGCCAATCTCTACCTTACTCATCTGCAGAGATAAATGCCTGGAAATGAGCCACAAATCAATACGGGAATAAGTACAGTGCACCGAGGAGAAAAAAGTGTAATCTCGTTCCCCAGGATGATGTGAAGGCCATACCTCCTCTAAAGCAAAGGTCGAGATTAATGTGGATAAGGTTTGAGACGGGCGTTGTGAGGGAGAGAGTCCAGAGGATCTATCTAAATCTGAGAGGACACAATTGAAGTCCCCTCCAACAATGACATCACCCATTACCTGAGCTACCCTGGAAGTTCTGGATTTCAACTTCTTACCTAAAAGCTTACATTTAGCCTCCAGAACCTCCCTACCACATTTTCCTATGTCATTGGTACCGACATGTACCAAGACAGCAGACTCCTCCCAAGCACTATCTAAGATCTTATCTAGGCGGTGTGTGAGGTCCACTACCTTCACACCAGGCAGGCATGTTACCAGGCGATTCTCACGTCCACCAGCCACCCAGCTATCTACATGCCTAATGATCGAATCACCAACTATAACGGCTGTCCTATCCCTTCCCTCATGGGCACATGGCCTTGGAGAAACTTCCTCGGTGTGAGAGGGTTTTACATCACCTGTAGGACAGGTCCTAGTTACAGGATCACTTCCTGCCACACCAGGGTGATGCTCTCCTGTCACGTGACCTCTCTCCTCCATGGCAACAGGGATGCTGCCAGACTGGAGGTGGGACTTCAGGACTATATCCCTGTAGGTCTCGTCCATGTACTTCTCTGTCTTTCTTATGTCTTCCAGGTCTGCTACTCTAGCCTCTAGAGAATGGACTTGTTCCCTGAGAGCAAAGAGCTCCTTGCACTTAGTGCATACGTAAGACCTCTCACCAACTGGGAGAAAATCATACATGTGACACTCAATGCAAAAGACTGGAAAGCCCCCATCTCGCTGCTGGACTGTTGTCTGCATCTTAGTTTAAAGCTTGTGTTTAGGTCTTTAAATTCTGTACTTACTAAGGGTTGGTGTAGATGCTTATCCTAATAAAAGTGTATCTAATACCTCTAATATACCTTGTCACCTGAAGCTTAATTAATCTCAGGTCCTCAATGTATGCTGATTTGGATAAAGAGCTGCATCTGAGAGCAGCCCCTTCCCTCTAAGACATGTAAGTACCTATAAAGCTACAATTACCCCAAGGGCAGGTGGGTGTTGGGGAGGGAGGGAAATAAGACCTATTAAAAGAGGGCTGTTACAAGGTACCCTATCCTGTACCCTCAGCAGGGGGGGAGGGGGTTAGTCCCTCAGGTAGGCTGGAGCAGGAAAAAAAAGTTTAAAAAGCAGCACGTTCTGGGGACAGAACAGGGAGAGATATTTAATTTAAAGTAACAGTTAACCTGGCTACCGCACAAAGGCCAGTTAGTTGAGAGAGGCAAGGTACGTTATACAGCTGAGAAAGCTGAAATGCAAAACTAAAGGGAACAGGGAGGTGAAGTAGCACAACAATAAATAAATAAATATAGAGCTAGAACTCACAGCAAAGTCATCACAGGAGTTAAAATATCCACCTCTCTAGCAGAGCACTGTGAGGGCACTGCTCTTCCCAGAGCAGAGAGAGGCAAACAGGCTTCATGCTTGCCTCTCCTGTGTCTGCTCTGCATGGCACTACTACTCCTTTGTCCTCCTATCATTGCAAATATCTTGCCACCTCTACCTCCACTGGAGGTCACGTATTCCCATCCTCTTTCACCCACTGTCATTGTAGCGCTTTACATTTAACAACCCCCTGTGCATCAGTACAGCTGCCTTCTATATAGTTGTCCATTTTACTGGCTGCCACATCAGCTGCATGCAGATTTGGCAGGTCCATCAGCTCCCATCTCTACGTCCTTCCAGCACTTGTCCATTTCCTTTCCTTGGTGCTCTATGCAATGTTAGGGTTACATCTGTGTTTGTCCATACATTTCCTGCTTGTCAGCCTCGGGCACCTTCCTGCCCTTGGCCACCATCTCCTGGGTCACCATAACAACCTCAGGGCACCTTATTCGCCACCTCAGGTTAGTCACCGTATCTGGCACCTCCTGAGGTGATTTATATGGTGCCTTAACCTGAGGGCGCCTCATAAGGCACCACCAAAAAAACCCTTGTCAGCCTTGCACTGTGCTTTGCTTGGCAGCGTTAGCGTACGTCCCGTTAACGCACGCTACATGGCCAAGGCACGCTTGATGGGCACTGCGCCCCTTAATGCGCATTATACGGACATCGTTACATTACCACTGGTATGCCCACCTCCTTATACGGCATTGCTCATGTTAATGCTGCATGTACCGCCAGTGACATTAGCGCAGTTTAGTAAACATGCCTCTTAGTGTGTGTGTAGAAAGGAAGGGACAAATTTTGCCAATGTTATAGAGAAAGAAGAGACAGGATTTAGCTGTTTGTTGGATGTGTGCAGAGAACAAAGTGTAAAGGTTTGAATGTCCACCTGTGCGCATGTGTATCTGCGTCTTATTTTCTGCAAATCTTCACAAAAGAAATTGTGCAAAAGAAAGAACGAGAAAGAAAAAGAGAATCCAAAGACATTGCAGGAAATAGAAACTGAGAGCCACATGGGAGGGGAATGAGGAGGAAGAGCCTCAGAGGCTTGCAAGGATTAAAGAGCAGAAATTTCTTTCCTGGAGTGAGCAGTGCCAGCCTCAATTCCCCTTCTGCTTGCCCCATGCAGCATGTGTGTGTCTCTCCAAGGCTGGATCCTGGCACTGCTTCCCCTGCTGCCCACCTCCTGCCAGTTTCCTACCTGCTGAGCAGAAAACCCTGCGGCCATTCTTCTGCCCTTTTCTGGAACACGCCTAGATTCCCTCCTTGCAAAGCTGGTGGTGTGAATTTTGCTGGTGCTACCGTTGTATGAAGCTCTTTCCTGGTGGCTTCAGTGCGAGGAAGTGTGAACAGAGACAAAGGGAGGGAGGCTGGAGACTGAGTGCCCTCCCCCAGCACTGGGAAGCCAATGAAAGGGGCTGTACTAATGCTGGGTCATCTCACAGATCCACTTCCTGAGATATTCAGGCAGATAAAAGCAGGGAAGGAGAGAGGAGTAACTAACAAACGAATGCCCTGGAGGATTTCACCAGTCTGATCTATAGAAACAAAGATATTATATGTACAGAACAAGTTCCAGCCACAGAGCCCAGGAAATAAACTAGAGTTTCTCTAAAGGAGTGTCACAGTGCACTCTGGGAGCTGTAGTACTTCCTAGGGGGTATTACTCTATGGGACAGTCACAGTGCAATCTGGGAGTTGTAGTCCTTTTGTGGTAGGCGAAGGCCTGTGATCCATGGTGTCTGAAGTGAGCAGACAGGCCTGAGCAGCTTGACCTGTAACTGAAGCCTGTAGTTAGGCCCAGAGGAATGAAAACCCCCCTGAATGATGACACCATAGAATTGAAACTTAACTCAGCTTAACTGAACATAGCTAAGCAGAAACGAAACTTAGAAAAGACAGAAAACAGCTCTAATTGGTACTGATAAGAGAGTACAGCTTCTATGGAATTAATTAACTCTGCAAAAAGCAAGGTTACAGTGCCCCGCTCTCACTCATATTCCAGCAAGCCAGCGACCTTGGAGGAGAGATGTAACAAGTTAGAGACACTGACCATTGTAATTGGGACTAAAGGGGGGCAACCAGGTGCTGAGCCCAGACCAGAGTCCCAATTGGATAACCATATCAGTACCGGGACCAATAGATGGGTGAGAGGGGTTACTGGGACCAATGAAAAGTTTGTCTATGTCTAGAATGGAGAAGAACGGTATAAAAGTTGTTGTTTTGCTAGAAACCATTGCTCAGCCATTTTGAAATTGCTTATTGCTTGAGCCATGTGCACATTAAACTGTCTTGGATCCTTGAAACGACTCCTGGTTTTATTTATTGCATGCTTATCTGCTGCTACATTTCTTGGTGCGTTGGCCGGGAAGTGCGAGTGGTGGATGATGTTCAAGTGAATAAATCCACGTAATTCGCCTTGAGGTTTGGTCCAGTTGGAACCATGCCAATCCGACGCAGGGGAATTTCCCTGGGCCCACCGATCCTCTTGAATCGGAGGGGGTTCTGCCTGGCCTCGGCGGGCACTGGGTCCAGCTGGCCAACACTTCCGACCTGGGGGAGTCCAGGATCCAACTCAGAAGCTTGGGAACCAGATCTGGTAAGTATAGTTTTGAAAACCTGTCTAGACAGATGAGTTAGAACTGCAGTTTGAAACTTGTGAAACTTTGGTAAGAATTTGAAACTTGTAACTTGTAATCTCGAGAACTTGGAACTTGGAATTTGGAATTTGGTAATGAGAGCACTGATCCCCTCTCAAGGACGGTCCTATTACCCTTGCATGAGTATGCGCAAGGCGAAGCCATCGTCCTTTTTGTTTGGTAAGACTTAAGTCAACCTCGCATGAGTATGCGCGAGGTCCCTACATGAGTATGCGTGGGGAAAATTTGTTTGAAAATCCTTGCATGAGTATTCGCGAGGTACAGCTGTTAAAAAAAAAAAATCATGATTTAGCCTAGTCAGAACAGACAGGAACTTGGAATTTGTAATCTCGAGAAAATTGGAAATTGGTAAGAGAGCTTGATCACCTCTCCGAGACGGACCAAGTACCCCTGCATGAGTATTCGCGGGGCGAAACTCCCGTCTCTTTGTAATTGGGAAATTGGATAAGACTAGTCAGAATAGATAGAAAGGAATGCATTCTGAGATACGTTGCTAGCATGATTGTGTGAATGAAGTGTGAATGAGAGGTCTGGCAGCACGGACCAAGCGAGAGTGGACTCTGGACTAGCGCAGTTCCTAGTCGGGTGACTGCGTCTAGGTCACGAAACGGAGGAAGCGTTTGGTGTATTGTCTGTCCTAACTGTGTATTTGATTTTTGTTATCTGTTGAAACTGCGAGTTCCCCTTCTGTTATAAATGTGAGATTATTCTGTTAAGTAATTTGTGACAGTTCACTGATTAAGAAATTGAATTAATAAAGCAGAACGAAGACGCAAAAACACCTAGAGTCACTTTAGAAATCAAGAAGCTGGTCTCACCCCAAGTTCGTTTTTCCTACTGCACAGTGAAAAAAACTGACAGGGGGCGTGTCTGAAGGAAAGAATGTACAGTGTCTTTCTAACCCTGTGCAGGCTTAAATCTCAATGCTGTTAGTTTGTGCTTATTTCAGGCAAATTGTACCTGTTTTATTCAATATGTTTTTAATAGTAATGTTCCTTCTGCTATGGTTAGGTATTATATACCATTCGATAGGAATATTTAGTCAGGATTTTAGTTTTGAAGGTCGAATTAACCTCATTGGAGCTCCGTAAACTGTTTTTAAATGATTCTTGCTAGCATGTCTGTGTGTCTGTGAGCGAAGGGGTGTGGCTCACACAGCTTACTAGGGAATGAGACAGCCATTCCCAATTGAGCAGTCTCTCTTGTTTATTCAAAATAAAGGATTCATTCAATCAAAGTTTAAAAAAAAAAAAAAAGTTTATCTTGCGGAGTGTTTGCACTAACCTTTTTATGAACAAGTATAAGTCATTTGAATACATGCTTCCCCAAACTAAGATTTAAGGTAATTACTTTGAATTGTTAAACTCTGTACTAGTTACTAATGAACAAATCAGTTAGCTACACTGACCTTTACAATATTGGCTTTTAAGATAAATTAATCTGTTTTTCTGTATTTGAAAAAAGGGAAAGGTGTGCTGTACTTTATGAAAAATATCCGGAATGTCTTTTGAATATTTGCTTTCTGAACTAAAAAATAATAATTTCTTTTGCAGAGACATGCTGATTGGCAGCTAGTTGCTAAGTATTTTTATTCTAGTCATACGTAACAGATAGCTATAGTTCTCTCTATAAGATATTTTAAGAACTGTATCTAAATTGTATGTCTGTGCTCAATTTGAGCTTATGTTTACGGTAATAAGGTTTTTTAATAAGTGTCTTTTCAAGTATGATCAAGAATTTCAGTAAGGGATTTACTGAAGACTATGAAATGTCTCTGTCCCAATCAGGAATGCTATGTGAAATTCTGCTAGTTGCCCCTATTTCCTTAGTTCACCATATTTTGCCCCAGAATCTCTAGATATCCTGTCTCGTCACTCTCTCTCTCTCTGTAAGTAGCTCCGTTCAGAGTGCTTAAGGGGGGGGATGGAGCCCAGTCCACCGATGATGTCACCCCCCCCCCCCCCCGGTGGGCATGAACTAATGTGCCCACAGCAGAGAAGTAGATCATTTAAAAAAAAAAAAATCAACCTCCTGGATAGAGCGTTGCTAGGAGAAACAGAACCCAGGAGGGGGGGGGGGACTCCTCCCTGCAGATTCCCTAGTTTGCCAGCCACCTCCGCAGCAGGGGGATGTGCACCCCCTCTGGACCAGAAGTGAAAGTCAGCTGACCAGACTTGTTTAGAACTGAAAAAAACTGCATTATACACTGAGAAGTTTTAGGACTTGATTGAACTAATAAAACAAAAATTACAGACAATGGATGGATTTGCGGGCATAATACAGCACAGTCAATGGAAGTTGATTTGAAAGTATGTGAAATGTAAGACTGAATGTGGCAGAGAAAGTGAATGTAAAATAAAAAGAAAGCAGATCAGCTTGGTGCTGCTTTCATTGAACGACGTGGAGGAGATTCTCCTAATCAAAGGACCAGAGAACGTGTAAGAGGCCGCAGAAGTAGCAGGTCTCCACTGGGTGCAAATCAGTGCACCCATTATAGAAAAAGAAGGACATTAGAGAAGTGAATGCCCGTATCTTGACTCCACCCCAGGAGGGGAGGAGGGAGTACTTGATTGCAGAGTCATAAAACAATAAACCAAGCACAATGTTCTAGTAGGAGAAGGAAGTAGCTATAGAGTAAGTGGCAGCTAAAACATAGCCCCTGTCATTGTCACCCTCAAGCCAGTCAAGAAGCCTGGGACAGGTGATTACCGCCCAGTGCAGGATCTAAGAAGAATGAATGATGCAGCTGAAACTATACAACCAGTGGTACCAAAATCCTTATATTCTCTTGGAACTGATCTCTGCTGAAGCTATACATTTCATCATTCTGGACTTAAAAAGATGCCTTTTTCTGCATACGCTTAGCCCAAGACCCCACTACAAGGAGGCGGGGCCAACTCATCTGGACAAGATTACCTCAAGGATTCAAGAACTCGCCTCACTCAGCAAGGATTTGACAAGTTATTCAGAAACTGCAGGAGAAAAAAAAATTCTACTTCAATATGTGGACAACTTGCTCATAACCACCAACTCAGAAAGTAAATGTCTACAAGCCATCAGTGAACTTTTGCACCCTCTTAATGAGGCTGGATACAAAGTCTCAAGAGCTAAGGTGCAATTATGTCCAACAAGTTAAACACCTAGGATTCCAGTTATCCAGCGGAATTCGACGCCTGGGACCCTTACCAGAACGCAAAGCAGCTGTATGCAGTATTCCTACTCCAACCACCAGGAGGCAAGTGAGAGCCTTCTTGGGCGCCACAGAGTATGTTGTATATGGATCCCCAATTTTGCGCTGCTAGCAAAACCGTTGTATCAAGCTATCAAAGGAATGGAAAAGTCTGCATTGGAATGGGGACTTGAACAGGATGCAGCCTTTTGATCTTTGAAAACAAAAAAAACACTCTGATGTTGTCACCAATTCTGGGTCTACCAGATGTCCAGAAAACCTTTCAGTCTCTATGTTCATGAGTCACAAGGAAATGTTCTAGGAGTGTTGACTCAATCTCTTGGACCTTATTTGAGAAGCTGTTACAGCTACAGCCTTCCTAGTAAGCAAAAAAACTAAAAGAAAAATCCCTTTGAGACAGAATCTTCAAGTTACTGTACCACACTCTGTTCTAACCAATATGAAATACAAAGGAAATTACTAGCTAACAAATCTATGAATGTTGAAGTATTAGAGTATGTTGTGTCCTTCCCTTCACCCTGTCAGGCTTCTTATTCCTCTCTATCTCAGTGAGAATATGTTGTCAACCAGAGAAATGCTACAGTCCATTTGTTCAACATTATCTTCTATTACAGATGGTTCATATTGCATAAGTTCCTCAGCAGGAATTAACACCTCTTTACCTTCCTCGTGTGGGAGCTTGGCAAACAGTCCGTCTTGGCTGTGACGTACTTTTCTTTCACTAAGAGGAAACTGCTTGCTGTTACCACATTCACTGAGGTTTTGCTGGTAAGAGCCTCCCCTCTGCTGATACCTGTTAGGCAAGTTAAAATATTCCCTTGCCCACCTATTAGAAGGAATTACTTCAGCTCTAGCCTCTACTCTGCTTAGGACCCTGGAAACAGCTGGAGCTCTTAACGGCAGTCCTTTTGAGACTCTGTGCCTCACGTATCTCTCAGAGTGGTTTACTTCTGCAGGTAAAAAGCCTTTATCTTTCTTTTGCTCATGATAAGGGTAATGAAGCTTCTCTGCTTCCCTTAAGCTGGCTTTGTATGGCTTCTGGACTTCAACAAACTGTCCCCTATAGCCAAGCCTTGTGCTTCCCCTTTTTGGACAGGAGTAAAACTTCCCGGCTTGTACCTTTTTCCTTCTGGCTCTGTTCCAACCTGGGCTGTTATATTCACTCTCACTTTCTGTGTCAGGCTGTCTGTACCTCTCACTCAAGCATTCACTGGACTCACTCAGACCTCTGTTCAGGCTTCCAAAGTGGTAGTCAGACTTGCTCTCTTCCCAGCTTCTCTCGTCCTCTCCATTCATCCAGTTCCTATCCTGGGTCCTACCCTGGTTCTTATCCGGAGTCTGCCTAACTGCTTGTGAGCTGTGCTTATCTAGGTGTTTCCTAGCTGCACCACCCCCCAGCTGATTAGCATCAGGTGAGAATCTCCTGGTTTCTCTACTGGCTGGGTGTGTCTCCCTAGCTCGTGACCTCACTTGCTTACATTGCCCATGGCAACTTTCTATCATGTGCTCTCCCCAAACATTAGTATCTTCTTGAACTGCTATTTCATCTGTCTCCATAGGGGTCACTAGTGAGTCTGCTCTGTGACAAGTGTCAACAAGCTGCTGAGGCTCCGGTTACCAGTCACAGCTGACAACCAGCTCCATGCCAGGAGGAGCAGAGACCAAGTCTGGTTTTCTAAATCCAAACACAAAGGAGAAGGGAGGAAGAAACTGTAGTACAGCAGCAGTGGTGATATGTAGGAAAACAAACATATTTAGCTAAGATATCATTAAAATAAAAATGTAAAAACATTTTTGAGCTGCAGCAATTAGCATTTTTTCATGCCGGCTGCCAAGGCTGAAATTATTCCAGATATTCGGTGCTACTATACGGGGAACTATGCGGAGAGTCATTTCCACTGTAACACGGCTTTTTGCTGTCCTGTGCTGTCTGGCTAGCTCTCCGTATAGTGCTGCTGAATATCGCCTCTGTACAGATAAACTGCAGCTCCAGCCCTGCACCGCTCCGGCACTCTCCAGATAGAGCCGAGGTAATCAGAGAGAATATTCACTGGCGTTTCCCCATAGTGCTGCTGAATATCCCTCCCAGCGGCACATATCTGCTTAGCAGCTGCTGATACCTGGATATGTGCTTTAGAAAACTGACCCCTAAAATGTATACTACAAACATATACAGGAAAGTTGAAAAGCGCACAGTTACAATTACAGTGAGATCCAATAGCACGTCTCCCTTTCCCTTCCACTGGCAGGCTCGGGCATGTCTACCTGTGGGTGCTGGGGATAATGGGTATTATGGGGTGTGAGCAATGACTGATGGTGTAAGTGAAGTGCCTGTGCGTAGGTTTATGGCTTATGATTGTTTTCCACCTTTATGCAAGCAGGCAAGGCAGTCTGCAATAGAAATAATCAATAAAACCATATCATATAAGCAAAGAGAGATAGGGAGGGGATAAAAGGAGAGAGCAACAAAAAGGGGAGGGGGAAAGAAGTTACAATAGGTCGAAGGTCAGCCAGAGATTTCATAAGTCAGCTCAAAAAGATATGTTTTCATTTTAGCCTTGAAACCTTTGAGGTGGACTCTAGGTGAATTTCAAGGAGTAAGCTGTTCCATATGAGAGGTGCAATCCAGAAGGAGGCAAATTGCCAGTTGAATCATTTTGAGTTTGGGAAGAAGTGGGAATATGAAGATAATGTGTGTGTATTGAACCAAGGGATCGCTGGGGGGAGGGGGGCAAGCAGGGTGAACAGTCAGGAAACGTATTCTGGAAGGAGTGGGATTGTAGAGATGATCTGCATGTATTGAACGAAAAGATTCCCTGGGGATCATGCAGTGTGATCAGTGAGGAAAGGTATTCTGGAAGGAGTGGGACTGTAGAGATGATCTGCATGTATTGAACGAAAAGATTCCCTGGGGATCATGCAGGGTGATCAGTGAGGAAAGGTATTCTGGAAGGAGTGGGATTGTAGAGATGATCTGCATGTATTGAACGAAAAGATTCCCTGGGGGTCATGCAGTGTGATCAGTGAGGAAAGGTATTCTGGAAGGAGTGGGACTGTAGAGATGATCTGCATGTATTGAACGAAAAGATTCCCTGGGGATCATGCAGTGTGATCAGTGAGGAAAGGTATTCTGGAAGGAGTGGGATTGTAGAGATGATCTGCATGTATTGAACAAAGAGATTCCCTGGGGATAATGCAGTGAGATCAGTGAGGAAAGGTATTCTGGAAGGAGTGGGACTGTAGAGATGATCTGCATGTATTGAACAAAGAGATTCCTTGGGGATCATGCAGTGTGATCAGTGAGGAAAGGTATTCTAGACTCAAACTACAGTTCTCTTTAATAGAGTCATTTCTCACTTAGACTACTGCAATGTTGTCTATTCAGGTTCACCCTCTTACTCATTAAAGTGAATCCAGGGCATTCCGAGGGTGGCAATAGTTGCTAACCGGATATTCAATGGCAGCGCCGCATATGACCTCAGCATTGAATATCTGGGGTTAAGGATTGGCAGCGATGGCTGCGCTGTAGTGGTTCATCGCCAAACTGAATCAGTATCACGTCCAAAGAGAGGAGGTGAAAGGAGAGCAGGAAACTGCCATGAGTATGTGGCTAGAACCATCTCCCTCCTGCATCAGTAAAGATTTTCAGATTTCAGTGTGAGGAAATACTGCGACAGACATAAAGGAACCTGTATATCTAACAGACCAGTGCCTAGCTTTGGTGGATATGAGATAAAGTTAAGCAGGATGGAGGTGATCCAACGCTGAGGTCCTTGAGTAGCCAGAGCAGAATATTATGGTGCTTATTTTTGATTTACACAGAACTATCAATAACAGTTTGCATCAACTATAAATGACAGTGCGCATCATCAAAACACTGAAGTCAGTAGCACGAAAAGCGAGTCTAGATCAGACAACGCTATATAGCTCATTATCTAAACACAAGCCACTCAGGAAAGAGAATAAGGAAGTGACTGTGCCCCTTTAACCCTGGACTTTAAGGAGGGGGACTGGGCAGTGACACACCTATGCGGATGAACATAAAGCCAGCAAGTGTCATGTCACAGGTGGAAAACGATCATCACTGTGGTTTATTCTGCAAATAACTGATATCTACAGAGCATGGAGCAGAGCAAGAACTCAAACCACACAAGATGGAATGTTTTGCTGCAAATGCACTTTTGGCTTTGAAACTGAAAAACAACCTGTTGTATTAAGAGGAGTTAGCAAAATGGTGAAAGGATATTGTGTACAATAGCCTGTGGCCCTTCTAAGGCCATCTCTGTCCCATAACCCCATCGCCTTCCCCTCACCCTTGACCCTGCCTGAGCCCTCATTGGATGAACAATTGGTGCAGCATCACTGCTGAAGCCTCTGCCCACTGCCAATAAAATACTGTGCATCAGAGAAATAGATCTCTGTACAATCAAGATGTTGCATTAACAGACTACGAGAAGTAATGTTCTGCCAGGACCTGTGATGTGCAGTTGGCCACTAACATTTCAGATGTACCTCTGGTAACGTTATTCTGAATGGGAGGAACCAGGTGTAGTACTGTATATGGGGCAAACACAAGACTGGACACTAATGAGTATCGATCATAAGGGGGTAAAACTATAAGGATTATTCATGCATAAACCCTATCTTATGACTATAAAAGGCCTCTTATACACTTACCACACAGATTATGTGCTTAGAAGTAAGCACGGTGACATGAAGGTGCACACTTTTACGCAATCTGTGTGCAAGCGTGTTTGTGGTTTTACTTAGGGTGAACCATGGGCAGACTCATGACATAACTGCACAAGTTATAAAATGCATACTTCAGCCGTGTGTAGTTACAATAGTCCAAAAGCTTAATTGAATAGGATGGAACTGACTGATGGTATCTGGAGTAACCTGTCTACCCGTTGTATACAGGCCTTCTGGAATCAGCACATTATAAGTGAGATGGGAAACTCGCGCTAGTTCTGTGCTACTGAACTTGCTTTTTTGTTTTTCTGGAGGGACCTTTCTATGCAGGTTGGGAATTATTTTGTGTGTAGTCCACTATCTTGTGCAAGAATTAAGAATATAAGGAGTCAGTATTCAGCCACAGTGGTCAGCATTTGCTTTAAATGGTTAAGTTAAATAGAGATATTCCGCGCCGGTATTGGGATAGTAGCTAGGGCTGAACATTTGGATTTGGTGGTGGCTGAGTCCTTAAATGGACAGCGGTGAAAATCAGCCCCCCTATCCAAACTGCATAAAGTTAGGACTGCATTTAGCTCTGGTCTAACCTTATGCAGCTAGTTATCTGCTTACGTATTAACATAGGACAGGCATGTCCAACAGGTAGATCGCGGAGGGGTCAGAGGTAGATCGCCAGCCCCACTTGGCTTCTTGCCTGCGAACTGGTTCAAACCACTGTGACTTTTGCTATCCTCTGCAATTTTATTTTGCCTAGCCTTTGCATTGATTCTACACTGCAATTTTATTTCGCCTTGCCTTTGTGTTGATTCTACACTGTGTGCAGAATTTATTAAAATGCGTATGGCGATATTTGAACTTGTTTGGCGGTATTTGATTTTATCTGGTTTGCTGGACAGGTGTTTGAGTTTTTTTGATGATTGTTTGGTGGTATTTGATTATTGGGGCTAGTATGATGAATTCTTATTTTTACTTTTAGAACTGCATGTGTGGTTTTGGCATCTCCAGTCCTTGTATTGCACATCATCCAGAGGTCTTCATTTCCTGTTGATCTTTAATACTTTGGGACAGTGACAGTTTTGGACCAGATTCAGCCAGTGTTTATAGCAGATTTGGCCTTCTTACATCCAGCCACCCCAGTATAACGAAGATGAGTGTTCCAAAGAATAGCAAAACCTACAACTTTCATGATGAATGGGAAATGGATTACTTCTTCATCATAGTGAAAAACAAGTGTTGTTATCTAATTTGTAACGCCCCAGTATTCTTGCACAAAAAGGGTAATCTGGAACATCATTATAAGGCTCTGTATAGCAATAAGACATCTTTACAGCTTCTGACTCTCATTTCATGCGCAGCTACATCAGCAGTCAGACGTCCCGAGGGCTTTGATCCAACCACATCATAAATGCTGGCTTTACTCTGAAAAGTCTTCAGCTCTTCCCCAGTAGCTAGTTGAGTGTCTTCCAACCTGGGGGTCTCATCTTCCAGCACTACAGCACAATTTGTTTTGTTGTAACTATCCATTGGGTTTTCATGGCAAGATACAGAAGTAGATTGCAGGGCCTTTCTTCCGCGCAGTTTAAATTTGGTGTTGTTGCCGTTGTCACAGAAATGTGATCCTCCGCCGTCAACACTATCCCATTCTGCTGCTGCCCAGATGCTGCGCATGAAATGAGAGTCAGAAGCTGTAAAGATGTCTTACACATTGGAACATGGAACATACGAAGCATGAACCAAGGGAAGTTGGAGGTGGTCAAGAATGAAATGGAACGTGTACAACTTGATCTGTTGGGTGTCAGCGAACTGAAATGGACTGGCATCGGGCACTTTGCATCAGATGATCACATGGTCTACTATGCTGGAAATGAAAGACAAAGAAGAAATGGTGTTGCATTTATAATAAAGAAGAAACTTGCAAGAACTATAATGAAATACAATGCAGTCAGCGAACGCTTAATCTCTATGGATTGCCTATCAACACAACTATAATTCAAGTATATGCCCCAACAACAGCTGCAGAAGAGAATGAAATTGAAGAGTTCTATGAACAAGTACAAGCTGAAATTGACAGAACATGCAAACAGGATATCCTGATAGTCATGGGTGATTGGAACGCAAAGGTTGGCAACAAAGAAGAAGACAAAGTAGTTGGAAAATATGGACTTGGCAACAGAAATGAAGCTGGAGAAAGACTGATAGAATTCTGCAAGACCAACGATCTATTCATCTCGAACACCTTCTTCCAGCAACACAAGCGGCGACTGTACACATGGACTTCACCCAATGGATTGTATAAAAATCAAATTGACTACATCTGTGGAAGTCAACGATGGAAAAGCTCTATAACATCAACAAAGACAAAACCTGGAGCTGACTGTGGTACAGATCATCAACTACTAGTATGCAAACTCAAGCTAAAGCTGAAAAAGAGCAAACCACTCATGAATGCAGCAAAATATGAGCTTGAGAATATACCACTGGAATTTAAAGACTGCCTGCAAAATCGATTTGCTGCTTTAGATACAAATGATAGAGTTCCAGAAGAGTTATGGAATGACATCAAGAAGGTTGTGTTGGAAGAAAGCGAGAAGTCTCTACAAAAGGTAAAAAAGAAAAAACGGCCAAAATGGATGATGGAAGAAACTCTGAAAATTGCCCAGAAACGCAGAGAAGCTAAAGCCAGAGGAGAAAGAAAGACAATCACAGAACTCAAAAGAGATTTCCAACGTGCAGCAAGACAGGACAAGGAAAAGTACTACAATGACGCATGCAAGGAAATAGAAGCAGAAACTATTAGAGGAAGAACAAGATCAGCTTTCCTAAAGCTACGAGGGTTAAAGAAAAAGTTCCAGCCTTGAATTGGAATGTTACAAGATGCTCAAGGTTCTATGTTGAATGATGCTGAGAAGATCAAGAAAAGATGGAAGGAATATACAGAGTTTTTATATGATAAAGATCAAGTGGACCAACAGCCGTTTCAACCTGTACCTTACGATCTGGAACCATTGGTGATGAAAGAAGAAGTTGAAGCAGCATTGAAAGCCTTATCAAAGAACAAAGCACCAGGCATTGATTGCATTCCCATAGAAGTATTACAGCAATCTGATGCAGCTGTTACCGTACTTACAAGGCTCTGCCAAGAAATATGGAAGACAGCATCATGGCCAACTGACTGGAAAAGATCTGTGTTTATACCAGTACTAAAGAAAGGTGATCCAACTGACTGTGGAAATTATCGCACAATCGCTCTGATCCCACATGCCTGCAAAATTCTACTGAAGATTATTCAAAAGAGACTACAATCATACCTGGAACGAGAACTACCTGAAGTGCAAGCAGGGTTCAGAAAAGGGCGAGCAACGAGAGACATCATTGCGGATGTGAGATGGATCCTTGAAAAGACTAAAGAATACCAAAAGGATATCTATTTGTGCTTTATCAACTATAGCAAAGCTTTTGACTGTGTAAACCATGAGAAATTGTGGGCCACATTAAGAAGCATGGGTATACCAGAACACCTGATCGTTCTCTTGCACAATCTGTACATTGATCAAGAAGCAACAGTTCGAACGGAACAAGGAGAAACAGAATGGTTTAAAATAAGCAAAGGTGTAAGACAAGGCTGCATACTTTCCCCCTACCTGTTTAATTTATATGCAGAACAAATCATCAGAGAAGCAGGATTGTATGAAGACAACAGAGGTGTGAAGATTGGTGGAAGACTCATCAACATCCTTCGCTATGCTGATGATACCACATTACTGGCGGAAAGTGAAGATGATCTGAAACATTTGCTTCTCACAATCAAAGAACATAGTCTCAAAATGGGCCTGCACCTTAATGTAAAGAAGACAAAGATCATGACAACTGGCATAATCAACAGGTTCATCGTCGAAGGAGAAGAAATTGAAATCGTGAATAACTTTAACCTACTTGGATCAACTATCAATAAAGAAGCAACAAGCAGTCAAGAAATCAGACGACGCATTGCTCTTGGCAGAATGGCTATGAAAGACCTAGATAAGATTCTCAAGAGCAGAGATGTCTCTCTCCATACAAGGATTCGACTTGTTCAAGCCATGGTATTTTCAATAACATCATATGGATGTGAAAGCTGGACAGTGAAAAAGATAGACAGGAAGAAAATTGATGCCTTTGAATTATGGTGTTGGCGGCGAATACTGTGTATACCATGGACTGCCCGAAGAACAAACCAGTCTGTACTAGAGGAGATCAAACCTAAGCTTTCTTTAGAAGCTCAGATGACAAGACTTCGACTTTCATACTTTGGACACATCATGCGGAGAGAGAGATCATTAGAGAAAGACATCATGCTTGGCAAGATAGAAGGTCAACGCAAAAGAGGAAGGCCAGCAATGAGATGGATCGATACAATAACAGCAGCTACGGGTACCAGTCTGTCAACAATGAGCCACCTGACTGAAGATCGAACACAATTTAGGATAGCTATCCAGAGGGTCGCCATGAGTCGACTCCGACTCGACGGCACTTAACAACAACAACATAGCAATAAGTTTGATGCTGATTTTCCATCCAAAAGTGAAATTCGTAAACTGAAGCTCAAAGAACTTAAATGGAAATTGGCTGCTCAGCAACCGTTGATGGCAAAGCCAAGGTCACATTTGGTCAATACAACCATAGCATCCTTCAAGGTCAGCAACCTGATCGCAAAGAAATGCAAACCTTTCACTGAAGGTGAATTTGTAAAAGATTGTTTTCTTGAAAAGGCTGACAATCTTTTTGAAGGATTTAAAAATAAGAAACAGATCATAGCTACTATTCAAGATGTACTGTGGTAGGCTATGGCCTAGCATGGTCTGCTACTATGAAAGGCCTGTAAGTTAGGCCTGGATCCTAACTCCCTTTATAGCTAGAAAAGAACCAAAAATCTGTGGAAAATAAGAAAGATGTTTTAAAATGCTTAATAAGAAGTTTTCATGAATTCATAAGTCTTCTATTATTCTCTTGTGTGTGAAAGAACAGAAATGTTACAGTATATGCATTCCAGAAGCCAAAGTTGACCTTGCAGTAGAAAAGTAACGAGATTTAGAACTGTACCATTGTTCAAGCAATCCTAAAGGAGGGGGCCGGTTGCTAGACTCCGGAGGGATTTCTAATTGGATAAATGAAGGGAATGTATAACCAATAAGAAGTTTGCATGTATCGAGTTAGAACCAATAGAAAATTCACATGTATCAAACTGAAAAAGAGGTATAAAAAGTTATGTCTCTGTATAAACTTTTGCTCAGTTCCTTTTGTTGCTTTGACTGACTGGGCCTGTGCACATTAAACTGGCTTGGACCCTGTCAATTGACTCTTGGACTTATTCATTGATTGTACTTTGCTACAGTATATTCTTGGTGCGTTGGCCGGGAAGTGCGAGTGGTAAATGGTATTCAAGTGAATAATCCACGTAATTCGCCTTGAGGTTTGGTCCGGTTGGAACCGTGTCTGTCCGACCGCGGGGGAGACCTCAGGCGCCGCCAGCCCCTTTGTGCCGGAGAGGGTTCCGCCTGCCTCGGCAGGCTATCGGGTCCAGCTGGCCAACACCTCCGACCCGGGGGAGTCCAGGTTCCAACTCAGAAGCTGGTGAGGTATCGGGGCCCGGATCCGGTGAGTAGACATTTTCGTGATTTAATAGTCAGAAAGAACAGCCTGGGACAGCGTGCGCAAGACTGATTTGGTATTTTTGGTATAGATTAACTGGGAAGTATGCGTGAGACAAGGGAGCCTGATCACCTCCCATAAGGGCGGTCCTAGTAAGCTCCGCATAAGGAAAGCGGAAGCTGAAGCCATCGACCCTTCTTGTTTGGAATAGCTAGCTAGTCAGAAAACCTGGGCACTTGAAATGCTGAAATATGATAACTTGTTGCAATATGCTTGCGTGTGTGAGTGAGAGGTCTTGAAATACAGACCGAGCGAGAGTGGACTCCTCATTAGCGCAGTTCCTGGCCGGGCGACCACGCCCAGGTCACGAACAGGAGGAAGCGAATGGTGTTTGTCCCCCCCCAGTGTTTTGTGGGCTGTACGGACCCCTTACCTGCAGCCATACTACCTATCCTTATTGTTCATTGTCTTGTACGTCATTACGTGTACGTAGGGACGTAGGGTACGTAACGTACGCAAGTACGTTGAGTACGTAGAAAGTGTAGGTAGGTACGTCTACATTATGGGAGGGACGGAGTCCACGCAAACTCTGTTGGCATGTATGATCAAGAATTTCCGTAAAGGATTTTCAGGCGATTATGGTATAAAAATGACTCCATCCAGATTAAAAATGTTATGTGAAAGGGAGTGGCCCGCATTAGCTGCTTCATGGCCCCGAGGGGGCACCTTTGATTTTGAGACAGTTTTACGACTTCATCAGCTTATATTAAGAGCGTATCCTGATCAGTTCCCCTATATTGATTCCTGGTTAAGTGTATGTGAACAGCAGCCTTCATGGATGAAGCTCTGTTATGAGGAGCATTGTAATATATTTGTAGCTACTACTAGGGGAACCAAAAAGGCTAAGGAAGAGAAGCAGCCTGTGTATTTTGACCCCGAGTCCCCAGATATTTTAGATAGGTTACCCCAGCACCCACAGAAGTTAGTCCCCACAGCACCACGAGCAGAAGTAGAGCCAGAAGAGGAGGCCCAGAGAATACCGATGCAACAGCCCAAGAAGCACCCTACCCCGAGTGAAAGTCCTGAATCAGGCCCAAGCACAGCCGGGGGAGTTGAGTCCTCTGATGAGATAGAAAGCGGAAGCTCTCCTGTCAGTTCAGGGTCACCCACCAAGGAAACTTGTGCCCGGGAGCCTTATGATTTAAGAAGCATAACTCCCAAGAAGAAGGAGAAAGCAGGGCACCTAATGCCATTACGCCAAGTGACTGGAATATCTGTTTTAAATGATCAGGGCCAGATGGCGCCAGGACCAACCAGCTTAGTTTATGTACCCTTTTCCACCACAGATTTATTAAACTTCCTACACAGCCAAGCCCCAGGAATTAACAGAATTAATGTCAAGCATTATGCAAACCCACCAGCCTACCTGGGCCGATTGTTGCCAGCTCCTGTCCACCCTCTTCACCACTGAGGAGCAAGGCCGGATCGAGCAAGCAGCCCTCCGGTGGTTAGAAGAGAACCCTGTAGAAAGGGGGGAAATAAATCCCCCACAAGCGGCTGCTGCAGAATATCCCAACGAAGATCCCGGGTGGAACCCGAATGAAGAAAGGGGGGCGGCGGCCCTAACCAGATTTCGCCAGGCCTTAGTGCAGGGCCTGAAGAAGGGAGGCCAGAGGGCCATGAATATCGGGAAAGTATCGGAAGTTCTCCAGGGTCCAGATGAGAGCCCAGCGGCCTTTCATGAGCGGTTGTCTGAAGCTTATAGATTGTATACCCCATATGATCCCGCCGCTCAGGAAAATTTACGCATGGTAAATGCGGCCTTTGTTAGTCAGTCCCAGAGAGACATAAAGCGAAAATTGCAGAAATTGGATGGATTTGTGGGCATGAATACAGCTCAGTTAATGGAAGTCGCTCAGAAAGTATTTGTGAATCGTGAAAATGAACAAGACAGAGAAAGTGAACGAAAGATGAAGAAGAAGGCAGATCTTCTTGCTGCTGCTATAACCGAATGACGTGGAGGAGGTTTTCCTAATCAAAGGACCAGAGGACGTGGAAGAGGCCGTGGAAGCGAAAGGCCTCAATTTGGTGCAAATCAGTACGCCTACTGCAAGGAAGAAGGACATTGGAGAAATGAGTGCCCGCATCTGGACTCCGCCCCTGCGAGGGGCGGAGGGAGTCCCTGGAGGCCCGGAGGAAGATTTTGAAGGAGAGGAGGAATGAATCGAACACAGTTTCAGCAGGAGAGGGAAGAAGCCCTTGAGGGAGTGGCAGTAGCCACGGGCTATGACCTGGACGACATAGATGAAGACTAGGCCAGACCGGGCTCCAAGTTCACCCTGGGTCCCCAGGAGCCTATGGTCAGTTTAAAGATAGGGGACCAATACATGGAATTCATGGTAGATACAGGAGCAGAACATTCAGTAGTAGCCAAGCCAGTAGCTCCACTGTCCTCACGATCTGTCACCATTATAGGAGCCACTGGGAATAAAGCCACAAAACCATTCTTGCAGAACATAAGAACATAAGATATGCCATACTGGGTCAGACCAAGGTCCATCAAGCCCAGTATTCTGTTTCCAACAGTGGCCAATCTAGGTCATATGTACCTAGCAGTTTCCCCAAGAGACACAAGTTCCACAATGCTTATACTGGGTCAAGCACTGATATCTTCGGTCACTTCTTAATAATAATGGTTTATTGACCTTTCCTCCAGGAACTTGTCCAAACCTTTTTTAAACCGCATGTGTGAATTAGGGGGACAGAAGATAACGTACCAGTTCTTGTATATGCCTGAGTGCCCTATTCCACTACTGGGCCGAGACATGCTTTCCAAGCTCCAGGCCCAAATATCCTTTGCTGAAGGGGGAGAAATGAAAATGACTGTGAACCCGAAGCCTGCTGGATTGATGGTGCTTACTGTTCCCCGAGAAGAAGAATGGCAGTTCTATAGTGCACCTCCAATAAAGTCAACCAGTTTCTGTATACCTACCAACCTCATAGCCCCACCTGAAGTATGGGCAGAAGATAATCCACCTGGCCTAGCGAAGAACATAGCCCCTGTCATTGTCACCCTCAAGCCAGGAATGGAACCAGTACATGTGAAGCAGTATCCTCTCCCTCGACCAGCCATAGAAGGAATTCACTGCCATCTGATGAAACTGCTGAAGTATGGACTTCTCAAGGAATGCCAGCCACCTTGGAATACCCCTCTTCTCCCAGTAAAGAAGCCTGGGACAGGGGATTACCGCCCAGTACAAAATCTAAGGTGAGTAAATGATGCAGTTGAAACTATACACCCAGTAGTACCGAATCCTTACACTCTCTTGGGACTGATCCCCGCTGAGGCTACTCACTTCACCGTCCTGGACCTGAAAGATGCCTTTTTCTGTGTGCGCCTAGCACCTACCAGTCAACTTTTATTCGCTTTTGAATGGCAAGACCCCACAACAGGAAGGCGGGGTCAGCTCACCTGGACCAGATTACCCCAAGGATTCAAGAACTCACCAACTCTCTTCAGTGCTGCCCTGAATCAAGATCTCTCAAGTTACCCAGTGGACCCAGGAAAAAGGGTTCTTCTTCAGTATGTAGATGACTTGCTCATAGCTACCAACTCAGAAAGTGAATGCCTACAAGCTACTAGTGAACCTTTGTACCTTCTCAAAGATGCTGGATACAAAGTCTCAAGAGCCAAAGCACAACTATGCCAAACGGAAGTCAAGTATCTAGGATTCCAGTTGTCCAGTGGGATCCGAAGTTTAGGACCAGAACGCAAGGAAGCTGTATGTAATATCCCCATTCCAACCACTAGGAGGCAAGTAAGAGCCTTCCTGGGGGCCGCGGGATATTGTCGCATATGGATCCCCAACTTTGCTTTGATTGCAAAACCACTATACCAAGCCACCAAAGGAATGGAAAAATCCCCACTAGACTCGGGACCTGAACAAGATGTAGCATTCCAGACTTTGAAAAAGGCCCTGATGTCATTCCCAGCTTTAGGTCTTCCAGATGTTCAGAAACCTTTCCATCTTTTTGTTCATGAGTCACAAGGAAATGCATTGGGAGTATTGACCCAATCTCTTGGTTCCTGGCAATGACCAGTGGCTTATCTATCAAAACAATTAGATGTAGTTGCAAAAGGATGGCCCCCTTGTTTGAGAGCTGTTGCAGCAACAGCCCTCCTAGTGGGAGAAGCAGACAAATTCACACTAGGACAAACTCTTCAAGTCACCGTGCCACACTCTGTTCTGACTCTCATGGAGCACAAAGGAAAGTTTTGGCTGACCAATGCACGAATGTTGAAGTATCAAAGTATGCTGTGCGAGAACCCTCGGATACAGTTGAAAGTTAGTCAAGCTCTGAATCCTGCTACATTGTTTCCAATTGGTCCTGGGCCACCTGATCATAATTGCTTAGAAACCATGGACACTGTATTTTCAAGTCGCCCTGATTTGACCGATATCCCTCTAGAGGACCCAGAACGGACTTTCTTTGTAGATGGAAGCAGTCTGGTCATCAGTGGACATCGGTGTGCTGGATATGCAGTGGTGACCCATGATCTGGTAGTTGAGTTCTCAGCCCTGACCCCAGGAACTTCTGCACAGAAAGCTGAATTGATAGCCCTCACTAGAGCCTTGACATTAGGAGAAGTTCTCCGCATAAATGTGTATACAGATTCCAAATATGCTTTCACTACTTTGCATGCACATGGAGCCTTGTATAAAGAGCGAGGGTTAATCACCTCAGGGGGTAAGGACATTAGGTATGGGCCCGAGATATTGATGTTATTAGATGCTTTGTGGGCCCCCAAACAAGTGGCAGTCATGCACTGCCGAGGGAATAGATTTGCAGATGCCACAGGACAAGTTAGGACCCAAGATACTGTAATGCAAGCAGCCCTATTCCCTGTGCCCCTTAGTTCCTGGGCACCCCGATACACTACAAGAGAGTTAGACTATTATTGTGAAAAGGAGGGAGGAGTCTTGACAGAACAAGGTTGGATAGTGCTTCCACCCCCAGAAGGTAGTCCACCTCCAGGTCCAACAGTCATTCCTGAAGCATTAGGGCCAGCCTTTGTCCAAGCTTTCCACCAAGCCACACATTATGGAAAAACAGCCATGGAGAAGCCCTGAGACCCCATTTCTGTATTTCACTGCTAGGATCCCTGACTGCCTCAGTGGCACAGCAATGCCTGATATGTGCCAAAAATAACGCCAAGCAAGGTCCTATTCCACCCCCAAGAGTTCAGTCAGTAGGGGTGACCCCCATGAGTGATATACAGATAGACTTTGCTGAAATGCCCCGTGTAAGTGGATATCACTATATGTTAGTGTTAGTCTGCACTTTTTCAGGGTGGGTAGAAGCCTACCCCACCCGAACAGAGAAAGCCCGAGAAGTCACTAGGGTATTGCTCCATGAGATCATTCCCCGATTTGGAATACCAACGACTATAGGATCAGACAATGGTCCATCCTTTGTATCCCAAGTGACCCAACAGTTAGCTCAAGCTCTGTGAATAAAATGGAAGTTGCATACTGCTTACAGACCCCAGAGCTCAGGGAAAGTAGAGCGTATGAATAGAACCTTGAAAACTCAGTTATCCAAGCTCTGCCAGGAAACACACCTGAAGTGGCTCCAAGTTCTCCCCATAGCCCTTCTTAGGATACGATCAGCTCCCACCAGATCCTTAGGAGTCTCCCCTTTTGAGATTTTGTATGGGCGACCTCCACCCATAGTGCAGGGAATAAAGGGAGACATGAGACAGATAGGATCTGCAATAACTAGACAAGAACTATTAGCTTTAGGTTCTGTTTTGCAGAAACTCCAAACGTGGGTACAAGACCGACTGACCGAGCCTCTGCATCCCTTCAAGCCAGGAACGTCCGTGTGGGTGAAAGAGTGGAGAAAGACCCCACTGGCGCCGCATTGGAAGGGACCATATGTTGTCATCTTGTCAACCCCCACCGCAGTGAAAGTTGCAGAATTCGAACCCTGGATCCACCACAGTCGAGTGAAGCCGGCGGCTGCTCCAGATCCTGGCCAATGGACAGCAGTGAATCATCCTGAGACTCCATTGCGACTCACCTTGAGGAGACAGCCAGCTTTATAGAGAATCTTCAGAATCCACCTACGTCACACGGGAGTGACCATCGCAGCGAAAACAGAAGAAAACTCAGTACAGTTTATCCTACTCAATTTTCCAGCTAACCTCCAGAGACTGTAATCACAATGCTCTTCCACTATTGTCTTGTGGGAGTGGTGATCCTGGGAATTCTGGAAAAGACCTTTGCTCTACCCCCTTGTATAGCCTGTATAAACATCACCCAAACTGGACAAAAGGTTACTCAGACTTTGCTCTATCATTCCTACTATACTTGTACTGGAACAGTCAGTCGGTGTGTTTATAAGGGCACCAAACTGAACGTTTGCACAAAGGGAAGAAGTAAGACTTGTTATACCCCTCGACAAAACCCATCATACTATACATTTGAAATACGTCGGAATGATGAAGATGGAGCCATCCTGAGTGCCACAAAACCTCTTACCGATCCCACAAAACCTATCACCTTGAACTTTGATGCTTGTGATGCCATCAACAAAAATGCTTACTACAGATGTGGGTCATGGGAGCGAGCCTACTACCATGATGATAAATACATGTGTCCAGAAGGAGCCTATGGATGGGGAAAGTGTACAGGAAAGAGTACGGCAGCCACTATTTACACCACCGCATCTAAACATGATTACTTTTGCCCAAAATGGGAATGTGTATATTTTGCTACCTGGAAGAATGCACCGACGGGACAAGACGGCGATCATCGCAAAGGCAGCCTCACGAATATCAAATTACCAGACCTCAAGAAATGCCAGATAGGAGCCTGTAATCCTCTACAACTCTTCATAGCCAATCCCAGCCACTGGAAGCAAGGATACAAGTTTGGGTTGCGTATTGCAGGAGGAGGTGTAGATCCAGGGACTATTTTATATCTGCAATTAAACACCAAAACCCATGTATCCTCACCCTATCGTATACATCACTCCTTCTATGAAGCTATGAAATCAGAGTTCAAAATCCCTCCTGCCTCCCAGAACTTATTTCTTGAATTAGCGGGAGCAGTTGCTTCTAGTCTCCATGTGTCAGACTGTTTGTTTTGTGGAGGAACAAAAATGGGAGATCAATGGCCCTGGGAAGCACAAGAACTGAACTATTCTGTTCCATATAATCAGACTAATATACGCAATACCACAAGTGAATGGGTACTGGCCCACTCCATCGTGGGTAATTTATGTTTTTCTCGTTATGGACCAATGTTTAATATGGAAGTGGGGCAGCTGGTCTGTCTCAATCAGAGGTTTTACAACAGTACCACTAAGAAGACATCTTGGTGGTCAGGAGTCAACGCTACTGAACCTTCCAATCCTCTAGTCCAGTTCCCCAGACTTGCCAGCATCTGGACTAACTTAGCAGCATATAACTCCTGGCAAGCATCACCTGGACTGTACTGGATTTGCGGAACCCGAGCATATGCCAGACTTCCTCATCACTGGGGAGGCGCATGTGTATTGGGAACCATACGACCTTCCTTTTTCCTTCTGCCTACATCCCAGGGAGAACTGCTGGGATATCCTGTGTACAGAAGTCGACAGCTGAAGGAGGCCTTGAAAATAGGCCAATGGGACAAATGGGATGGTGAAGAATGGCCACCAGAAAGAATCATCTCATACTATGGACCTGCTACTTGGCAGCAGGAAGGGACTTGGGGATATCGTACTCCTGTTTATATGATTAATCGAATAATACGTTTGCAAGCTGTTGTTGAAATAATAACCAATGAAACTAGTAAAGCACTAACCCTACTAGTAAAGCAAAGTATGCAAATGCGCACAGCCATTTATCAAAATCGTTTAGCTTTAGATTATTTGTTAGCAGCTGAAGGTGGGGTATGTGGGAAGTTGAATCTAAGTAATTGTTGTTTGCAGATTGATAATAATGGGCATGTAGTTGAAGATTTAGCTACCCAGATGAGAGAGCAGACATTTGTGCCTGTCCAGACTTGGCACAGTTTAAAGCTGGATGGGTGGTTTGGTTCATTGTTTTCCTGGATTGGTGGTCTGAAAGCTCTTCTGTTTATTGTACTATTCATATTAGCCATGTGCTTATTGCTCCCTTGTCTCCTACCCCTTTGCTTACGCATGACAACATCATCAATTGATAACACTATTGAGCGGAAGGCAGCTGCGAAGGTATTAGCTATGTGGAGATATTATCCTATACCCCAAGATGATAATGCTATTACACCAATATAATGTATTAATTAACTAATGAGTGATTTAATTCTCACCCTTCCTCACTTGCGGGTGAGAATAATCAAAGGGGGGAATGTGGTAGGCTATGGCCTAGCATGGTCTGCTACTATGAAAGGCCTGTAAGTTAGGCCTGGATCCTAACTCCCATTATAGCTAGAAAAGAACCAAAAATCTGTGGAAAATAAGAAATATGTTTTAAAATGCTTAATAAGTTTTCATGAATTCATAAGTCTTCTATTATTCTCTTGTGCGTGAAAGAACAGAAATGTTACAGTATTATGCATTCCAGAAGCCAAAGTTGACCTTGCAGTAGAAAAGTAATGAGATTTAGAACTGTACCATTGTTCAAGAAATCCTAAAGGAGGGGGCCGGTTGCTAGGCTCCGGAGGGATTTCTAATTGGACAAATGAAGGGAATGTATAACCAATAAGAAGTTTGCATGTATCGAGTTAGAACCAATAGAAAATTCACATGTATCAAACTGAAAAAGAGGTATAAAAAGTTATGTCTCTGTATAAACCTTTGCTCAGTTCCTTTTGTTGCTTTGACTGACTGGGCCTGTGCACATTAAACTGGCTTGGACCCTGTCAATTGACTCCTGGACTTATTCATTGATTGCACTTTGCTACAGCAGTATAATTGTCAAGAAACACCGTCGTGCAGCGAATACAAAAGATGTGTGGAGACACAACTGAACAATTATTGGAGGATGTTTCAAATTGTGTTGCTTTCTCACTCCAACTGGATGAATCTACAGAAATAGGAGACATAGCCCAGTTACTAGTCTTTACCCGGATGGTTTTGGAAGACTTCAGGGTTAAAGAAGAACTACTTGGAATGATTTCTTAAAAAGAGAGAACTACCGGTCAGGAAATATTCAGTTCTTTCCATTATTTTGTGACAAAGTGTAATCTTCCATTGCATAGACTTATTTCCATCACTACTGATGGAGCAAGAGCAATGACAGGTGAGGTTAACGGTTTCATAGCCCTCTGTAGACAGCATGACGACTTCCCAGATTTCCTTTCTTACCACTGCATCATTCACCAGCAAGTTTTGGCAAGCAAGAGACTCAATGCAAAGACTGTCATGGACATCACTTTCAAAATTGTAAATTCAGTTTGTGGACAATCACTTCAAAGATGGCATACGCCTTGTAGCGCTATACTGATTAGTAAATAGTAGTAATTTGTCAAGGTATGCTCGGAACTACCTCTTAATCAAGCCTGTGGAACCTAACATGATGGGAAAAAGCTCAATCTCTTTCTGCCACAGTTTCTTTGTTTCTGACTGCGTTTCCTGGTACTTGAAGATCTTCTCCCTCTCAACGTGATTCAGAGAATGGTCACCTGGAACTGATACTTCTATAATCAATGCAATTCTGGGGTGCTCTTCTCATTTACCAATAGGACCGGCTTCCTTCATCCAGCTTCTTATCTGTTGGAATGGGAGCAATCCAGGTGATCAGAACTTCTTCATTCTGCATAATTCTCCTAGGGTTATGCTCTCAGTACTTTACCAGTATAATGATGCCATAGTGTTTACATGGCACTGATATGAGGAATGGCGAGAGGAGATGGATGAGATGTGCTGCTTTATTCTGCCTTTCTGTATAGAGATGTTTTTCCATCAGAACTTTGCAGCCAGCTATAGAATCTACGTATGTCTGTTTTACTGTTTTTTTCAGAGTCCTCTGTAAATCATTCTATCTATAATCCATTCTCTTGGACTGGAACTATCAATCTCTCATCCTTTGAGTTCATTCCCCTCTCCATAACCATTCTTGTATCCAGTATTCATTGACCAAGGGTTTCTGGAGTAACACTCTATTTCCCACTATGTTTGTGTACTTGCCATTTGTTTTCCTTCTTTTGCTAATCTATCCCCTCTCTCCCGATCCACCATTTGAGCTGCATGTGTCAAGCCCTTTCAGGCCCATTCCTCAAATAACTTTTCTTTTCTGCCTGGCGTAAATGTCCCCATCCCCCGAATAAAGGTGTATTTTGAGAATCTCTTCTTCCCCCCTCAAAAGGGACCATCTCCAGTTTTTCCAAATTTGAAAGGTCAATTTCCATTGTGGATTTCTGGCCTCCTCCCCTCTGGATATCTCAGTCGGGTCCCAAATCAACGACTCTGTGTACCTTGCTGCCCACTTCCATTCGCACCCACTGTAGGACATCTCCTCCATCCTTCCAAGCAAACAGAGCATGTAGTTGTGCTGTGGCATAGTAGAGGGCTATACACAGTACTCCCAGCCACCCTTCTTCCCTCCGCTTATACATGGTAGACCATGCCACCTTGGGGACTTTCCCATTCCATACATATTGCATTATCACATTTTGAAGCATTTTTAATACCCCCCAGGGCACCGCATTGGGCAAGGACACAAATAAAAATAAAATTTGCTGTAGCACATTCATTTTGACTATGGCTATGCACCCCAGTCAGGTCAGATGAAGTCCCGTCCAAGAAAGAGGTCTCGTTTGAGGCTTTCCACCAGCAGTTTATAGTTCCAATCCTGAAGGTTCTTAAGCAGGCTGCCTAATTGCATCCCCAGATATCAGAAGTGCTTATTTACCCACTTGATGGGGAAATGACCCACAGGTGGTCCTCCAATACTTTTAGTAAATTAAATATTGCAATCTTGCTCTGATTTAATTTATAGCCCACTACCTCACTGTATCTACCCATCACTGTCATCAATATGGGCAGTGTGGTAAGGGGCTGTTGTAGGGTAAAAATAATATCGTCTGCGAAGAGGGTGATTTTGGTCCTCTGCCCCCTCCCCCCCCGCCACTTACACCCCCTGTATGTCGTCTTGCTCTCTAATATACTCTGTGAGGGGCAGTATCGCCAAGGCGAATAGAAGTGGTGATAGTGGGCATCCCTGGCATGTCCCTTTCCCCAGATCAAAACTATCGGAATAACCTCTATTTACTCTGATGCGGGCTCTTGGATGGGCATACAGTGCTTTTGTCCATTTTAGAAAATTCTTCCCCAGGCCCATTCATTCTAAAACCTGGAACATAAACTGCCACTGTACCTGGTCAAATGCTTTTTCAGCTTCCAACGTAACTAATACTGCTTGCTCTCCTGACCTCTGTAGGTCCCAAGTAATATTTAATAGTTTCTGAATGTTGTCACCTCCTTGTCGCCCCATCATAAACCCCGTTTGGTCTTTGTGTGCCAATTTAGGTACTACCCCTTGGAGGCGATTAGCTAGCACCTTGGCCAGTACTTTAGCATTGAGGTTAATTAGAGAGTTTGGCTGATACGATCCACAGACTGTGTTATCCTTGCCCAGTTTAGGTAGGACTGTGATACCCACTTTTTCCATCAACTTCAGGATCGCCTCCCCTTGGAGCACCCCATTAAAGACTTTAGTTAACACCAGGGTAATTTGGTCTTGCATTAAGCGATAAAATTTGCAGTGAAGCCATCTAACCCCAGGGCCTTACTCAACTTGAGGATCTTAATGGCTGCTTGGACCTCCTCCTCACTGATTTCCTGTCCTATTCTCTCCTCCTACTCCGCCTCAGCTTCCTTAGATTACAGTCATTCAAAAATGAGACCTCCCTCTTTTCCCCTTGATATTTCACTTTATATAGGCTGTCATAATATTCTCTAAATACCTGACTAATTTAAGACAGTCAATGTACCATCCCCCCCCTTGTGGTTCAGAATAGCTCCTATGTAGGCCACCTGCCTTTTGGCTTTCAGCCGGCTAGCCAGAATCTTACCAGACTTATTACCCCCTTCAAAATGTGCTTGCTGCAACATGGCTAACCTGTGTGCAATTTCTTGAGCCCGCAATCGGCTCAATTCTCCCTGCAGTTTAATCAATTCTAAGCAATTAATTATGGATCGCAATCACTCTGTTGCCTCCCCTCTAATTCCACAATTTTTTCTAAGAGTTTGTTTTATTTATTTATTTGCTTTTATATACCATGCTTTTTGGAATCAGTGCGGTTTACAAATAACATGAGCAATCAAACATTTCACATAGAACTGGAGATAACAAGAACAAAAACAATGGAACAGTTACATGGAACAAATTGAATAGAACAGATTACAATTTAACTGAAATTTCTGCTTTTCAGAATTACTCCTCTCCCTCTTGGCCTGGGCTGCCATATTGATGAGGTGACCTCTAGTGACAGTCTTCAGCCCCTCCCAAACGGTGCCCATTTCTCCATTCAAATTAAAACAGACTTATTCCTGTATAGTTTTATGTATTTTATTTACCTGTGCTTTCTCATCTAAAAGAGAAATTTAACCTCCAGAATTTAACCCCTTCATCTCGATCTCCAGTGTCAAATGCAACACTAATGGGGGCATGGTGTGTTCAGGTTATTGGTCCCTGCTCTATGGTCCTAGCCTTAGAAATCCAACTTCCACTAGCCCAGATCATATCCAATCGACTGTATGTCCCATAGGAATGGGAGTAGAATGTATATTTATGCTACTCTGAATGTCTACATCTCCAAATGTCAACAAACCCAAGATATTCCTTAAATGTTTTCAAACTCTTCTGCTTCAGCAGCCCCCGCTGGCTTGTCCCCCGCTGTTGTCCAAGTGGGGGTTGCTGATCAAATTATCGTCCCCCCACAAGTTAATCAGGGCCTCCCCTAGCCCCTCCATCTCCTTTAACATCTGCTCATATAACTCTCCCTAATGTTCATTTGGGCAGTAAACACTGATGATCCAAACCCCTTCATCAGTAACCCTTAGCCGCCCCCTACCCACTGCCCTACTTTATCCCTACATTCTCCCACAATTGCATGTTGACATGTCTCATGAACTAAGATGCCCACACCTCCTTTCCTTGGATTTGCTCTTTGTCCGGCCAGGATCACTACTGGGTAATATCTTGAATATAGTTGGTGCTCCTGCCCCACCCTCAGATGCATTTCTTGGACACATAAGACATCCGCATTAAGACGCCTGCCCTCTCTCTCCAATAAGTGTCTTTTATGCCATGTCTGGAGCCCTTTAGAATTCACTGTGGTCACTGTTAGCTGCTTCCTATTCCAGTTTCCTTTATTCTTTGATTTATTCCCACCCTGGTGCCCTCCTTGCATCCTCTATCCCCTCCCTCTCCATCCCCTCCCCCTGTCCCCCGCTGCCTTCCCCCTCGTGTTCCAGAAGCAAATATAAATTAGAGTGTCCTTTACTCTTCCCGATCTTCTGGCAACTTAACAATTTAACTCTGCCCAAATCAGCTCCTCCCTCATGTGGTCTGGTGAGCCTTTACCGACCAATCAGTCTATGCTGTCCTCTTTCACTTCGATCAATCCCCTCAGTCCATTCACAGCTCAATGTTCATCCCATGCGGCCTGCTCCTTAGCTGACTAATTCAGCATTTTGTCTCCTCAAGATGCTTTACTCGAGTCTCCCACTCCTGATGGGCTGCTGCCTCTTGCGGCTGGAAACCAACATCTTTTAAAGCTCTGAGTGCCTCAGTCATTGTATGCATTTGCCATGTCTTCTCTCCCCGGAGAGCAAATGGATGCAGCCAGCGATAGCACAGTTCAGTGCTCTGGAGAGCTTAAGTGATTGCTTTCAGTGCTCTATGTCGCTGCAGAGTCCCTGCTGACAGATCATCATAGATGGAGACGGGTACCCTTGCCAGGTGAAATTCCCAAGTCCCCTTATTTTTGCCACTAAGCGTTCCTTACGTTTGTAATCCTTCAAGCAAATGATGATGTCTCTATTGATTCTTGGCTGACCCAGTGCTCGGTGTGCTTTGTCCATGAGTATTTCTCTAGGGGGCTACCTCTTCCCCTCCCTTTTGCAAGGCTTCTGAGCAAACAACTACTGCAACTTTTGCACTGTCTTTAAATTTTGAGTGCTCGGTATGCCTCTGAATCGCAGGTTGTTTCTCCGGGATCTGTTTTGAGGTCCTCCAGTTTGTATTGCAGTTTGTCCTGACGCTCCTCTCCTTTTCCTACCCGGTTTTCCAATACTTCTTGTTGCTGCTCCAAGTCCTGCAGTCTGTTTTCATGCTCTCCACCCTGATGCGTCAATTCTGCAATCTCCTCCTTCGTTTTCCCGATGAGCTATCCAAGTTCCAACTTAAGTGCCCGAACTTCAGTTTTAATTTCATTAAACCATTCCCTGCTGTCCATTTCAGGTGGGGGAAGTGATTAGGGATCGGGAGGGGAGAGTCTTCATTTTCGTGGGCGAGTTGAGCGGGGAGAAAGTAACGATAGTAAATCTGTATGCACCTAATGGGGGGCAAGTTCCATTTTGGAAAGAAGTGAGAGGATTATTGGAACGGGCGGTGCAGGGGAAACTCATGTTGGGGAGATTTTAATTTGGCACTGCATCCAGTGCCAAAATATCGGTCCCTATATCCAAATTATCGGTTGCTATATCCTTAAAAATGATATAGCGTTATTAGAAAAGGTTCAGAGAAAAGCCACCAAAATGGCAAAGGGGATGGAAGGATACTCCTATGAAGAAAGGCTAAAAAGGTTAGGGCTCTTTAACCTGGAAAAGAGACGGCTGAGGGGAGATATGATAGAAGTCTACAAATTAATGAACGGAGTGGAACGGGTAAACGTAGATCGATTGTTTACGTTATCAGAATATAGAAAAACTAGAGGACATGCAATGAAGCTACAGGGTAAACTATTTAAGACTAATAAAAGAAAATATTTTTTCACTCAACGTGTAATCAAACTTTGGAATTTGTTACCGGAGGATGTTTTAAAGGCTGTTAGTGTAGCTGGTTTTAAAAAAGGTTTGGACAAGTTCCTGGAGGAAAGGTCCATAAACCATTATTAAGAAGGGACCCAGGATATCAATGCTTGACCCAGTACAAGCATTGTGGAACCTGTGTCTTTTGGGGAAACTGCTAGGTACGTATGACCTAGTTTGGCCACTGTTGGAAACAGGATACTGGGCTTGATGGACCTTGGTCTGACCCAGTATGGCATATCTTATGTTCTTATGTTCAGAATGGGATAAGCAGATGGGGGGGGGTAAAGGGAAAGCCTGGAGTAGGAGATTAATGAAGGGGATACTTCGGAAGTTCCACGTGTTAGATATGTGGAGGGAACATAACAAGGAGGCAAGGGAGTACACCTTTTATTCACATCCACATAAAACTTATAGTCGGATAGATTACTTGCTGATAGATACACTGTGGGGGACCAGAGTGCGGGGAGTGGAGATTGGAAATGATACATGGTCAGATCATGCTCCGACCTGGGTTGACATACAGGGTGGGAATGGAGAGGGAGGTATCAGATTTTGGAGGTTTAATGAGAGTCTTCTCCGAAGGGACGAAGTAGTAAAAGACATCAAGAAAAGCTTGCAGGATTATTGGCAGCTGAATGATACAGGAGAAGTGCGGGAGACTAGTGTGTGGGAAGGAATGAAAGCGGTAATGCGGGGGAGGTTGATTATGTGGGCTGCTAAATACAAGAAGGGTAGGAAAGAAAGGGAGGACAAATTGCATGTTGAAATTAAGGAGGCCACAACGCTGTACAATAGGACGGGGTCAGGAAGGCAACTGAAATATTTAAATCAATTGCGCTTGGCGTTAAACAAGTTACAATTAGAAGCCATTGCTTATCAGATGGAGCGAGTAAAACAAAGGTTCTATGAATGGGAGGATAGGGCTGGGAGACTGCTGGTGAGAAAACTTAAAAAGAGGGAGGTAAGGAATGCAATAATAGCAATTAAGGGCCAGGATGTGGCAATTATGAGGGGCAAAAAGCAAATAGGGGATAGATTTTGCCAGTACTATGCAGAGCTATACTCCCAAAGGGGGAGAGGGGGAGTGGCCTCCATAGGGGAATTTTTGGGATCAGTGGAACTTCCAAAAGTGGGAGAGGATTTGGGGGCCAGTCTAGAGGAACCTATTTCCATAGGGGAAATTGAGAAGGTGATTAAGGAAACGTCACTGGGGAAAACTCCAGGCTTGGATGGCTTGCCTAATTTGTTTTATAAGACCTTCCGGGAGGACTTGGTGGATTTTCTAGGGAAATTGTATAATGGGATTGTAGGGAAGGAGAGGCACTATCACAGGGAATGTTGACAGCGGGTATAAGTTAATACCAAAGGCAGGGAAGGATCCGCTGAACTGTGGGTCATTTCGCCCAATATCGCTATTGAACACGGATGTGAAGATTTTGGCAAAAATACTAGTGAATAGATTGGCTCAGGGAATGCCTACTCTTGTCAACATAGATCAAACAGGGTTTATTAATGGTAGGCGGGCGCCAGACAACATCAAGAGAGTGTTAGGGGCAATTTGGGGGGCACATAGAGGCAAGGATAGTATGATGGTGCTGTCTATTGACGCAGAAAAAGCATTTGATCGGGTGGGTTGGGAATATCTATTTGCAGTAATGGATGAGGTTTGGGGACAACTATATCGCCTGGGTGAGAGCTTTGTATGATAAACCACAGGCAAGGGTACGAATTAATGGTCGGTACTCGGAAGCTTTTTCCCTTCAGAGAGTTAGAAGGCAGGGATACCCTTTATTGCCCTTGCTTTTTGCTTTGGCTATGGATCCTTTGGCACAGAGGATAAGGGAGGAGGAGAGGATTAAGGGGGTATGGGTGGGAGAGAGGCAGCATAAGATATCATTGTTTGCAGATGATATTTTATTAACACTAACGCAGCCAGAGGTGACATTAGGAACAGTCTTAGAAGTGAAAGAACAGTATGGGGAAGTGTCGGGTTTTAAAATAAATATGGAAATGACAGAGGCACTGAATGATAACATAGGGGTAGTGGAGATAAGCAGGTTAAAGGAGAGGTATCCCTTTAAATGGGCAAAGAAAGTGATTAAGTATTTACGGGTATATCTCACGGCATAGCCACAGCTTTTATATGGGGCAAATTACCCCCAATTATGGAAACAGGTGGCCCAGGATTTACGGGGTTGGATGGATATGGAGATTTCCTGGTTGGGCCGTATTGCAGCGGTCAAGATGAATTTAATACCCAGGATGTTATATTACTTTCAGGCTCTCCCTGTGGAGATCCCTGAGAGGCATTTAAGGGAGATTCAAGGGAAAGTATTTCACTTCATATGGAAAAGACGGCCTCCAAGAATAGCACGGGTGATCCTTTACCGATCTCAGGGGGAAAGGGGATTGGGGGTTCCAGATATCCAGGACTATTATAGAGCAGCCCAGATTAGGCATTTAATGGACTGGAGAGAGGGAGGGGAAAGGAAAATATTTCTAGATATGGAAGGGGAGGGGTGGAAGGAAGGACCAATTGAGGTCATGCCATGGACTATGGCAAAGGACAGGAGTGGGGGGTTCTTAGAAAACCCCTACACACGGCATGTTTTAGCCATATGGAATGGAGTGAGAAGAAGGGAAGGAGGGAAGGGGGTATCAAGCTTCTCGGTAATGCAACGACTGTGTTATACGGGCGACTTTACCCCAGGAAGAGAGGGAGGGGTTTATAAACAATGGGAGAGTAATGGTTTACAATGGTTTTACTAATTTATCAATGGGGGGGGGGAGTGGGTCCCTTTTGCAGATTTACAGGAGGAATATAATTTAGGGCCTGGGCAGTTGTTTCATTATGGTCAAGTGATACATTATTTGAAGGGAAGTTGGGGAACGAGGGGTTAGCACGAGAGTTTACTGAACTGAAAGTGATTTGGTAGGGGAAAAAGAGATCTAGGGGGCTAATTACGGCCTTGTATAGGGCAATACGAGAAGGGCAAGAGGAGGAGAAATTGGGTTATATGAGGGCATAGGAAAGGGAGATGGGGAGGAACTTGGAGACTGGTCAGTGGAAGGCCATTCTGGAACAGGGTCACCATTTGACAATTTCCATTGCTGTTCAGGAAAATTGGCACAAAGTGTTAATGGGGTGGTAGTATATATACCCTAGTGCGTTTGAATAAAATGTATCAGACGGCATCAA
This sequence comes from Ichthyophis bannanicus, assembly GCA_033557465.1. Classification (NCBI taxonomy): domain Eukaryota; kingdom Metazoa; phylum Chordata; class Amphibia; order Gymnophiona; family Ichthyophiidae; genus Ichthyophis; species Ichthyophis bannanicus. The sequence goes on from CM066031.1 coordinate 71,837,209, forward strand.
GGAGCTGCTGAAGGCAGTGTGGAGAGGGGGACACAATGTATCATAATTGGTGGGAATTCCACAGATCCAGATATTCTGGGATGAAATTCAGAGGTGGATAAGACGGGTGGTGGGTGAAGAGATAGAGAGGAAATGGAAATTACACTAACCTGGTAATTGTAGTTCCTGGAGGGTCCAGTTTAGTCCTCCAACATCGGGTAGTGCCCCTCCTCCTGCAGCCTGGAGACTGGACCAATCAAGTCTTCTGTAGTATATATGCAGACGGAGCTCCCAGAAGCCCCCAGTGTACTAGTAACAAAGCATACTTAACGAAGCAACACATTAGATTAATATACAAAATGACATAATGAAAATGACATAATTAAAGAACAATTTGTTTCCCCCCCACAAAAATATCCAACTTTCTCTCCAAACGAGGAAGTCAGAACACTGTATTGCACTGGAACCAACGCCCCAGAAATCAAAATACAGCTCCGTATCAGAAATCTCAGGAGCTGACTGAACACCTGAGAAAGGAAGAGCCATAGCCAAAAACGCGGCTGCAAAAAAGGTTCGAACGGCAAGAGGAACCGTCTTATGATCCACCGTTCGGAAAGCGCGCCGCATTTTTATAACAGATAGTCGGGAGGGAAGGAGGACTAAACTGGACCCTCCAGGAACTACAATTACCAGGTTAGTGTAATTTCCATTTCCTGTTCGGTAATCCAGTTTAGTCCTCCAACATCGGGATGTAACAGAGCAGTTAAGACCGGGCGGGACCTTGCCATCCGGCGCGCAGAACCGCCGAACAAAAGAGGAATCCCGAGCCGCTGACACATCTAGTGTGTACTGAAAGCATGCAGAGACGACCAGGTGGCCGCCTTACAGATATCTGCTGGCGGAACTAGGCTATACTCCGCCCAAGCGGTAGCCCGAGCCCTAGTGGAATGATCCAGTAGCCCCTCCGGAACAGACCGCTGCTGCAACAGATACGCAGACACGAACGCTTCCTTGAGCCATCTTGCAACGGAGGCCTTAGCCGCCGCTTCCCCTTTACGTGCACCACCGAAGAGCACGAATAACCGGTCAGTCTTCCGAAAAGATTCGGTAGCCTTCAAAGAACGACGAAGTGCACGACCCACATCGAGACGGTGAAGACCTTTGTCCGCCGACCCGACAGAGTGGGAAGAAAGAACTGGAAGAAACACTGCCTGATTCACATGAATAGGGGAAACCACCTTCGGCAAAAAGGAAGGGACCGGGGAAAAAGACAAAAAAGGTTCTCGGCAGGACAACGCATGTAGATCTGAAATACGCCGTGCCGAACAGATGGCTACAAGAAAAACCGTCTTCAGCGTAAAATCTTTCAGAAACGCCCTACTCAGGGGTTCAAAAGGTTCACGAACCAGGGCCCGCATCACTAGATTCAAGTCCCCCGGAGGAACGAAAATCCTGCGGGAGGGCCGCAAATGAAAAACAGTCATAAGAAAACGACGTACGTCCGGATAAGAACCGTAGAGACGGCCTAAAACTTTGCCTCGATAACAAGAGATAGCTGCCAACCAGACTTTCAGAGAACTAGCCGCAAGGCCCTTATCAAAAGCAACCTGAAGAAACTTAAAACGACGGAAACGGAAACCGTCGCCGCCCGGACTCCACGCCGGGAGCACCAGTCTTCAAAGATCCCCCAAATCCGAACGTAAGTAAGAGAAGTGGACGTTTTCCCCGCCCGCAGTAGGGTAGAAATCACCGCGGGGGGAGTAACCCTTCTTTTTCAGCCGAGCCCTCTCCATGGCCAAACCGTAAGCGAGAATTGACCCACTTGGGGCATCCGCAAGGGTCCCTGAAAAAGAGGATTCGGCAGCGTGGATAGGAGCCAAGGAATGCCGTCGCTCAGCCGGACCAGATCGGCATACCAGGGCCACCCAGGCCAGTCCGGGTCCACCAGTAACACTCGACCCCGATGGCCCTCGATGCGCTGAACGACCCGGCCAATCAGAACCCACGGAGGAAAGACATAAAGAAGGCCGGACGTTGGCCACGGCTGAATGAGAGCGTCGAGCCCCTCGGACATACGCTCCCTTTGCCTGCTGAAGAAGCGTCCTGTCTCGGCCGATTGAAATGTCGCCATGAGATCCATGAAGGGCGGCCCCCCCCGACGAACTATTTGCGCGTAAACTTGCGGGTTTAGCTCCCACTCTCCGGGGTCCACCCGCACTCTGCAGAGAAAATCGGCCTGAACATTGTCTGCGCCTGCAATAGGCGCTGCCGAGATGGCCGGAAGACGAGACTGCACCCAATTGACCAAGGCCATCGCTTCTGATTCCAGGGCCATGCTGCCGGTGCCTCCTTGGCGATTGATGTAAGCTACGGTGGTCGCAATGTCCGAGAGGACTCGCACCGGCCGGTCGAGAACTAGGGCTTTGAGGCCAAGAGGGCTAGCCGCACCGCCCGCAATTCGAGGAGGTTGATCGACCAAGAAGTCTCCAGGGGAGACCATTCCCCTTGAGCGAAGCGGGTTTCGCAGTGAGCCCCCCAGCCGGGTAAGCTGGCATCCGTTGTGAACGGAACCCAAAGTGGAGGCTCCAGGGAATCCCCCGCGCCAGGTTCTCGGAGGAGAGCCACCACCGGAGTGATCGGCGAACCGCCCTTGGGCAAGTCAATCTCCTGTTCAACGAGTCGAATTGGTTGGACCAACGGCGCAGCAGAGCACTCTGCAGCCGGGCGCATGTGGAAGCGCGCCCAGGGCACCACCTCCAAGGTTGCTGCCATCGTACCGAGGAACTGTAGCTATCACCATGCAGACGGAGCGGGCATCCCCCTGAAGAGTCGGACAAGAGACCGAATGCGGCGCTCCGGCAGGCACACCAAGCCCCGTGCTGTGTCGAGGCTCACTCCCAGATACTCGAGATCCTGAGTCGGGCACAGACAACTCTTGCATTCTTTCACCACCCAGCCGAGGGACCGCAGCAGAGCCACCACCCTGCTCGTGACGTGCACACACTCCCGACTGGACTTTGCCCGAATCCACCAGTCGTCGAGATACGGATGGACCAGGATGCCCTCTGTGCACAAGGCCTCCGCGACCACTACCATCACGTTTGTGAAGGTGCGGGGGGCCGTGGCGAGACCAAACGGCATGGCCGGAAATTGGAAGTGGCCCCACGGAAGAGCGAAGTGGAGAAACCGTTGATGAGACGGCCGGATGGGAATGTGTAATGTGGTCTGCAGCGGCTGTGGAAGATCCTGCAGCAGGGGCTCTGAGGAGGGGGGAGATAAGGTGCTGGGGGACCCAGCTAGCAACGCAGTGGGTATGGGGAAAGCCTCCGGGATGCAGCGTGCAGGTGTAACACAAGCAAGCTATTAATGTACCCTTCGGCTGATTACATTTCACATATAATACAGCCATAGAAAAAAGCATTGTAGAGACTTAAACCACCTTTCCTCTTCTTGTGTGGGGTTTCATTTATTTATTTTTATTTTTATTTTTTTTGCATTTAAAACAAAAAGCAAGGAAGGCTCAGGGAAACCCAAGACTGTTTAAGAAAAGGATTTTGAAACTGCACGTGCCTCCACAGCATGATTAAGTGTGTGGAAACTGCTGTTTCCTCTAAAAAGAAACACTGAAGAGAAAAACAAAACAGCCGCTGGCACCGAAAAACTGTCAGGTATTCGCAGAACTGAGAAGGGAACTGTCAGTCATTCACTGTGCTGGCATAGAGAAACTTTCAAGGTCAGGGTAAGGCAATTACAGTGACTGAAAGTAGGGAAATTAGAGTGGGATCCCTCCGCAGCCATTCAGACCTCCATGGTAGGGGCTGAAAGGTGTTTCTGGGGAGGGATGTAGAAGCTCAATCCAGCCATAGGAAAATTACAGTGAGCATGCTTAATTAGGCCGAGCCCAAAACAGTCAGGATCCAAAACACTGACTTAAAACCTCAACCAAATGGTATATTGAATAAGACAGGTACAATAATCAGTAGGACGTACAAAGTAACCCGGCTGCAGTTTGTGGACTAAAAAGTCAAAGTAGGCACTTCCAAACTCAGAGGCAGCCGGTCCGGATACAGCTGAAAGCATCCCAGAGCAGCTGAGGCAAGGAAGAAAAAACAAAAACAGAGTACGCACAGTTTTCTTACAGAAAATGATACCTGAACTTCCTGGAGGTATTCAAACTCTCGTGGTAAAGACTCAGTGCAGCGTAAAGCCAATAGAGAGCTCCCCCGAAGCCAAGCTCCGGAGTTCCCAAGTTCCTCAGGGGAAGCAAGATGCGGGGGGAAGAGCAGAGCTGATGCCTGAGGTCCCTGTGTTTCTTCTGACAGCCTATGCAGCGTAAACCTGAATAAGGCACAGGGAGAACTAAAAAGAAATAACTGCGTCCCGCCGGAACAGGCATTTAACAATATTCCCCATAATAGGTAATGCCTCAGCCAGCCTTCTTTGTTGGGCACAGTGGGGAATGGAACCCATGAGCCCTGCACCCTTCGTCAGTGACTCAGCATTGTACTGTGGCTCTGAATTGCATACTGTTCTCTATCCATGCCTTCTGTACTTTTTATCCATTATGTTCATACAGAGGCAGAGAAAAAAGTAACCTCTGCACAACTGACATCTAGCAAGTGTTGTGGAAAGAAGAAAAAAACTGAAACAACAATATAGCTTTTAGAAGCCAGCAGAGAAGTAATCTGGCTTCCCGCCAAAAACCGAGGCTCATTAGTTATTCAAAATGGCCACCAGCAAAAATAAAACACCAAAAGAGTGAATTAAAACCCCCAAAAGCTAAGGAATTAACTTAAAAAGTCAAAGAAGAAGGTGGGAGGGTTGCAGGCATGAGAGAAATGCCTAAAATCGCTGAAAAATCAAGAAAAATCAATCGAGTTACCACAGAGCTGCAAACAGCAGAGGGAGAAGACATTCTAGTTCTGAAGAAACTGCAGCACAGCTCTTGCAGATGCCAGAGTCAGTCATTGTACCTCTGCGGGACCCACAAATCACACATTGAGGTTTGGCAGCCATGCTAAGGCAACCTGCTTCCAGGGGGAAAGAAGGAAACAGGAACAGGGAAGCCCACAGCAAAGGGACTAACCATATTCAAATCAGTACAGCTTTAAACTTAAAACGTTTTTTTTTTTTACAGAAAACAAAATACTCCCCAGAATCCTAGGGGTGCCCTGAGCAAAATCGCCAGCAAAAGAAACCCCAAAAATGCCAGGGGAACCCGTGCACAAGTGTTAAAAAGTGCCCTTAAAAACACACTTTAGAAATCCAAAATGGCCACCGCACCTTTCCACCCACAATAAAAAAAGGCGCGAAAATACAAAGGTAACCAAATAATATGGAAAAGAAAGAAAACGACCCTCTAATACAGGGCAAGCGAAAAAAATCAGGAAAAAGTGCAATTCGGAAGCCAGGGGAGCCGACAGAGCCTCTGACAATGCAAAAAACAACAGAGCTGAAAAGATAAAGCAAGGAAAATTCCTACCAGCTCAGTGAACAGCAAGGAACTCAGCCAACTTCTCCAAGTGACAGGCAATGCTGTAGCAGGTATGGCTCTTCCCCGAACAGTCTTGGGGAGAGCTCAACCCAGGTTTCAGATATTCCCAGGCAGGAAGGCAGGAGCCCAATGCAGGTCTGGCTTCCCCCAGGATGTCCCCTGTTTTTTAAAGATACAGCTACCTAGCAAAGAAATGGTAAATAAAGGACCCAAAATAAAACCCCAAAAGAACTAACTAACTAGTGTTGCTCCTTCAAGTGTCACTTAGTGTGCCCAGAAAGGGCACAGAAGTCTGCAAGCTGCAAGGAGACTGGACACACTGGGGGCTTCTGGGAGCACCGTCTGCATATATACTACAGAAGACTTGATTGGTCCAGTCTCCAGGCTGCAGGAGGAGGGGCACTACCCGATGTTGGAGGAGTAAACTGGATTACCGAACAGGAACCCCAAAGTTTTCTTGTTTGGATGGTGGAGGGAAGGGGGCCTGAGGGAGAATAGGAAGCAAATATTAGCATGTACCAGTGCGGACAAAGGTGAAATAGCCTATCGGTGGAAGCAGGAGGAGCCGCCGCAGTTGAATATAATATAGGGGGAAAACTGTACACCAGTTGAATGTTGATGTTTACATGCAAGAGTATTTATGTATGTTATTAGATGCTATGTAAAGGGGAAAAAAAAACATTCCCGCATCTTGATTCGAGTTATGCCCTGAATGGTACCTTCTCCTTTTTCTAAATTGGCTGCGGGTGTCTCCCATTCCATGCGCTCTGTCTCCTTCGGCTGCTGTGGCCCACTCGTCACCATTTTGTTCTTTCCGCTGTCCCCACTTGCACCCGCATATTCTTATTCCTGCAGGTCCGCTGATTTCCCCCTCGTCATCTTGCTCCCACTGGCCAGAGTACTCGGAGGCCATGTAAAGCCGTTATTGGTGCTGCTTGGAAGATGTTTTTTCACTGTTGATCAGGAATGGCTCCAGAGCAGAGCGCTCAGGCACCCATCGTGCTAGGTGACATCACTTCCTCCTAAGAAGCTTTTCAATAAATGGAATTATCTTAATTCTTGGTCATTAGAATTGCAGAACTTCAGGTCATCTACAAATAGTCAGTGTGATGTCACCATTGGGCCATGCAGTCAGTAATACGTCGTTTTGAATTGGAAGGATACTTTTATTTAACAATACTACAACCTGAGAGCCCGACACAGGCCATGTTTCGTTTACACTTCCTCAGGGGATTCAGGCGTGCTGCATATATATAAACACAGACAACATGTTATATACAAATAAAATATTGATAAATCACATAAACCATCATAAATATATAAAAAAGTAATAAGAATAAAAACATAAAAAGAACATTCAGAAATAAATCCTAAGCCAAACAGAATTATTGAAGGGTATAAAACCATATAGTGGAGGAGTGGCCTAGTGGTTGGGGCAAGGTACTTCAGGCCAGAAGGTCGGGGGTTCAAATCCCACTAGAGGACAGCAACCTTGGGCCGGAAGGACTGGGGTTTCTAGTCCCACAGGTGCTCCTTGTGGTCTTGGGCAAGCCACTTAACCCTCCATAGCCCATGTTCCCTGTAAAATAGTTATCTCCACGTTATAATACCCTGTTCAATGTAATTTCAGTTTGTTCAATGTAAACCGCACTGATGCAGAATAGCGCGGTATATAAGAGAATGTAAATAAATATATAACCAATATAAAAATTATATAAAACATTTGCACCATGCATAAAAAAAGGGCAGTTAAAAGTTAATAAGAGCAAAACTAAAACATGGAATAAATAAATACTCATATCTTAATATTAGTTAAAAAAGTAGTAAAAAATATTGAAAGGGTGTATAAAATTACTAATGCAAGCTCATTAACACTATGGGGCTTGTTTACAAAGCCGCGGTAGCGGTTCGCGATCGTTATCGGAGCCGCAGCCCCATTGATTTGTAAACGAGCCCCTATGTGTTACCACCAAAATGGTGTATTCTATCATATGTATGATAGACTAGTGGGAGCAAGGAGTGAGTATGTAAAAACAAATTATGCAAACCATTTGTGTATAACCACATTAAGATTATTACTAATCAAGGGTAAACTCATAATAAATTAAAATTATTAAACATAAAACAATAAATACATAAATAATTAAAAAACTAACTATACCATTATAAATACACCATTATAATACTAATATCCCATTTATAATAAACTCGTAAAAGTAAGGAAAACGTATATGAAACACAACAATCTATCTTAAAACGTCTATGTACTAGTTAACCCCACACGGGTAGTTCATATTAAAATTATGAATTATAAAGGCCCTAACTACAACATCTTAGATACATTTCTAAAATATTTCTAAAATGTAACAAGTCTCATACCCGTTCATATGATCAGTATTCAAGGCTCAAAACTCATTCCTTTATAAGAGCTGAACAGACGTATTCTCTATGATTAAAAACATAAAAAGTTCATCATCATAGTGTATACTCAAACTATAATATAAATTCCCTCGCTGGGCACTGCAAATATTTTGCATACCAGGGTAGGGAATAATACATATCAACTGAGTATATAGAGATATCATCTATCTCTTTAAAATTGCGAGTGTATCAAGCCTACAAGGCATAAAGACAAAAAATTAAAACGAATGAAGCAGCTATTTTATTAAAACCTAAATCAAACGTTTTTTGTTTACCATTCTTATCACTGTCATCACTTTAGATTAGAATAAAGCTGAGGATGGCACACTCAGGCATTATCAGATATTCCTTCTGTCTCGCATTGGTACAACCTCCTTCATATTTACTAAGTTAAATCTTATTGAATGCATTTAAAATCTAAAAACGGAGGAAATAAGGGGGGCTTTTTTCTGTCAGAAGACTTCTTGACTGCGCCCAGGAGAGACTGCTTTCATTTGCGTTGGTATTTTAACTCAATACATGGGCAGTCAATTGTGCCATATTCTCATGCTAAAACTCTCCGAAACTCTTCTTTTTCAAAGGGCTATTATCTTATTACCAGAACGAAGTTCCTATCAATGACGGAAATGTCCGCTTTACACCATGTTCATTCACAAAGTTATCACCATCCCCATATTTTCACACCTCACTGATTCAAAAGCTGTATCCGACTAACTCTTGTCCCATATTACACCTATTACAAAATTCCTTTACTCATACATAAAACTGCCTACCCATTTAAACTCTCATGCCCTCAAATCACTGCGCAAAGAAAATATAAACATCGTAGAGGGACTTCAAACATGTATCTTCTACTATCAATCACTGTCCATAAAATCAAAAGAATATTTAAATGCCACTTACAAATGCCAATATCAGGAGATCCTTGTTCAAAACGGATACCTTCTGTACGCTGTAGAAGCTTCTTCATCAAGAACGCCTGCACTTGCGCTGTACTTAAACGCGGGAAAAATGACGTCTCTCCCTAAGGGACCGCAGGCGTCATCCGTTGCTAAATAAATATTCGCGGCCTCTGTGTGGAATAGAAGTGCTTCAAACTAAACATCCTCATGTTATCAAACGTTCTCTGCACACTATGTTAATTTCTGTAGCCACTTTAATAAGGTTAAATTAGACTTACCTGCTAATTCTAGTTCCTGGAGCATTCCAGTCTAGTCCCGGAATCCTTGGGTTCTCAACCTCTACCAGCAGCTTTGGAGACTGAGAAACTTTAGAGCTGTGATGTCACTGGTATATAAACGCTGGCACCACCTCCTCTCCTCAGTTAACCTATTGACAAAGCAGACTCACCAGAGCAACAAGTAAATAGATAAACCACAAAACAACCAAAATTCCCCAAGGCTACAACCCCACAAAACTATTTACAGGAAAAACACCGTATATTGACTATGCTATGAGGTCCTCCATCCCCTTCCGTAACAGGACAGACCCTCAACCCTTCAGACAGAAAACACTTACCTTCACTGAGCGAAACTACTGGCTCTGGCCAGACTTACCTGTAAATGCCCGCGGGCTTCAGGCTCACTAGCAACAACCCTCAGGGCGGGAAGGGGGACTAGACTGGAATGCTCCAGGAACTACAATTAGCAGGTAAGTCTAATTTAACCTTCCTGTTCGCACCTCCAGTCTAGTCCTGGAATCCTTGGGATGTAACAAAGCAGTGAAAAACCATCAACGGGACGGACCTGCTAGTCCAGCCTGAAGCACTGCCGATCCAAAACAGACATCTCTTTCGGCTTGCACATCCAGACGATAATGCCTTACAAAAGAATGTATAGACGACCATGTCGCTGCCCTACAAATGTCCTCCAGCGGCACCAGGGCTACTCCGCCCAGGAGGTAGCCTGAGCTCTAGTGGAGTGAGCCCGCAAACCTGCAGGCACCGGACGGCCCCGCAACAGATACGCCGACGCTATCGCCTCCTTCAACCACCGAGCAATCGAACCCTTAGAAGCCGCCTCTCCTCGCCGAGTCCCCGCAAAGAGAACAAACAACCTGTCCGTCCTTCGAAAACTAGCCGTTCTAGCTAAATACGACTGTAATGCGCGCTTAACATCCAAAAGATGCAGGCGCTCCGCTTCCTGAACACCCTTCGCGGAGGAAAAAACAGGTAAGGACACCACCTGGTTCATATGAAAACCTGAAACCACTTTAGGCAGGAAGGAAGGCACCGTCCTCAACACTACCTTGGAATCCGAAAAGGATAGAAAGGGCTTCCTACAGGATAACGCTTGCAACTCCGACACCCGTCTTGCCGACACAATAGCGACAAGGAACACGACCTTCAGAGTCAAGTCCTTTAACGTAGCCTCTGCAAAGGTTCGAACGGCGCCTTCTTCAACGCTTCCAAGACCAAAGGAAGATCCCAGGATGGCACTATTCTCCTGCAGGGAGGCCGCAACAACCCCACAGCACGCAAAAAACGTTTTACATCCGCATGGCTACTCAGGGAACTGCCATGCACTTTACCTCTGTAACAGGACAAAGCCGCCAACTGTACCTTTAAGGACGATGCCGCCAAGCCCTTCTGAAACCCATCCTGCAAGAACGCCAGCACCTGAGGCACTGACGCCCTAAAAGGAAGAAACTGCCTATCCGTACACCACGCTTCAAAGATTCGCCACACTCTAACATACTCCAGAGACGTCGACCGCTACCTCGCCTTCAGCAGGGTCGCAACTACCGCCGCCGAATAACCTTTCGCTCTCAACCGCGCCCGTTCAATAGCCAGGCCGTAAGCGAGAATCGATCCACTTGGGGCATGCACAGGGGCCCTTGAGTTAACAGATCCCTTCGAATCAGCAGCCGATAGGGCCCCTCCACTACGAGCCGGACCAGATCCGCGTAAAACGGACGGCGCGGCCAATCGGGAGCTACGAGAATCACTCTGCCTCTGTGAAGCTCGATGCGCTGCAGCACTCTCCCGATCAACACCCACGGGGGAAACACATACAGAAGTTGATCCCGCGGCCACCTCTGCACCAGCGCATCCAGCCCTTCGGACATTCTTTCTCTTCGCCTGCTGAAGAACCGATTGACCTGCGCTGACTGAAACGTCGCCATGAGGTCCACGACCGGCGTACCCCAACGCCGTACTAGCAATTGGAAGACTTCCAGATGAAGAGCCCACTCCCCCGGGTCTACCCTCACGCGACTCAAGAAGTCGGCCTGCACATTGTCCACCCCCGCGACGTGCGCTGCCGACAAGGCCCCGAGATTCTGTTCGGCCCACTCGAACAAGCCGTCAGCTTCGGTCTCTAGAGCCACACTGCTGGTGCCCCCCTGTCGGTTGACATAAGCCACCGCCGTCACGTTGTCCGAGAAAACCCGAACCGCCGCCCCGACAAGAAACGGACGAAATTCCTGCAAGGCCAAGACCACCGCTCTCAACTCCAACCTGTTGATGGACCAAGACCTTTCCTGCATTGACTACTGTCCCTGAGCTATCCGGCCCTGGCAATGGGCTCCCCAGCCCTGTAAGCTGGCATCCGTGGTAAGAGGAATCCACTCCGGCACTTCCAACGACACGCCCTTCTCTAGGTTCTCCGGAACTAACCACCACTGCAGGGCTAGCCGAGTCTGTGGCGGACAAACCAACCTCCGGGACAAGGCATGCTTCTGAATGGACCAGCGCCTCAACAAAGCCCTCTGCAACGGGCGCATGTGGGCACTCGCCCATGGAACCAATTCCAGAGTCGCTGCCATGGTCCCCAACACCTGCAGATACTCCCAGGCAGTAGGCCTCTGCACGCCGAGAAAACGAACTATCAACCGTTGGAGCGCCAATCGCCGCTGCCGAGGAAGAAAAACCCAGCCGGCCTCCGTGTCGAAACGAGCCCCCAGATATTCTAACTGCTGAGTCGGCTGCAACTTGCTCTTTGCCGCATTGACCACCCAACCTAACCGCTGTAACATCACCAACACCTTGTCCGTGGCCGCAACACTCTCCGCTCGAGACTTCGCCCTTATCAACCAATCGTCCAGATACGGGTGCACCATCACTCCTTCCTTTCGCAAGGCCGCTGTGACCACCACCATCACTTTGGTAAAGGTTCGCGGTGCAGTTGCCAGGCCAAAGGGCAGCGCCTGAAACTGAAAATGCCCCATCGGAACCTGTGATAAGGAAGCTTATCATAGCTCAGGTAGGAGCTATAGAAAAGATGATGTGACTCTGAACAAGCAACCTGTCAGTTCTGGTAGAAGCAAGAAAACAGAGTTTTCACATAAAAGACTACCAGTCCCAGAATGCACCAGGTTTCCAGCAGCCATGAGAGGGGCTGAAGTGAGAGAATGTGTGTGCAATCAAGAGAGCTATGAGGTAATCCCTAAGCACTCATCTCAAAGGGCAGGGCCTGATTCAACACAGCTGCGCTGTGTTAGGGAGCAGCACACATTAGAACAGGATAAGAATAGAGCTTATTCTTCAGATAACAGCTACAGAGGGAGGAAGAGATACAGAGACAGCAACGGCTACAAGCACCAGTATCACCTGGAGAAACAGAAGCCAAGCCAAGCAGATAGAGAGAGAAGGAAACTCTCTGGAAGGAAGAGAAGAAAGGCCATTGGAAGGTCTGGGAGATTCCAAGGCAGTACTCATACTGGGAGGTATTCCAAAAGCCAGCAGAGTCCATTGGACTGGATTCAGCCAGAGGAATGGAGTGGCAGAGATAGGAATCACCAGTGGCTACCTGGAAGAGAGAAGACTGCATGTGGAAGGGACTTTCAGACCAAGGCCAGAAGGTATGTGAGAGAAGATCCAGCGTCCAGGGATCAAGATTGGAAGGCTGGACATCAGAATTGGATTACATATTGGCCAGGCTATACAGAGAGGAATAATGATAGCAGGAGAGGCTCAGGTATGAACACTGATCCAGACCCTATCTATAATAGAGAATGGCAGCAAGGGAATAAGCATTCTCATGATAGTGCCTTAATGAAAGACTCATCTGTGCCAATGTATGATATTGACCCTATGATTGTTGATGCAGGGGGAAATACAGCAGATGAAACTATTTACATGGACTGTTCTTTATCTAAATGCTATTGCTAGTTTTCTATGAGCAAACACATCAGCCATCACAAAGAAACCTAACTTTGTTCTTTATTTCCACTGCAAACAGCTCTTAAAGCAGGATTTGGGCTCACACAGTAGCAGCCAGCCAGCTAAAGGCTTTCAGCTGGTCCATTGATAGTAATTAGGGCTGCACCTGATTGTGTGTGTGAGCAAGGGAGAATCACTGCTGAGATCGGCGTGGAAAATAAGCAGAAGTTAACCAAACCAGCAAAGTTTATTCTTTACTTTGTGCCTTTGTATTTGGTAATTATTTGCTAAGAAAACATTAGCTAATTGCCTGACAAGCTGAAGGTTGTTTTCTGGTTTACTTTGTGACTTTTTGTTATCCATTTTAAACACTGCAAGCAAGTAACCTCATTTATAGTGCTATCAAGCATACATGTGCTGGGTGAATTAAACCCCATCAATAAAAGAAGTATTTTATTGATCTTACCACTTGGTTTCACAACTCAAATTATTGTCATCAGCTGTGTTTGGGAGTGAATGAACTACAATACCCACAATACCTTGCAAGAATCATATGAATATATGCATCGTCAAGATTGTGTAAGTTCTCACCCTAGGCAGCCGTCTGACAAACCGCAAATCTGAGAAATTTCTGATGCTCCTGCCGGATTGGAATATGAAGGTACGCTTCCGACAGGTCCAAGGACGTCAAAAACTCGCCTTTTCTCACCGCTACAATTACTGACCGAAGGGTCTCCATCCGAAAGTGGGAGACGCGGAGACAGCGATTCACCCTTTTCAAATCTAGAATGGGACGCCAAGACCCCTCTTTCTTGGGAACCACAAAGTAAATCGAGTATCGACCGTCTCCTAATTGGTCGAGCGGAACCGAAACAATGGCCTTGAGCGCCAGCAGGCGACGCACGGTGTCCCGCACCGCTCCCCGCTTTGCTAGAGACCTGCACGGAGACTGGACGAACGCCTCGGACACCGGCCGCTGCAACTCTAACGCGTAACCGTCCCGAATCACCTCCAGCACCCATTGATCGGACGTGACGTGGACCCAGGCAGGGTAAAACTCCCGCAAACGACCCCCCACGGGAACCAACCCCTCCTGGGCCCGCCTGACTTCATTGAGGCTTTTTGAAGGAAGAGGACGAGGACGTCTGAGAGAAACCTCTGCTCGCCCCTCGAAAGTCCCGAAACCCCTGGCTTCGAGTAGGGAAACGCCCCCGCTGCCCCTGTCCAAACCTCAAGTTCCGAAAACGACGAAAATCACGCTGCTGCCCCCGAAAACCGAGTCCCGAACGAGCCGGCTTCTGCTTATCCTCCGGCAGCCGACCCCCCTTAGACTCTCCTAAATCTTTAACCAACTTCTCCAAATCTTCCCCAAACAGAAGCTTGCCCCGGAAAGGCAGCTTACTCAACCTAGCCTTAGATGAACCATCTGCCGTCCAATTCCGGAGCCAAAGACATCGGCGCCCCGCTACTACCGAGGCCATACTCTTGGCCAACCCCCGGATGAGATCATAATGAAGGTCGGCCAAATACGCTGCACCGGACTCCAAGCGGGACGCTTCCTCGGGCTCCTCCCCCGAGTTCTCACCTTGAAGCCGCTGCGCCCATCGCAAACAGGCTCGAGCCACCCAAGCTCCGCAAATAGACGCCTGCAACGACAACGCATTTGCCTCAAACACCTGCTTCAGCAAAGTTTCCAGCTTATGGTCCTGCGCATCCCTGAGCGCCGCTGAACCCTCCACTGGAATAGTGGTCTTCTTAGTTACTGCCAACACCGCCGCATCGACCTTCGGTGCCTTAAAGAGCTCGCGATCCTGATCCAGAACCTGGTAAAGACGCAACATCACTCTGGAACCCTTGAGCACTGCCTCGGGCATATCCTACTCCTCCTGAATCATCTCTTTAAACACCCTATGCACAGGAAACGCCCTCTGCGTCTTACGGAAGGCCTGCAGCAGGGGATCCTCCAGAGTGGCATCCTCTGCCGGCCCCGCCATTGGCATATTTAGGGCTTTAAGGGACTCCGAAATGAGAGCGGACAGCTCCTCCCTACGAAAGACCCTAACCACGCGCGCTTGATCCTCCTGGTCCTTAATCTCACCTTCCTCCAAGTCCTCATCCAGGCCCTCTTCAAGGTCCGCGTCTTCCGTGCGCAGATCCTCTGACAGCACTGACAGCTCAAACCTATCTCTGTCCAAACGGGCCCTCTTCGCCATAGTGCCAGAACAGTCCCCCGGCACCGGAGAACCTGACCTCTTTCCCCTGCCGCTCTCCCCGGAGGGACCGGCAACAGGAGCCTCCGGGGAGGAGCCCAAGGCCTTATGAATTAGAGACAGAAAATCAGTGGAAAAAATAGCTGCCAAGCCCCCTGACACTGGCAGCTTGGGCGGCAGGGAATCTAGGCCAGACTCCGCTCGGACTCCCGCTTCGGGCAGGGGCAGAGGAACTGCAACCAGGTCTCCCCCCTCCATGGGGCCCTCCCTATCCTCTGCTCCCCCTTCAGCAGGCAGCGCACCAGCAGCAGACTCAAGACTACAGCCTTTACAGACCCCTTCCGGGGTAACAGAGCTCCTTCGAGCCCCGCATATCAAGCAAAGCTGTTTGGCAGGCATGCCTAGCCACAGACGAAAAATAAAAGGAACTGCTGGTTAACTTCAATAACGTTTTGTTTTTTTTTTGCAATAAAGAAACTGAAAGAGCCTGCCTCTGCCCTGCAAGTCCAAAGAAAACTGGGCAAAACCACGGCTCTCCAATGGCTCTACAGGCCGCAGTAAAAGAAACTGCTCCCCAGCCGGCTTTTCCCGCGCTGAACGCACGCGGCGCAGCCTGCCACTCACCGACAGGCCGACTGCCGTGCAAGAAGCTGCCTTACCTCACAGGCCTCCGATGACACCAGGGCTGTGAAAATTCCACGATCTGAGCGCTCCTGCCGTACCGGAGCCTCAGTATCGCTGAAAAACGGCACCGCGATCTCTTCCCGATCGGGTGGTTACCAGAGAGGGCGGCTCAAGCACTAGCAGGCAGGCCTTCTGCGCGCTGAGACCAGCCCTACGGAGGCGTCGGAGGTCCGTTGTGAGAAAGAGAGAGAGAGGCGCGAGTTCCTCCAGCACCCCGTCAAAGCACCTCACTGGCTCCCAATTCGGCCCCCCCTCCACAGGGAACTCGAACTAGAGGGAAGAAAAAAAAGGAAAGAGGACCTCAAGGCAGCCCTCAACCAGACTGACAGCCTGTAGAATAAACCCCGAATCAGCCAATTTAGTCTACTCTATTTCCTATGGGTTTTAAAAGTCTGCCTAATTGTTCCTCAAGTGAGCCCTACAATCCCTGGGCTCACAACCCCACAAGCTGCTTTGGAGACTGATAACTGAGGAGAGGAGGTGGTGCCAGCATTTATATACCAGTGACATCACAGCTCTAAAGTTTCTCAGTCTCCAAAGCTGCTGGTAGAGGTTGAGAACCCAAGGATTCCGGGACTAGACTGGAGGTGCGAACAGGAAAACTTATTAGCTCTTCAAAGTGTGCAATCTTCTATACTATAAGAAATTACCATTTTCTACATAACCATTATTATATTCCCTTTCTAAATATAATCAATCCAACTCAGGGTTTCAGAAGAATTACCTATCTATTCCGTTATTCTGTAGCCACTTTAATAAAACTTATTAGCTCTTCAAAGTGTGCAATCTTCTATACTACTAACACCTTAACCACTATTATTCTGAATTTTTAAGAAATTACCATTTTCTACATAACCATTAATATATTCCCTGTCTAAATATAACCAATCCACCTCGGGGTTCCAGAAGAGTTACCTATCCATTCCGTTATTCCTATAATTACTCTAATAAAAAGTATTATTTTATTTCAATAGGGGATGTTATAATCATAACATCTTAAATTCATCCGTCTTGCATTCCCATAAAGCGTAATGTGGTTATACACAAATGGTTTGCATAATTTGTTTTTACATACTCATTCCTTGCTCCCACTAGTCTATCATACATATGATAGAATACACCATTTTGGTGGTAACACATAGGGGTATGTTTACTAAAGTGCGGTAAATGTGAATAACGCGCGTTGTATGATGTTAACGATCGTAAGTGCGGTATAACGCGCGTACTCATGCGCCAACGACCGTTAACATCATACTACGCGCGTTAACCGTAGTTAACGATCGTAAAGTCCCGTGGCGCGTTAAAACAGCGCAGAAGGTGGAGAGTGGGCGGAGAGAATGGGTCAATGGGCAGAGAGTGGGCGGGGAGAGGCTCCCCTCACACTAACGCGCTGAATTCCTGAGCTCAATTCCAACGCGAATGAAAACCTGTCGTTAAAGGCATATTAAAGGGAAGAGAAACCATTTCCGTCAGCAATGTACAGCAAAACCGGGGAAACCTACAAAACGTGAGCAGTGTGATACATGTGCACAGAACAAAATGTCACATGAAACGTTAAAAATGACCACAAGAAACAGTGTAAAAATTATAATTCAGCTGGGCAACAGTGATAGCAATGGGCAACAATGAAAAACAATCCCAGGAAAGCACCAAAAAAAGAAAGGATGTTTGGAAGGGTCTACGCTCCGTAGACCCTTTCAAAGATCATTTCATTGTAATGGAGCTTTCCTGGGAGTGTTTTGTAATGTTGCCCAATGATATCATTGTTGCCCAGCTTGGTTATGAGTGTTTGCCCCTTTTTATGAGGTCTTTTTTGAGGTGTATTTGCACCTTTGTCCCCATACAAGGTAAATGAGCCCACAGTAAACCTGTGCAGAGCAGGGTTTCTGACCCGTCAGGACGGTCTTCCTATCTCCAGGGACTGTACTGTCTCTGTGGCCACAGTGTGGTGCAACAGACACAGCCAGTGCCTGTAAGACCAGAGGGTCACAGGTTCAACTCCCAGCTGGGGCTCCTGCCAACCCAGTCCCCATAGTTTTACCCACCACTAAACAGTGATAGTAAAGACACTCCTTTATTGCAGAGAACAGATGCATGGTTAATACGCCTATATTATACCACACCAAACACAGACACCAGAAACAGGCGCATTACCTAGAGCAGAGTCTCGCAAATGCAGTCCTGGAGGGCCCCACACCATTCAGGTTCCATGCTGCCTCTAATAAAGATGCCTGTGCTGCATATGTATGCACCACCCCCATGGTATGCAGATGTAGCTCATGCATATTTATGAGGGACAGAATGAAAACCCAAACAGGTTTGGAACACCAGGACTGGAGTTGGGGAACTCTGCCATAAAGCAGCAGCCAACAGGGCCAGACACACCCACAGGGCCCATTGGCCAATGCCTCCTGGAGAAGCAGGACATTGGGCCCTGCCTGTATCCCCCAATACTAGCAGTTGCATACCTTAGCAATGCCACCCTACACCTGGGTATATGGTACACAGCTATTTATTTATTTATTTAGCTGTATTTATATCCCGCTTTTCACCGGGTCAAAGCAGTCAATTGGGAGATACATTTAACACGAGGGGATATGAGACACATACGCTAATACTTACAGGGAACATGGGCAATGGAGGGTTAAGTGGCTTGCCCAAGACCACAAGGAGTGCCTATAGGACTAGAAATCCCAGTCCCTCCGGTCTGAGATTGCTGTCCCCAGTTGGGACTTGAACCCCTGGCCCTCCGGCCTGAAGTACCTTGTCCTAACCACTAGACCACTCCTCTACCACTGCCAGCTATCAAACGTTTCCTGTGACAACTGGCAGATATCAATTCCTACATTAAGCACAGTTTGCTCAGTGAGCTCCACCAAAACAAGCATTCTGATGTCTGCGGTGTGTGCTGCAGGTCTGGTCTCTGACAGTGCTTACCACCCTGGGGAGTGACCCCCAACAGTCTTGCATACCATATCCATGCCTGAACTGTGCCCAGGACTGGTGTGGTGGGTATGGCTGATGAACACCTCTATAGTTGCACAATGCTGGCATAGGTGTGGGGGTGGCTGTCTGTCTATCCAGTGTGTGGTGGCTGCAAACACCTTCCACAGCCCACACTGCCAGCAATGTTGCCAGTATTGAGCTGCCAATGTGCATAATGAGGAGCAAGATACCATGGTTATAGGCCGGACAGGGTGGCCTGGCCAGGGTGCATCTGCACAGGGCATAGGGCAGTGACAGGCACATTTTAGTGCCCGGCCACCACCTACACAGACAGGGTGACCTCAGTATGTCCTGCTGAGAGATCACTCTCACCCTGACTGTGCAGTGACCACAGCATGGCTAGGCACCCCCATAGTGCTATATAGTATTTCTCTCATGTGATAGATATGGGTTTCCTTTTGGGGCCCAGTCACTGATTTATCTGCTTGCTGTGTATGCTGACATCCCAGTTCTGGGTGCATGCATCTCCACTGGGCACATGCATCATGGACTAACTAGCAGACTGTTTGCAGCTGGTATGTGTCTTGATGGAGTGGTTTGCAGGGTGCAGTGGCTGATGGCTTGCTGCAGGAGAATATCAGACAGTGGTGGGGTGCAGCTTACCATATCCAGGCCTAATGTCTGTCTGTGTACAGAGTTGCAGTGCCTGCCCTGTGGGGTGTCTGTTCCTCACCAGACCTGGGGTTGATGTTCCTCTCTACTGCCACCTTTGCAGGGCGGTAGAAGGTAGATCTATTGTTAGGAGACCCTGTTTGCCACCCTTGGTGCTGGGGGGGGGGGGGGTAAGTACATGGGGCACCTGGGGGTCCATGGGGGCTACACCTGACTGCAAGGTGTTTGTGCAGAAACTACCTATCTCGCACATTAACACTGCTTTGGACCTGCGCCATGGCCTCTTTCAGCCATGGACGGTGCTGTGGACCTGGTGCTGGGCGCCTCACTGCACCCTCAGGGTGAGCACAGTACCCGCACAATGTGACGGTGTGTAGCTACTCTGTGCCAGTACAACACACAGTCAGTACCCCCTACCAGGCCGAGGTGCTGTGGGGGTGCACATGGTCACTTCCCCCTACCAGGCCGAGGTGCTGTGGGGGTGCATTCCCCATGGTGTGTATCTGTGGACAGCTGATTTGCATGTGCAGTGCATCATGGGTGTGACTGGCACAATCCAACCCTGGGAAGATCCAGCGCCTGCTCACAGGCTCTGATAAACCATAGGCCATCACACGTACATCTGTTAGCATAGTGCAGGGGTAGGGAACCCTGGTCCTGGAGAGCCGCAGACCAGTCAGGTTTTCGGGATATCCCTAATGAATATGCATGAGATATATATGCATTAGAGATATCCTGCCAACCTGACTGGTTTGTGGCCCTCCAGGGCTGGATTTGGAGACCCCTGCCTTACACCTCTGTCAGTTAAGATTGTGAGTGGGCAAGGTGCAGATGTCCTAGACATCAAAAGGGTATATAGAATGTGTCACATTCCTCCTCGATTCTCACCACCACCAAAACATTGTCTGTGTTTATATATATGCAGCACGCCTGAATCCCCTGAGGAAGTGTAAATGAAACACGGCCTGTGTCGGGCTCTCAGGTTGTAGTATTGTCCTTCCAATTCAAAACCACATATTACTGACTGGGTGTCTGTTGATCAACGTGGTGTGGTGCTCCTTTGGTGGACCATTGGGCCATGGCCATCTTTAGATTTCAGGCTAACTCCATGTCCCAAAGAATTTATGAGAGTACTCATTGGATTGAGCGCCATACAAAACAGAAGTGCTAACAGGGAATCTCCCTGATCTTGATGTTAGGCATGATGAACTAGCCATCCTTCTTCTTCAAAAACAATATAGCTTGCCAGATTTTCATGGTGAATTTAATGTCCTCTGTCAACCCAGTTTTTATTTCATATGATTCAAATCAATTGTGTGGATGAGTTTTGCGCATACCATGATAGTCATGAACCTCACTTCTAAGCCAAGGTATGTGGAGTATTATCTCAGTTTCTTAAATTTACTGCTAATTTCTTCCACTGTGGATCAGTTGATCGCTTTTAAGATGCAATGCGATGAGTGAAACCCTTATTGTACTCAGTACATGTAAAAGGTTTCTTTCCAATGTGGATCATTTGATGGCGTTGAAGATTCGATGACTGAGTGAAACTCTTATTGCATTCAGTACACGAAAAAGGTTTCTTTCCACTGTGGATCATTTGATGGCGTTGAAGATTCGATGACTGAGTGAAACTCTTATTACATTCAGTACATGAAAAAGGTTTCTTTCCACTGTGGCTCATTTGATGGGTTTTAAAGATTGATAAATAACTGAAACTCTTATTGCACTCAGTACATGTAAAAGGTTTCTTTCCACTGTGGATCATTTGATGACTTTTAAGATGCGATGGCCAAATGAAACTCTTGTTGCACTCAGTACATGTGAAAGGTTTCTTTCCACTGTGGATCATTTGATGGATTTTAAGAAACGATGGCAGAGTGAAACTCTTGTTGCACTCAGTACACATAAAAGGCTTCTTTCCACTGTGGATCATTTGATGACTTTTAAGATGCGATGACTGAGTGAAACTCTTATTGCACTCAGTACATGTAAAAGGTTTCTTTCCACTGTGGATCATTTGATGTCGTTGAAGATTTGATGAGTTAGTGAAACTCTTATTGCACTCAGTACACATAAAAGGTTTCTTTCCACTGTGGATCATTTGATGACTTTTAAGATGCGATGACTGAGTGAAACTCTTATTGCACTCAGTACATGTAAAAGGTTTCTTTCCACTATGAATCATTTGATGCCTTTTAAAAGTCGATGACTGAGTGAAACTCTTATAGCACTCAGTACAAGTAAAAGGTTTCTTTCCACTGTGAATCATTTGATGCCTTTTAAAAGTCGACGACTGAGTGAAACTCTTATTGCACACAGTACACATAAAAGGTTTCTTTCCACTGTGGATCATTTGATGGCTTTTAAGATACGATGGCAGAGTGAAACTCCTATAGCACTCAGTACACATAAAAGGTTTCTTTCTACTGTGGATCATTTGATGGCGTTGAAGATTCGATGACTGAGTGAAACTCTTATAGCACTCAGTACATGTGAAAGGTTTCTTTCCACTGTGGATCATTTGATGGCTTTTAAGAAACGATGGCAGAGTGAAACTCTTGCTGCACTCAGTACACATAAAAGGTTTCTTTCCACTGTGGATCATTTGATGGTTTTTAAAGATTGATAAATACCTGAAACTCTTATTGCACTCAGTACACGTAAAAGGTTTCTTTCCATTGTGGATCATTTGATGGTTTTTAAGAGTCGATGACTGAGAGAAACTCTTATTGCACTCAGTACATGTGAAACGTTTCTTTCCACTGTGGATCATTTGATGGTTTTGAAAGACTGATAAATAACTGAAACTCTTATTGCACTCGGTACATGTAAAAGGCTTCTTTCCACTGTGGATCAGTGACATTTTTCCAGTGTGTGTTCTTTGGTTTGTAATTAATAGTCCCTTATGACAGAAACCTTTGCTAAATTCAATATAGGGAAGTGGTTTCTCTTCAGCATGAATTCTCTGGTGTATTTTCAAGCTTAACCTCTGTTTGAAATATTTTCCACACTGAGAGCATTTAAACAGTTTCTCCCCATTGTATGTCCTGTGATGCAATAATAAATGATATTTCTTATCAAAACTCTCTCCACTGGTGTCACACAGAAAGGATTTCTTCCCTTTATTCCCTTCCTGGTGGCATTTAGAATTAATTTGATCACTGCTGTTATTTTGGAAGGATCTCTCTGCCCTCTGGTGTCTCTGGGGCTCAGGGATGTTTGTGAGCTCCCTGTCACTTCTCTCACACTCAGTGACTCCATCCGGTGAGTCTCCTGCTGGGTCTCTCTGCTCCTTCTTTGATTCCTGGCAGTCCCTTGTGTTTCTCCTCTCAGTCCTATGGGAAATATCCTCAGAGACATTTCCTGATTGTTCCATTTCTACAGGAGGTTCTTCTCGATTCTCCTCCTTCTTCTGTTCCTGTATGGCCTGATTCTCTGCAGGATACAAATAGAAGACATTAATGATGCATTAATGACTATGGAATGCTACTAATGATCCAGGAAATGATTTTTCTGGGCTCACACAATAACATTATGGGTTCTGTTATAGTTAGAAAATTTCATGGGATAGCATAGGTGCCTCGAACTATTCATGTGAAGAGTCATTAATAGGAATTTCAGGTGATGTGCATAATTGCAGGGCAGTTGCAAGTGTATTAGGTGCCCTAGGCAAAACTTCAGCACTGCGCTCTTTTGCAATGGTCTTTTAGACGCCAAGCCCCCCACCCCCCAAGATTTTGATTACTAATCACATGTGTTATCATCTCAACATTATCCCTCCAAAAACAATGCAAGAAAAATGTATATTTGGACATCACTTGTTTAAATATTAAACTTTGTTTTGTAAATATATTCATAATGAGGAGCATTTCAAAAAGCCACTTGCAAAGCTAACTCGACTATTTGCATATTGCCCATTCTTCCTGCAGGTAAAAGCATGCACTGATGACTTTGTGTGGCTATTAGGCTCCATTGCTTTGCTTTGACTGTTATTTATTTACTTAGCAAGGCTTATGTACTGCTTTTCTACAAGTCAAAGTGCTGCACATTCAGGTACTATATATATATATATTTCTCTTGTCCCTGAAGGGCTCACAATCTATGGGTGGTGTTTACTAAATGGCAATAGTGGACTCTGCGATATCGGAGCTGTGGCTCCATTACTGCCGTTTAGTAAACACCCCCCTATGCATTTGTACCTGAGGGTTAAGTGGCTTACCCAAGGCTACAAGGAACACCTCTGGAACTAAAAACCCCAGTCCTCCCAGCCCAAGGTTGCTGTCTGCTAGGGGGATTTGAGCCCTGGCCCTCTGGTCTGAGATAACTTGCACCAACCACTAGGCAACTGTGCCGGCTCTTTGCTACTTCCTCCGCACAGAAGCTGTTGCCCAAGGTGACTGCCTGGTTTGCTGGTAGCTGGCCCGACCTTGCAAACTTCCTTTACTGCCTAGCTTGTCTGACTGGACTGGAGGGCAGATGAGGAATATGAGCCATTTTCTGGATGTAAATCATGCGTAACATGCAGATAAAAAGGATTTACTCACGACGACTACATCTATAAAACTCCTGATTTGTGGGACAAGTTACACCCGTACAGCCTGTAGATATGTTTAAACTTATCCTAGCTGAGCAGAGACCTCCCTGAACCTGGGTTAGCGAGGGGCTTGCATTTATGCAGATACCTTTGAAAACATATGTATAATTGTGTAAAATAAATCCCAAAAACTGGGTGTGCCAAAGAGCGGCTGTAAAGGTAAGCGCATAAATTCCATAGGGTCATTTTTAAAATGGAAAGATGTGCACACTTTGATTTCATTTTGAATATTTGCTGAAATGCACACAGGGAAAAGTATGCACATACTGCTTACAGATACACAAAGTTATAAAGTTTTCAAGGCTTTTTCCAGGTAGAAATGGTTCTTCTGACAATTAACCACCCTATCATAAGAACCTAAGAACAGAAGAAATGGACTCTTCAACTTGGAATATGAAAGAGGTCTTTAAAATAAGTGGAGTAGAACAGGTAAACATAGATTGGTTGCTTACTCCTTCAAAAACTACAAAGATTGGAGGACATGCAACAAAGCTACAATGTAGCACATTTAGGACTAATTGGAGAAAATATTTTTCACTCAATGCATAATCAAACTTTGAAATTCGTTTCCGGAGAATGGAGTGAAAGCTGTTGGTGTAACTGGGCTTAAAAGAGATTTGGACAAGTTCCTGGAGGGAAAGTCCATAAACCATTAGTAAAGAGAGCCTGGGATAAGCATCATGGACCTTTTGGGAACCTGAGAGGTACTTGTGACCTATATTAGCCACTGTTGGAAACAGAATACTGGGCTTCATGGACTTTCGGTCTAATTCAGTATAGCATATCATGTTTTTATGCTCTTAAAGAGGATATTGTGTAACTAGAAAAGGTTCAGAGTTGGGCAAAAAAAAATGATAAGGAACATGAAGCACCTTCCTTATGAAGAGAACCTAAACAGACTAGGACTCTTCAGCTTGGAGAAGATGAACAAGAGGAGATATGACAGAAGTTTATAAAATCATGAGTTGGGTGGAACAGTTAAACAGGGAACAGTTACTGTATTTAATATTTAAAACAACAACAACCCCCCCCCCCCCCCCAGAAGACATTTCATGAAACCAATGAGAAGCAAATTGAAAACAAATTGTGGAAAGTATATTTTTTTCACGCAGCACATAATTAATCTGTGAAATCTTGCCGGAGGATGTGGTCAAGGCGACTGTCCTGAGCTGAAGAAGGTTTTAACCTTAAAAAGCTAGTCCAAAAATGCATTAAGTTATTTCAATAAAAAGGCATCATCTTATTTTCCTTTTCTGTTTCTGTTTCTCCTTTTATTTAATAACCTAGCAAAGAGATTTGGACAAGTTCTTGGAGAAAAAGTTCATTAAATATTATTATGTGGGTGGACCTGGGAGAGCCAGTGCACACTGGTGAAATTAAGCATCAGGATCAGGTCTGCATTATGGAATCTGCTGGGTGCTTGTGACCCAGTTTAGCAACTGGCAGAAACAGGATGCCTTAACCATTTTTATTAACCAAATTAACCAGAGAATTTACCCATATTGCCGCCCCTATGTCTATATCCTTTCAGAGGCTCCAAAGGCAAGCAAATATTTTATGCTGTTTTTCTTTTACATTTGGAAAGCAATATTACATTTAAATCTTTCTAGATTTATACAGTGGATACACCATTAGAAAAGCTCTCACTCTTTGCAGTTCACTCTCTGGGATGGTTCAGCCTTGGTATCTCTGCTCATATCAAGCAGCTATGTACCATGTGACAAGCGAGAAAGAACGGGATTATACTTTCCTGTGTCAGAGACTGTCAGAATGGGGAACTGGGCCATCTCACATGAGATAGCTCTCAGAGTCATGTATCTGGCTGGAAAAGACAACGTCCTCGCAGACTAACTGAGTCGTGTTCTACAACCACATACTGGAGTGGAGAATCTCTTCCCATCTCCTCTGAACAGGAAAGTGCCCTAAACCTCATCATGCAGCTTCAGGGAACTCTGCTACTTCCCAGCATCAGGACCATGGTCCTCATGGCCTGGATGCTGAGCGGGTAATTGCATGATAATGGGGGGTATTTTAGAAACACCTCATGTGTAAATGGCAGCATTTACATGTAGAGACTGGCACACATGTGTACATGCCATTTTACAACAGGAGCTATGTAAACCTGGGGATGCTTAGTATGTTTAGATGTCAAGGGGTGTGGCCAGGGCAGGGAGAGAGAGTGGTTCGGCAGGCCTAAAATATAGACGTGGATTCCCCATGTCAAATAGGGAATTGATATCTCTAGGAAAAAGCATAGACGTTGGCATTTATAGTTGCCCCAAAGCACGTATAAGTGCGTACTGGAAGTCCACCATCCCCCAATTACCACTGCCAACATCCAATTCCCTCTGGACCCCTCTTGAGAGGCAACTGCCTTGACCACCTCGGTCAGCATTCCCCCCCCCCCCCCCGCCACCCTTAGATCCAATCTTCCTAGCCAATCTCACTGTGGAAAGAATAACCCGCTGGAAGCTCCCCACCCTCCAATCCCAACCCCGGCCTTACTGGGTGTCCCTCATGCAAAGTGGAGCAGGAGAACCCCCCAGTCGCTCCTGATCTTGGTATCAGGATCCCCAAACATAATCTCATGGTTTTACTACTAAGGCTAAGGTTGCATTTTCCCCTTATCTAGGGAAGATCAGACAGTCTAAGGGAGTGTCCGAGGGATTCAGATGACAGGGGTACTGCTGTTGCAGGATTGGCTGCCTGTCTACAGGAGGAGCAGTAATTTTACAAACTACTCCCACATATATAGTATGTTTCTATGTTTTTTTGCTCATGTGCAGTTTTCTAAAATCACTGCTCCCACTAGATGTGGAGAGATATACACATGCAGTCCTGCACCGATTCTACAAGAGGCTCTCTATTTGGCACAGCCTCCTGTAAAACACTATGGGGCTCATTCTGAACCATGAATAGCTATTCGTGCCAGCTTCAGCCTCTGACTAACTTCCCTGCCGGTTGTGCGGGGAAGTTAGTCAGAGGGGGGGAATGGGCGGCCTGGGGTCAGAGAGTGGGCAGGCAGCGGGCGGTTGCCAGCCCTGGACATACCGGGCCAATTCTAATGTCAGCCCTGTACGTCAAGGGCCGGTGAAATGTCCGGGGAAGTTATTCTGAGGTGGAATAACTCCCCTGGATGTTTGTTAATTTTTTTTTTTTAAATTCGGTGTGCCGAAGAGGCTGGGAGGGCCAGGGGACATTCCCCGCAGCTCGACCCTGGACTTTGGAGGCCGGATCGGGGGTAGGACTGTGGAGAATTTGCAGTTTTTGTTGGCGGCCAGCATTGCGGCTTTTAAATGGTGCCATGGCGCCTTGACTCCATTTAAGTGCCCTGACTGAGTTACCGGGTGCAATCATGCACCTGCAGGCTGGACAGAATCGTTGTCCCAAGCTGCACGTGCAGGACTGTTCGCGATTCTGATCTTGTGGGGCTACATGTGCCCGGCGGGATCAGAATTGCGATCCCCTCTGTGCATCCAGTTCACACCGGACGCACAGACGGGATGGACTTGCGGGACAGAATTGGGTCATATGGGAATTCTCCCGGTCCTGACTTGAACATGCTTATTCCCCTGGGCTCCGATGAATAGCATCACTTACCTGTGAGGACTTATATTTTCCATATGTGAGAATACAGAGTACAGGTAAATAGAGTGCATTACTCAGCTGTACTCTGTAATATTTCCTATTACCCAGTAAAGTATTTATTATAACTCACCTGGGTATGAGTCAGCAACTGTTCTTTCTCTTGATTCCTGAAGATCCCAGACATTCGGCTCTTCCTCTTCTTTAATCCTTGATAATATATCAGGATTGATTCCTTCGAAGCCTGTTTCCAGGAATTAATATGAAAAATGAGTTATGTTTCCCTTATAATCACAGAAAAATACACAGCAGTAGCTCTCAGGGAGCAGCACATGATGGGGAAGAGGAGGAAAGGTCTACTACTGGCGTCCACACATAAAGCAGAATAATCTGGGGAGGTTATTATTCCTCACTTTGAGTATTCTGGTAGTGGAACAAGTCATATATTTTTATAATGAATAACTTGAATCACTAAAGAAAGGGAGGCTGTGATCGTTTGATATTGACTAAATAGATTTTCAAGAAACTGCACGTTATGAGGTCCCTTGGTATTAACAGTTGATTTAGGAAGTCCCAGTTGACTGTCTTGTGGGATGACTGCTGAGCTCTTCATCACCTTCACCCCTCAGAATCAGATTCAAGATTTTACACACCATCACTGTGAGAGTATGAAATTCTATGAGAATTAAAGAGGAGAAACACCTGCTGATGAAAGGGAAATTGTGGCCTAATGAGGGCAGGGTTCAAATTTTACTCTTCCCCATCATTCCTTCTGACTTCAGGGAAGTCCCTTTGGGAGTAATTTTATAACTGCTGACTGTCAGCATATATCAGCATGACATTATGCCTAGCATAGGTGTCATGGCTTTTCCCAGACCTTGGCCTGCAGCTCTACCCCCTGGTGATGTCAGATAGGACGTCTCCAGACTTGATGGGCTTGGTATGCCTGATGAGATTAGTCTGCAAGACAACAGCCGCTCCTTACTAATCAAGTGATAACAGACCTCAAACAGACCAAAGTATGACAAAGGGAGGTGCTGGAGAAATTCACTATAAATACAGGAAGGACAAAAATACCTTCTCTCTTCCTATTCATCGGACATGAGGCTCTGACACCCACTTCTCTTTACCCCCCACCCCTTGTTCTCTCTCTCTCCCTATTCATCGGACATGAGGCTCTGACACACACTTATCCCCCTCTCTCTCTAACACACATATGCACCCACACACAGAGTCATTCGTATACACTGAAGCAGCTCTGTAACAGCCTTATACTTCTGTTCTGTATTTATGAAATAAGCCTATTTCTATATAAAAACCTTTTTCGAAGCCACACCAGTTTGGTTGTCTTGTTGTGCTACAAACCCTACTGCCGCTGTGAAGTGGACCCAGGACCAACAGGAGAGTAACCGAACGTAGGAAGCGGCGTAAGGTGACACTGACATTAGTGAGAAATGTATGCTTTGCTTTTCAAAAGTATCACTTAATCGCAAACTCCCCCCTCAGAAATCCCTCCTCTACAGCAACTTAATTTAGGTACATACAAACCATACAGATGTAACTTTACTCTACAAAGGGGGCACAATCACTGTATATAAAACCCATTTCCACAGTAAAAGCACTGCTTAATCCAAGGAAATAGCTTGAAAAATTACCCTCCCTATCTCCCCTCACCTCAAGTGTCCACTTAGATTGTAAGCTCACTGGGGTAGGGACAGAGTGTGTCTCAATTATAAAAATGCTGTAAGTTCCCTTGAGCTAAAACTGGAAGGGGGAAACTCGTAGGACATATAGGAGGCCTTATGATCCCTCAGACCTGGATCTTGACAGTCGGTAGGACTGAGACAGAATCCTGCTCATATCTGCAAGTTCCTGGAGTGGGGGATGTACACAAAAACATCTCCTATTCTTGTTTCTGCTAGAAATACAGATTCAGTCCTTACCTAGGGAAATCAGGGTCTCATAATTCTCCTTCATCACCTCCCTGTACAACTCTTTCTGTCCTTCATGCAAATACCTCCACTCCTCCTGGGAGAAAGAGACAGCGATGTCCTCAAATGTCACCTGCAGCTGAAACACAAACCAGAAACACTCAGGAGCAAGAGAAGGTGCTCAGAATGCCTTAGATTTCAGCTGGAAACGATGGTGCTTCAGTGTTACATTTTCCATTGCAGGGAGCAGCCACAGGCAGGGAACTGCCTGTCCCTTGTCACTGAAAATGTGACATTGATGCACCATCTCCACCATCAGGAATGTGGGTGCAGGACCCATGCAGCTTAGTGGATGTTTTGGACGTGTGTTCACCTGTGTGTGGTCCTAGAATCCATTTCCCCCTTCAGCTCCCAGGTTTGCTAATCTACAATAACTATAAAAACGTCTCAAATACAGGACAAATAGAATATCAAATGTCAATGGCATGCAATAAAACCAGGGTCTGAGCTTTCAAGTCCAACTGCACAAGCCAAAGTAAATGTCCCCTTTCCACATTAGTTAAATCTAAATATAGCACAGGATTCAGAAATTCAACTGACATTTTCTGGTACATCTGACAGTTTCAAAATTCACCCTGTGTCAAAGTTAAAGGAAACATTTATGGGAAGCATTAATGGTGGTACTGTGTGGCCACAGGGAGGTAGATGCTTAGAATGCACTAATGTCATAAAGGAAAGTGAGCACATAATCTCCCTTATGACATAGGTGTACATGCGTTGGAATGTGTGCGTGTAATAAAGTCCTAGATGAGAAAGCAGGAGCCTGTGTAAATATGCAGTAGGACTAAGCAGGATGCCTTCTTTCTTTGTTATTATTCAGTTTACAAATTAAACAAATAGCCCCAGGGGGGCACGTGATGCGTGAGTGAGTGCAGACGTGTCTCGCTTGCTCCGGGGCTGCCTCGGCATTTAATCTGCGTTTTATTTAACCTATTAAGAATAAAAACCACCTCCACACGTTTCGGAGGGATCACTGTATTGGCTCCAGTCCTTCGAGGGGCATAGTGAATCAGCGGGATGCTGCTGCCGGGGAAGAAAGACCGGGAGAGGTCGACCAGAGTGGGGCCTTCTTCGTCTGCCATGCTGCAGCCGCCTTCGCCGGGGGTGGAGAGCACGGAGTCCGCATCAAAGGAGTTGGCGAAAGAAGTGGTAAAACTCCTAGGCCCCAAGTTTGATCTTATTATGAAAAAGCTGGAAGGAGTGGGTGAATCGCTGGCAGATTTTGGCAGAAGAGTAGAAGAGCTAGAACAACGTGTTGCATGCATTGAAGACGGAGAGGGCAGGCAAGATAGGGAAAGAACGGAACAAAAACAGCTGTTGCTGGAGATCCAGCAGAAGTTGGATGATTTAGAGAACCGCTTGCGAAGAAACAATTTGAGGATTATGTGACTCTCAGAGGAAAAATTAGACCTCGAGCTACTTCCATTTTTGGAGAAATGGCTGCCAGAGGAACTGGGTCTGGAGGTGCTGCGAGATCAATTTAAGATAGAATGAGCACATCGGCTGGGAGTGTGGCGAGAGAGTGGGGGTCGGCCACGTGTGGTGATCCTGAGGGTGCTTAACTTTCAACACAAGATGCAGATCCTACAAGCATATCGGAAGAAAGGTGAACTTATGCTGGATAATCAGAGGATTCTCCTCTTTCAGGATTATTCAGCGGCGGTTGCAGCCAAGAGTAGGGAGTTTTCACCTATATGCGCAGAACTTTTCAAATGTAAACTGAGGTTTACGCTGGCTTTCCCGGCGATCCTGCGAGTCTCAAGCCAAGGCCAGAATCGGACTTTTGAACAAGCAGTGGCAGCGAAGCAATTTCTGACACAACTCGGAAACGACGGAGCAAAGGACTAAGAGCGTGCTTGCTCGCCTGGAGCTCATGGCAGTAGACTGGAATGTCGGGTGAAAGCGGGACATGTACACGGGCAAAGAGGGGCATATAAATTAACAATTGTGGGAGTGAGTACATTGCAAGATGTATTGCCCCCGGACCTGAGTTTCTGCAATTAATACGTTTTCTTTTCAGTGTGTAGCAAACTGTATACGCGGCATGATTTATGACAGATAATGTTATGGCACTGTTGGAGGTTCTAATGCAGAGGCTGTTAAGGTTTGATTTGTTCACGGGCATTGACGGATAATAGTTGTGGTGGGAGGGTGGGGGTCTAGCCGGGGTGGCCCTGCGGCGTCAACTCGGGACTAGGCCTCAGTGGTTCATCTGGGGGCCCTGGTAGGTTTGGTTTTAAGGGGTTTAGGAGGGGAGCAGAGGGGAGAGGGGGCGCAGGGGAAAGAGCAGAGGGAAGGGAGGGAAGGGGAGGGACGGGGAGAAGTAGTAGGGAGGTGAGGTGGGGGGATGGGGAGGGAGTGGGAGGTGGGACGAAAGAGATTTCAGGGGAAGGTGCTGGGGAGAATACTGACTCACCCGAGAGGGAGAATGGCTGCAACTAGACACAGAGGTTCAAGATATGGGCTGCGGAGGGTTCAATGGCTCAGGGTGGAGGCTGGGCTGCCCTGGGTTAGCGCTATAACTATTTCTATACTGATAAGTAAATCTTTCACGTTACTGTGGAATGCGACATGATTTGAGATTAGTAACCTGGAATGTGGGGGGGGTAAGCACTCCGGTGAAGTGCACCAAAATTTTGCAGGCCTTAAAGTGGGAGAAGGCGCAGATTGCGTTGTTACAGGAGACACATTTAAATGCCAAGGAGCATGCCAAGTTGCGGAGGGACTGGGTGGGGAGGGTCTTGTCCGCTTCCTCCGGTGATAGGAGGAAGGGTGTGGCGATACTGGTGCACAAGAGTCTGACTTGTGAGGTCCTGGAGGAGGTGGGGGACCCACTGGGTAGATTTTTATTTGTACACGTTCGGATTCAGGGAGAATTGTTCCTTGGAAACCTGTACGCACCCAATGTGTATGATCATACATTTTTCCGACACATACTAGACAAGGTTTTGGAGGCCCCAAAAATACCTTTAATTCTTGCAGGGGACTTTAACTGCCCACATGATTCTGCTTTGGATAGATCGCAGTCACAATCCAGTAGAGGATGGATGAATAAGGGTGTGGGCTATCTGTGTGATATGGGAGACCTGGTAGATTCTTGGAGAACTTTGCATCAGGAGAGCAGAGACTACACACATCTGTCGAGGGCCCATCAGACGTGGTCGCGTATAGATTATATACTGGTGTCTAAGCATTGGTTTAGCAAGGTGGTCAAAGCAGAGATAGAGCCTATTGTAATATCGGATCATGCAATGGTGCATTTGGATTGGAGAGGTGGTAGTAAACCAGGGGGGGGGGTAAATGGTCCTTTCCTAGCTATATGTGGAGGAAGCAGGAGTTTCAGCAGTATGTACGGAAGCATTGGGAAGAGTATGTTCGATTTAACGAGGGGCACACCAGCTCGGCGGCGGTTTTTTGGGGAGCAGGGAAGGCGGTACTTCAGGGGCACATTATTGCTTTTGAAGCGGCAGAGAGGCGGGCACTGAATGAGGACCTGATCAGATTAACTAGGGAATTGCGAGAAGCAAAGGCCCACGCGGTGCGACAATCGGGGGGCATCCAAAAGTATGTGGAGCTTCAGAAACAGTTGAATGCTGTGCTGCAAGAGAGAGCTATTCAATCGATGCAGTTTTATAAACACCAATTCTTCTGTTATGGTGACCGGACGGGGAAGCTGCTGGCCAGATTAGTGCATGACAAGACTGGCCCTAGAGGAGTAGCGGTGATACGAGATAAAAGGGGGATGAAACATAGTGAGGCAGGGAAAGTGGTACAAGTATTTCGGACATTTTATGAAGAGTTATATGCTGAGGGTGAGGAGGATGAGACACAGGCGACAACCTTCTTGGATTCGGTGCAGCTGCCGTCGTTATCAGAGGAACAGCGGGGGGAGTTGAATCGGGCCATTGAGGGAGAGGAAATTAGGAGAGTGATTCGGGCGGGAGTACCGCATAAGGCACTGGGACCCGATGGGTTCGGGACTGAATTTTACAATATGCTAGATGTACAAGTGACTCCAATGCTGGCGGCAGTGTATGGCGAGGCCTTGGAGGTAGGTAGGTTTCCAAGGGATATGAGGACTGCGAGTATTATCTTCATCCCGAAGCCGGGGAAGGACCCTGAGGATCCGGCCTCGTATAGGCCGATCTCTTTGATTAATTATGACATGAAGGTGCTTGCCTCGATATTGGCGAACCGACTGCAGCAGTTCCTTCCGAAATTGGTGGGCCCCCATCAAGCAGGGTTCGTTAAGGGGAGAGAGGCCTTTGTGAACATCAGTAAGGTTCTGCTGGGCCTTGAGAAATGTGTGCTGGAGCGCGATCCTGTGATACTTGTCAGCCTGGATTCGGAGAAGGCATTTGACAGAGTATCCTGGGGGTATATGTTTGCAGCCCTGCGAAGGTTTGGTTTTCAAGGCCAATTTCTATAGTGGATACGGGTGCTGTATCTGGACCCATTAGCTGTGGTGAATAGTGGAGGGGAGCGGTCACAGCCCTTTTCGTTGCATAGGGGCACGAGACAGAGCTGTCCCTTTTCCCCTTTGCTGTATGTGCTGCAACTAGAACCGCTGTTGAAGTCGCTTATAGCGTCAAAAACGATAGAGGGGATAGAGTGGGAAGGAGGAGGAATAAAGGTGAGTGCGTTCGCAGACAATATGCTGCTGTGCCTTAGGAGTCCGTCACACTCGTTGGAGGTTGCACTGCGGGAGATTGAACATTTTGGACGCTTTTCAGGACTGAAAATTAATAGAAGTAAATCGATGGTGTTGGATGTGGATATCAGTCCAGAGAGGCTTGGCAGGGAGTGTTGCCGCTAAGCTGGGCGGTAGGGCAGATACAGTATTTGGGGATCCAAATCCCGGATTACCCGAGGAGACTGTATGAGGTGAATGTACAGCCATTGCTGGACTCGACGATTGGTAGGTTGAAAAGATGGAGAGACCTCCCAGTCTCCTTGATGGGCCGGATAGCGTTGGTAAAAATGCTAGAGTGGCCCCGTTGGCTGTATTTATTACGGCAATTGCCGATATGGTTACGGAAGAGAGATTTGAGGGTTTGCAGCAGCAGTTGGGAAATTTATTTGGAGGGGGAAGAGGGCACGTATTGCAATAATAGCCCTCATGCGAAACGTGGATGAAGGAGGTGCGGGTTTGCCCTCCCTGAGGAGCTATAATTTGTGCTATTTAGCGAGGCGGTTGAGTGATGTGATTGTAGGTAATGAGGAGCGTGTCCCAGTGGCCCTGATCGACCAGTTGTCGGGGAATTGGCATAGGGTATATCTGTTGCACTGCATAGGAGTCCTGCTGCCGCCAGCCTGGAGGGTGTCGCAGTATCTGGGGGCGCTCCGGGCGGCGTGGAAGGTCCTCTGCCACCAAAGACGATGGAATTGGAAGGTGACATATTGCTTACCGATGGCGGGCAATGCTGATTTTGAACCTGGGAGGGAACGCGGAGGGGCTCTGATTTGGCATAAGACCGGTATAGATTACCTAGGCCAACTGAGAATGGAAGGGTCGGATCAGATGGAATCCTTTCAAGTGCTGGCTAGACGATATCAGTTGCAGACGAAGAAGTTTTATTTTTACTTACAAGTTCAGCATTACTTGACAGGTCTGAAGAGCAGGGGCGAGGTGCTGCAGAGGCGTGGGAGTTTATGGTTGTTGATGGAGAGACTCCAGGAAAGTGCGGCAGCCCGAGTAATCAGAGCGGAGCTTTCCCCGGAGGGAAATCTGGACTGCCTGGCCCCCTTGGCGTGTCGGTGGCGAATGGATGGGTTGCCCGACATCACAGAGGATCTGCTGGGGCAGGCCTTCCGGAGAATACGTTTAATCTCGGAGGCGGTGAGATATCAGGAAATGCAATATAAATTAATGTGGCGGGCATATGTGTCGGAAGTCCGGGCGGCGAGGATGGGGATCTTGAAGACGGATGTGTGTGGTCTCTGCAAAAGCGAGGTGGGAACGTTAGTACACCGGTTTTGGTCTTGCCCTATTATTCAGACATTCTGGGAGGCGGTAGGGGAGAAATTAATGCTCTGGACAGGAGTGGGTTTGGAATTCCGACCGGTATGGTGTATATTCCATATACCTTACTCAAACATTGTGGGGACACAGCCACTAAGGCAGTTGTATGAAAAGAGTTTTTTAGTAGCCAAAAAGTGCATCCTACAACAGTGGCTAGCGGAGGGGGGCCCGCACCCACGAGAATGGGAGATGCAGTTGAGAGACGTGATGCAGATGGAACGTAGAACGGCCCAGTTGTTGGGGGGGGGGGGGGAAAGCTGGGAAAAATTTCAGGCTATCTGGGAGCCACTGCTGCAGATACCCGTAGGGCCTCGGCAGCAATAGCCAAGAGCTCTTGGGAATAATAAGAGACTGGAGATTCCCTCACAACCTCAAAGATGAGTGCAGCCGGTGGTGGATGGGGCGTACGATAAGGATCAGGGGATGGGGGGGTCTAAAATCGTGCAGAGTCCCCGGAGGGATTGAGGGGGGGGGTCAGCAGGGAGGGAGGAAGACGGAGGGGAAGGGGGGTTGAGGGGGGGGGCGGGGTGTTCAGGTGTATTCAGTTCTCAGCTGGTAGAGCTATGACACGGATTGTTATAAGTTGTAAATTAGTGAGACTGGCAGTTGTAATGCTCTATGTTTTGGTGTGTGTGGTGGAAATGTTTAATAAAAATGATTTTCCATAAACAAATAGCCCCTTCAGTAAATATTTGGTTACAAGTTTTAAGCTACTACATATAGAATTTTATTATTTACTGGTCTTACTAATTTTGAGCAACTTTGCAAAGCCAGCAGCAATGGTAAGGAAGATATTTGATGAATATAGCAATAAGTCCATTGATGAACAAATGAGAATTTCTAACTCTAGAGCACAATTTCAATACGTGTATGTCCTGGTTAGCAGTGGAAGAGCTCCAGGCTGAGAGTGTGAGTTTACGGTTCTTCCTTACAGCTTAGCTCGACAATATGAAAGTGCAACAGATTTGTACTGTGAGCTCTATAAGAGCACACTGAGTTAAGGTACAGAGAGAGCAGTGAGGACATTTTAATAAATTCATTGGTAGATATTTCTCTGTTCTTGGTATTGAGCTACATTTGAAATATTTCAGCTCACAACTTTTCTGTACTTTTGGCTGATTGGAAACAGAAAGGTTTAAACTTTCTTTTTCATTTACAGAAAGATAAAGCTTTTTAAATTATAGTTTGCTCATATTAAGTTAAATCCAGTTAAGTTGATCTACTCAGTTCTATGTAAGTTTAAGTTAAATTATTATCTGTATACCACCTTGGCAATCTGATAAGGCGGTATATAAACCAGTTAAATAAATAATAAATGATTAATGTTGTGATCTGAAATTCAAGATCGATCTGCCTTTCCATATTGCTATATATTATTTTTAAATTTAAGCTCTTATTTTCTCAGGGTTCACTCAAAACAAAGTGCAGAAAGGAAAGAAAGAGGCAGAGAGGAAAGAGAATCTAGAGAGATGAGATGAAGCAGAAAGTGAGGGCATAATAAAGCCAGAGGGGAGAGGAACAAAGAAGAAGAGCCTCAGGGGCTTTTCTGGATTGAGCAGTCTGGCACATTTCTTCTGTTTTCTCTATGCAGCATGTGTGTATGAGAGGGTGGGTGGCATTGCCTGGCACTGCGTCCCTTGCTACCCACCTCCTGCCAGTCTCCTACCTGCTGAGCAGAAAGCCCTGCAGCCATTCTCCTGCCCTTCCCACAGCACCAACTCCAGCCCTGACTCTCTGCAGGGCCCCCTAGGCTGCAGCTTTGCAGGATCAGAGTCTGCTCTCAGCTTCTAACTGGTGTTGCAGGATATCAGCACTGAACAGTACAGTAAGCACCGCCCCTTCCAGGAGGAGGTGATGTCACAAAGGCTGTCCTACAGCTGAATGCATGGATGCTGGGAAATGTAGTCTTATTGTGCTCTTTAGCTAAAGGGAGACTGCGAATGGTGAAAAATGCAGTCCTCTAATATTTTAAATAAAAGCTAAATCTTACAATGGCGAAAAGGAAGAAGCAGAGAGAAGAAAGAAAGTAGAAAATCGAAGGGAGGCTCCAGCCCTGCACCGCTCCGGCACTCTCCAGATAAAGCCGAGGCAATCAGAGAGAATATTCACTGGTGTTTCCCCATAGTGCTTCTGAATATCCCTCCCAGCGGCACATATCTGCTTAGCAGCTGCTGATACCTGGAAACGTGCTTTAGAAAACTGACCCCTAAAATGTATACTACAAACATATACAGGAAAGTTGAAAAGTGTACAGTTATAATTGCAGTGAGACCCAACGGCACGTCTCCCTTTCCCTTCCACTGGCAGGCTCGGGCATGTCTACCTGTGGGTGCTGGGGATAATGGGTATTATGGGGTATGAGTAATGACTGATGCTGTAAGTGAAGTGCCTGTGCGTAGGTTTATGGCTTATGATTGTTTTCCACCTTTATGCAAGCAGGCAAGGCAGTCTGCAATAAAAACAATCAAAAAACCCAGAAATGAACGCCATATCATATAAGCAGAGATAGGGAGGGGATAAAAGGAGAGAGCAACAGAAAGGGGAGGGGGAAATAAGTTACAATAGGTTGAAGGTCAGGCAGAGATTTCATAAGTCAGCTCGAAAAGATATGTTTTCATTTTAGCCTTGAAACCTTTGAGGTGGACTCTAAGTGAATTTCAAGGAGTAAGCTGTTCCATATGAGAGGTGCAATCCAGAAGGAGGCAAATTGCCAGTTGAATCATTTTTAGTTTGGGAAGAAGTGGGAATATTTATTTATTTATGGTTCTTCTATACCGAACTCTTTTCCATCAGCGCGGTTCACATTAAACAAGAATACTCACTACAAGCAACAGGCTGTTGTGAGTTTACATATAACAGGAGAGTTCAACTGGGATTATAACTTTGGGAAACTTTGTACATATTCGTTATGAATCTATATACAATGAATAGCATTTATTATTAACATCTTGAGTAAATAAGGTATTTACAATTTTACAATTTTTACTATGAGGGCTTGGAATGCGTTAGAGGGTTGTTAATGTGCCTTGGGATTGGGAGAAGTGTAGAAGGAAGAGGTGGTGCTTTATGGCTTTTCTGAATTGCTTGAGGTCTGTAATTGCTCTGATGGTGGGAGGTAGGTTATTCCAGCTTCTGGGTGCGTAGTATGCGAATGCCCTGTCTGTTGTTGAACGTGTGCATTTTGTGGCCTCAGGTGGTATAACCAGTGTATTTGCAGCTACTGATCTCCTGGATCTGATGTTGGTAGTGTGATTGAGGAGGTTTGAGATTGATGAAGGGATTATATTGTTGAGCGCTTTAAAGGTCATGAGAAGGGCTTTATAGGCAATTCTGCAGTTTATGGGGAGCCAGTGTAGATCCATTAGGATGGGGGTGATATGGTCGCTCTTTGAGGCTCCGTATAGAACCCGGGCTGCAGCATTCATGGCTAGTTGTAGTGTATTTAGGGTGTTTTTTGGGAGACCATGGAGTATTATGTTCGCATAGTCGAAGTGGGGTGTGACTATTGCTTGGAATATGGTCCTGAAGCTGTCTGGGTCAAGTATATTTTTCAGCTGACGCAGGGTCCTTATCTTGAAATAAATGGTTTTTACCGTATGGTTGACATGTTCTTTAAAGTCCAGTCGATGGTCCAGTACTACTCCAAGGTATTTTATGGAGGGCTTGATTGGGAGGTCTGCGTCTCGTACTTTTAGGGTCTCAGGGGGTGAGAATTCTCTGTTCTTCGTGACTATCAGTACCTCGGTTTTTTTATAGTTTATCCACATATTCTGGGAGAGGAGCCAGTCTGCTATAGCGTTAATATGAAGAGGGGAGCAAGCAGGGTGATCAGTCAGGAAAAGTATTCTGGAAGGAGTGGGATTGTAGAGATGATCTGCATGTATTGAAGTTAAGCGGGATGGAGGTGATCCAACGCTGAGGTCCTTGAGTAGCCAGAGCAGAATATTATGGTGCTTATTTTTGATTTACACAGAACTATAAAAAACAGTTTGCATCAACTATAAATGACAGTTCGCATCATCAAAACAGTGAAGTCAGTAGCATGAAAAGTGAGTCTAGATCAGACAACGCTATATAGCTCATTATCTAAACACAAGCCACTCAGGAAAGAGAATAAGGAAGTGCTTCTACTGACTGCGCCCCTTTAACCCTGGACTTTAAGGAGGGGGACTGGGCAGTGACACACCTATGCGGATGAACATAAAGCCAGCAAGTGTCATGTCACAGGTGGAAAACGTTCATCACTGTGGTTTATTCTGCAAATAACTGATATCTACAGAGCATGGAGCAGAGCAAGAACTCAAACCACACAAGATGGAATGTTTTGCTGCAAATGCACTTTTGTCAACTACAAATGAAATCGTGTCACTTTTCTGGGCTTTATGCTATGTAGCTACTAGTTAATTTATAAGCACCAATATCTAACCTAAGACTAACTTATTAGTATGCTTCAGCGATCAGGTCTCAGAGTCACATTTGGCTATATACCGGACCTACTTGTATGGTACGGTGTAGTGCCTTTAACACATCAATGACCTGTTTGGATCGCTATATTTTGAAACATGCATAGGTTGCAAATCTTTTATCTTTTATCTTTTTCTCTTTTCATTTCTTCATTTTTTATAAAATAGTAAAGATAGTTCTCACTAATATTTCATTCATACAATTTTGACACTCTAAAGATGATATCTCATCTAAGTTGAAAATGTCCTCCGGCTTTCTTTTCCCAAATGAGGTGATTTTATGCCTGGGGGCAATACTTCAACTGGGCTGTAATGGGCCCGCTGTCATTCTCGGATGTCGCACTTCCCTGTGTCAAAATATGTATTTTACATCTTTCACTGGCGTTTGTCTTGAAGTTTCCCAACGCATATCTTAGGCGCCGTAGCGTTTCACGCCCCACGTTTCTTCAGGGGAATATCTTAAATAAAGATTAAAAATTGGCATGATTACCTTAGATAGCGCATTGCCGAAGAAGAAAGTTAGTCTGTTCATTCAATAAAATACTCACGACTCGTCGATAGTATCCTGTGTGTACTTGAAAAAACGCCGCGCATGCGGAGTAAGGGTGTTCTCTGGAATTTAACTTCCTCCTTAGGGACTGGGTGAAAATTATACACACATTATGGAGTGGTGAGTATCATTGACAGACATTCCATTCAGTGGATGAATTCAAACCATCTGGGATCACTGTATTGAGTCGAAAAATCCATTCTTGTTCCTTACGTAAAAGTGTTTGGTCCTGAGATTTACCCCGTTGTCCTCGTAGAACCTGATCTATACAGAAACATTTTAATGAAGCAAACAGATGATGCTGTTCAATGCAATGAGATACCATAGGGGCTTGTAACACCTGATGCTGTATTCTACTTCGATGTTCTCTCATTCGAACATGGAAAGCCCGATTGGTTTTACCTATATAAAGTAACGAGCATGGACAGATTACCCCATAAACTACATGGGTAGAGTTACAAGTAGTTCTATGTTTCAAATGATAAACTTTCCCTTGGTGTGTGAACTGTTGTATTTCCAAGGTGATGTCACATATAACACATTGGCCACATTTATAATGGCCTATAGGTTCTGTTTGAAGATTCTGTGTGGATGTTCTCAGCACCGTGGGAGATAAAATCTCTTTCAAATTACTATGTCTTTGCCATACACATCTTATGTTTAAATCTCCTAATCCTGGGGTACTGCATAACACATTATTATGCTTCTTAAGAATCTTTTGGATTTGTTGACTGAATGGTGAATATTTTGTTACCAAATGTACTACCTCTCCAGAACCCCTCTTTTCTTTTTTTGTTTGTAACAGTAACTCTCGATCCACATATAGTGCTCGTTTGTATGCCTCATTTACCACTGAGGGGGGATATCCCCGAGGCAAAAATTTATCTTTTAATGATTTTGCCTGTGATTTGTAAGTTTTGACACTAGAACAATTCCTTCGATAATGAAAAAATTGAGAAAGTGGAAGACTATCTCGGAGTCTACGGGGGTGAGCACTAGTATAATGCAGGAGACTGTTATGGTCTGTAGGTTTCTGAAATACTGTGGTTTCCCACGTATCTTGGGACCGTTGAATACGTACATCTAAGTAAGTAATAGTTGTTTGTCATGTACCGAAGTGAATTGAATATTGATGTCACGATTGTTAATCCATTCTACAAACTGTGAAATAAATGATTCATCTCCTTCCCATATCATAAAAACGTCATCTATATAACGCAACCATACCTTTATGTGAAGAAAGTATGGAGAGGTTTGGGAGATCCATCATTGTTCGAATTTAGCCATATATAGATTAGCTATCGATGGTGCGCAGGTCGCGCCCATGGCTACTCCAGCCGTTTGCAGATAGATAACTTTTTCAAAAACGAAATAATTCTGGAACAATATCAGTTTCAACAGGTCCAAAAGAAACTGTATTTGCGCATCTGTCAAATCTCCCCTAGAAATTAAAGCTTCTTCAACCACTTCAAAAGCTGCTTGTTGGGGGATGCTGGTATAAAGGACTGCTACATCTAGAGTAACTAGATATGTATTAGAAATCTTTGCCCAATGATTATTGTCGGTTAATGTGGTCAGAAAGTGTGTGGTGTCTCGAACATAAGACGGAGTTTTTGAAATTAGCGGCCGCAAATAAGAGTCCACAAAAATTGAAAGTGGTTCCAAAATCGTCCCCCTAGTGGAGACTATAGGTCTTCCAGGTGGTTGAGTCAGATTTTTATGTACTTTAGGTACCAAATAGAAGTTAGCTAACATGGGACTCTGTTCATTTAGAAATCGCCGTTCTTTGTATGTGATAAGTTTTGATTCTTTAGCTTGTGTTGTCAAATCCTTAATTAATTTTTGTATTTGTGCTGTGGGGTCCGTCTCCAAAACCCGATAGGTTCTCACGTCGGATAACTGCCTAGCTGCTTTCTGCAAATATTGTTGTTTTATAAGGATTACAATACCCCCCCCCCCCTTTTGTTCGCCCTCCTTGTTACTAAATCTTCTCTGGACTTAAGTTCTATTAACGCTTGCGATTCTTGATATGAAAGAGTGTTATATTTTCGAGATTTTCGTTGTTGTGTCATATGAATTACGTCTTTTAACACCAGCTCTTTATACACCAACACTGCAGGTGGTAACGGACCAGGTGGGATCCACTCCGATTTTAAAGGTAACGCTATGCGATTTGGTCCTAACACTTGTTCTATTGGTGATGAATTTTTTGCAAAATATGCTTTCAATGATAACTTTCGAATAAACTTCGAAAAATCTATGTGAAATTGAAAATCGTCAAAGAAAGTCATGGGGACATATGATAGACCTTTAGCCAATAACTGAGACTAAGACTCAGTAATCTCCTGCCCGGAGATATTCATGATGGGGGTAAGATCCATTATTGGTTTTTCTGGCGAGTGGATGCCCGTCGCGGTGGCGGGTCTTTCTGTTTCTTTGTTTTCTTGTCTTTTCCTTCGTCTAAACTATCTTTACTATT
This sequence comes from Ichthyophis bannanicus, assembly GCA_033557465.1. Lineage (NCBI taxonomy): Eukaryota > Metazoa > Chordata > Amphibia > Gymnophiona > Ichthyophiidae > Ichthyophis > Ichthyophis bannanicus. The sequence goes on from CM066031.1 coordinate 71,880,403, forward strand.
TTATAAAAAATGAAGAAATGAAAAGAGAAAAAGATAAAAGATTTGCAACCTATGCATGTTTCAAAATATAGCGATCCAAACAGGTCATTGATGTGTTAAAGGCACTACACCGTACCATACAAGTAGGTCCGGTATATAGCCAAATGTGACTCTGAGACCTGATCGCTGAAGCATACTAATAAGTTAGTCTTAGGTTAGATATTGGTGCTTATAAATTAACTAGTAGCTGCAAATGTACTTTTGGCTTTGAAATTGAAACTGAAAAATGACCTGTTGTATTAAGAGGAGTTAGCAAAATGGTGAAAGGATATTGCGAAGTACAATAGCCTGTGGCCCTTCTAAGGCCATCTCTGTCCCATAACCCCATCGCCCTCCCCTCACTCTGGTAACGTTATTCTGAATGGGAGGAACCAGGTGTAGTACTGTATATGGGGCAAACAGAAGACTGGACACTAATGAGTATCGATCATAAGGGGGTAAAACTATAAGGATTATTCATGCATAAACCCAATCTTATGACTATAAAAGGCCTCTTATACACTTACCACACAGATTATGTGCTTAGAAGTAAGCACGGTGACATGAAGGTGCACACTTTTACGCAATCTGTATGCAAGCGTGTTTGTGGTTTTACTTAGGGTGAACCATGGGCAGAGTCATGACATAACTGCACAAGTTATAAAATGCATACTTCAGCCGTGTGTAGTTACAATAGTCCAAATGCTTAATTGAATAGGATGGAACTGACTGAAGGTATCTGGACTAACCTGTCTACCCGTTGTATACAGGCCTTCTGGAATCAGCACATTATAAGTGAGATGGGAAACTCTCGCTAGTTCTGTGCTACTGAACTTGCTTTTTTGTTTTTCTGGAGGGACCTTTCTATGCAGGTTGGGAATTATTTTGTGTGTAGTCCACTATTTTGTGCAATTAAGAATATAAGGAGTCAGTATTCAGCCATGGTGGTCAGCATTTGCTTTAAATGGTTAAGTTAAATATTGATATTCCGCGCCGGTATTGGGATAGTAGCTAGGGCTGAATATTTGGATTTGGTGGTGGCTGAGTCCTTAAATGGACAGCGGTGAAAATCAGCCCCCCTATCCAAACTGCATAAAGTTAGGACTGCATTTTGCTCTGGTCTAACCTTATGCAGCCAGTTATCTGCTTACGTACTAACATAGGACAGGCATGTCCAACAGGTAGATCGCACAGGGGTCAGAGGTAGATAGCCAGCCCCACTTGGCTCCTTGCCTTCGAATTGGTTCAAACCACTGTGACTTTTGCTGTCCTTTGCAATTTTATTTTGCCTAGCCTTTGCATTGATTCTACACTGCAATTTTATTTCACCTTGCCTTTGGGTTGATTCTACACTGTGTGCAGAATTTATTAAATCTCGTATGGCGATATTTGAACTTGTTTGGCGGTATTTGATTTTACCTTGTTTGCTGGACCGGTGTTTGAGTTTTTTTGATGATTGTTTGGTGGTATTTGATTATTGGTGCTATTATGATGAATTCTTATTTTTACTTTTAGAACTGCATGTGTGGTTTTGGCATCTCCAGTCCTTGTATTGCACATCATCCAGAGGTCTTCAGTTCCTGTTGATCTTTAATACTTTGGGACAGTGCCAGTTTTGGACCAGATTCAGCCAGTGTTTACACTAACTTAGCAGATTTGGCCTTCTTACATCCAGCCACCTCAGTATAACGAAGATGAGTGTTCCAAAGAAGAGCAAAATCTACAACTTTCATGATGAATGGGAAATGGATTACTTCTTCATCATAGTGAAAGACAGGTGTTGTTATCTAATTTGTAAGCCCCAGTATTCTTGCCCAAAAAAGGGTAATCTGGAACATAGTTATAAGACTCTGTATAGCAATAAGTTTGATGCTGATTTTCCACCCAAAAGTGAAATTCGTAAACTGAAGCTCAAAGAACTTAAATGGAAATTGGCTGCTCAGCAACAGTTGATGGCGAAGCCAAGGTCACATTTGGTCAATGCAACCATGGCATCCTTCAAGGTCAGCAACCTGATCGCAAAGAAATGCAAGCCTTTCACTGAAGGTGAATTTGTAAAAGATTGTTTTCTTGAAGAGGCTGACAATCTTTTTGAAGGATTTAAAAATAAGAAAGAGATCATAGCTACTATTCAAGATGTACAATTGTCAAGAAACACCGTCGTGCAGCGAATAGAAAAGATGTGTGGAGACACAACTGAACAATTGTTGGAGGATGTTTCAAATTGTGTTGCTTTCTCACTCCAACTGGATGAATCTACAGACATAGGAGACATAGCCCAGTTACTAGTCTTTACCCGGATGGTTTTGGAAGACTTCAGGGTTAAAGAAGAACTACTTGGAATGATTTCTTTAAAAGGGAGAACTACCAGTCAGGAAATATTCAGTTCTTTCCATTCTTTTGTGATAAAGTGTAATCTTCCATTGCATAGACTTATTTCCATCACTACTGATGGAACAAGAGCAATGACAGGTGAGGTTAACGGTTTCATAGCCCTCTGTAGACAGCATGATGACGTCCCAGATTTCCTTTCTTACCCCTGCATCATTCACCAGCAAGTTTTGGCAAGCAAGAAACTCAATGCAAAGACTATCATGGACATCACTTTCAAAATTGTAAATTCAGTACGTGGAAGATCACTTCAAAGATGGCTTTTCAATCTTACTCTTGATGAAGGGGGCAGCTTTCTCCCTCTGTCAAATTAATCACAGCTGATTGGTCAGAGATGTGGCATAAGTTCAGAGCAGCGATTTTGGAATCAGGAGACCCAGAAATACCTCTGTGATCCCAACATGTGATTAGTGCCTTCTTTTTATGTCCATCAGGTGATGGGGTCACACAGGAAAAGAAGAGAGAAGAATGGGGAAACTCTTTCACACATGAGATACACCCAGCACTCCACCTAAATTATCACACGCAAGAGAGACATTTTCCACATACTGAGTGTGAGAGCAGTTTCAATCATAGTGATCGCATAAGAAGCCACCTGGAAACCCACACAGCAGAGGGAACTACCACAACAGAGAGGCCTTCAACATCTTTTAAAAGCTCTGAATGTGGAAGAAATTTTGCTCTTAAGAAATCCGTAACAATACACCAGAAAATCTACAAGGGTGAGAAAAGATTTCACTGCACTGAATGTGAGAAATCTTTCCTCAAAAACTCACAACTTGTGGGGCATCTTAGAACCCACACGGGGGAGAAACCTTTTAGTTGTACTGAATGTGGGAAATGTTTCCTCATGAAAGCACAATTAGTGCGGCATCATATAACCCACACAGGGGAGAAACCTTTTAGTTGTACTGAATGTGGGAAATGTTTCCTCGTGAAAGCAAAACTAGTGTGGCATCATAGAACCCACACAGGGGAGAAACCTTTTAGTTGTACTGAATGTGGGAAATGTTTCCTCATGAAAGCACAATTAGTGCTGCATCATAGAACCCACACAGGGGAGAAACCTATTAGTTGTACTGATTGTGGGAAATGTTTCCACAGAAAAGCAAATCTAGTGACCCATCATATAACCCACACAGGGGAAAAACCATTCAGTTGTACTGAATGTGGGAAATGCTTCCCCAGAAAAGCAGAACTAGTGCTGCATCATAGAAGCCACACAGGGGAGAAACCTTTTAGTTGTACTGAATGTGGGAAATGTTTCCCAAGAAAAGGAGAGCTAGTGCGGCATCATAGAACCCACACAGGCGAGAAACCTTTTAGTTGTACTGAATGTGGGAAGTGTTTCTCCAGAAAAGTAAATCAAGTGTGGCATCAAAGAACCCACACGGGGGAGAAACCTTTTAGTTGTACTGAATGTGGGAAATGTTTCCTCACGAAAGCAGAACTAGTGCGGCATCATAGAACACACATAAGGAAGAAACATTTTAGTTGTACTGTTTGTGGGAAATGTTTCCCCAGAAAAGCAAAACTAGTGCTGCATCATAGATCCCACACTGGGGAGAAAACATTTAGCTATATTGAATGTGGGAAAGTTTTCCATGGAACTCAGAGCTATTAACACATCATAAAACCCACAATGGGGAGAGACCTTTCGTAGTATGGAATGTGAGATATTTCTGCACAAAATGAAGACTAGTGAGGCATCTTAGAACTCACACTGGGGATAATAAACTGACATACTAGTAGTCTTGAATAATATCTTAACAACATTGATAATAGATGTGTCTGTTCCAAGTGATTATTCTCTGAATTGCGTGGAGAGGAAGAAGATCCTCAAGTATCAAGAAAATGTGGCAGAAAGATACAGTAATCTTTCCCATTGTACTAGGCATGACAAGCTTGATAAACTACTCCTACCTGATAAACTACTCAAACCTCACTTGGTTAGCAGCTTGTTGTGCTGTGAGGGCTTGTGTGCATCAGTGATGCTGAGCGCTTCCAATAATTTACTCACCCCCAAAGTTAAACTAACTGGCCTGTAGTTTTCCACCACATCTTTACTTCCGCTTTTGTGTAAAGGGACCACATGAGCCTCTCTCCAGTCCTTTGGCACCACACCTGACTTCAATGAGGCATTGAAAAGGTCACTCAGTGGAGCTGCTAGAACGTCTCCAAATTCCCTCAGTATTCTTAGTTGTATCCCATCTGATCCCATTGCTTTGTCTACTTTAAGTTTAGATAGTTTCTCACAAACACAGTCTTCTGAAAATTATTCAAGATGCTCCGTGCTTCTGTTCCTGTTTGTGGGTGTTTTCTGAGGTCCTGCTCCTGGTTTTTCATCTGTGAACACAGAACAGAAATATTTATTAAGCAATTCCGCTTTATCCTCATCAGCTTCTACATATTCCTCCCCTTCACCCTTGAGTCTGACAATATCAGTTTTGCCCTTTCTCTTCTCACTAACGTATCTGAAGAAGTCTTATCCCCCCCCCCCCCCCCATTTTATTGCATTGGCTATTTCCTCCTCTTTTTGAATCTTTGCTTTCCTTTCTCAAAAGTTTTTCAAATATAGATACCTGTCTTCTTCTCTCTGTGATTGCTTGTATTTTATGAGGGCCTTCCTCTTTTTCTTCACATTTTCAGCTACTTCTTTTGAAAACCATAGTAGTCTCCTTTTCCTTTTACCTTTACTTATCATTTTAACTTAAAGGTTGGTTGCCCTTAAAATATCCCCTTTCAGTTTTGCCCACTATTTTTCTACATCCCCAGTTATTCCCATCCCGCCAACAACTCCCTGAGATATTGGCCCATCTTAGCAAAGTTGCATCATTGGTAGCCTTTCCAATAATTTACTATCCACAGAGATTAGACTAACTGACCTGTAATTTTCAATGTCATCCTTACATCCGCTTTGGTATAAAGAGAGCCACATGTGTCTTTCTCCAGTCCTTTGGCACCACTCCAAAGAGGCATTGAAAAAGTCAGACAGTGGAGCCACAAGAACGTACCGACAGGCCTTGCTATGGTTCTGTATGAAGGAAAGCTTTTTTTAGGTCTACGGCCATCAAGAACTCTCCGTTGCTTATTGCAGAAGTTATTGACTACAGTTTCTCCATGAGAAGATGTGCAATAGGCAACACTTGGTTCATCTCTTTCACATCCAGTATGGTTCAGAACCAACTTTCTTTTTTTGAGGATGACAAATTAAATTGAGCACTAACCTGTTCCCTACTGCTCACTGGGTGTGGTGACCACTGTCCACAAGTCTTTTAGATTTGCACCTCAGTTCCTTGTCTGGCACCAGACCAGGGGAAATGATAACTCAGTGAGACACAGGGAAAACTCCAACATATAGCCTCTTCTCCCCATCTTCAAAGGCCATTGTATGGACATAATTTGGACCTACTCCTTGAGAAAACTGTTCAGATGACCTCTTACTTGCTTGCTGAAAGAAGGACCTGCAGCTCCTTATGGAGTCCACCTTTTCTGTCAGTATGAAAGGAAGGGGACCTATTCAGAAAACAGGCACACTAAGAGGAATGCCCCTCACTTGGCCGACAAAGCTCGATTTCTCAGAGCTCAAATAAAATGCACTTCTAGGTTTATCCTCTGGCAAACTCTGAGGCTTAGACTGCCCTTGGTCTTTCACAAACTTCTTCCAATCCTCCCCAGATAGGAGCTTTCCTGGAAAGGCTATCCCTCCTCCGACAAGAATAGTCATCTTTGTTAATGGCATAATCAGCCTGAGCTTCTCCTTTCCTTCCAGATGATACTTTCAAATATTCTATTTTACATTGCATGTGAGTGTCCGCTCATCCTGCAGGTAAAAGAATGTGCTGAGGGCTCTTTGAGTTTGTCTGGCTGCCAAGATCTAGTGCTTTGCTTTGACTGCTGCTGCTCTTTGCTATCCCTCAAAATCTCCTGCCCTAGGTGACTGCCTAGTCTTGCCTAATTGTTGAGTCAGTCCCTCTTCTTCTAAAGCTGCAAAACAAGGACAAACTCAGGTGAAGAAAACACTTTCTCTACAGCCAGACCCTCGCTGTGTTCTTCAGAGCTTCTAGCAACTACCAGTTGAAGACACCTCGGGCAAAGTTGTATCAGCAGATGGGTGGGGGTTGGAAACCAGAGAGTTCAGATTCTGAGTTAAAATGGCCAACTCTTCTGTGCTTTTGTGATGAGCCATGCCCTCCTGAGGGGAACTCTCAGTCTGACCATTCTCACTCACAGGGAGCTTGCCTGAATCCTCCAACCTTGGCTCCAGGCTTCATGTGGCCCGATTCACCCCTCTGCAGCATGAACCACGATGGCCAGAGCAGGCTTTGAAGTGCCAGGGCTAGCACGCTCATGGCTTGCCACTCCTGTCCCCTCTGATTCAATGTCCTGTTGGAGGGGGTAGGAGCAGCACGAAACCACACATAGGATAAATCTTAATATTCTTTGACATTTCAGCTGCCTCCAATGCCGGCTGTCACAGCATCCTCCTTCAAAGAATACAAAATGAAGCACCAAAATTGTTTCACTCCTACTAATTTCAGGGAAATCAACAACTGAAAATGGGCATCAACACCTCATCCTCCTTCCCTCAAACCCAAGGCATCCCTCAAGGCACTTCTCTTCAGCCACTATGCCCAATTATCTGTGCCCATAACACATACTTCCACATCTATGCATATGATATAATGATTGATTGATTGATTTTCACCATTTTTTTATACCATTTAAGCGGCGTGCTCCAGCGGGAGCCCCCACACACACGGCCGCCGCTGCCAGGAGATCAAAGGGCGATCGGCCCTTTAAGCGGCGTGCTCCAGCGGGAGCCCCCACACATGCCGCCACCGCCAGGAGATCAAAGGGCGATCAGCCCTTTAAGTGGCGTGCTCCAGCGGGAGTTCCCCCACACATCGCCGCCGCCATGAGATCAAAGGACGAATGGCCCTTTAAGCAGCACGCTCCAGCAGGCGTGTCGGCACCAGAGGGCCTCGCCAGAGGGCCCTTTGGCGTGGCCCTGGGGGCGCTCTGGTGTGGTCCATCTATCCTGCTCCTCCAATTCACCGCAGCCCCCTGGATCTGAGTAAGCACGATCGCTCCTCCACCCATTGCCTGCATTGAACTGTTATCCATTGCCTGCTTAGAACTGCTACCATTCCCTGCATTGAACTGTTATCCATTGACTGCTTAGAATTGCTACCGTTCCCTGCATTGAACTGTTATCCATTGCCTGCGTAGAACTGTTATCCATTGTTGCTTGAACTGCTACCAACTGTCTCCGTAGAACTGTTATCCATTGTTGCTTAGAACTGCTACCCATTGTCTGCGTAGAACTGTTATCCATTGTTGCTTAGAACTGCTACCCATTGTCTGCATAGAACGGCTACCCATTGCCCGCATTGAACTGCTACCCATTGTTTGGTCAGACCTTGCTACCCACTACCATGGCCCCACATCTCATTGTCCTTCTCTTCCTCTTCCTCCCCAACTGGAGTGGAGGAGTGGCCTAGTGGTTGGGGCAAGGTACTTCAGGCCGGAAGGTCAGGGGTTCAAATCCCACTAGAGGACAGCAACCTTGGGCCGGAAGGACTGGGGTTTCTAGTCCCACAGGTGCTCCTTGTGGTCTTGGGCAAGCCACTTAACCCTCCATAGCTCATGTTCCCTGTAAAATAGTTATCTCCAAGTTATAATGCCCTGTTCAATGTAATTTCAGTTTGTTCAATGTAAACCACACAGATGCAGAATAGCACAGTATATAAGAGAATGTAATAACTGCCTCCCCTCCTATCAACATCCTCCCTCCTCTTCCGCCTACCCTCCTCACTTCTCCCCCCCACTCTGCCCCCTAGCCTTGCACCTGCTCTGGAGCCTCTCCACACTATCCCCTGCATTCAACCTGCCCCCTCTCTACCTTCCTCACTTCTCCCTCTGTTCTGCCCCCTAGCCTAGCACCTGCTCTTGAGCTTCTTCACACCATCCCCTGCATTTAACCAACCTCCCTCTCTCTTAGGCAACCCCATCCTTGCTTCCGCCGTACTATCTCCACTTTACCTCACTCTCTAATACTCATTCTCCTTCTCTCATCAGGTAACATCAACCCCAACCCTGCCCCCCTCCCCGATTTCTCTCCCACACTAAAGAAAGTTCCTCATGTACCCTATCTAATCTCATCCACATCCAGATCCTCCCTCCATCCACCCTCCCCCATTCATCCTACAATCACTCAACCATAGATATCAACTCCAATCCTACCCCCAAATATAATCCCTCACATAACCTATCTGATACCATCAATTTATCCCTCACTTCCCCTCCCTCATGTCCCTCTTGGAGAGCACATACACCCAGACATACCCACCCACACCCTATTCCCTCGAAATCTCAGTACTACACTAGAAATAGGCCCCCACACTATTCTGATAAGAAATCCACACGTAATTTATCCAATCTTATCCATATCCCTCTCCTCCCCCCCCCCTCCGCTTTCCCATTTACTTGCACCCTATGGAACGCATGCTCAGTCATTAAAAAAACTACTTTTGTTCACGATCTCTTCATCTCTAATGCCCTACACCTTCTTGCCCTGACCGAGACCTGGCTCCCCCCAGATGACACCGTATCCATTGCCTCTCTCTGATATGGGGGCTACCAATTCTCCCATACACCTTGATCTACTGGTCGTGGTGGTGGCGTTGGCCTCCTACTCTCCCCCTCCTGCCAATTTCAACCTCTCCTGCCACCCCAATCACACTCCCCCCTCTCCTTTGAAGTCTACTCCATTCGTCTCCTCACACCGCTTCCCCTCCGTGTAGCTGTTATTTATTGCTCACTCGACAACTCCAAATCAACCTTCCTCACGGAATTCTACTCCTGGATTTCTGCCTTTATGGATCCCTCCTCCTCCACTTTTATTCTTGGCGATTTCAACATTTACATTGACAACCCCTCCGACCCCCATGCCTCAAAGTTCCTCGCTCTTACCTCCTCGTTCGACCTCCAACTTTGCTCCACTGCCCCCACACACCTACACGGCCACTGCCTTGACCTAATACTCTTCTCCAATTCCTCTCCTTCAAACTTCCGCAAATCAATCCTTCCCTCATCTGACCATCACCTACTAACATTTACTCTTCAGCTCCCGCCATCCCAACCTCATCCTGTCTCCTCCGGCTTATTTATAAATCTTCATAATATTAATCCCCTGACTCTCTCCTCCACCATTTCTCCATCTCTTTCCTCCATTTTATACTCCGAGTCCGTCGACGAAGCATTATCCCCATACAATGCTACACTATCCTCAGTGCTTGACACTCTTGCCCCTCCCACCTCACATCGTTTAAAACGATCTACTCCCCAACCCTGGCTTTTACCCAGAATCCGTTACCTACGCATCTGTGCCCGTTCTGCCGAATGAGCCTGGTCCAAATCCCACTCCCTGGAAGACCTTCTACACTTCAAATTCATGCTTGGCTCCTTCCAGTCAGCCTTAGCACTTGCCAAACAAGATTACTACATCCATCTGACTAATTCCCTTGCCTCTGATCCTCGCTGTCTCTTGAACACCCTCAATTCTCTCCTCAAGGTCCCCCCGCCCCTGATCCCGCCCTCCCTCTCTGCCCAAACCTTAGCCGACTACTTCCATGACAAAATCCTCAAAATTACCCTCCAATTCCCTACCCCTCATCTACCTCCCCCCCATCCATTCTCCCCCTGCCACCCTCTCCTACTTCCCCCCGATCTCTGAAGAGGAAACCACACTTCTTCTCTCCTCCTCCAAATCCACCACCTGTTCATCAGACCCTATCCCCACCCATCTCCTACGTTCCATCTCCCTCAACATTGTCCCCTCCATCACTCATATCCTCAACTTTTCACTCTCCACTGCAACTGTCCCCACTGACTTCAAATATGCTGTTGTCACACCCCTCCTCAAGAAACCCTCACTTGATCCCACATGCCCTTCTAACTATCGACCCATCTCCCTCTTTCCCTTCATATCCAAACTATTAGAACGAGCAGTCCACCATCGCTGCCTCAACTTCCTCACTTCCCAGGCCCTCCTGGACCCACTACAATCAGGCTTCCGTCCCCTACCCTTCACTGAAATGGCACTCACAAAAGTCATCAATGACCTGTTCCTGGCTAAATCTAAAGGCCTCTATTCTATCCTCATCCTTCTTGACCTTTCTGCTGCCTTTGACAACGTTGACCAAGACCTTCTCCTCACCATCCTCTCCTCGCTTGGCTTCAAGGACTCAGTACTATCCTGGTTCTCCTCCTACCTCTCCCATCGCTCATTCAGTGTATGCTCTGGCGGCTTCTCCTCCTCCCCTACCCTGCTCCATGTAGGTGTACCCCAGGGATTTGTCTTGGGCCCCCTCCTTTTCTCTCTCTATACCCAAGGCCTTTGGTGCGCTTATCTCTTCCCATGGCTTTCAGTACCATCTCTATGCCGATGACTCCCAAATCTACCTCTCTACACCTAATATTTCTCTGGCAGCCCAGTCCAAGATCTCTGCTTGTCTTTCGGACATCGCAGCCTGGATGTCTCATCGCCGATTGAAACTGAACATGGCCAAGACTGAACTCCTTGTCTTTCCACCCAACTCTTCCCCCCCCCCCAGTTCCCCCTCTCTCAGTCCATGTGGATGGATCTACTATCCTTCCTGTTCCCTCGGCCCGCAATCTAGGGGTCATCTTTGACACCTCTCTCTCCTTCTCCGCTCATATCCAGCTTGTAGCTATAACCTGCTGCTTTTTCCTCTACAACATCAGCAAGACCCGCCCCTTTCTCTCTGAACATACTACCAAAACACTTATCCACTCCTTAATCTCCTCTCGCCTCGATTACTGTAACCTACTCCTCGCTGGTCTCCCCGTGAGCCACCTCCTTCCCCTCCAATCTATACAAAATCACGCTGCTCGACTAATCTTCTGCCAGCCTCACCATGCCCACATTACTGCTCTCCTCAAGTCACTTCACTGGCTCCCTGTCTAATTCCGCATCCAATTCAAGCTTCTCCTGTTGACCTATATATGCGTTCACTCTATGGCCCCTCAATACCTCATATCTCTTATCTCTCCCTACGTCCCCTCTCGAAACTTGCGCTCCGCTAACAAATCGCTTCTTTCAATGCCTTTCACCTGCACCGCGAACTCCCGACTGCGCTCCTTTCACCTTGCTGCGCCACACGCCTGGAACAGCCTTCCTGTGTCTGTGTGCCAGGCGCCCTCCCTGGCCCTCTTCAAATCCAGGTTGAAGACCCACCTCTTCACCGTTGCTTTCAGATCCTGACTTCCATCCTCATCCTACCCTAACCCCCATTAACATTTATGACCAAGCTATAGTCCAAGCTGTACCAAACTGTACCGCTCCATACCTTCCGCAGAACTGACTAATGCTCTGTACTGTTCTAACTAGATTGTAAGCTCCGATGAGCATGACTCTGACGGGCAGGGACTGTCTCTTGTATGTTAGCCACCTCTTGTAGGCTAGCTGTGCAGTGCTGCGTGCGTGGCACTTTATAAGTGCTAAATAGTAGTAGTAGTAGTAATTTCAGTCAAAGCAATTTACATTGTAATTTAAACTTGTTAATGTACCTTTAAAAAGGGACATTGATAGCTTATTTTTTCTGAGGCAATGGAGGTATGCACATTTCAACACCAACAAAGCCATATACGAAGGAATATCAAGCTGGTTCACAGACATCACTCAATGATTGGCAAGACGTTCATTGACAGTTAACTATAAAAAATCCCAAAATACTCTGCATCACCAAGGATGACACATTGTACCCACCCCCATCCCTGACAATAAATGAGATTGATATGAAAGTCCGGACAGAGGTCTACTATCTAAGTAACACCCTGGACCAACAACTAATACTGAAACCACACATAAACAACACAATGAGGACAACCTACCACAAAATCTGAACCCTACAGCACCTGCACCCCCTACTGGAACCACTGGACCTCTGTACAGCATTCCAGGCCATCATCTCACCACACTTTGACTGTTGTAACTCAATTTACCACGACTCAAAAAATTCAATACTGCTCCCATTATACATTGCATTACATAGAGCTGCATGAATCATTCATGGAGCCCCAAAATACGTCCACCTAATCCCTATCCTAGGACAACTTCACTAGCTTCCCCTGCAAAGCCACATCAGATACTAAATACTGTTTCTAACTTTCAAAATCATCAACAAGCAATCCTCCTCCCATTTACAAACTCTACTAAACACAACCAAAACCAACAGAGAAAGCACTAAAAACATGGGCTTGATATTCAAAAGGCATTTACACAGATAGTGCCGCTAAATATCCCGTCTTCTCCATTGCATGCTCTGATACTAACTGCTTAGCATCAGGGAGTGTTGTGGGAGATCCAGATGACAGTCACTATCTTTTAGCTGCAGGGGCTAACTGAGAAGCATGCAATATCGCTGCTGCCTGGTTAACTACAGCAGCCGTGAGGCAGTATGGCGACCCCAGGTATTCAATGATATTCTGAATGAAATGGAGACTGAATGAATGTTTTGCTTAGGTCTCTAATGAGGAAAATGTAGGGAAGTTATCCACAACAGAAATGGTATTTAAAGCTGATACAGCAAAAAATTGAAAGAAATATTGATAAAACGGGAAGATGTATTACAACTCTTTGATTAAAATGAAGAGTAGCTAATCAACTGGACCAGATGGTAAACATACAAGGGTGTTGAAAGAACTGAAATATGAGATTGCAGACCTACTATTAGTAATCTGTGAACTATCATTAAAATCATATGAAATAACTGAAGATTGGAGGATGGCCAATGTAACAACAATTTTTAAAAAGGGTTTCGGGGTGATCTGAGAAACTACAGATGTCAGGAAAATGGTAGAAACCATTATAAAGATCAAAATTACTGAACATGTAGATAGTCAGGGTTTAGTGGGAGACAGCCAACATGGCTTTAGCCAAGGAAGGTCTTGTCTTACTAATCTGTTATATTTTTTTAAAGACGTAAATAAACAGGTAGACAAAGATGGGTCAGACAATGTAGTGTATCTAGATTTTCAGAAAGCCTTTGTCAAGGTCTCTCATAAGAGACTCTTGGTGGAATTAAAAAGTCATGGGATAGGAGGCAGTGTACTATTGTGGATCAGGAAGTGGTTAAAAGATAAAAAGCAGAAGGTAGGGCTAAATGGCCAATTTTCCCAATGGAGAAAGGTGAATAGTGGGGTACCACAAGGCCATTTGATGGGTCTGCTGCTTACTAACATATTCATAAATGACCTGCAAATGGGAATAATGAGTGAGATAATCAGATTTGCAGATGAAACAAAATTATTCAAATTTGCTAAAAAAAACAGGAGGATGGTGCACAATAGCAAGAGGAAATTGATATATAGGAAGACTGGATACTCAAATGGCAAATGAATTTTAATGTTGACAAGTGCAAAGTTTTGCATCTAGGAAAGAACAACCTGAACATGTTAAAACCCTCCGCCCAGTGTGCAGCGGCAGCCAAGAGAACAAATAGAATGCTAGGTATCATAAGTGGAGGAGTGGCCTAGTGGTTGGGGCAAGGTACTTCAGGCCAGAAGGTTGGGGGTTCAAATCCCACTAGATGACAGCAACCTTGGGCCAGAAGGACTGGGGTTTCTAGTCCCACAGGTGCTCCTTGTGGTCTTGGGAAAGCCACTTAACCCTCCATAGCCCACGTTCCTTGTAAAATAGTTATCTCCAAGTTATAATACCCTGTTCAATGTTATTTCAGTTTGTTCAATGTAAACCACACTGATGCAGAATAGCACAGTATATAAGAAAATGTAAATAAATAAGGAAAGGAATGGAAAATAAAACAAAGGATATTATAATGCCTCTATATCGTTCCATGGTGAGACCGCACCTTGAATATTGCCTGCAATTTTGGTCTCTGTATGTTTAAAAAGGATATAGCATTATTAGAAAAGGTACAGAGAAGAGCCACCAAAATGCTAAAGGGGATGGAAGGATACCCCGATGAAGAGAGGCTAAAAAGGTTAGGGCTCTTCAACCTGGAAAAGAGACAGCTGAGGGGAGATATGCTATAGGTCTATAAATTAATGAATGTAGTGGAACAGGTAAATGTAGGTCAATTGTTTATGCCATCAAAACGTAGAAAAAACTGTTGTTGTTGTTAAGTGCCGTCGAGTTGGAGTCGACTCATGGCGACCCTCTGGATAGCTATCCTAAATTGTGTTCGGTCTTCAGTCAGGCGGCTCATTGTTGACAGACTGGTACCCGTAGCTGCTGTTATTGTACCGTTCCATCTCATTACTGGCCTTCCTCTTTTGCATTGACCTTCTATCTTGCCAAGCATAATGTCTTTCTCTAATGATTTCTGTCTTCACATGATGTGTCCAAAGTATGAAAGTTGAAGTCTTGTCATCTGAGCTTCTAAAGAAAGCTTAGGTTTGATCTCCTCTAGTACCGACTGGTTTGTTCTTCGGGCAGTCCATGGTATACACAGTATTCGCCGCCAACACCATAATTCAAAGGCATCAATTTTCTTCCTGTCTGTCTTTTTCACTCTCCGGCTTTCACATCCATATGATGTTATTGAAAATACCATGGCTTGAACAAGTCGAATCTTTGTATGGAGAGAGATAACTCTGCTCTTGAGAATCTTATCTAGGTCTTTCATAGCCATTCTGCCAAGAGCAATGCGTCGTCTGATTTCTTGACTGCTTGTTGCTTCTTTATTGATAGTAGATACAGGTAGGTTAAAGTTGTTCACAATTTCAATTTCTTCTCCTTCAACGATGAACCTGTTGATTATGCCAGTTGTCATGATCTTTGTCTTCTTTACATTAAGGTGCAGCCCATTTTGAGACTATGTTCTTTGATTGTGAGAAGCAAATGTTTCAGATCCTCTTCACTTTCAGCCAGTAATGTGGTATCATCAGCATAGCGAAGGTTGTTGATGAGTCTTCCACCAATCTTCACACCTCTGTTGTCTTCATACAATCCTGCTTCTCTGATGATTTGTTCTGCATATAAATGAAACAGGTAGGGGGAAAGTATGCAGCCTTGTCTTACACCTTTGCTTATTTTAAACCATTCTGTTTCTCCTTGTTCCGTTCGAACTGTTGCTTCTTGATCAATATACAGATTGCACAAGAGAACGACCAGGTGTTCTGGTATACCCATGCTTCTTAATGTGGTCCAGAGTTTCTCATGGTTTACACAGTCAAAAGCCTTGCTATAGTCGATAAAGCACAAATAGATATCCTTTTGGTATTCTTTAGTCTTTTCAAGGATCCATCTCACATCTGCAATGATGTCTCTCGTTCCTCACCCTTTCCTGAACCCTGCTTGCACTTCAGGTAGTTCTTGTTCCAGGTATGGTTGTAGTCTCTTTTGAATAATCTTCAGTAGAATCTTGCTGGCATGTGGGATCAGAGCGATTGTGCGATAATTTCCACAGTCAGTTGGATCACCTTTCTTTAGTATTGGTATAAACACAGATCTTTTCCAGTCAGTTGGCCATGATGTTGTCTTCCATATTTCTTGGCAGAGCCTTGTGAGTACGGTAACACTAGAAAAAACTAGAGGACATAAAATGAAGCTACAGTGTAACCTATATAAAACTAATAAGAGAAAATATTTTTTCACTCAACACATAACAAAACTCTGGAATTTATTACTAGAGGCTGTTATAAAAGCTGTTAGTGTAGCTGGGTATAAAAAAACGTTTGGACAAGTTCCTGGAAGAAAGGTCTATAAGCCATTCTTAAAGGGGTCCTGGGAAAGCCACTGGTTGCCCCAATGCAAGCATGATGGAACCTGTGTTTTTTGGGGAAATTGCTAGATACTTGTGACCTCGATTGGCCAGTGTTGGAAACAGGATACTGGGCTTGATGGACCTTGGTCTGACCTAGTATGGCATTCCTTATGTTCTTAATGCTGGGACCGCATATGATCCCTGGCATTGAATATCCAGAGTTAAGTTCAGCACTGACAATTAGATGCTGTACTCGTGTCTAGCCATCAACGGAAATATTGGACCCATATTGACCATACCACATGAGAATATCAAAAGCAGCCAATATGCATGCACAACAGCATAAAATCTACATGCACCAAGCCTCTGGAACTCTCTACAAGAAAAATGCAGAAATATCACCTAAAAACCTCAGGACCATCCTTTTCATGGAACACTTTGGACACACCACATGAACTCTTCCTGTCCCCCTCTCTCCGAACCCTTCCCCCTTTACATCCTTCCCACCCACCCCAAACCTATCCGCTGCTCAGACATCTGCACATCCATTCTGTTGCTGTTCACTATACATACAATGTGTTCCACTGTAATATAGTTTATCTCATATAAAGTGTCTATAAGTTTTGTTGCTGTACATAGGTTCTCATTGTTTCTTGTAAAAACTTTGTAGCCATCATTATATGTACAGTGCTTTAGCCCGATACAAAGCAGTATAAAAGAATAGTTAAACAAATCAATAAATGAATAAATAAAATCTTGAAAGAGCAGGACCCACACCTGATCACTGGTGACTAACGGTGCAGAGGTTGGTAGAAATTACCAAGTTTCAGAGACGTTGGTAAATGCTCCATAGAAAAATGAAAACTGTGGTAAATTGCACTAGTAGCTGAGGAACATCCCGCATGGCCTCTGTACAATGTGAGAGAGTCAGTTGGACCATTAGATGATAGAGGGGTAAAAGGGGCAGTAAGAGGGGACAAGGCTATAGCAGAGAGACTGAATGAATTCTTTGCTTCGGTCTTTACTGCGGAAGATGTCGGGATGTTACCTGTGAATGAAGTGGTATTTAAAGTTGATACTGTGGAAGAATTGAAAGAAATATCGATATACCAGGAAGATGTATTACAACTATTTGATAAACTGAAGAGTAGCAAATCACTTGGACTGATTGGTATACATCCAGGGTGTTGAAAGAATGGAAATATGAGATTGTAGACCTGCTATTAGTAATCTGTGAACTATCATTAAAATCATCTGTAATACCTGAAGATTGGAGAATGGCCA
The DNA here is from genome assembly GCA_033557465.1 of Ichthyophis bannanicus. Lineage (NCBI taxonomy): Eukaryota > Metazoa > Chordata > Amphibia > Gymnophiona > Ichthyophiidae > Ichthyophis > Ichthyophis bannanicus. Next base: position 71,897,850 of record CM066031.1, read on the forward strand.
ATGTAACCCAAATTTTTAAAAAGTGTTCCAGGGGTGATCCGGAAAACTACAGAGTCTGATGTCAGTACCAGGAAAAATGGTAGCAACCATCATAAAGAACAAAATTACTCAACATACAGATAGTCATGGCTTAATGGGAGACAGTCAACATGGCTTTAGACAAGGAAGATCTTGTCTTACTAATCTGCTATATTTTTTTGAAGGTGTGAATAAACAGATAGTCAAAGGTGAGTCGGTTGATATAGTGTATCTGGACTTTCAGAAAGCCATTGACAAGATCCCTCATGAGAGACTCTGGGTGAAATTAAAATGTCATGGTATAGGAGACCATGTACTATTGTGGATCAGGAACTGGTTAAGTAGCTGACAGGCAGATCCCCCTGAGAGCCTTTTGCAATCTTCGGGAGAGAGGAGGGGAACAGAGAAGGAGGGAAGGGACCTTGAAGTTATATGAGGCAGTTGGGTGTTTCCCGATTCTTCCAATTTCTGGCCCGCTCAACAGGCTCTTATGCAAGGTAAGAGTGTGGAGATGAACCAATTTTCCTTTCTCCTATGGCTACCGAAAAGACTGCAATCTAGTGGAGCCTCCTATTGTAAGAAGGGATATCATATATATATAATGGCACAAAATTTGTAAGTGTATGGATGCACAACCTAGATCCCCTAGACCCCACAACCTAGATCCCCTAGACCCCACCTCCTACAGACCAGTAGCGAGCCTCCCACTCACTGCAAAAATAATTGAGAAGATAGTCCAACATCAGCTTCAAGAACACCTAGACATCAACAACATACTGGACCCGCAGCAACACGGATTCCGACCATTACATGGGGTCTCGACCCTCATGACCACGCTGATGAACACCCTCATCATAGGAACCCAAGAGAAACACTCAGGATACATTCTAATTTTCCTGGATATATCAGCGGCCTTCGACACCATCTCCCATAACACCCTTATCCACAGACTCCAAACAATTGGGATCAAAGATACTGTACTCCAATGGTTCAGGTCCTATCTAACCAACCGACAACAACTGATCCACACCAAAACCTCAACCTCATCCCCCTTCCAGCAACATCAAGGAGTACCTCAAGGATCCACATTATCAGCCATGCTTTTCAACATCTACCTCCATCCACTCTGTTCAGTTATACGCACTCACAATGTCAGCTTCCACATATACGCCGACGACATAATGCTCTACGCCCCAATTACAACCACAGACCCGACAAACGACCAGCTATCAACCTGCTTCAACGACGTATCCAACTGGCTACAAGAGCAACTTATCCATTAACATAAAGAAGACCGAAGCTCTTGAAAAAGAATCATTGGTGACAAATAGTGCGTGGAAGGAAAGTTCAGTAACCGAAGGTTCTTGGACCTCATCAAATTCTCAAGTGCCTCATCTTGACGCTGCAAAAAATTAAATTTTTGTGATGAAGAGGCCAATAAACCTTTGTTAACAGAGCTATCCGCCTCAAGCAAATCAATTTTACATTCGACCGACATCAGCCGTTTATCATGGTCTACAAATTTCTGAACCGTTGTCTTGGAGAACTCAGAGACCCGCTGCAGAGACGCCCCCAAAACCGATTCAATGCATGAAGTAACCAACCATATATCTTTTAGGGACAAATCTGCAGGTGGGGCCTGAGGTTCCCCAGGCAATGGAAAAGTTATCACTGAGGGTAAGGGAGGAGAAAGATCACTATCCAAACGCAAAAAGGATCCCGGTAACTCAACAGTCTCTCCGTCTTCAGAACCATTTAAATTTAAAGATGACTCTAATGCAGGCAATAGCTTGGCCTCTTGAATGGGGGGAGATAACCCCATTCCTCGGGAATCGTCACAGGAGGACACAGTGCTCACAGATAGAAGATTTTCAACACTAGGGTTCAATAAGGCAGCAGACGAAGATGAAACCAATTTCTCTCCCATAACAACATGGGTATCCATCGGGCCTACCACTTTAACTGCCTTAGATTGAGCCACTTGGGAAAAATGTTTGCATCGCTTCCCCATCACAGAGGAACTCCTGCGCCGAACTGACGCCGAAGGGGCGCCAAAGGGGCAGACCTGCCCCTTTGGTCACGCCCCTTCGGGCACGCGCCCTCGGGATGCGCCCGCTCCACGTCCCGCTGGGAGGGCTCGGTGATATAGCCCGTAGAAGGCCCCGCCTACCGCAGGGGGCAGCCTCCAGCCTCAGGGAACCAGTCGGGTTTCAGGAACCAAACGTCAGGTAAAAGGCAGCACTTCTCGGCGTCCCGCTGGGAGGGCTCGGTGATATAGCCCGTAGAAGGCCCCGCCTACCGCAGGGGGCAGCCTCCAGCCTCAGGGAACCAGTCGGGTTTCAGGAACCAAATGTCAGGTAAAAGGCAGCACTTCTCGGCGTCCCGCTGGGAGGGCTCGGTGATATAGCCCGTAGAAGGCCCCGCCTACCGCAGGGGGCAGCCTCCAGCCTCAGGGAACCAGTCGGGTTTCAGGAACCAAATGTCAGGTAAAAGGCAGCACTTCTCGGCGTCCCGCTGGGAGGGCTCGGTGATATAGCCCGTAGAAGGCCCCGCCTACCACAGGGGGCAGCCTCCAGCCTCAGGGAACCAGTCGGGTTTCAGGAACCAAATGTCAGGTAAAAGGCAGCACTTCTCGGCGTCCCGCTGGGAGGGCTCGGTGATATAGCCCGTAGAAGGCCCCGCCTACCGCAGGGGGCAGCCTCCAGCCTCAGGGAACCAGTCGGGTTTCAGGAACCAAATGTCAGGTAAAAGGCAGCACTTCTCGGCGTCCCGCTGGGAGGGCTCGGTGATATAGCCCGTAGAAGGCCCCGCCTACCACAGGGGGCAGCCTCCAGCCTCAGGGAACCAGTCGGGTTTCAGGAACCAAATGTCAGGTAAAAGGCAGCACTTCTCGGCGTCCCGCTGGGAGGGCTCGGTGATATAGCCCGTAGAAGGCCCCGCCTACCGCAGGGGGCAGCCTCCAGCCTCAGGGAACCAGTCGGGTTTCAGGAACCAAATGTCAGGTAAAAGGCAGCACTTCTCGGCGTCCCGCTGGGAGGGCTCGGTGATATAGCCCGTAGAAGGCCCCGCCTACCACAGGGGGCAGCCTCCAGCCTCAGGGAACCAGTCGGGTTTCAGGAACCAAATGTCAGGTAAAAGGCAGCACTCATCCCAAAATCATCATTGTTGAGCCCCCGGGGGGGAGGTTTCCTGCGCGTGGCCAGGGGTTTCGAGGTTTCAGGGGGGCAGGTAGAGGTTTTTCCCCTTTCCAGTCCTCAAACCTTCAGAAGTCACAATGAGATAAGGCGGGCTCAACATTGATGATTTTCGGATGAACATAGAGACCGATAGGATAGCAGAGTTACTGGTCTGGAGTTCTTGAAGAGAAATAGGGGGGAATTCCTATTCAGAGATGTTCTTGGAATAGGACGGTTTTTAGCTGCTTTTTGAATGATGGGAGATCACCGTTGTTCCTGATGTGGTTTGGTAGAGAGTTCCAGAGGGATGGGGCATAGATTTCAAAGGCTCTGTTGCAGGTTCGTTGTGTTGCTTTGGTTCTTTTGTGGGGGACGGCAATGGAGCTGTTGGAAGATTGTCTGATTGTTCTGCTGTGGGTTGGGCGAGGCAGTAGGGTGCGGAGAGGGGTGCCTTGTGTTTGGTGGATGGTTTTGTGGGTGAGTAGAAGAGCTTTGTACTTGATTCTTGCTTCAATGGGGAGAATATGAAGGTCTCTTAGAATTGGGGTGATGTGGTCCCGTTTCTTTGCATTGTGAATTATTCTCGCCGTGGTGTTTAGGGCAGTTCGGAGGGGATTGGTTTGTGTGGCAGGTAGGCCATGGTAGATGAGGGAGTGTTAGAGCTTGCATTACTGTCCTGAAGTCCTGTGGTTTGAGGAGAGGTCGGAGACGTTGTACTGTTTTCGCCTTGTGGAATACAGTTCTAGTGGTTTTGTTGATTTTCTGCTTAAGGGTTAGGGCTTGGTCAATGATAATGCCGAGATATCTTATGTGTGGTTGTATTTGAATTTGCGTGGTTCCCATGGTGAGGTGAGTGAGTGGTTTGAAGTCTGGGTCTTTTGTCACTATAAGAGCTTCGGTCTTCTTTATGTTAATGGATAAGTTGTTCTCTTGTAGCCAGTTGGATACGTCGTTGAAGCAGGTTGATAGCTGGTCGTTTGTCGGGTCTGTGGTTGTAATTGGGGCGTAGAGCATTATGTCGTCGGCGTATATGTGGAAGCTGACATTGTGAGTGCGTATAACTGAACAGAGTGGATGGAGGTAGATGTTGAAAAGCATGGCTGATAATGTGGATCCTTGAGGTACTCCTTGATGTTGCTGGAAGGGGGATGAGGTTGAGGTTTTGGTGCGGATCAGTTGTTGTCGGTTGGTTAGATAGGACCTGAACCATTGGAGTACAGTATCTTTGATCCCAATTGTTTGGAGTCTGTGGATAAGGGTGTTATGGGAGATGGTGTCGAAGGCCGCTGATATATCCAGGAAAATTAGGATGTATCCTGAGTGTTTCTCTTGGGTTCCTATGATGAGGGTGTTCATCAGCGTGGTCATGAGGGTCGAGACCCCATGTAATGGTCGGAATCCGTGTTGCTGCGGGTCCAGTATGTTGTTGATGTCTAGGTGTTCTTGAAGCTGATGTTGGACTATCTTCTCAATTATTTTTGCAGTGAGTGGGAGGCTCGCTACTGGTCTGTAGGAGGTGGGGTCTAGGGGATCTAGGTTGTGGGGTCTAGGGGATCTAGGTTGTGCATCCATACACTTACAAATTTTATGCCATTATATATATATCTTATATCCCTTCTTACAATAGGAGGCTCCACTAGATTGCAGTCTTTTCGGTAGCCATAGGAGAAAGGAAAATTGATTCATCTCCACACTCTTACCTTGCATAAGAGCCTGTTGAGCGGGCCAGAAATTGGAAGAATCGGGAAACACCCAACTGCCTCATATAACTTCAAGGTCCCTTCCCTCCTTCTCTGTTCCCCTCCTCTCTCCCGAAGATTGCAAAAGGCTCTCAGGGGGATCTGCCTGTCAGCTACTTAACCAGTTCCTGATCCACAATAGTACATGGTCTCCTATACCATGACATTTTAATTTCACCCAGAGTCTCTCATGAGGGATCTTGTCAATGGCTTTCTGAAAGTCCAGATACACTATATCAACCGACTCACCTTTGACTATCTGTTTATTCACACCTTCAAAAAAATATAGCAGATTAGTAAGACAAGATCTTCCTTGTCTAAAGCCATGTTGACTGTCTCCCATTAAGCCATGACTATCTGTATGTTGAGTAATTTTGTTCTTTATGATGGTTGCTACCATTTTTCCTGGTACTGACATCAGACTCTGTAGTTTTCCGGATCACCCCTGGAACTCTTTTTAAAAATTTGGGTTACATTGGCCATTCTCCAATCTTCAGGTATTACAGATGATTTTAATGATAGTTCACAGATTACTAATAGCAGGTCTACAATCTCATATTTCCATTCTTTCAACACCCTGGATGTATACCATTCAGTCCAAGTGATTTGCTACTCTTCAGTTTATCAAATAGTTGTACTACATCTTCCTGGTATATCGATATTTCTTTCAATTCTTCCACAGTATCAACTTTAAATACCACTTCATTCACAGGTAACATCCCGACATCTTCCGCAGTAAAGACCGAAGCAAAGAATTCATTCAGTCTCTCTGCTATAGCCTTGTCCCCTCTTACTGCCCCTTTTACCTCTCTATCATCTAATGGTCCAACTGACTCTCTCACATCGTACAGAGGCCACGCGGGATGTTCCTCAGCTACTAGTGCAATTTACCTCAGTTTTCATTTTTCTATGGAGCATTTACCAACGTCTCTGAAACTTGGTAATTTCTACCAACCTCTGCACCGTTAGTCACCAGTGATCAGGCTGTGGGTCCTGCTCTTTCAAGATTTTATTTATTCATTTATTGATTTGTTTAACTATTCTTTTCTTTTATTTATTTTATTTACATTCTCTTATATACCGCGCTATTCTGCATCAGTGCGGTTTACATTGAACAAACTGAAATTACATTGAACAGGGCATTATAACTTGGAGATAACTATTTTACAGGGAACATACTGCTTTGTATCGGGCTAAAGCACTGTACATATAATGATGGCTACAAAGTTTTTACAAGAAACAATGAGAACCTATGTACAGCAACAAAACTTATAGACACTTTATATGAGATAAACTATATTACAGTGGAACACATTGTATGTATAGTGAACAGCAACAGAATGGATGTGCAGATGTCTGAGCAGCGGATAGGTTTGGGGTGGGTGGGAAGGATGTAAAGGGGGAAGGCTTCGGAGAGAGGGGGACAGGAAGAGTTCATGTGGTGTGTCCAAAGTGTTCCATGAAAAGGATGGTCCTGAGGTTTTTAGGTGATATTTCTGCATTTTTCTTGTAGAGAGTTCCAGAGGCTTGGTGCATGTAGATTTTATGCTGTTGTGCATGCATATTGGCTGCTTTTGATATTCTCATGTGGTATGGTCAGTATGGGTCCAATATTTCCATTGATGGCTAGACACGAGTACAGCATCTAATTGTCAGTGCTGAACTTAACTCTGGATATTCAATGCCGGGGATCATATGCGGTCCCAGCATTAAGAACATAAGGAATGCCATACTAGGTCAGACCAAGGTCCATCAAGCCCAGTATCCTGTTTCCAACACTGGCCAATCGAGGTCACAAGTATCTAGCAATTTCCCCAAAAAACACAGGTTCCATCATGCTTGCATTTGTTTAGAGGTGAACCTACCACTCTGTGTAGAGCACCACTGTTTGTTGAGAAATTAGATAGTTAAGTTTATTTTGATTTTATCCTGATCGTCATTTACTATGTTACCATCTGTATTCATCTAAATATTCATCTAATATCTATATTACCATTACTGCTGACTGGAAAACATAATTAGATATTGCCGGTAAATAATGACATTTTATGGAGAAGTTCCTTAAATCCTGTAACCCAATTGAATAATGTAAATCTATTTATAAATAAATGTAAATCTATTTATAAATAAATAAGACATTTTTACTCTAGCTCTCAAATTTCAAATATGTGCTTGTCCTGGTTTACACTGAAAAAGCACTAGGCTGATAGTGAGAGTTTAGGGTTGTTCCTTACAGCTCAGTCTAACACTGAAATGCAACAGATTTGTTCAGTGAACTCTATAATATCACAGAATTTAAGATACAGAAAGCAGCAGCGAGGACATTTTCAGTAAATTCATTGGAAGACATTTCTCTTGTCTCAGTACTGAGCAGCAGTTCATATATTTCTGCTGTACCTTTTCTGTTCATTGACTGTTTCAAAACAGAAAGGTCTAAATTTTCATTTTCAGTTATAGAAAGATAAAATATTCAGTAATTAATGATGTGATCTGAAATTCAAATATGATCTGCCTGTCAATTTTATTATGTATTATTTCTTAATGTAATCTCTTATTTCTGGAAATTTACTCAAACACATTGCACAAAGAGGAGAGGGAGAAAGCAAAAATTGAGAGTCATAAAGCTGGAAAAGCAACTGCTATGTGAGAGGAGGAGAACTAGGAAGAAGAGCCTGAGGGGCTTCAGGGAGCAAAGGGCAGAACTTTCTTTTCTGGATTCAGCAGTGTGTCGGATTCATTTCTTCTTCTGCTTGCCCCATGCACCATGTGTGTCTCAGAGACTGGATCTTGGCACTGCCTGGCACTGCCTCCCCTGCTGCCCACCTCCTGACAGTCTCTGACCTGCTGAGCAAAAAATCCTGCAGCCATTCTCTAGCCCTTCCCCACAGCACCAGCTCCAGCCCTGGATCTCTTCTTCGATGGCAATTTTGAGTCTTGCTAGATCCGTCCAGGTACTCAGCTTCTTTCCGGTCATGCCTGAACTCAGCACAGTACAGTACAACCAGCCCCGCCCCTTCCAGAAGGAAGTGATTTATTTTTTTTATTTAAAAGGATTTATATACAGCTTTATCCTGAAATCAAAGCGGATTACACAGCAAAGAAATCAATAACACAGCAATCAAATCAAGTGGCTGGGTGTGTGGGTGTGAGCATGCAGTGAAAAATCAAGGCGTGAGTGGTGTGAGGAGGTTGATTGTGCGGTGAGCTGTATACAGTATGAGCTATGTACAGGAACTATTTACATTTTTTTACATATTTACATTTACGTTTACAATTGCATTTACATTTTTTTAAACATTTTGTTTAGACAGTTCCTTTGATGCTATAGTAGTGTTCTGTGAAGAGCGTAGTTTTTAGCATCTTTCAGACGTCTTTGAGTTCTTTTGTTGATCTGATGTTGTCGGGAAGTGAGTTCCAGAGTGCGTGAGCAGCCAGGGATAGTGCTCTTCTTGAAGTGTCTTTTCTTGTTTTAGCAAAGGCACTGGGTATGATGATAGTGTCTGATGTGTCTCGCCTTATTTTGAAAGAGACAAGTCTTTTTGTGGGGTGGTTAGGCTTGATTGGTGGTCTTCATTGAATTGTTCAATGAATAGGGTGGTTTTAAGTAGCTTCCGGAATTCTTTTATATCTGTTGTTGATTTTAGATTATCTGGGAGGACATTCCAGATTGCAGGGGCAGCTAGAGAGATGGTTCGCGTGGATGTGGATTTGTTTGTTCTTGTGAATATAGTAGATGTTGGTATATTGTTCTTGGTGCTGTTTCTGTCTGGTCTTTTGTTTGTTTTGGTTCCAATGAGTTCTTGTAGTATTCCTACTGAGATGTTGTTTTTAATTTTGAAGATGGTGAGCGCTGATTTATATTTTGCGTGTGAGGAGATTGGTAGCCAGTGCAGATCTTGTAGTATTGGAGTTATATGGTCTTGTATTGAGGTGCTTGTAATAATGCGGGTAGCAGTGTTCTGGACTAATTGTAGGGGACGGGTGGTTTGTTTAGGCAGACCTTGGAATAGTATATTGCAGTAGTCCAGCAGAGGTGTAATGATTGCTTGGCATACTGTACGGAAATGTATCTTTATTGAGGAGGGATTTTAGTCTCTGGAGTGTTGCGAGTTTGAAGAAGGCCGTTCTAGATAACTTGTTGATATGTGGTTGTAGGGTGAGTTGCTTGTCTAGAATCACTCTTAGGTATCTGACTTCATCTTTTATTGTAATCACTGTATTAGATATGTTGATAGCAGTTGGAGGAATGAATTTGGAGTCTCTGGTGATGATAATTACTTCAGTTTTTTTATGTTGATATTTAGATTGTTGTTGGCTAGCCAGGTTGTTATTTCTTGAATGCAGGTTGATATAGTGGTATAGTCTGGGGAGTCTAGTTGGATAGGGATATATGCAATTATATCATCAGCATATATGGCGTACTGTATCTTGTGTTTGTTAAATATTTTAAATGTTTTGTGTAGTCTTGAAGGGATCTGAGGTGAGGTTCCCAGATTCTACTCTCTGCTGTCTATCTTCAAGGTATGATTGGAACCATTTTATTGTGGTATCTTGTAGTCCAATTTCCATTAGGCGCTTTAATAGGATGTGATGGGAGACTGTGTCGAATGCTGATGATATATCGATAAATATTAATAGGAAGCCCTGTCTTATATTGTCTATTCCTTTGGTTATGTTATTAAATAGGAGTATTAGTAGTGTCTCAACACCATGTTGTGGACGGAATCCATGCTGGTGGGGATCTAGTGGGGCAAATTCATCAAGGAAGGGGCGGTATATAAGAAACTGTTAAATAAATAAATAAATAAATAAACGTGATCTTGGAGCTGTCTGTACAATTTTTTCAGTTATTTTAGCTAGGAATGGGAGGCTGGACATTGGGCGGTATATTGAAGGGTCGATACTGTTGGATGAGGTAGATTTAGGAATGGGGTGGATAGTAGATTGCTGTGATGTCAGAGGAGGATCCTGGAATTGTGGGAAATTAAGTCCTATATTGTCTTTTAATCTCCCTCCTAGAACTAGCTAACTTGGCCAGAGAAAATAAAAAACTTGCCACAAAGGAATAAGCAAAAAAAGCTCTGACATGGTGTCCTACCCACATAAGAGTTTAGCACACAAGAAAACTGTATGTAAATAAATGAATTGATATTAGCTTGCTGTTCATTTAAAACCAGTGATGATGAAGGTATTAGCTATTACCAAATGTGGTTTTCTTATATTTGGAGTTTAGCTCGTGGTCTGAGGAGGAATGAAAAGCTATCTCGTTTTAGGGAAGGTTTTATGACAATTTCTTTGCTTGCACTAGCTCCAACTTGTATTTTTTCTTGTTTTCTGCCTCTAGTGGCTGAGGGCTAGAAGAAGGGCTGAAGAAAAATAAGAAAGACAAATTGGAGACAAAAGAGACCATGCCAGTGACATAGGAGAAAGGAGGGCTGGGCAGCCGGGCTCGAAACATTCTCAGAAGATCCCACAGACAGCGCATATTTCAGCCAAGGACAACACTGCTGGGCCTAGTGGAGATGGATGTAATGCTGCTGGAAGTAGGCACACAATTGATTTGTGTGCAATTCTGATGAATATTAAAAACTCCCTACAGTTTTTTATTAAAACAGCGTTTTAGGGCCCTGCACATGCCTAGCTGGGAAGCACAGAGTAAAGAATGAGACTGTGGCCTTAACCTTGTCAGCTCACCAGGAAACTGGAAGGACTGTGCAGGTTGAGACTGCAGTCAGGGCCGGCACGTCCATTGAGCGAGAATGTTTTTTGCACAGGGCCCCGCATTTCAGGGGTCCCGCACAAAGAACATTCCGCTTTAAAAGTAAAATTTTAAAAAACAAAAAGGTGTCTGCTGCCGCTGCCGCAGCGGTAGCAGAAGAATGGAATGTCCCGCGGGGCCCCCCCTGCCAGGCAGATCCCTCCCTCCCTGCCTGCCTGCCTGATTACCTCAGTCCCTCTCCGCTTCGGTTTTCAGAGCCGCGAAGGGAGAGCTTCTCCCTCGCGACTCCGTTAAGCTCGCCGGGGCAGATCGGAAATTTCCCATAAGCCCCAGCAGGCTTAACAGAGTTGCGAGGGAGGAACTCTCCCTTCGCGGTTCTAAGCTGAAGCGGAGAGGGACTGAGGCAAGCAGGCAGGCAGGCAGGAGGGAGGGAGTGCTCTGCTGGACAGGGGAGGCCCTGCGGGACATTGAATTCTGCCGCAGCGGCAGCCAGTTTTTTTGTTTTTTGTTTTAATTTTCCCTGGGCTGATGGGGAGGAGTGGGGTTAGGACATGAGGTGGGCTGATGGGGTTAGGACTGGTAATGTGCTGTGGGCTGATGGGGGTGGTTAGGACTGGAAATGGGCTGATGGGGGGGTTAGGACTTGAGGTGGGCTGATGGGGATAGGACCGCTAATGGGCTGTGGGCTGATGGGGGGTTTAGGACTGGAAAGGGGCTGATGGGGGGGTTAGGACTGGAAAGGGGCTGATGGGGGGTTAGGAGGTGTGCTGATGGGGTTAGGACTGGTAATGTGCTGTGGGCTGATGGGGGGTTAGGGCTGGTAATGGGTTTGGGGGGTTGCTAGGACTGGAAATGGGCTGAGTGGAAGGGGAGGCTTGAACTACAAATAGCTGATGGGGAGGGGGGCTTGGAATGGAAATGGGCTGTGAGGGGAGGGAGCTAGGACTGGAAATGTGCTGAGTGGGGGTGAGCTAGGACAGGAAATGGGCTGATGGAGGGGCTAGGATAGGACTGAAAATGGGCTGTTGGGGAGAGCTAAGATTGGAAATGGGCTGTGTGGGGGCTTGGATTGAAATGGACTCATGGAGGGGCTAGAACTGGAAGTAGGCTCATGGGGGGCTTGGACTGGAATTGGGCTGAGTGGAAGGGAGCTAGAATTTGACCTGGGCTGATGATGGGGCTACAAAAGAACTAGAACTAGAACTAGTTGGGAGGAGTGGTCTAGTGGTTAGGACAAGGTACTTCAGGCCGGAGGGCCGGGGGTTCAAGTCCCACCTGGGGACAGCAATCTCAGGCCGGAGGGGCTGGGATTTCTAGTCCTATAGGCACTCCTTGTGGTCTTGGGCAAGCCACTTAACCCTCCATTGCCCATGTTCCCTGTAAGTATTAACGTATGTGTGTCATATCCCCTCGTGTTAAATGTATCCCCCAATTGACCGCTTTGACCCGGTGAAAAGCAGAATATAAATACAGCTAAATAAATAAATAAAATAAATAAATGGGCTGATGGGGGCTGGGATTGGAAATGAGCTGATGGAGGGACTCGGATAGGACTGGAAATGGACAGGGGAGCTAGGACTGGAAATGGGCTGATGGGGGGGCTAGGACTGGAAATGGGCTGATGCGGGGACTAGAAGGGAGCAGATGCTGGGTGGGGCTGGAACTAGAAGGCAGCTGATTTTTGGGGTGGATTAGAATAGGATGTGGCTGGGAGAGTGAAATAGAGAGGGGAAAAATATTTTGTGTGGGAGGGAAGAAAAATCTACAATTGGCCAGGTATTGGGAGAGTATGTGGGGATTGAGGATGGAGGGGGAAAATTTGAGTGGATGAAATAGGAATGAGGAAAGAGCAAAAGAAGAAAGATTAGTATGTTAAAGCAGATGTAGAGAGAGAATGGAAAAAAAAACAGAAGAAAGGACAGATGGACAGCAGATGACGGAGAGTTAGCAGAAGACACGAAGAAAACAGAAGAAAGTGGCTGGAGTAATTGCAACTGAAAAAAAATGCACAAAAGGTAGAAAAATATCTCTTTATTTTGAATTTATTAACTGGAATATGTCAGCTCTTGGAAATGTGCATCATTAACATCTATGCTTTGTTTAGTACAAGAGGAAATTAATTTATAGTTTTATTTCTACAGTATTGCTGTACATTCCAAGTTGGCTTTTGGGGTTCCCATTTTAATTATTGTCTTCCTGTTTCTAAATTGTGATTTCTTGTTTGGTGATGGTCTATGTTCTGCATGTGTAACTGAGCTGAGGTATTCTGTTTATGTAATTTCTATTTGACATTGCCACTTGTTCTCTTTCCCCAGTAAGTCATGTATTGTTATTCTCTGAAATGTATTGGTTTAATATTTGCAGTGTAGCCTTTTGATAGGTAGGGTCTGGTGCTTTGTGAGTCCTGTAGTGCTGTTAGGATACAGCGGGTTTGCTATGGGTTTTAAATGGGCAGAGTCTGTAGTAGTTCCTAATGTGCCTGGCAGTTGGCACTGGATTATAGTAATGTAGAAATCTTTTAGTCTGTCTTTATCCATACACTCATTAAGAGGCATGTTTACTAAAAGTTAGTGTATGGTAATGTTATGCAAATATTTATGCAAATGAGGCCCCCGCACCGAATCTCTGCACATGGCCCTGCACCCCCCTTGGGCCACCCCTCACTGCAGTGCAGTAACAGTGAGGAAAAGGAGCCGGAGGCAGCAGATGCATATGTCCAGGATATCAGACCATGATCAGGAAGACTCACAGCTGGGGCCGGAAAGGTGAGTGTCAGGGCCATAGAGTATTGAGCAGCTGTGGCCTAGGACAGTATGAATGCAGCAGAGGTTGCGGCAATATTTGGGACCTTGAACAAGCTCCTGTTGCTCTAAGAATGGAAATGGGGACAGTGGTAGTCACAAAGGGCATCAGGCCACCATGGGAGACTTGAGGGTGCTAGAACCAAGAGCAAGAGCCTTGGGTAAACCCTGTTGTGTGGCTTTGGGCATAGAGGGGCAGAAGTGATGTCAAGAGATCTTGTTTGGGGTGATGGAAGACAGAGGGAATTGTGCACAAAGCAAAAAGCCCCTGGGGAAACTGGAAAGACAATGCAGCAGGAAAAGGAGTCCCTCTGTCAGACCTCTGTCTCCATGCAGCAGATGATCAGATGTCTCGAGTCAGGGACAAAAGTGACAGCTATACTAAGCAGTTGGATGTTCTGGACAGAAGAGAGATGTATTAAAGGAGCTGCTAGATTTTAAAGAATTTCCTAAAAAATGTAAGGAAAAAATGATTTAAAAGTGAATTTTGACAGCAGCCAACAATTTATTTTATTTATTTTACTTATTTAGCTGTATTTATATCCCGCTTTTCACCGGGTCAAAGCGGTCAAACAATAAAGTTCTTTCACAGGTGTCAACCCTCATGATAGTTCTGTCTTTTGAGGAGTAACTTGTTTGACAAGTAAGGTGAATGATTGATGTAAAAATTAATATGGAACAGCTGCAGGAAAGAATTTTGCTCCAGTCTGAATGAAAGTGAATTTGAAAGAAAGTGACAAAGATTAGCAGGAAGTTAGATGTTTAATGCATATTTGTTTAGTGAGGATCACTGCAAAAATGCTAATAGGGGAACACAGAAAAAATCTGTTAAGTAACAGCACTTCCCTTCACATAATTCCCTTCCTCTACCTTCATTCCTTGGAGCCCTGATTATTCCATTACTTGAGAAGAAGCCTATTAAAATCCAGGCTAAAATCCCACCTATTCAAGGCTGTTTTTGGATTCTGTTTAATACTCTTAAGTGTTTTTAATCATTTCTCTTAAGGAAAAACCTTGTCCCCTGTTTGTTCTGTTGGTCTCTCTTGAATAGACTGTAAGCTCTGTGGAGCAGGGACTGTCTCTTACATGTCTGTGTACAGCACTTTGTACGCCTCATAGCATGATGCAAATGATGAGCAGTAGCAGTAATGCAAGAAGAGAAGGATATAAGGGGATCACTTCTGCAAAGGGACAGGCTTCTAATATAAAAATCTAAATTGGGTGACTGTGAAGGAAAAAGACATCAGTAGTGTCAGTAGTAATTGGCGCCTTGGGTACAATCCCCAAAGATCGAAACCACCACGTAAACACATTAGGTGTCAATAAAATTTCCAGCCATCATCTACAAATAGTAGTACAGCCCATCTCCTACAACAGTTTGACCTCTAAGTATCTCAAACCATTAGGAAAGATCTGATATTCAGAAAACCAAATCCAGTCACTAATATCTAGTAGACTGTGCATAGTAATAGTAAAATACTACTAATAGTAAAATACTACTACTACTAATGAACAGATAAAAACCTACAATTCAAAATATACTATGAATAGATTCAGTCTACCTTCCTCACTTCTCCCTCCATTCTGTCTTCTATCCTAGCATCTGCTCTTGAGCTTTATCTCCCCCTCCCCCTCCTTCTACCAGCCCCTCTCTTCTTAAGGCAACCCCACCCTCACTTCCGCCATACTGCCTCCTCTTTACCCCGCTCTCTATTACTCCTTCTTCATCTCTCATCAGGTAATATCAACCCCAACCCTGGCCCCCCTCGATTTCTTTCTCACTCTAAGAAGAGTCCCTTACGTAACTTATCTAATCTCATCCATATCCCCCTACTTTCCCCTTCCACTCTCCCTCGCTCATGTGCCATTCACTCATCCAGAGATAACAACCCCAACACAAGCCCCTTTAGAATTCTGTCTCACTCTAAGAAGGGATCTTCACGTAACCTGTCCAATATCATCAATATCCCACTTCATTCCCCTTCCACTCCCCCTCCGTGCCTCAGGGAAGGCTCACTCATCCAGAGATACCTACCCTTACCCTGGCTCCTCTAGATCTCTGTCTTACTCTTACCCTGGCAAGAGATCCTCACATAACCACCCCCTTAGACCTCTGTCTTACTCTGAAAAGAAATCCTCACATAACCTGTCCAACCTCATCCATATCCCTCTCCTTTCCCCCTCCACTCTCCCGTTCTCATGTGCCTTATGGTACGCACAATCAGTCTCTAATAAATTTGCTTTTACTCATGATCTCTTTATCTCTAACGCTCTACACCTTCTTACCCTAACTGAGACCAGGCTCCTCCCAGATGATACCGCATCTACTGCTGCTCTCTGTCACGGGGGCTACCAGTTCTCCCATACACCTCGTTCCACAGGCCGCGGTGGTGGTGTGGGGCTTCTACTTTCTCCATCTTGCCAATTCCAACCCCTCCTGCTGCCTCAGTCTCACTCCTTTCTCTCTTTTGAAGTCCACTCCATTCGCCTCTTCTCACCACTTCCCCTCCGAGTAACTGTTATCTATCGTCCACCCGACAAATCCGCATCCACCTTCCTTACCGACTTCGACTCCTGTCTTTCTGTCTTTCTGGATCCCTCTTCCCCCACTCTTATTCTTGGCGATTTTAACATTCACGTCGACAACCCCTCCAATCCCCTTGCTTTAAAGCTCCTCACCCTCACCTCCTCATTTGACATCCAACTTTGTTCTACTGCCCCCACCGGCCAGCACGGCCACTGCCTTGACCTGATACTCTTCTCTAATTCCTCTCCCTCAAACTTCCGTAACTCACTCCTTCCATCATCTGACCATCACCTTTTAAGCTTTAATATTCAGCTTCCGTTGTCTCAACCTCATCCTGTCTCCTCCAACATATTTAGAAACCTTCATAATATTGATTCCTTGACTCTTGCCTCCACCATTTCTCCATCTCTTTCCTCCATTATGTACTCCAAATCTCTCAACAAGGCAGTAACCTCCTATAATGCTGCACTTTCCTCGGCTCTGGACACTCTTGCCCCACCCACCCCACATCCTATTAGACGTTCTGCACCCCAGCCCTGGCTTTCAACCACAACTCACTATTTACGCACCTGTGCCCGTTCTGCTGAACGTGCTTGGATCAAATCCCACTCCCCGGAAGACCTTCTACACTTCAAATTCATGCTTGGCACCTTCCAGTCAGCCATTGCACTTGCCAAACAAGAATACTACATTCATTTGACTAACTCTCTTGCCTCTGATCCTCGCCGCCACTTTAATACCCTCAGTTCTCTCCTCAAGGCGCCCCGTCCCTTGTCCCACCCTCCCTTTCTGCCCAAACCCTGGCCGACTACTTTCATGACAAAATCCACAAGATTACCCTCCAATTCCCCACCTCCTCATCTACCCCTCCCACAATTCTCCCCCCCACCCCGTCCATACTTCCTCTGCTACCCTTTCCTCCTTCCCTACGATCTCTGAAGATGAAACCGCACTCCTTCTTTCGTCCTCCAAACCCACCACCTATTCCTCTGATCCTATCCCCACCCACCTCCTGAACCCCATCTCCCCCACTGTTGTCCCTGCCATCTCTCTTATTCTCAACCTTTCACTCTCCACTGCAACTGTCCCCGTAAACTTCAAACATGCCGTGGTCACACATCTCCTCAGGAAACCCTCACGCGATCCCACCTGTCTTTCTAACTATCGACCCTTCTCCCTCCTTCCCTTCATATCTAAACTACTAGAACGTGCAGTCCACCGCCGCTGCCTCGACTTCCTCACCTCTCAGGCCCTCCTGGACCCTCTACAATCCGGCTTCCGTCGCTTACACTCCACTAAAATGACTCTTTCAAAAGTCTCCAGCGATTTGTTCCTGGCTAAATCTAAGGGCCTCTACTCTGTCCTCATCCTTCTCAACCTCTTTGCCGCCTTTGACACTGTTGACCACAAACTTCTCCTCGACACCCTCTCCTCGCTTGGTTTCAAGGGCTCTGTACTATCCTGGTTCTTCTCCTACCTCTCCCATCGCTCCTTTAGTGTATGCGCTGGTGGCTCCTCCTCCTCTCCCACCCCACTCCATGTTGGTGTACCCCAGGGATCCGTCCTGGGTCTGCTCCTTTTCTCTCTCTATACCCAATCCCTTGGTGCGCTTATCTCATCCCATGGCTTTCAGTACCATCTCTATGCTGATGACTCCCAAATCTACCTCTCTACCCCTAATATCCCTCCAGCAATCCAGACCAAGATTTCTGCCTTTTTTATCGACATCGCTGCCTGGATGTCTCACCGCCGCTTGAAACTGAACATGGCCAAGACTGAACTCCTTATCTTTCCCCCCAACTCCTCCCCTCCTCTCCCTCCCTTCTCAGTCTCCGTGGATGGCTCTATGATCCTTCCTGTTTCCTCGGCCCGCAATCTGGGAGTTATCTTTGACTCCTCTCTCTCCTTCTCCACACATATCCAGCTCGTAGCTAAGACCTGCTGTTTCTTTCTCTACATTAGCAAAATCCGTCCCTTCCTTTCTGAACACACTACTAAAACGCTTGTCCACTCCTTAATCTCCTCTCGTCTCGACTACTGCAACCTACTCCTTGCTGGTCTCCCTGTGAGCCATCTCTTCCCCCTTCAATCTATTCAAAATTACGCTGCTCTACTAATCTTCCACCAGCCTCGCCATGCCCACATTACTCATTTTCTCAAGTCGCTTCACTGGCCCCCTATCCAATTCCGCATCCAATTCAAACTTCTCCTCCTGACCTATAAATGCATTCACTCTGCAGCTCCTCACTACCTTTCATCTCTTATCTCTCCCTTCATCCCCTCTCGGGAACGTCTAACAAATTACTTCTATCTAGGCCCTTCACTCGTACCGCTAACTCCCGACTTCGCTCCTTCCACCTTGCTGCACCCTACGCCTGGAACAACCTACCTGTGTCTATACGCCAGGTACCCTCCCTGGCCCTCTTCAAGTCCAGGTTGAAAACCCACTTCTTCACTGTCGCTTTCAGATCCTGACTTTTAGCCTTTGTCTTGACCTGACTCCCATCCTTTGTCATGACTTTTAGCCTTTGTCTTGACCTGACTCCCATCCTTTGTCATGACTATATTGTAAATGCCTTATTTTGTTTTGCCCCGAATTGTAAATGCCATATCCTGTTTTTCCCCCGAACTGACTATTACTCTGTGTTGTCTTGACTAGATTGTGAGCTCTGGGACAGACTTTATATGTATTCTGTACAGCGCTGCGTGCGTAGCGCTATATAAGTGCTAAATAGTAGCGGTAGTAGTAGTAGGTTAAAGTAAAATCAAGTAGAAATTTGGTAATGGTTCATACTTGTTCTGGGTCAGTTCATATTTCTTGCCTGGTGGCAGGATACAATATATTTTGTTGCTATGTCGCCTCTTTATCGCCAAGATTATAGAGAGTATTTCATGCTCATTCTTTGATTTTCTTCCATTCTGGGAAAGATGGATCTCTGTCTCTCTCTCCCCTCCCTTCCATCTTCTACTTTCTTTCTTCTCTCCCCTTCTTCCTTTTCACCACAGTAAGATTTAGCTGTTATTTAAAATATTAGAGGTCTGCATGTTTCACCATTCGCAGTCTCCCTTTAGCTAAAGAGCACAGTAAAACTATATTTCCCAGCATGCATGCCTTCAGCTGTAGGACAGCCTTTGTGACATCACCTCCTCCTGGAAGGGGTGGTGCTTACTGTACTGTTCAGTAAGTACAGTCAAACCTCGGTTTTCGTATGCCCCAGTTTTTGTTAGCTTCGGTTTTCGATGATTTTTTTCATTGCTATGTTGTCTCGGTTCTCGTATGTCCGCTCGGTTTTCGTACAATTTGAAATGGTCCGGTGACGTCATCGGGCTCCATGGCGGGGCTGTAGAAGAGCTCCATTACAAAGCCTGCCAAAAGAGGAATTTGTGCTTCCCTAGCAGCAATCGGGCAGCGGAGCAATAAAGGGGCCGCAGAAACCAACGGAGGATTCATAAATTGAAGATTGTGGCAGCGGAGAGGGGAACCGCGTGATAGTGCAGATGAGAAGGCAACGGAGTGCTGGGGAGAGCGTCGGAGAACAAACGTGCACCAGGAGCCACGTAAGAGACCCGGCGGGGAGCGGGACTGCGTAGCAGACAGCCTTGTGAACAGGCGAAATGAGTCGGGGGACTGCTGCGGGGAGTAGCGAGAGCAAGAACGTGGCAGGAAGATCGGAGGGGAAAAAAGGGGCAGTGAAACCCGAGTGGCATCCAGCAGCGAAGGGGAAGAAAGAGAAAGCTCATAAGGTACTGTAGGTTAAGCAAAAATAATAAAAAAAAGAAGAAAGAAATATAAAAACATCTCGTACCAGTTAGCCAGCTCAAAGCCCTGTGGGATCCAGCTGAGCCTAAGGCCTTAAAGCAGCCACTACCCAAAGGAATACAACCTAACATAATGTATTTTTGTGAATATTTTCGGGTGTCTGGAACGGATTAATTGGATTTACATTATTTCTTATGGGAAATATTGCTTCAGTTTTCATACGTTTCGGTTTTAGTCAGACTTTTTCAAACGGATTAATCATGAAAACCGAGGTTTGACTGTACTGATATCCTGCAACACCAGAGAGAAGTTGAGACTGAGAGCAAGCTCTGATCCTGCAAAGCTGCAGCCTAGGGGGCCCTGCAGAGAGTCAGGGCTGGAGTTGGTGCTGTGGGAAGGGCAGGAGAATGGCTGCAGGGCTTTCTGTTCAGCAGGTAGGAGACTGGCAGGAGGTGGGTAGCAAGGGACCCAGTGCCAGGCAATGCCACCCACCCTCTGATACACACACGCTGCATAGAGAAAACAGAAGAAATGTGCCAGACACTGCTCAATCCAGAAAAGCCCCTGAGGCTCTTCTTCCTTGTTCCTCTCCCCTCTCGCTTTATTATGCCCTCACTTTGTGGTTCATCTCATCTCTCTAGATTCTCCTTCCTCTCTGCCTCTTTCTTTCCTTTCTGCACTTTGTTTTGAGTGAACCCTGAGAAAATAAGAGCTTAAATTTAAAAATAATATATAGCAATATAGGAAGGCAGATAGAT
The DNA here is from genome assembly GCA_033557465.1 of Ichthyophis bannanicus. NCBI lineage: Eukaryota > Metazoa > Chordata > Amphibia > Gymnophiona > Ichthyophiidae > Ichthyophis > Ichthyophis bannanicus. The sequence goes on from CM066031.1 coordinate 71,918,348, forward strand.
TTTGAATTTCAGATCACAACATTAATCATTTATTATTTATTTAACTGGTTTATATACTGCCTTATCAGATTGCCAAGGTGGTTTACAGATAATAAGTTAACTTAAATGTACATAGAACTGAGTAGATCAACTTAACTGGATTTAACTTAATATGAGCAAGCTATAATTTAAAAAGCTTTATCTTTTTGTAAATGAAAAAGAAAGTTTAACCCTTTCTGTTTCCAATCAGCCAAAAGTACAGAAAAGTTGTGAGCTGAAATATTTCAAATGTAGCTCAATACCAAGAACAGAGAAATATCTACCAATGAATTTATTAAAATGTCCTCACTGCTCTCTCTGTACTTTAACTCAGTGTGCTCTTATAGAGCTCACAGTACAAATCTGTTGCACTTTCATATTGTCGAGTTAAGCTCTAAGGAAGAACCGTAAACTCATACTCTCAGCCTGGAGCTCTTCCACTGCTAACCAAGACATGCACGTATTGAAATTGTGCTCTAGAGTTAAAAATTCTCATTCCTTTACGTCCCTCTAGTCCAGTCCCGGAACCATAGAGTTTAGAACCTCCACCAGCAGCTTTGGAGACTGAAAGATGTCATCGCTTTGATGTCACTGGTATAAATAGGCTAGGACTGCCCCCTTCCACCAGTACTTTCAGTCTCCAAGCAGCTGGAGAGAGGTTCTGAGCCTGGGACTGGGCTCAGTTAGCACAAATAAGCAGAGCTAGCTTATCAATTTTTAAATTTTAACTTTTACATTTTAGCCTTTAAATTTCCCTGGTTTTGTTTTCTAGCTGGAGTGCTGCTGCAGGAAGGGGTCCTACTGCTTGTCTGCTGGACTCTCTTTCACTGTCTTCTTTTCCCCTCCTCTCCCCCTCCCCCCCGGGCTCCTTTCCCCGATGACAGAACGAGCAGCAAGGCAGCCTGCAAAAGGATCTGGGTCTCCCTGTTCCCGAACCCGCAGAGCAAGGGTGAGGAACAGGTGGTAGGCGTTGGCAGCAGCAGCGTTGCCGCGGGGATGCGGTATTTGCACAGCCCAGGCGGCTGGTGTAGATCGCCGGAGCCGAAGCCGCAGCAGGGCTGAGCTCCGGCACCGGTGCCTCCCCCATTCACGTCTTCGGCGGTGAGTTCATTTTAATTTTATTGTGTAGGTCCAGCAAAGGCATCCAAGTTGGGGCTCTCCCTCGATCAGCATAAAGCGAGCTTGATCGGGGAGGGTGCGTTTGTGGTGCCGCGTGTCTCTGGGCGGGAAGCTCGGTGGCGGCAGCCATTTTGCAAGACGCGAGTTTTCTTTTAGATCTTCGTTTCAGTTCTTTCTTTTTTCTTTTGAATTAGGTACTTTCTTTTAAGTGGTATTTTCAGATTTATTTGTGTTCCTGTGTTTTCCAGGTAGTGATTTTTTGCATTGGGGCAGCTTGGCTCATTTGTAGTTTAAAAAAAAAAAAGGAGATATAGAGGCGACTTCGGGGCAAGTGACAAGCTTAAGGGCTGGGTGTGGAGATCTCAGTGCCCTTCCTGGAGGTACAATGCCTGCTAAACCGCGTTGCTTAGTGTGTGGCACTAGGTGCGGTGAGGTGTTGGATTCGGGGGTGTGTAAACACTGCACGTTGGGGGCAGCGCTCAGTGAGCAGCTGCCGGAAGAGTCCTCTTCGGAGCAAGGAAGAGCTTCTCCAGAGGTGGGTGAGGTCCTGCCTCCGGTCCCGGCTCCCGCGGAACCGGTAGCGGGGCCGTCCTCTGCAGAGGATCCGGGCCAACAGCTGGGTGGGAGCCAGGGACTTGGCACTTCCGTGATCCCGCAGGATTTCTTTGCCCTTATGCAGCGGGCTTTGGCCTTGCTTCAGCCGTTAGCAGCTCCTTCTCAGGGTCCGCGAGGACTTAAACGGCCGGGGCCTTTAGGCCGCGTTGGGGAGGAGGCAGCTCCGGCCAAGAAAGGCAAAGTGCTAGGGGAGGATAGTCCTCCGTCGGGGTTGGGCGATGACATGGGGGAAATGGAAGAGGAGTTCTCGGACGAGGAATTAGAAGAGGGGGAGTTGCCGGATTCAGAGCAGCAGAGTAGAGTAGTCAGAGTGTTTCGGTGGGAGGAGCTCCCAGCTTTAATTTCCGAGACTCTCAAGACGCTGAATATGCCTTCCGTGGGGCCGCTTGTGGAGGAAGCATTGGAAGATCCGCTATTGCAGGCGGTGAGGACGTCCCAAAAGGTCTTCCCTGTTCATAGGGTTTTTAGGAACATGATTCAGGAGGAATGGGACTTGCCTGAGGCAGCCCTTAGAGGTTCGAGAGCTTTGGCTCGGCTCTATCTGCTTTCTGATCAGGATAAGGAGCTGTTCCTCTGTCCGAAGGTAGATGCGGCGGTATCAGCCGTCACTAAGAAGATGACGATCCCGGTTGAGGGAGCAGCAGCTTTGAAGGATATGCAGGACAGGAAGTTGGATGCTTTGCTGAAACAAGCGTTTGATGTTTCCACCCTCTCGTTGCAAGCTTCAGTAGTGGGGGCTTGGGTGGCGAGAGGCTGTTTGCGATGGTCCCAGTGCTTACATATGGAGCAGGGGCAGAAGCAGATAGATGACGTAGCGCGGCTTGAATCTGGCACCGCTTATTTAGCGGACATTCATTATGAGCTCATCCGGGGGCTGGCTAAGAGCATGGCATCAGTGGTGGCAGCACGACGGTATCTTTGGTTGCATAACTGGTCGGCGGACGGGTCGTCGAAGGCTCACCTCAGCAAGCTTCCTTTTAGAGGGAAGCTCTTGTTTGGGGAAGATTTAGAAAAGTTTGTTAAGGACCTTGGGGATTCCAAGGGAGGTCGCCTGCCTGAGGATAAGCCGAAGCAGGCTTGTGGTTCGGCGGCATTCCGAGAGAGTTTCGTAGGTTTCGGTCCTCTCATTTTGGCCAGCCCCAGCGGGGGAAGTTTCCTGCGCGTGGCCAGGGGTTTCGAGGTTTCAGGGGGGCAGGTAGAGGTTTTTCCCCTTTCCAGTCCTCAAACCTTCAGAAGTCACAAGGAGATAAGGCGGGCTCAGGTGGCGGTGGTGCCCGTGGGAGGTCGGTTGCGGGAATTTTACCCTGCCTGGGTCCAAATTACCTCAGACCAGTGGGTGTTGGAGGTCATACGAGAAGGTTATGCCCTAGAGCTCCATCGTCCCATGTTAGATTCCTTTGTCCAGTCGCCTTGCAGGTCTCCGCTCAAGGTTCAGGCAGTCTCGGAAACTTTGCAGCATCTGCTGCAACTCAAGGCAGTGGTTCCCGTCCCGTCGGAGCAGAGCGGGTGCGGTTAAACCTCACGGAGGCTTATCTGCATATCCATGTTTAGGCAGGAGCATCAGAGATTTCTGAGATTTGCGGTTCCCATGGGGCATTTTCAGTTTCAAGCATTAGGACTGGCGACAGCGCCGCGGACGTTCACCAAAATCATGGTGGGCATGCGGCAGCGCTCCACAAGGAGGGAGTGCTGGTGCATCCCTACTTGGACGATTGGTTGATTCGAGCAAAGTCTCGGGCGGAGAGTGTCAAGGCCACCGCTCGAGTAGTGCAACTTCTGGAAAGTCTTGGTTGGATGATCAACTTGGCCAAGAGCCGGTTAGTGCCTTTGCAGTCTCTGGAATATTTGGGGGCGCGTTTCGAGACGGATCAATCGGCTGTGTTTCTCCCGGTCCTCCGGGCGCAAAGGTTGCGGGTGCTCGTGAGAAAATTTCTGTCACGTCCAGAGCCGACAGCATGGCAGTATCTGCAGGTGCTCGGGACTATGGCGGCCACGATCGAGGTGGTGCTGTGGGACAGATTTCATATGCGGCCATTACAGAGTTCCCTGCTCCGGTGCTGGTCTCATCAGAGAGATGCGTTGTCTCAGTGACTAGTTTGCCCTCAGGAGGTGCGTCAGGGGCTCCGCTGGTGGTTACGAACAGAGAATTTGGAAGCAGGGGTACCTCTGGAGCCTCCCTCCTGGAGGCTGTTGACGATGGATGCAAGTCTTCTAGGCTGGGGAGCGCATTGCGAAGGGAGCTTCGCCCAGGGGCTGTGGTCTCTGGAGGAGAAAGGATGGGCCATCAACAGGTTGGAAATGAGAGCGGTGTTATTGGCCCTCCGGCAGTTTCGGAAGAGTCTGCGGCAGGCGGCGGTGCGAGTGTTATCCAACAATGCGACGACCGTGGCTTACATCAATCGGCAAGGTGGCACAGGTAGTGTGGCATTAGAAACGGAGGCCAGTCTGCTTTTGGGCTGGGCCGAGCGGAATCTAAGAGGTCTTTCGGCACAGCATGTAGCCGGAGTAGACAATGTCGAAGCGTATTTTCTAAGTCGCCGCAGAGTGGATCCGGGAGAGTGTATGCTTCACCTAGACGTCTTTGCTCTTCTAGTTCGGCGTTGGGGGGTGCCTCACATGGATCTTATGGCAACATTTGAGTCGGCCCAGATGGAACGTTTTTTCAGCAGACGACGAGAACGGATGTCGGAGGGTCTTGATGCGTTGGCTCAGAGGTGGCCGGAGATGGGTCTTCTCTATGTACTTCCGCCTTGGGCTCTCATAGGCCGGGTAGTCCAGTGTATAGAAAAAAATGGGGCCTAGTGGTTCTGGTGGTGCCCGACTGGCCCAGGAGACCGTGGTATGCGGACTTGGTGCGGCTGTTGTGGCGGACAGGCCGTGGAGACTCCCGTGTCGGGAGGACGTCTTGCTGCAGGGACCTCTGCGCATGCCCCAGGTACATCGATTCTCACTTACGGCATGGCTCTTGAGAGGGCTAGGATGACGGCCAAAGGGTACTCCGCAGCAGTTATTTCTACTTTGTTGAAGGCGCGGAGACAGTCTACTTCGTTGGCGTACATTCGGGTGTGACGCATTTTTGAGGCCTGGTGTGCTGAGCGGAAGCTGCGGCCGTTGGCGGTGTCGGTGTCGCAAGTCCTTTCCTTTTTGCAGGATGGTGTGGAGAAGGTTCTCTCGGCTAGTTCCATTTCGCGGTGGTTGAAGGAGGCCATAGCGACAGCGTACCTTCTCAAGGGTAGAGCGGTTCCGGAGGATCTCCAGGCTCATTCGACTAGGGTACAAGCAGCGTCTTGGGCGGAGTTTGGTTTGGTTCCAGTAGCGGACATTTGCAGGGTGGCGACTTGGTCGTCATTGCATTCTTTTGCTAAGCACTATAGACTGGATGTACAGGAAGCGGGGGATGGGTGTTTTGGCTCGGCGGTGCTTCAGGCTGGGCTGGCTGGTCCCTCCCGTTGAGATTCACTGCTCTGTTACATCCTCTATGGTTCCGGGACTGGACTAGAGGGACATAAAGGAAGGGGAAATTAGACTTACCTGCTAATTGTTGTTCCTTTAGGAACTCTAGTCCAGTCCCAGATCCCTCCCTCTTGGTATGTGGTTGTTCAGCCTGAAGTTTGGGGAGGGTGTAATTGAGTCAGTGCTCCGGGCTGTTTCCTCAGTGGAGGCGCAGTGGGGGGTCCTTTCGCAGCAGGACTTCGTTTGCTTGGGGGGTAGGACTCTCCTGGTATGGGCAATAATTTCTACCTTTAAAGGTTACAAAAAAAAAAAAAAAGAAAAAGGCAATGTTTTACTAATTCTTCAGGATTTGTCTGTTGTCTTAGTACCTTTTTATTACTTGTTTATTACTTGTTTAACTACTTATTTGTTGCTCTGCTGGGTCTGCTTTGTCAATAGGTACTGGTGGAAGGGGGCAGTCCTAGCCTATTTATACCAGTGACATCAAAGTGATGACATCTTTCAGTCTCCAAAGCTGCTGGTGGAGGTTCTAAACTCTATGGTTCTGGGACTGGACTAGAGTTCCTAAAGGAACAACAATTAGCAGGTAAGTCTAATTTCCCCTTTGTTCATCAATGGACTTATTGCTATATTCATCAAATATCTTCCTTACCATTGCTGCTGGCTTTGCAAAGTTGCTCAAAATTAGTAAGACCAGTAAATAATAAAATTCTATATGTAGTAGCTTAAAACTTGTAACCAAATATTTACTGAAGGGGCTATTTGTTTAATTTGTAAACTGAATAATAACAGAGAAAGAAGGCATCCTGCTTAGTCCTACTGCATAGTTACACAGCTCCTGCTTTCTCATCTAGGTCTTTATTACACGCACACATTCCAACGCATGTACACTGTAAGATGTGCTCAGGTTACTCTCCTGTAGGTCCTGGGTTCATTTCACTTCACAGAGGCAGTAGGGCTTGTAATAAGACAACCAAACAGGTGTGGCTTGGAGAAAGGTTTTTTATGTAGAAATAGGCTTATTACATAGGTATTGAACAGAGGTACATAGTGATTGTTACAGAGCTGCTTCAGTGTGCCTCAATGAATCTGTGTGTGCATGTGCATGTGTGAAGTGTGAGAGAGAGAGAGGCCAGAACATGTGAGTCAGAGCCTCATGGTGAGAATAGGAAGAAGGAGTGAGTGTCCAAACCTGTCCGATGAAGAAGAGAGAGAAAGAGGAAGTATTTCTGTCTTTTATAGTGAACTGAATCCTCTCCCACACTTCCCTTGAGGTCTGCTATTGTTTTTAGCCACTCCCTTTGAGGTCTGCTATTCTTGATTTAGCAAGGAGGGGCTGTAGACAGGCCCTGGAGACTGACATCATCAGGGTGTCAGCTACTCTCATTAACTTTTTGAGACTGATATCACCAGAGTAACAAAGCTGCATGAAATCCAAGCCATGACTCCTATGCCATGTATGCTGACATCTGCCACACCTTTTTAATTTTTCTTTATTTGTGCCTGGAAATGGTGGAAGCAAACCTGTGGTACCTGTCCCAGCTGCCATTACATGATAGTAGGCAGCTTGTCTAATACCTCCTGTATTAAATACCTTGCTATGTCTAGCAGGTCTCCTGTCTTGCACAGTACTGTCTCTAGTGTTCTAGAGATAAACAAGTCTCCTTATGAGTCCAAACCTTGTGTCTTAGGTAGAGCAGCCCCTACTAGGGGGGGGGGGGAACCCAATATGCTACCTCCGTGCCCGTCTTAGAGAGAGTGAACAGTGCATAAGGGCTGCAGGAATTTTTGAGGAGGCTAAAGCCAAAAGGTACCAGGATGCTATGAGTGAGGATAGGAAGCAATACTAGACTGCAGCTGACTCTGGTATTCAGTGTAATAGGAAATGCCAAATTAGCAGGCCAAATTAGCCTGGATGTAGGGGTGGATGCTGAAGAAATTCAGTGTAACTACCTTAAAATGTTGATGTTCTATAGGACATGCGCTGAAAGGAAATGTACATTTGTTTCATCTTACAGCACAGGAAAATTACGATAATGCATAGCAATATTTGTACAGCAGTTAAAATAATAATAGGGTGAATAAAAACATTAAAGACATGATCAGCAGTAGATGAGTAACCAAATAACAATTCCCACACAGACACATGAGCATCTTGTAGCAAGTGTCCAACAATTTGTTGAATGTGTCCATTCTCATAAGCGATGGTGTGATTCACTTCAGTGGATGTTGTTTTAAGGTGATCAATATAGGCATGGAGTTCTGTAAAGTTGAGCAGTTTATGTAGTGTCTCTTCTCCCATGCCAAGTGGTAATGGATGCACTGCATATGAGATAAAGTCTGGAATGTCCATAGAGTCATTGGTAACCAGCGGTGTGGAATAAGTTGTCCCATTAATGGTGAGGGAGACCAGTGGTGTATGACTGCACCAGGTATTGTTTGGTAAATAGTTTGAACTGTACAACAAAGTGTTCTTGGGAAGGTGAATGTCATGCATTCTGGGAACAATCGAAAAAGAAACATTCTGGGGAAAGAACAGATGAAAACAAAAGTGTCCAGCTCCAAGGTAATACAAACTGTGTGAGGTAGTCAGGGAATATGAGAGCTTAACAGTCAGGGAGCAAGAGGAGGAATTGTTCCAGCAGGAGGTGTCAGCCTCTTTAAACTGGTGAGGTTGACACTTGAACTGAAATGTAGTCTGCTCACACAAACTGGGGTCCATCGGCTTGAATGAAGTCCAGGTGTCGTCCAGTGGCTGCACCCATGTGAGATGGTCCACAGGATACATAAGCATATTATCAAACTGCACCCCAATATTAACAATAGGATAAATAACTGTGTGTTGTCCTGACCATGGGATCAAAGTACAGATAGAGCAGCCTTGTGGTGAACAAATGGGAACACTAACTGTCCACCAATCAAGGTGAGCTATAGCAAATTCAGGTATTTTGGTACTAGCCATATGGATGAGAGATGGTGGCCAGTGTCCTAACTTAGCAGTGATCAGAATTTTCTTTAGTATAGTAATAAGCTCGATCTGTACTTGATCACAGGCAAGAGCCCAGGAAATATTCTTTCCCAATCTATATTCTGCATGTACTAAGGTAACAATTTTGTGTTCTATAATGGGAGATATAAGAGCAAAGGTATCTACAACTACATTGGACAGTTTAGAGGAAGCTTCATTAATAATATGTTGTGAGGTAAAACCATCAGCAGCATGCTGAGCAGTGGATCCCATTTTATTACGGAGCACCTCTATATCAATTATATTAAGGGCACCCAGTGCAGTCCCTGTGCCACCTAAAATTGTATCAATTAATTCACGCTTGTGTCGAAATTGCTTGGCTCGGGGTGTTACTGACTGCATATCAAACCAAGTATTGAGCATTTGTATGTGGTTGGCAACAAACTGAGAGCAATTTGGATATTTGTGAGTAACTAGAAACAATTTGGGAAATAGATGCCAAGTAAGAAAATGGTATTCCACATCATATAAAACATTGTGTGGTGCATCATATTTAATCTGAAAGGGATGTCCTTCCTGAAATGGTTGGATATCAGAAAGGTAGAGTACAGGAGGAGCAGAAGTGGTGGGAGGGGTGGGATGAGGGGTGGTAGGTAAACAAGATACATCCAAAAGGAATGAAGTCTCAGTGATGTGCTGTTGATCACTCACAACCCATGTATAAGTTATTTTCCAGGTACCTCTGTCCTGACAGGAAATATTGTACAAAATCAAAGCAGAAGGACCTAGAAAGTAATGTTCTGGGCGTGCCCTCAATTCTTGTGTCCTTTCTAGAGAAGTGGAAACTGGTGGCTCCCACTGTACTTGAGTGATGTTTAATGAATAGAACACTGGCTTGTCCTGTACCGAACAGAAACTCAAGATGACCAGATCCTTTCCTTCCGGGAAAGGTGGGGGTATTTCTTGATAGCGATATGCCCCACCTGTGGAGTTAGCCCAGCCAATCGTGCATATTCGGATGATAGTTCCTGTAATGAGACTGGGGTAGACGAGAGCAGATACCAGAACAACAGGAAACCGAGACATAATAAAAGCTAACTTGTTTCACTCTACTAGGGAGTAAACTAATGCTCCCCACTTATACTATGTAACAACAAAACAAAAAAAATAATAATAATTTTTACTACTTATTTACATAACTATTAAACACATGTCAACTATACAGCAGAAGTAAATAGTTACCGTCCTCAAGCGACTTTTGTTTAGAAAGCAGCTGTCCGTGCTGTCCAGAAAGCAGCTGTCCGTGCTGTCTTCAGGTGGTATCTGAAAACAAAGACTGATAAAACACATATTACCCATATGGTTTTAACTGGGTGATGTGTTTCCAGTACTGCTGGTTGTCGGCAATTAGGATCTGGTATAGGCTTGGGCCTAAGGTATCAGTAACTAAGTACGGTCCTTCCCACTTTGCAGTTCCAAAGGGGAGGTTTGGTCTAGGTCTCAGAATCATCACTTTACTCCCAACCTTGAGGGGCCTTAAATCAGAACCTTTAGCATGTATCTCCTGCAAATAATCTCTAGCTTTTTCTGTGTTAGCTAGCACAGTGGTCTGAATTTCTTTTAGATGTTCTTGCAGGGATTTCATCCACTCATTGGTGAGAATTACGGTCTGGTCCTCTGGAAGAAAAGGACTCAGCATATTTTCCCACCGTTGCATTGGCCTTCCCATTAAGGCTTCATAGGGTGCAAAACCTGTGGATTTACAGACATTAGCTCTGATACGCATAAGGAGGACTAAAGGGAGCACCAGATCCCAATTTTTCCCGGTCAGATTAAGCATAGGGCTGAGGTGGGCCTTAATTGTTTGATTCATTCTTTCTACCTGCCCTGCTGCCTGTGGATGATACGGAATGTGGAGTTGTTGTTCTATGCCTAGAAAATCAAACAATTCCTTGATGAGCTGAGAAACAAATGCAAGACCATTATCAGAATCAATAGTCTTGGGAATGCCCCAGCGTGTAAAAAATTGCATAGTTAGGATTTCTGCAGTGGTTCGAGCAGTTTGATCTGGGACAGGGAATGCTTCTACCCAATGAGAAAAGGAATCAACAACAGTCAGTAAAAATCTATTCTTCCTAGCAGTCAATGGGAGAGGGCCCACATGATCTATTTGCAATCTCTCAAATGGGCCACGAGGAGGTGCTCTCATTAACTGTCCCCTTCTCTTTTTAGGTTGCCTCCCAAATGAAGCACAGATTACTCAGGAGGAAACATGATCCTGTATATCATGTTTCATTTCTGGCCACCATACCAACCTATTGAGGATAGTCTGCATTTCTTCTGCTTTAGGGTGTCCCATAGGACCTGCACCATGCACCAAATGCATCCACTCTTTACCTCGAGCTCTAGGGATAGCTATAACCAAGCCTTCCTCTCTTTTTGCACATAGAATGTCATTCTCTATAGCGAGTGTGAGAAAGGGTGTGTGCTGATATAGGTTATCTGGGGCGTCCTGCACAAGCTTCCTTAAATTGGAAAGCTCAGGGTCCTTTGTCTGCAGTGCTACAAAGTAATCTGGTGGTATTATCTGATCGTAATCTGTGGAACGTGTAGCAATAGCAACCATGTGTGTCTGCTCATACTAGGGCCATATGAGGCCTACATGGCATGCTTCCTTGGCTAGTGAGTCTGCTAATGTGTTTCCTTTCACTAAAGGGCCTTTCTTCCTATGTGCCTTTACTTTAACTAAATGTACTCTCTGAAACTTCTCACTCAGTTCTTGTGCCATAGTCCACAGTGATGAATTTTTCACTGTGGACCCATCTGTAGATTTAAATTTATTTGCCAGCCACCAGGGTAACAGGGCAATGGCACTTTTAAAGACATAATCAGAATCTAAAATGATTTGTATCTCTGGGTGTGAATCCTGATATTGTTGCATACAAGCTACAAAAGCAGCCAGCTCACAGTACTGTGCTGACGCTGACCCACAGGAACACTGTCTCTGCAGTACCACTTGGTTATTTGGGTGCAATTGTACAATTGCAAAAACTGCTATTCGCCTGCCTCCTTCACATTGGCTACTACCATCAATATATACTGTAGGAAGAAAAGGTGAAATTTTGTCTAGTCCCAGTTCCCGAAAGATCATGTGATTAGGGGCACTGGGTGAGGACTGACAGTCATGAGGTTGCCCCTCCAACAAGATTCCAGCCACTTGCACGTTAGGTTCTTTCAACAATTCAAACTTTACATTCTGTGTCTGCAACATGAGAGTCCACTGGACTATTCTCTCAGTCCTAATCTTGCTACCTGCTATCTTTCCCTCTACAATGAATTTGAGTGGGGTGTGATTGCTGCATATGTATTTGGTTTGAGCACCAATGATGTATGTAAATTTCTGCATAGCAGCATAGGAAGCCAGTACATGTTTTTTACAGTTTCCCATTTTGAGTTCGGGAGAAGTGAGAACTCTGGAACAGAAGGCAATAGGGCGATCTACTCCTCCTAGGTGTTGTGTTAGAGCTGCACCTATACCGTTCTCTCCAATTACAGGGTACAGGAAAAAATTTTGCGTGTGATCTGGGTGTGCAAGAACAGGAGCAGAAGTCAAAATGTGCTTTAATTTATGTGCTTCCGTATGTTCTTCCTCCCAAACAATCTTTACTTTTTAGCAGGAGTAAAGTGGAGCTGCCACTGCAGCATAGTAGTGCATGAAGTTATGACAGAAACCAGTGAGCCCTAGAAAGGACTGGAGTGATTTCTGATCTGTAGGAAGTGGAAGTTTCTGTATCAGCTCTATCCTCTGAGAATCTACAGATTTACCATCCTGGCCAATTGTAACCCCTAAAAAGGAAACCTGTGATTTGCACAGTTGAGCCTTGGCAGGATTGACTTTAAGACCAGCTTGTAAGAGGGCTTTTAAAACTTCTCTTACATGATTCCAGTGTACAGATTCATTCTCAGACTGAATCAGAATGTCGTCTACATACTGAATTATATTATCTCTGCAAGACACTAGTGACAGGGCTTCCTGCATGTATTTATGAAAGATTGATGGTGAATCTTTATAGCCCTGTGGCAGCACGGTCCATGCATATTGTTTATTCAGCCACTGAAATGCTGTTTTGTACTGGCATTCAAGGGCCAGGGGCAGACTCCAAAACCCATTGGATATGTCTAAAACCGAGAAAAATTTACATTTGGGATTCAGTTTAGAGATCATTTCAGGGTATGAGGCTACCACGAGCACTACAGATTTTGAAACTTGATTCAGGGCACGGAAGTCCATAGTGAGCCTGAAGGAACCCCCCGGTTTAACTATCGACTAGGCTGGTGAATTGCATGTGGAAGAAATAGGTCTAATCAGACCCCTCTCCTCCAGTATCTTCACAATTTTAGTCACTGGTTCTATAGCCTGATGAGGTACTGGGTATTGTTTCTGCGGTGGAGGATCCTCGCCTTCCAACAGTATTTCTGTGTGCATTTTCCCACAATCTAACTTGTCTTGTGCCCAGACTGGAATATCAGCCACCTCTGAGGGAATTACACACAGAACATACTGCTGAGCTGCCTTGGTGCACTGAGTTGCTAACTGCGCGGGAATGACTTCATGCACTAAAGTTTTAGAAGCACTTGAAGTTCCTGTATACTGCCACAATTTAAGATTAGCCATGTCCATCACCAGATTTAACTGGTTGAGAATGTCAATTCCAATTAGTTCTTTTTGTGTGCTCACTATAGTGGAGGCAGTGGTTTCCAACATTTCATTGTTCTTTTTGCTGTGCACAGGGATACCCCATTTAACTGGGATAGCCACACACTTGGAAGCTGTGTCATTAATTCCTTGAATTTCATAAATTTCCATATTTTTCTGATCTGCAGTGGGAGAAGCTCTGTTTGTAAAACTAATTCCAGCCCCTGTGTCAATCAAAGCAAGTTTATCCTGACCCCCTATTCTGCTGATAACATTGGGGCGTCCACAAGAGTCCAGTATCAAAGATGCTACAAGCCTTAAACTGTATTCTGGGCCTGTATCTGTTTCATCATCCAGAGGCTCTGGAATCGAGTCCTCTGCTGAGAGAACGGAAGCAGGCTGGGCAATGAAGGCTTGAGACATTTTGATATCTGAATCCAGAAGGTCAGGACACCCTTATGCACTAGCCTTGTGTTTGTCCTGAGCTGCTAGTAAGTCCTGTTTTAATTTATCTAGTTCTACCTGCAGAATGTGTTTGTCCTGTTCCCATTTAATTTTCTCATTTTCTAATCCATCTCTCTGTGCTTTGAGCTCCTGAAAGGGAATGTAACCTGAGGAATTTCTAAAAGTACCTCTGCCTTGTCCTCTCCAAAGTGTCTGTGCTCTGTATCCTTTGTCTGTGTTTTTTGTGTATTGAGAGGATCCCTCAGCTTGCCACTTCCGTGCTTCTGACACTGTTATGACCTGTGAGGCCTGGGTTTTCCAAACAGACCCAATTCTGAGCATTAAGGTATCAAAAGGGGTTACTTTAGGGTCTTCAGAAAATAACAGAAGGTGTTTTGTAATCTCAGGGGATAGCAATTCTAATAAAAATGCCTTATGCGTTCTCTCCCCATAATCTTCTGCACTGGGCTTGGACTCCTGCTCATGAAGAACTGCATTTAAAATCCAGGCTCTATATGCAAACTGTTCCAGTGTATCATTTGGCAGAGGTGAAATAATTTTAAATACTTGCCTTGGGGAACAGTGAAACAGTTTCTCAATACCCCTTTTAACCAACTGGTATGGGTGAGAGAGCCAAATTTATAATAGTGTGGCCCCAGAGCCAGATGCATAAGTCTGTCAAAGTCTGATTGTTTCCTTCTGTATTTCCCTAGACCCCAGTGAATCAGAATATTAGTGGCCCATTTGCACCATTCATTAACATTAAAAGGCATAGGGCTAACTTTCTCAATTATCCTTTCAATGTCCCTATCTTTTAATGAGTCCTGCAGCATCACTTTAACTGGTGCTCTGAGTTCGGTACTGGGTGCCGAGTCTGAGTCATCGGAATTATCCTCTTGACACAGGCCCTGGTTATTGCTCTGTTCTGGCTGAGTTAAACTATTAGAATTTTCTTCCTCTGTGCTGTCTGATTCATCTTTATTTTTTCCATTCCTAAGCCCTGCTATACATACTTCTGTGCTCTTTTGTTTCTCAATAGCTTGGATGCATGGCTTATAGGGTGTGTCATAGGCAGGGGGGGCTGAGGGAGAAATGGCCTATACTTCGTTTGTCTTTCAGAGGCCAATTCATCTTTAACGTGCCTCAATTCAAGTTTAAGTGCTTCTAATTGCTCACTAACGGTTATAAAGGAGTTTGTGGCTTGTATCACATGAGCATATTGCATGGAAATGCAAATTTGTGCCTCCTCCGGGTCTTTGGTTAATTTTGTACACTGAGTAGTCAGTTCAGTATTGTCCTGTTTCATACTAATGAGCCCCCTGCACATGCCTTGGACAAAAAGGCATTTTCTTTTATTTGTTTTCTTTTTGAATTCTTGATAATGGTTTAACATTTGTCTTTGAATATTATACCATGATGCCTCAGGGAATTCCCCTTCAAAGGGACCACCTTTTCTCTTACAGTTTGTCAGTACAATTTCTTTCAGTTCCTTAAAATCAAAGGCATCCATATTTGAGACTTCAGAAAGACTGTAATTGGTACAGGGGCCAATGCTTATTATGTTTTTATTTGGTTTTATGCGACTATCTCAATGTGCAACCTTGGAAGGAGGAATGCTCACTTTTATGAAGAAGTGAGACTTAGAATTACAGTTGGAATGGCATAAATTTTATGGGTGTTCAGTAAAGAGTACTGGCATGAAGACCACACCTTAAAATTATACCTGAATAAAAAGTGCTTACCAACCTTTAACAGGGTGGAAGTTTAGGGTGAAATTATAGTAAGAAGGTTGTTAGGAGATTAACAGATTTGTCAGATACTGTATCAGTTGCAGCAAACTTTAAGCCTGCCCTCACCAAGATACATACTGACAGGAGACTGAGAAATAAAAGGCAAAGGGACAGGAGGTAAAGTAGTGTTACCAGGAAAGATATATATTGTATTCAATGAGGGACTGTTTAACTGTGTCCCACTTTCAAAATAAAGCTGGACTATCTCTCAAATGACTCTGTGTGTGTGTATGTGTGTGTGTGAGAGAGAGAGGGGGGGGGGGGGGTAAGGAGAAGTGTGTGTCAGAGCCCCATAGTAAGAAGTGTCAGAAGAGTAAGGAAAGAAGCAGAAGAGAGATGTATTTTTGTCCTTCTCTGTATTTGTAGTGAAATTCTCCTTTTCCTGCACCTTCCTTTGTCATAATTTGGTCTGTTTGATCTGATATCTCCTGATTAGCAAGGAGGGGCTGTTGTCCTGCAGACTAATCTCATCAGGCAAACTAAGCCCATCAAGTCTGGAGACATCCTATCTATCTATACTGACATTATCAGGGGGTCAGAGCTGCCTGCAGGCCAAGGTCTGGTTTCATGCTGATGTATGCCGACAGTCAATAGTTTGAAAAAGGATCTAGCTAAGCTTGAAGAATGGTCTAGAATTTGGCATCAAAAATTCAATACAAAAAAATAAAAATCCAAAGGAGCTGTACAGTTTAGGGGGTGAAATACCTCTGTCCACAAAAGAAGAGCAGAACCTGGACGTCTGATGATCTTAATGTAGCTACCCAGGTAGAAAACTGTGACATCAAAAGCAAGAAAGATGCTTAGGTGTACAGTGAGGGGAATGGCCAGCAGAAAAAAGGTGGTAATCATGCTTTTAAATAAGTCTCTGGTGAAACCTAATTTGGAGTGTGCAATTCTGGAGGCTGCACCTTAACCTATAAATAGATTGGAGTCAGTGCGAGGGTAGCTACTAAAATGGTTAGTGGACTTCATTATGAAGCATATGAGGACAGACTTAAAATGTTAATATGTATACACAGAGGAGAGGCAGGATTGGAACAATATGATAGAGACATTTAGATACCTCCATGGCATAAATGCACAGGAGGATCTCTTTCAATTGAAGGTAAGCTCTACTATGAAGGGACATAGGATGAGAGTGAAAGGGGATAGTCTCAGAAGTAATATGTGGAAATATTTTATTTATGGAAAGAGTGGTGGATCCGTGGAATAGTCTCCCAGTGGAAGTGGTAGAGACGAGGACAGTATCTGAATTCAAAAGAGCATGGGACAAACACAGAGGATCTCTAAAGGAAAACAGGGGACTTTTAAGTTGATATGGAAGGGCAGACTAGATAGGCCATGTGGTCTTTTTCTGCTATCATGTTCCTATGTATTAATGTGTGGCAGTGTCACAGTGTTCTCTGAAAGCTGGTGTATTTCCTTTGAGGGATTACGGTGAGGCAGTGTCACAGTGCACTCTGAGAGCTGGAGCCCTTTCTTTCAGGGATTATCTCAGGGCAGCATCTCCTAATGGGTGAGGGTTTTTTTTTTAACATTTCTTATATACTGCCTTTCATGATATCAAGGTGGTTTACATTGACCAAACTGAAATTACATTGAACAGGGCATGATAACTTGGAGATAACTATTTTACAGGGAACATGGGCAATGGAGGGTTAAGTGGCTTGTCCAAGACTACAAGGAGCACCTGTGGGACTAGAAACCCCAGTTCTTCCTGCCCAATGTTGCTTTTCTCTAGTGGGATTTGAACCCCCAACCTTCCAGCTTGAGGTAATTTGCCCCAACCACTAGGCTACTCCTCCCAAATCTAACATGACACTCGTGAACCTCACTTCTAAGCCAGCGTATGTGGAAGATGACCTCAGTCTCTCAATTTTACTGCTAATGCATGATGTAGTACTTGCATCATGCAAAACAAAACCTCCTGCTGTAGTTTGTAAGATATAACAGGTAGGAGTAGTTTATCAAGCTTTCCACGCTTAGTACAATGGGAAAGATTACTGTATCTTTCTGCCACATTTTCTTGGTCTCTGATTGCACTTCTTGATACTTCAAGATCTTCTGCCTCTCCATGCAATTCAGAGAATAATCACTTAGAACAGACACCTGTATTAACAATGTCATTTAGATAGTATTCAAGCATACCAGTATGTCAGTTTATTCTCCCCAGTGTGAGTTCTATGATGCCTCACTAGTCTTCATTTTGTGTAGAAATATCTCCTACATTCCATTTAATTAAAGGTCTCACCCGATTGTGTGCTTTACGATGCGTCACTAGTTCTGAGTTCCAGTGGAAACATTTCCCACATTCAATACAACAAAATGGTTTCTCACCTCTGTGGGTTCTATTATGCAGCACTAATTGTGCTTTTGTGGAGAATCATTTCCCACAATCAGTACAACTAAAAGGTTTCTCCCCTGTGTGAGTTCTATGATGCCTCATTAGCTGTGAGTTTGTGAAGAAACATTTCCCACATTCAGTACAACTAAACGGTTTCTCACCCGTGTGGGTTCTATGATGCAGCACTAGTATTGAGTTTCTGCGGAAACATTTCCCACATTCAGTACAACCAAACGGTTTCTCCCCCGTGTGGTTTCTATGATGCAGCACTAGTTCTGAGTTTGTGCAGAAACATTTCCCACATTCAGTACAACTAAAAGGTTTTTCCCCTGTGTGGGTTCTATGATGCCGCACTAGATCTGTTTTCAAGAGGAAACATTTCCCACATTCAGTACAACTGAAAGGTTTCTCCCCCGTGTGGGTTCTATGATGCCGCACTAGATGTGTTTTCATGAGGAAACATTTCCCACATTCAGTACAACTAAAAGGTTTCTCACCCGTGTGGGTTCTATGATGAAGCACTAGTTCTGAGTTTGTTGAGAAACATTTCCCACATTCAGTACAACTAAACGGTTTCTCACCCGTGTGGGTTCTATGATGCAGCACTAGTGCTGAGTTTGTGCAGAAACATTTCCCACATTCAGTACAACTAAAAGGTTTCTCCCCCGTGTGGGTTCTATGATGCCGCACTAGATGTGTTTTCATGAGGAAACATTTCCCACATTCAGTACAACTAAAAGGTTTCTCACCCGTGTGGGTTCTATGATGAAGCACTAGTTCTGAGTTTGTAGAGAAACATTTCCCACATTCAGTACAACTAAATCGTTTCTCCCCTGTGTGAGTTCTATAATGCTTCTCTAGATGTGTGTTTGTGAAGAAACATTTCCCACATTCAGTACAACTAAACGGTCTCTCCCCGGTGTGGGTTCTAAGATGCCCCACAAGTTGTGAGTTTTTGAAGAAATATTTCTCACATTCCGTGCACTGAAATCTTTTCTCAGTCCCATGGATTTTCTGATGCATGGTTATGGAATTCTTAAGAGTGAAATATCTTCCACATTCAGGGCTTTTAAAAGATGTAGAAGGCCTCTCTGTTGGGGTAGTTCCCTCTGCTGTGTGGGTTTCCAGGTGGCTTCTTATGCAATCGCTATGATTGAAACTGCTCTCACAATCAGCACATGGAAAATGTCTCTCTTGCATGTGAGAGTTTAGGTGGAGTGCTGGGTGCACCTCATGTGTTAAAGAGTTTCCCCATTCTTCTCTCTTCTTTTCCTGTGTGACCTCATCACCTATTGGACATAAAAAGAAGACACTAATCACCTGCTGGGACCACAAAGGTATTTCTGGGTCTCCCAATCCCAAAAACACTGCTCTGGACTTATCCCACATCTCTGACCAATCAGCTGTGATTAATGTGACAGAGGGAGAAAGTTAATCTCTTACACTATTTCATTTCATTCCATGATCTCTTGATGTCCCTCTTTTCATACAAAAGAGCAAAACAATTTGCATTCAAATTAAATAATTACAAATTACTGGCCAGTATTCAAGGCACCTTCTATATGTAAACAAAGAAAAATGATGGCAGAAAAATGACGGCAGATAAAGATCATACCGCTTCTCCCTTCTGCCCTTCCATACCATCTTTGACTCTACTCTCTCCTTCTCTGCAGCATCCAAAAGATAGCTAAAACCTGTCGCTTCTTTCTCTATAACATCAGAAACATTTGTCCCTTCCTTTCTACACACACTACTGAGACCCTCATCTACTACTACTGAACATTTGTATAGTGCTACAAGACATACGCAGCACTGCAAGACACATGTAAAAGACAGTCCCTACTCATCACAGCTTAAAATCTAATCAAGACAACACAGTAGCTATAGACACGGGATACAGCTAGGGGGAATGGTAAGGAAACACAAAGGAGATCAAGCGACTTAACCTACAAAAGCGGCAGTGAAGAGGTGAGTTTTGAGTCTCAATTTGAGAAGGGCCAGTGAAGGTGCATGACATATTAGACTTAGGTAGTTTATTCCAGGCGTAAGGAGTAGCAAGGCGAAAGAATCAAAGTCTGGAGTTAGCAATTGAAGAGAAGGGCACAGATATAAGAGGTCTGCAAGGAAAGAAAAATAGAGGAAAGGTAGAGCTGCAGAGTGAATGCACTTATACTGTAGGTCAGCAGGAGTAGTAGTTTGGCAAGGAAGTGACTTGAGAAGAGGGATTCTATGAGCATGACGAGGCTGGTGGAAGATTAGCTGCACAGCAGAGTGTTGAAGAGATTGAAGGGGAGAGAGATGATTCAGAGGGAGACCAGCAAGGAGCAGGTTACAGTAGTCTAGATGGCAGATGCCAAGTGTTTTATTATTTACAGAGACTGAGAAAAGAGGTAGGGGAGAGGAGGGTTAGAGAAAAAATATGAAGCTCAGTCAATTACAAGTGGCGGTGAGACATCCAAGCAGCAATGTCAGAAAGGCAGGCAGAGATGTGAGCCTGGATTGCCAGAGAGTTTTCAGGTGTAGAGAGGTAGATCTGGGAGTCATCAGCGTAAAGATGGTACTGAAAGCCTTGGGAAGAGATGAGCGCATGAAAGGAATGGGTATAGAGAGGGAAAAGGAATGTGCCCAAGACCGATCCTTGGGGTACAGCAACTGAGTGTGGGATAGTAACAGAGGAGGATCCACTAGAATAAACACTGAAAGAGCAATGGGAAAGATAAGAAGAGAACCAGGACAGTACAGATCCCTTAAAACCAAGCGAGGACAAGGTATCGAGGAGTAGCAGTAGTAATGCTTTTGAGGAAAGATGGGAGAGAGGAGATATGACAGTGATGTTTAAATATCTCTGTGGCATAAATGCTCAGGAGGAGAACTTCTATCAATTGAAAACAAGCTCTGCAATGAGGGGACAATTTATTTTATTTAACAAGCTTTTTATACCGCCTTCTCGTACAATCAAAGGCCCTTAAAACCCTGCTCTTCACAGAAACCTATGAGCAAATAGACAACTAATAGTCTTCACCCAAATGGTTTCCAACTACCTCCATTAAATCGACACTCACCCGCCCAACTTGTTGTTTAAGTTCAACGTATATTGTTGTTAACTACCTCATGTTAAATGTAACTTTCCAAACGTAATGTGACCACTTTGATTGTAGGATAAGGTGGAATACAAATCTGTCTAAATAAATAAAGTGGTTTACATTAAAATAAACATTACAGAGAACTCAATGTGTAAACTTAGGAAAGGGTGACATGCAGGGTTTGCACAGAGGCAAAACATATACAATGCAACATATGTACAAGAGTTAGATATTCTTTTAGGCATGTGAGATGAGGGGCAAGAACTAGGTATTGTCTCTGAAGTGATCGGTGAAAAGGAAGGTTCTGAGATGTTTTCTGAAGTCCTTTAAGTCCGTGGTTATCCTGACCTTCTCTAGGAGAGAATTCCAGATGGCGAGTGCCGCTAATGAAAGAGCCTTCTTCGTTGGTGTAAGAACTAGGAGTTGAAATGGTGTCTCTGGGGTCTGCTGTTTAGTTTTGTGCATATCATTTCCTTTAGAATTCTGGCTGATGTGTTTTTTCTTATCTTGAAGATAGTCAAGGCAATTTTGTATCTGGCACATGAGGTAATTGGTGGCCAGTGAAGCTGATATAAGAGCTAGTATACTAGTTCCCCATCCTTTTTCCCCTCCCGTCCCCCTGGTTGTCAACGCGTTTTCCCCACCTTCCCCTATGTTAGCCATCTTTTGCCCCATCTCTACTCTCTGACCCTATCTCTATTCCTTTCCTCTTAAAGATTTTATGGCGTTCCTTTTTCTTTTTCTCTTTCGCAGCTCTCCATCTCTTTTAATTACTTTTTATGTATGTGAACCGCCCAGATGCTAATCGTTTATGGGCGGTATATAAAGTTTTAATAAACATAAGAGCAGTGTTATGTGATCATGTTTGGCGGATCCTGTTATGATGTGGGCAGCCTTGTTCTGGGCTAGTTGCAAGGGATGAGTGGTTTGAGTTGGAAGACCTTGAAAAAGGGAGTTACAATAGTCCAGCATGTGGATTATAACTGCTTTACAGACTGCAGAAGTGATCCAGACTGAAGAGGGGTTTTAGTCTCCGGATAATAGCGAGCTTTTGGAATGCGTTCCTGGAAGTTCTGTTGATGTGCACTTGTAAGTTTAGAAAGTGATCAAGGGTGATACCAAGGTAGCGTACTTCCTGTTTTACTGGGATTAAGTTTGTCCGTGATGGAGATTGATGATGGGGGTGTAAGAGATAAGTCCCGTGTTATAAATAGCGCCTTAGATTTTTTGAAGTTGACTTGGAGATTGTTGGAAGCCAGCCAGTTGCTCATCTCCTGTAGGCATTTAGTGATAGCTGTATAGTCTGGCATGTCGAGATGGATAGGGGAATAGAACATTATGTCATCTGTATAAATGGCATAGTTAATTTTGTGCTGCTTGAAGATGCTGCAAACTAGTTTTAAGGGAATCCAGTTTTTTTTTAAAATTATTAAAATAGCTTTATTTCTAGAGAACCTTTTTATGTTCAAATCTGTTTTATTCAATTTCCAACATCCACATCCAAAATAATATGGTCAATCAAGTACAGAGATCGAAAAAGGGGTTACACATAAAATACATTTGAAACAAATCCACTGGGAGGGTGAGGGAACACAAACACCCCAAACCCCATGTAACAGTGCGATATCGAATAAACCACAGCAGAGGACAACGGCGGGCAGCAGAGGACAAGGCTAGAGACGTCGCCCCTGTTCCCCCAGCCCCGACAAAGCCGAGGGGCTAACCAGGGGAATGAGCAGTGATAATCAGGAGCTCGAATCCCTCCATCCCTGGCCATCCGCACCACCCCCCAGTAAGCAAACAACAGTAGGCAAACGCAGGAGGGTGAACCAAGCAGCAGTAGGCAAACGCAGGAGGGTGAACCTCCCCTGAGAAACTTCCACCCTCCCCTCTTACTCACCCCCCCCTTAACCACATGCAGCCATATTCCAACACATCCTGGACAGGCCTAGGGTGAGCTCTTCTCCCAGGCCCGTCCGCAAACCAAGGATAAACAGGCAACACCCCCCTCAATCACACCCCAACATCTACACCCCCTCCCGCCCCCATCCCCCCTCCCCCCTTTCCCCCCCCCTTGTTTGAACAAAGCTACCAACAGTCTCCAACCAGATGTGCTGAAAAGAAAAAAACATCTAACAAAGCCTACCTAATCGCTAAGGGCCACCCAGGACCCGGCAACGCACTCGGGGAGGCAAGAGAGAGAGATGAGATCCTCAGCCTTCCAGGAACCGCTGCCAACGCCGTAGGTGCCCGGCAGCATACAGCCTGGCCATAAGCAACATCTCATGAAGCTTCACTCTCCAAATGCCACACGCGGGGCCGATTGCATCCAGCCATTTCTGTAACACAGTCATACGAGCAAGCATCAGCACCAAACGGAGCCAACGCATCACCACTGGGCCCAGGTCAGCCGTCCACGTATCATCCCATATATCCAACACCACATTGCAGGCATTCAGGGGTAAGGGCAGCTGCACACATTTGACCAAGTAGGCCCCAGAAGTCCTGAACCTGCGAGCACGTCCAAAACATATGCCCCAACGTGGCCCAGGGCTCATCACACCGAGGACAGCTAGGGGTGGCGGCGAAACCCGCCCGCCATGCCCTATGAGGCGCAAAATGTAAACGGCGCAGTATTTTAAACTGAGCATCCCGATGAAGCACCATCACGCTCAGCTCAGGAAGGACTACCAAACCGCGCAGCAGCCCGTCTGCAGTTACCACTTCACCCAATTCCTCAGTCCAGGCAGTCGCCAACTCTGTCACCGCGATCGGTTCCACGAATTCCCAAAGCATTTGGTGAAGCCACGAGACCCGCACCCCCTGATCTGAGCCCCGGAGCGCCTCTTCCAAAGCAGAACTAACCTCTCCCCGCAAAGCCACAATGGGACACGCCGAAGATAGCTGCGAAGCTGCATATAGGGGAAAACATCCCACGACCCCAGCGGATACTGCCGACCAAGCAGAGAAAAATCCTCCACCGCCCCCTCCAGAGTGGAGGAGTGGCCTAGTGGTTGGGGCAAGGTACTTCAGGCCGGAAGGTCGGGGGTTCAAATCCCACTAGAGGACAGCAACCTTTGGCCGGAAGGACTGGGGTTTCTAGTCCCACAGGTGCTCCTTGTGGTCTTGGGCAAGCCACTTAACCCTCCATAGCCCATGTTCCCTGTAAAATAGTTATCTCCAAGTTATAATGCCCTGTTCAATGTCATTTCAGTTTGTTCAATGTAAACCGCACTGATGCAGAATAGCGCGGTATATAAGAGAATGTAAATAAATAAATAAATAAACCACCTGCTCTAGATTCTCTATCCCCATCTGTGCCCACCGCTCAAATACAGGCCCCCCCCCAGGCCGGGCAGGAAGTCAGCATTACCACGTATGGGAAGATAAGGAGAATAACGTGGAAAAAGTCGATGCCCAGCACAAAAGAGGCGCCAGGCCTTCCACACAATGTCTAACACCACCTCACGGAGCTCTCGGTTAAGCCCCCACACCCTTTGAGCGTGAGGAGATACCGTGGGTGAAAAGGTTTACCTGCCTCCCAAAAGAGATCCAAAGGCGAACAATCCTCGAGGTCCCAAAGCCAGTCCCGCACAACCCTCAGTAAGCAAGCTATATTGTATTTCCGAAGGTCCGGGAGGCCAAGGCCTCCCATGGATCTGGGCTGCTGTAGTACCGCTAAACGCACCCTAGGCTTCCGTCCCTGCCAGAGAAAGCGGTTGAGAAGAGCCTGCAGCTTCCGAAGGTCCAACTGCTTCAAGAACAGCGGAAGAAGCTGTAACATGTAGAGAATCTTAGGGAACAGTGCCATCTTGTATAGTGCCAGCCGCCCCCACAGAGAGATCGGTAGGTCTCGCCATTTATCCACATGGATCAAAACGGCATCGACTAGTTTAGAGACATTAAGGTGATAAAGGTCCCGCACGTTCGCCGGCAGATAGATAACCAGGTACTTGAAATGACCCGCAGCCCACTTTAACGGAAAGTCCCCGAGCCAGCCCCGCTGAGCCGCGGAACCCACTAGCATGGCTTCAGATTTATCTAAGTTTAGACGAAACCCCGAGGGCACCCCATACTCCTTAATAAGTTGTAACAAACGGGGCAACCCCTCTTGAGGACTTCCCAGATGGACAAGCAAATCGTCAGCGAAAGCCGCAACCTGGACTTCCGTCAGCCCCACTGGGACGCCCCGAAACCCCGTAGCAGCCCGGATCCGGATCAGCAAAGGCTCCAACGTCAAAACAAAGAGGAGCGGGGATAGTGGGCAACACTGACGGGTTCCCTTCTGAATGCAGAAAGCCGCGGACATGTGGCCATTCACCATAAGAGCCCCTTGCGGCTCAGCATATAGTAGACGGACCACATCCACAAAGAAGCCAGAAAACCCCATCGCCTCCAACGTCAGGTACATGAAGCCCCAGTTGACCCTATCGTACGCTTTCTCACCGTCAAAACTAATGAGCAAAGAACCCTGCTCAGCCAGTTGCCCTGCACACATAGAAAGCAAAATTCGTTGTACGCTGAAGGCAGCATGCCGGCCCCTCACAAAGCCTACCTGATCTCTATGAATCAAGTCCGGCAGGAACCGTGCTAACCGATCTGCCATGATTTTTGCCAAAAGCTTAATGTCAACGTTAAGGAGCGAAATAGGACGGTACAAGCCCGGCAGAAGCGGATCCCGCCCTGGCTTGGGCAAGATGGTAATCAACGCCTTATTGGCTTCAAACGGGAACCTCCCCAACTGAACCAATGCTTCAAAATACCCCACAAGGGGCGCCACGACAAGATCGCCCAGGACCTTGTAGAACTCACTCCGATAACCATCAACCCCGGGGGCCCTACCCAGCTTTAACTTCCTGATCCCTTCCTGCACCTCCCGACCGGTTAACGGCTGACTGAGAGCCTGCAGACCCTCCTCACTAAGCTTTGGCAAAGTACATGCATTGAGGAAGTCCCGACCCGCCGTTTCCTGAACCCCTTCCCCCGCGTAAAGCTGTCTGAAAAAAATCCGTGAAAACCGCCTCAATATCCGCTGCTCCCCGCCTGAGGGTCCCATCCGCGTGCCGAACAGCCCCTATGGTGCGCGCCCCCCCCAGCAGGCCTCACCAAGGAAGACAACAGTCTACCAGCCTTATTCCCATGCTGATATAGCTTGTAACGATAATACAACAATGATTTTTGCGCCCGCCGATGGAGAAGCATCTCCAGCTCCGTCTGGATCTCCCGCAATTTACGTTGGTTCGCCTCGGTCCGACACCCCACCACCAGTCTCCGTGCCTTCCCTAAATCCCATTCTAAACGAAGGATCTTCTGATTCAACCGCTTGCGCCGCAAGCTAGTATAACTAATAATATCGCCTCTCAAAACAGCTTTGCCGGCTTCCCAAAAGAGAGCAGGAGAAATCCCAGGCTGATCATTGAGGGCCACATAGTCCCGCCAACGTTCCCGAAGATAATGCTCAAACTGCGCGTCACCGCCAAGCTCCAGGGGATAGTGCCAAAGCCGGCCCCGACCTAGATCACCACCACGTAGTTCTAAGATCACCATCGCATGGTCCAAAAGAACAGAGGGACCCACCTCGGCACACTGAATCCGACCGAAAAGTGAAACCGAGATCAGGAAATAATCAATTCGAGACCATGAGCCATGCGCCCTAGACTGATGAGTATACTCCCGGTCGCCCGGGTGTAAGACCCGCCAGATATCCATAAGCTGGTGTCCCTCACACAACCACCATAGGTGCCGCCGGGTCCGCTGACTCCGACCCCAAGCCGGCCCAGAGCGATCCATATGTACATCCAACACTTCGTTAAAGTCTCCTCCAATGATAACCTGATAACCGGGACCTTTGCAAGAGCCTGAAAGAACCAGGCCTCATATACATCGGGGGCATAGACCGAGCAAAGAGCCACTTTCATACCAGCCAGTAACCCCCACACACAAACATACCGGCCCTCTGAATCAACATCTACTCTCTCTTCCACCCAATTTACAGAACTAGTGATTAATATTGCCACGCGTCGTTTCTTCCCCATCGCCGGGATCCGTAAACCTTACTAACAGAGCCTTTACATAACTTCTCATGCTCAACAGCAGACTGGTGCGTCTCCTGTAACATAGCCACCCCGATCCGTTTACGTTGCAATTGCTGGAGCACTTTATAACGCTTTATCGGGGAACCAAGGCCACAAACATTCCAAGATGCTATCTTAATACCAGCATTCATTGCGTACTGTGTCAAGAAGCCACCAAGAAACACTGAACCAATGCACCAGAAAGTGAAGACCCCCCCAGCCTAGGGTCTCCCCCATCATCCACAATGATATCACCCAAGACAGCCACACCCGCTCACACACACTCAAACATCCACCTAGCATCACCAACAAACCCCGCACATCCGATGCAAACCCTTCCCACCCTCCCACTCTAGGCCCACCCCTCCCCCCCTGCCCCCCCTTACAACCACACCCCCCGTCCCAGCAGATCAGCACCCCCCCTGCCCCCCCCGCCCCAAACCTGCGCCAACCACCAGCCCTCCTCTCTCACTGGCCACTCCATGACCTCCGAGACATGCAGAGCTCCCCCCCTCCCCCGGAGAATACGCGGGACCCCACCGCACCAAGCCAGACTATACATGGCCTCTCCGCGTACCTACTCCCTCCCCCCCTGATGCCCGGTCCAGTAACCCTAAACATATTAGAGAGACAGATATGGTAAGCAAGCCAAGGGACGCAACAGAGCAGCGCCCAGGCCGCAGACCAACATGTTCAGTACAGGCACACATACAATAGACCAGGCATATACAGACTTTGCACACTCGCCATTTTACAAGGCACTTCCCATCCCCCCTCCCTTCAGCAGCGACACCCAAACTACAGGCCAGAACAGGCTTCCATCGAACCCACAAGGGGGAAGCAGTACGAGCCCACACATGGAGAACCATGGCCCAGGCAGCACCACATTCCACCATGAGGGAAAGTGGCTCCGGCCACTGCTAAACAAATGACTCGATCCAGTAAATCCCCCGGGCACCCCAGTAATGGCCGCCACCCGCCAAGGGAAGCATGCACAGCAGCCCTGCCTCCAAACACCACCATGCAAAGCTGCTGCGGGCACTATTCCCATGCACTGTACTCAGTGCGGGCACAGCTTAGTCAGGCTGACCAATCCCACAAAGCAGGAGACAGAGGAAGGAGCAAACCTCTTGCAGGCCAAAGGAGGAACGAACGGAGCAAGAGATGTGGGTTGGAACCAGACTGCTTTATTGAAAATAAGTCCCTACGGGGGGCGGAGCCTGATGTCCAACGGGGTAGACGCCTGGTGCTGAAGCTCCCGAGAGGCCTACACAGAATCCTGACTAAACTCCTGCAAAACTTCACTATTTTGCTTTAAAATCGCCGGGGCGCATCGGAGGGATGGCGGGACCTAAACCACAGCGCCTAGATTTCGGCTCCCCCACTTCGTCGCACGGCAAACGCTCCAAAACGGAACTGCCTTCCCCGCATAAGATGGCGCCGCTCTGTGAGAGCCCTGAAATGCAGCGGGTGATACTCGAGGAGATTCGTGGTGTAAAGGAACTGGTAAAATCCAACGGAGAAGCGATCCGCGCCATGCGTGAGGACCTTACCATGATGCAGGAAAGGCTCGAGGGCCTCTCGTTGCGCCAAGACAAAATGGCGGAGACTCTTGAATCGCACGCGGTGCGAATGGGGAAGATCGATAAAGCTGAACGCCAGATTTTGCTCCTTCAAAAGGAACTTGAAGATAGCAATAATAGAGCTCGTCGCAATAACATTCGACTCATTGGAGCTCCAGAGGGCGTAGAAGCAGGAGATCTGCGGGAATATCTGGGCAATATTCTACCCTCTCTATTGAAGACGACGTTTCTTAAGGACCTGGAGATAGATCGGGCACATCGTGTCCCCACTAATATGGCGCTCAACCGGACGACTCCCAGGCCCATCATTTTTCGGCTACTGCGCTATCAACAAGCTGAGCAAATTCTGGCTGCTGCCCGGGCTAATCATCACCTCGAGATAGATGGGCATAAAGTGTCTTTCTTCCCTGATCTCTCTAAGCCCACGATGGACCGCCGAAAGAAGCTTCTTGCTTATCGCCCTCGCCTTCAGCAACTGCAGGCCCGATTTGGTCTCCTGTATCCGGCAAAGCTACGCGTTACGCTGCATAACCATACCAGGACCTTCGAGGATCCTGACCTCCTCGCTGCATTTTTGGACTCTAAAGAAGCTGAACTGATGCGTTGATGTTACCATCAAGCTGTGTTGCTGTTCAAAGCTCTCTTAAATCTCTACCTCATTGGGGCCTATCGCAGTGATTTCGCTGCGGACGCGGTTGGACTGCTCTCCTGACCTACTTCTTTGAACCGCCATCCTGCTTCTCTGCACCCTTCGATGGCTCCCGGGACTTGTTCCTGCTGCAGGGAGTATGGCCAGTATCGGGCCTTCTCTGGGGCTTCCCCCCGCAGACTCATGGTCGCCAGTAATAGTTGGGGTTTTGCTTCTTCTCTAGTGCACTTCGGTGCCTGTCTCTTTTTTTTTTGGGGTTATTTATGCTTTCTACCAAAAGTTTATTATTTCATGTCGTGTGTACAGTCATTTGCTACCAATATGCATAGTTTAGGGAATAATGTGCAACTTCATGTTCTCTCAGAATTTTGTATATTACTAGATGGCTTTCTGTAAGCTCTTATCATTGAATGTCAAAGGTATCAATAGTCCAATCAAAAGGAAGAAAATTCTTAGCTATTTGAATACTGAGCATGCTGATTTAGTACTGCTTCAAGAAACGCATTTAAATGCTAAAGAAACACTAAAGCTTAATGTCAAGCCTTATGCTGTTGTGGCGTATTCTCCCGCTGTTGCTAAACGCTGTGGTGTTGCCATACTTGTTAAGAAATCCCTGCAGGCCACCGTGCTAGATATTAGCTCAGATAATGAGGGTAGATGGGCTCGCGCTCATCTCAAAGTGGGGGATCTAGAATTCACGTGTATTTGTATTTATGCTCCAAATGTTGACAATCCTGGTTTTTTTGCTAAAATTGCACAAGCTGCGCAAGCCTCCGCTCATACCCCACTAATACTGGGAGGAGACTTTAATCAGGTCCTCGACCCTTTGGTGGATCGGCAGCCGCCTAGAACCTGTGGTCCACCCAAGAGTCTCTCCATACTTACAGCTATGATCGCTGATTTGGCTTTGGTGGACATTTGGAGGTTATTGAATCCTTCTGATTTGGATTTTACCTTTTTCTCCGCTCCTCACCAATCACAATCCCGAATAGATTTTTTTCTTTTATCTAAAACATTGGTATCGCAGATTGGTATGGCTAAGATTCACCCCTTGCACATTTCAGACCATGCTGCCATATCTTTTACGATACACACTGCTGCGCAAAATGCAAGTCCCCGAGCATGGTCTTTTGATAGGTCTCTCCTAGACCAACAGGATTTTCAAACTGTAATACGGGCTGCCATACAAGATTACTTTCATTTTAACTCTCCCCTTGACACAACGAACTGGGCCTGGTGGGAGGGTTTTAAGGCGTCTATTCGAGCCACGGTGACTAGTTATCAAATCCGTCTTGGGAAACAAAGAAGGCAACAATTGGTGATCCTTGAACAACAGATACAGGCTGGTGAACGTATTCTTACGTCCCGAACAGACCCATGTGTTCTGCTTCGTTTGCAACGTCTCCGTTTTCAGTACAACAAGATTTTGCATAATGCCGCTGTTAGAAATATAGCATCCCAGCAGGGATTGTATTACCGGGAAAATAATCGCGCTGGTAAACTACTAGCTAATGCTTTGAAGGGGAAAAAAGAAGCCAAACGGGTAGCAGCTCTCCGAAGCCCATCTGGGAATGGCCTTGTCACAAAAGATCATGAGATTTTAGAGCTTTTTCGCGATTTTTATGCTAGCTTGTATAAATCTGAATGTGAGTTTGTTCCTGAACATTTCGACCGCTTGTTAGCTGGTGTACAGCGTCCTACTCTCTCGGCTGAGGAATGCACGGCCCTTGATCATTCGTTTACTCTTGTGGAAATACAGGATGCAATTAAAAGATGTGCCTCCGGCCGTGCTGCGGGTCCAGACAGCCTTCCGGCTGAGTTCTTCAAAACTTTCAGCTCTGATCTGGCCCCGTTTTTGCAGCAATACTTTACTACCCTAGTAGCCGACGGATCCTCCCTTGGTTCCTTTTCAGAGGCCAACATAGTGGTCTTTGAGAAGGAGGGGAGAGACCCACACCTGACAGCCAATTACCGACCCATCTCCCTGCTTAACGCAGATTATAAAATCTTCGCCACTATTCTTTCTACTCGGCTCTCTCACAAAATGACCACTTTAATACATCCAGATCAATGTGGATTTATTCCCGGCAGATCAACTGCTGATAATGCCAGGACTCTTTGTCATGTACTAACTAATATGGCCTCCCACGATCGTCCATTGGTTGGCCTTTCCCTAGATGCCGAAAAAGCCTTTGACCGGCTAGAATGGCCATTCCTATTTGCGACCCTCCGTTGGTTTGGTTTCGGCGATAATTTTCTCCGTTGCCTTCAAGTGCTATACTCTCAACCAACTGCTAGTGTCTGTGCCAACACATTGAAGTCCCAGCCATTTTTACTGCAAAGAGGCACCCGTCAGGGGTGCCCACTTTCCCCCTTACTTTTTGATCTTGCGTTAGAACCCCTAATCCTGTTAATCCGTCAGTCTCCACATATCCACGGCGCTCCCTTTCCCCGTCGGGATATAAAAGTCTCAGCGTATGCAGATGATCTTATGCTTTTTGTTTCCTTAGACTCCGTATCTGTTGTTCTGGATCTAATTGACCGCTATTCTCAACTTTCAGGTTACAAAATTAATTGGACCAAATCAGTCGCCTTTCCCCTAAACCACCAGGTTCACCAAGCAGACTTGCAAACCTTTCCTTTTGTATGGCAGCCCCGTATGGTAAAATATTTAGGGGTACATTACTGTTATCCTCTCGAAGAAACCGTCGCTTTTAATGTCAAAAATTTAATCACCAAGGTCCGTGAGCTCACCCAACGTTGGTCTCCACTTACTCTTACGTGGTGGGGCCGTATGGATACCATAAAGATGATGATTGTTCCCAAGGTTAATTATGTCTTAGAAATGTTACCGTGCCTTCTCCCTCGACATACCTACAAAGATATCGAGGGCCTGTTGATCAGATTTTTGTGGCAGAACAAACCGCCTAGAATAGCGAAACATAAACTTCAGTCAGATAAGGAACATGGTGGGATAAGATTTCCTGATTTTTTCAACTATCACCTCTCTTTTCTTCTCAAACAGGGTGCCCGTTGGTTGGACGCTTCTTTCCCGTCCAGACCAATATGGTTAGATATAGAAGAAGACCTCTGTAAGCCCATTCCACTTAGCTATCTCCCTGGAATGACTTTCCCACTGGATGCCCACTATCCACCAATGCTCCTGGATACACTTCGCTCCTTCAATGTTCTCATCAGCTCCCTAGATTCCCTAGCTTGCCCACTAGATAGGCTTCCAATTTGGCATAATGCTCGATTCCAAATTCAACATAAGCCGGTGGCCTGGAGTCCCTGGTATTCCAGAGGCATCTGGACTCCCAATCAACTGTTTCACAATGCTCGCTGGAAGTCCATTAATGAGCTCCATTGTGAGTTTGGCCTTCCTTCTAAATACTATTTTCAACTGCTTCAGTTGCAGCACTGTCTCAAGAGTGCTGGGGTTTTTCCCCCACTAACTCCTCATGACCAAGGGATAACTGAGGTGGTCTCCTTTATTGGGGCTCAGTCCGGTGTTGCTTCCACCTTTTATAAAACTCTTTGTGCTCCTCAGAATGCTGTCCCCCCTTCTGCACAGCAGACTTGGGAGCGAGAATTGGGTGTAACTCTAACCCCTGAACATTGGAACCTCTTCTGGAGCAAAGTGGTTCGTGTTTCCCGCTCGGCTTCCTTAACCCAGACGCTTTTCTTCTTTGCCCATCGCTGTTTCTATACCCCTGATAGACTGGCCAAATGGACTTCCACTCTGAGTAATCAATGTTGGACTTGCCATGCAGCTACAGGCACCCTCACTCATGTCATGTACGAATGCCCCGCACTACAACACTACTGGAGCCGGGTCTGGGGTCGTATTCAATCTATCTTACACTTTACTGAACCACTCTCCTGGAAAATAGTGGGACTCCGTTCTGCAGCGGGCATCCCCTCTCTCCCGAAGTCTGCTTACTTCCTCCTTGACTTTCTAATGGGTATTGCCATATCGTTAATCATGAAATATTGGAAAAATAGCTCTTCACTGAGTCCTCTAGAATGGTGGAATTGTGTCTGTCTATATAGTAAGTTTGAACAAATTCCTCGTAGGGCTACCCCTTCCCTTCAGGCCCGCTACCAGGTGTCTAAATGGAAATTACTCACAGATTTCGTGCAGTCGGCCAAATGCTCGCACTTGACTGTCTAGTTATATCTCTCTCTTGATCCATAGTATATCATGACTGTTATGTTTATGTTCTAACATAATTGCTATGGACCCCATGCCTGGGTTAATATCTTTTCTTTTCTTTTTTTTTTTTTATTATCTAGAGAAGAAGCATAGGGGGGGAGGGTTGATGGGGTTATTTTCCGGTTTATTCCATTTTATTTTGATGCAATCATCCTTGTTTTATTACTGTGTGTATTGTTATTGTTATAAAATGAAAATAAAAGTTTAAAAAAAAAAAAAAAAAAAGAAAATAAGTCCCTACGCGTTTCGGCTTGCGCCTTCTTCAGGGGACATACAGCTACCAGAGAATAAATGAACAAACAGTATTAAAATAAAATGGGGCAACATATATCACAATTAGTAATTAATATATAAAATAAATTCAAAACAATAAATCAAAAAACATCGAAACGTATTACCAAATATAAATTAAAAAATATATTAAAAATATATATATTTGAAACCATATTAAACAAATTAAAAAGGTTAATGCTAATATTGAAAAACCGGCATGTAAAACTCAACTGTCCTTTTGTCAATTGATTTTGATTTACATTGCTTCATTTTCCCTTCTTCGCTACGTTTACTACTCCGCCCACTTTGGTTACGTCATCCAAAAAAGGCGCGAAAAACGGCGTTCATATAGACTGGAGGTCACTTTGAGTTTTCTCTTTCCACTGGTTATACGCCGTGCCTGTACTCAGCACACAAGTCTTTGCGGTTTACAAAAAGATCACATACGTCGGGTCAACGATAAAAAGTGAGTTTGGGTTCAGATTTGTTTACTTTACACTCTTTTACCGTTTCGTCAATGATATTAGTTTCATTGCAGACTTGAAAGTATCGCATCTCTTCCTCTCTGCCTTTCACTGACTCCATCTGACACCGATTGTTTTTTAGCTAATTCTTTTATACTCAGTTGAGTTTTACATGCCGGTTTTTCAATATTAGCATTAACCTACAATATCACATATTTTATCTCTTTTTTTCCCGTGCACTTTAATTCAAATAAATCCACTTCTCTTATTATGTCACCGCCAGTTTCCTGCACTTCTGACACATCAGCCAAATAGCGGGTTCATTTTTATTTTTATTTTTAACATCGGGGCTATGTTCCGGTTTTTATCATCATTATTAATTCCAACAACTATGTTGGCTTTCAATGTCATCATGGCTTCACTGAATTTGTTTTATCACTCAGGATGAGTACACCACTCCTCTTACAATGTTGGTCTAATATATATATATTATTTTTTTATATTCAACATGTATTTTAATTAGTGTTGTTTCCTACCAATTGTCTTGTTTATAGCTCACATATAACATCATCTCTCTTAAAGTTTTTTATTTCTTTTGCATATCTTAGCATGCATCCAAAATCAGATGATAATAGATTGTCTTAGCCTCATATATGGACACACATAGCTTTTCACTTTTGACAATATCTATCACCAGCAGGGCCGGATTTACCTATACGCCATGTACGCCATGGCGTAGGGCCCACAGCCGGCAGGGGCCCACAAAAAAAAACCAAGTTCATTTTTTTTAAAATAAAATTTAAAAAAAAACCTGGTGGCTGCCGCCGCGGGGCCCCCTCTGCTGCCGCGGCAGCACCGACTGACCCGCGGGGGCCCCGTCTACAAGCTGAAGCCGTCGGTTCCGTCGGTTCCCTCCCTCCCTCCCTCCGTGCAGGCTGCAGGCTGTGAGAGACGCGAGAGTGTCTCCTCGCGTCTCTGTTAAGCCCGCAGGGGCTGATGGGAAATTTCCCATCAGCCCCTGCGGGCTTAACAGAGACGCGAGGAGACGCTCTCCCTTCGCGTCTCTCACAGCCTGCAGCCTGCACGGAGGGAGGGAGGGAAGAACCAACCGAACCGATGGCTTCAGCTTGTAGACGGGGCCCCCGCGGATCAGTCGGTGCTGCCGCGGCAGCAGAGGGGGCCCCGCGGCGGCAGCCACCAGGTTTTTTTTTTAAATTAAATTTTACTTTAGGCCGGGGGGGGGGGGGGTAGGACTGGTAATGGGCTATGGGGGGGGGTAGGACTGGTAATGGGCTATTGGGGGGGCTGGGGCTGGAAATGGGCTGGGGGGGTAGGGCTGGTAATGGGCTATGGGGGGGGGGTAGGACTGGTAAATGGCTATGGGGGGTAGGACTGGTAATTGGCTATTGGGGGGGCTGGGGCTGGAAATGGGCTGGGGGGGTGGGGCTGGAAATGGGCTGGGGGGATGGGGCTGGAAATGGGCTGGGGGTAGGGCTGGTAATGGGCTATGGGGGGGTAGGACTGGTAATGGGCTATTGGGGGGGCTGGGGCTGGAAATGGGCTGGGGGGTTAAGGCTAGAGGTGGGCTGATGGGGTTAGGACTGGTAATGGACTGTGGGCTGTTGGGGGGGCTTAGAACTGGCAATGGGCGTTGGGGGGGGTTAAGACTGGTAATTGGCTGTGGGCTGATGGGGGCTGTCTGGTAATGGGCTATGGGGGGGCTAGGACTGGAAATGGGCTGGGGGGTTAAGACTGGAGGTGGGCTGATGGGGTTAGGACTGGTAATGGGCTGTTGGGGGGGGTTAGAACTGGTAATGGGCATTGGGGGGGGTTCAGCCTGGTAATGGGCTGTGGGCTGATGGGGGTTGTCTGGTAATGGGCTATGGGGGGCTAGGACTGGAAATGGGCTGGGGGGTTAAAACTGGAGGTGGGATGATGGGGTTAGGACTGGTAATGGGCTGTGGGCTGATGGGGGGGGTAGGACTGGCAATGGGCTATGGGGGGCTGACTGGAAATGGGTTGATGGGGTTAGGACTGGAAGTGGGCTGATGGGGGGTTAGGACTGGTAATGGGTTATAGGGGGGGCTTAAACTGAAAATGGGGTGATGGGGGGTTAAGGACTGTAAGTGGGTTGATGGGGGGCTAGGACTGGTATTGGGTTGGGGGGTTGCTAGGACTGGAAATGGGCTGATGGATGGCTAGGACTGGAAATGGGCTGATGCAGGGACTAGAAGGGAATGGATGCTGGGTGAGGCTGGAACTAGAAGGGAGCTGATGTTGGGGGAGGATTAGAATGGGATGGGGCTGGAAGAGTAAAATGGAGAAGGGAAAAATATTTTGTGTGGGAGGGATAAAAAATCTACAATTGGCCGGGTATTGGGAGAGTAAGTGGGGATTGAGGATGGAGGGGTAAAATTTGAGTGGATGAAATAGGAATGAGGAAAGAGCAAAAGGAGAAAGATTAGTATGTTAAAGCAGATGTAGAGAGAGAATGGAAAAAAATCTAGAAGAGAGAAGAAAGGACAAATGGACAGCAGACGATGGAGAGTTAGCAGAAGACACGAAGAAACCAGAAGAAAGTGGCTGGAGCAATTGCAGCTGAAAAAAATGCACAAAAGGTAGAAAAATATCTCTTTATTTTGAATTTATTAATTGGAATATGTCAGCTCTGGTAAATGTGCATCATTAACGTCTGCGCTTTGTTTAGTACAAGAGCAAATTAATGTATAGTTTTATTTCTACAGTGTTGTACATTCCAAGTTTGGCTTTTGGGATTCCCAGTTTAATTATTGTCTTCCTGTTTCTAAATTGTGATTACTTGTTTGGTGATGGTCTATGTTCTGCATGTGTAACTGAGCTGAGGTGTTCTGTTTATATAATTCCTATTTGACATTGCCACTTGTTCTCTTTCCCCAGTAGGTCATGTATTGTTGTTCTCTGAAATGTATTGGTTTAATATTTGCAGTGTTGCCTTTTGATTGGTAGAGTATGGTGCTTTGTGAGTCCTGGTAGTGCTGTTAGGATACGGCGGGTTTACTATGGGTTCTAAATGGGTAGTGTTTGTAGTAGTTCCTAATGTGTCTGGCAGTTGGCACTGGATTATAGTAATGTAGAAATCTTTTAGTCTTTCTTTATCCATACACTCATTAAGAGGCACGTTTACTAAAAGTTAGTATATGGTAACATTATGCAAATATTTATGCAAATGAGGCCCCTTATGCAAATGAGGCCCCGCACCCCCCTTGGGCCGCCCCTGCTGGGGGCCCACAATTTTTGTTGGCGTAGGGCCTCACTCAAGGTAAATCCGGCCCTGATCACCAGACAATGATATGCTGCTTAATTTCACATATACACACATTTTATTTTGTATCTTGTATTCCTTTCCATAATTGCATTTTTATGCATTGTTCAACTTCTGATTATGTATTCATTAGTTGTATAATTCGCTCTAAAGTGTTCAGCTCTTCTTTTTCCAGCTATCATAGAGTGATTCGAAAAACTGTCTTAATGAGACACTCCATTTAACACAGCACTGGTAGGTTTTGTACATGATTATTTTCTTGCAGCCATTTTTTACTCCTCATCAGTATCTCATCTCTTTTTTATGTTTAGTTTTATTTTTATATTTATATTTATATTTATTTTTATTACCTCTTTTAATATAATCATTATTTTATGATTTTATGTATTTATTTATTTATTGCTTTTATTTATGATTGTATTTCTTTATTAGATCCATAATTGTTGTTACCGTATATGATTTACACGTCTGGAGTAACCTAAATATTTTAATTCGTTTTCTTTTGGTCCTGGCTTTGTATATATGATTGTCATACATTTATTTTTTAATTGTTCTTATTATTGTTATTTTTCTTATTATTATGTTTATATGTATATCATATGTTGATCAGATTTTGCTCCATAGTCCGTAAATTTTAGATACGATTGTTGGTTTTTGTCTCGGCCCTTCTGTTTTTTAATTTGTTTAATATGGTTTCATATATATATATTTTTAATATATTTTTAAATTTATATTTGGTAATACGTTTCGATGTTTTTTGATTTATTGTTTTGAATTTATTTTATATATTAATTACTAATTGTGATATATGTTGCCCCATTTATTTTAATACTGTTTGTTCATTTATTCTCTGGTAGCTGTATGTCCCCCGAAGAAGGCGCAAGCCGAAACGCGTAGGGACTTATTTTCAATAAAGCAGTCTGGTTCCAACCCACATCTCTTGCTCCGTTCGTTCCTCCTTTGGCCTGCAAGAGGTTTGCTCCTTCCTCTATCTCCTCACTTGCTGGAGCCATGTTCTCTCCTTGGCAAGGGGTTTTGAGCTATAAAGATGATCTCAAAGGTTTACTCTCCGAGGACCCCTTCTATACGGAAGAAGAGACAGTCCCGAATTTGGAAGATGAATGGAGAGAACTGGTTTGGTTGACGCAGAAGTATGTCCGAGAAGAATTACATGCAGCTTCCTTACTTGAATACTGCAGAAGAAAAACTATTCCAAGAGGACTCAGGGTGCAGAAGGCACCCGGAATGTTTAAGGATGATGAGGTTTTTATGACTAATTGGATAAAAATTTTAAATAAATGTTCATTGGATCTGATGATCCTTTTAATTAATACATCTAAACGAAGGGCCGAGACACTTAAACCACAGATAGATTCAAAAATCGATAATCTTAAAAAGAAAGATACACAGTTTGACTTGGAGAAAAGCAAGTTTGATAAAAATAATTTAGACTATAGACAATCTATTAAAGAAGCTAAGATCAAAAAACTTAAGAGAGATGATGATGACTATAAACAAAACACTGTTTATTACTGGACCTATAGTAAGTCAGACCATAATGATAGGAAGAGAAGCACTTCATTTAGGAGACCCAATAAGTCACCTAGACCACATAGATCACCCAGACCATATTACTCCTCTAGGTCACCACGTCATATATCCAAAACTAGTTTTAAGGATAAACAACCAACAAGACGTAGATCTCTATCGGTTACTCCAGAATTAGAAAGAAGCACCAAACGATCCCGACACCATTCAAAAGACAATATCGAAGCTTCTGCCCCTCTATTCCCTACACAACCACGCTCCCCTACTGTACATCACCATAAACATAATCACAAGCGGGATTTTCATATGGACGCATTGTGGGCCAAAGGCAGAAGAAATGTATCTCCAAGATCACCCCCACCTCGGCAACCGAGATACAGAAATCAACAAACAAGACAATACTCTCCGCGGGAAAGAACACACAGTCAAGGCATGATGGCAAAAAGACACCTGGATTGGGACTTATGAATGCAGTTATTAATTTATCCACCTACCAGTTAACTGACCTTGAACTTCAGGTCTTGAATAAGGGTCTCTCCTTTGTCCCTACCAAACGACATGATAAGTTTTTAACACACGTAGAACTTTATAGGTTTTTCCGAAAGCTTAAGATCAGAGATTATTTCGAAAAAAAACCTTCTCTGACTGTTGATCCCTCTATAGTTAAGAAACCATCCACTTGGGTTCCTCCGTCCAATTCAGATCCCATGATCACTGCCTATGAAAACATGATTCTCTCTAGAGTTAATACATTGTACAACACCAAACAAAAGAATCCATACTACAACCTCACAGCTTCGCAGAAATCAGCACTAAAGGGCCTTCAGTCCAATCAGAGTATAATAATAAAGCCCGCTGATAAAGGTGGTGCCATTGTGGTACAGGATAGGACCGCGTATATAGGAGAGGTCAACCG
This sequence comes from Ichthyophis bannanicus, assembly GCA_033557465.1. Taxonomy (NCBI): domain Eukaryota; kingdom Metazoa; phylum Chordata; class Amphibia; order Gymnophiona; family Ichthyophiidae; genus Ichthyophis; species Ichthyophis bannanicus. The sequence continues at coordinate 71,957,902 of CM066031.1, forward strand.
CCAGCTGAATGATACCACATTTTATTTAAAGATTTTTGATGACCCCACGAGCATGTTACAACAGAAAGTAGACAATCTACTATATATTGGCAAAGAGGCTGGATACTTAACCCCCAAAGAAATCACCTTTCTTACTGTCACCCACCCTATAATACCTACTATTTACATGCTTCCAAAAGTACATAAGTCCATGCAAAATCCCCCCGGTTGACCAATTGTTTCAGCCAATGGTTCACTTTTTGAACCTCTTTCCAAATTTCTAGATCAGTTTTTGCGTCCATTCGTTTCCCAAGCACCTTCTTATGTCAGGGATTCTACTCACATCATAAATATCCTCAATGAATTTCAAGGTTACCATGAAGGTCTTATCTTATTAACATTAGACATTAACTCTCTTTATACAAATATCCCCCAACAAGCAGCATTAGAAGTACTTGCCAATGTATTAATCCAAAGACCAAAACCGGTTCGTACTCCCACGTTTTTTCTTACTCAGTTGGCTTCTCTAGTTATGTCAGAAAATTATTTCATCTTTAGAGGTCTTTTTTACAAACAGGTAAAAGGCGTTGCCATGGGTTCGCCCATGGCGCCTGACATTGCAAATCTTTACGTATCCGATTTTGAGAAAAATTTTTTAACCTTTCATCCATATAAGAATACATTTGTCTTTGGAAACGTTATATAGACGACGTGCTTGTTATTTGGAATGGCCCTGAAGATATTTTACACTCTTTCCATACTTGGCTTAATACACTAGATCCCAATCTGCAATTTGAGGGTACATACAGTTTAGATTCTATTCCATACCTTGACATTATGATTAAAAAATCAGACAAAGGTTTTATCACTGATCTATATAGGAAATCTACTGACAGAAACACCTTTCTCACATATGATAGCTGTCACAATACTGCCTTTAAACAGAATCTTCCTGTCAGCCAATTCCTCAGGATTAAACGATTATGTACCAACAATATTGATTTTGAAAAACATGCCACAGATTTATATCGCCGGTTTGAACAGTGTGGCTACCCTAAAGACTGTATTCATAGAGCATACAAGAGAGCTTCTGCCACAAATCGCCCCACACTTCTACAGAATACAGTACGTCCACAAATTGATAGTGTCACATGTCCTCTCACCTTTACATCATACTCTAAGACCATCACGGACATTCTTAAACAAGAATGGAGTCTTCTCTCCATTTTACCTGCTTTTCAATCTAAACGTTTAATGATATCCTACAAACGGTCATTTAATTTGAGCCATTTTTTAGTTCCCTCTGCTCTGACTGTCTCTCGTCCCACTCTTAAGGTAAAAGGTCATTATAGTTGTGGTAATTGTTCCGTCTGTCTTCATGCCATTATAACCAAAGATTGTTTCACACATCAATCTATGGGCCACAAGATTTTTATAAATCATTACTCTAATTGTAAAACTATCAATGTTGTCTATCTCATTTTATGTCCATGTGACATGATTTACATTGGCAAAACTTTACGACAAGTACGGACACGTATAATTGAACATAGAAGCAATATCCAGAGACAACTTGTTGAAAAGCCACATGTATCACATTGGTTGGAGAAGGGCCATAAGATTAGTGATATCAAATTCCTGGTCATTAAGACCGCCATCCCGCACTGGCGTGGAGGTGACGTTAACAATATTCTTCTCAAATTGGAACAACGATTCATTTTCAAATTTAATAGCCTAGAACCTGCGGGTCTTAACCAAGAAAGCGACCTTTCTGTTTTTTTATGAAATATACGTGGTTATTTATTTATTTATTTATAATTTATTTATTATTTTTTATTATTTTGATTTTTATTTTCTTCATTATTTATTATTTTCTTCATTATTTTATTATCATTATTATTTTTTCCACATTTTATATATTATTTATCATAATTTTGTTATATTTCATTTTTATTATTTATTATTATTCATTTCGTTATTCATTATCATTTATTATTGATTTTTTATTATTTAATTTCTATCACTTTGTATTTGGTATTCAAATTAGGTGTATTATTGAATGCGTGTCCTTTTATTTTATTTTAATTTTAATTTATTTATCATTCAAAAATTTGTTTTTAAAAACTTTTTAAAATTATTTTATTAATTACTTTTTTATTCATTTTTCATTTTTTAATCATTGTTTATTTATTTCTTGATTAATATTTTATGTCTTAATTTTTTAATTTTTTAATATTTTAATTTTAATTTTTTGATTCAATAAAAATAATTTATTTCAGCAATTTTATATTATTAATTATATTTATTGCAATGACACACATTGACATATGACCTACATACCATTATTTTCCAATATTTTCTATTTATTTTATATTTCTCATTTTTATTATTTATTATTTATTTATTTTTTATTTTTTATTATTTTTACCACGATATTGTATAATACTGATAGGTTTTATATGGTCATTATAACATATTTTGTCTACTAATGTCCAACTTGCTATATACTGGTTCTATGCCTTGTTACCTTTTTGAGATATAATTCCCATAGGTTTTCTCAGTACTTCGAGTGCATTACTTCTCCTATATTGAGGTCATTAGCAATACTTCTCCCTTCCCCATTGTTTGCTCATAAGTTGTTCTTTTGTCAATTGATTTTGATTTACATTGCTTCATTTTCCCTTCTTTGCTACGTTTACTACTCCGCCCACTTTGGTTACGTCATCCAAAAAAGGCGCGAAAAACGGCGTTCATATAGACTGGAGGTCACTTTGAGTTTTCTCTTTCCACTGGTTATACGCCGTGCCTGTACTCAGCACACAAGTCTTTGCGGTTTACAAAAAGATCACATACGTCGGGTCAACGATAAAAAGTGAGTTTGGGTTCAGATTTGTTTACTTTACACTCTTTTACCGTTTCGTCAATGATATTAGTTTCATTGCAGACTTGAAAGTATCGCATCTCTTCCTCTCTGCCTTTCACTGACTCCATCTGACACCGATTGTTTTTTAGCTAATTCTTTTATACTCAGTTGAGTTTTACATGCCGGTTTTTCAATATTAGCATTAACCTACAATATCACATATTTTATCTCTTTTTTTCCCGTGCACTTTAATTTAAATAAATCCACTTCTCTTATTATGTCACTGCCAGTTTCCTGCACTTCTGACACATCGGCCAAATAGCGGGTTCATTTTTATTTTTATTTTTAACATCGGGGCTATGGTCCGGTTTTTATCATCATTATTAATTCCAACAACTATGTTGGCTTTCAATGTCATCATGGCTTCACTGAATTTGTTTTATCACTCAGGATGAGTACACCACTCCTCTTACAATGTTGGTCTAATATATATATATTATTTTTTTATATTCAACATGTATTTTAATTAGTGTTGTTTCCTACCAATTGTCTTGTTTATAGCTCACATATAACATCATCTCTCTTAAAGTTTTTTATTTCTTTTGCATATCTTAGCATGCATCCAAAATCAGATGATAATAGATTGTCTTAGCCTCATATATGGACACACATAGCTTTTCACTTTTGACAATATCTATCACCAGACAATGATATGCTGCTTAATTTCACATATACACACATTTTATTTTGTATCTTGTATTCCTTTCCATAATTGCATTTTTATGCATTGTTCAACTTCTGATTATGTATTCATTAGTTGTATAATTCGCTCTAAAGTGTTCAGCTCTTCTTTTTCCAGCTATCATAGAGTGATTCGAAAAACTGTCTTAATGAGACACTCCATTTAACACAGCACTGGTAGGTTTTGTACATGATTATTTTCTTGCAGCCATTTTTTACTCCTCATCAGTATCTCATCTCTTTTTTATGTTTAGTTTTATTTTTATATTTATATTTATATTTATTACCTCTTTTAATATAATCATTATTTTATGATTTTATGTATTTATTTATTTATGATTGTATTTCTTTATTAGATCCATAATTGTTGTTACCGTATATGATTTACACGTCTGGAGTAACCTAAATATTTTAATTTGTTTTCTTTTGGTCCTGGCTTTGTATATATGATTGTCATACATTTATTTTTTAATTGTTCTTATTATTGTTATTTTTCTTATTATTATGTTTATATGTATATCATATGTTGATCAGATTTTGCTCCATAGTCCGTAAATTTTAGATACGATTGTTGGTTTTTGTCTCGGCCCTTCTGTTGTTTAATTTGTTTAATATGGTTTCAAATATATAAAATTTTAATATATTTTTTAATTTATATTTGGTAATACGTTTCGATGTTTTTTGATTTATTGTTTTGAATTTATTTTATATATTAATTACTAATTGTGATATATGTTGCCCCATTTTATTTTAATACTGTTTGTTCATTTATTTTCTGGTAGCTGTATGTCCCCCGAAGAAGGCGCAAGCCGAAACGCGTAGGGACTTATTTTCAATTAAGCAGTCTGGTTCCAACCCACATCTCTTGCTCCGTTCGTTCCTCAATCCCACAAAGCAGACATAGGAAGGCACTAAACATTATGTGGGAAAAGGAAGTTGCCACCTCCGCGCCTGCACAGAATAATACCAGAATACAGCAGAGGAGAGGGAGGAAAACAGAATGACAAAATAAGCAAACAAGCAAGTAATAAACCACATATGATCAGACCATAAAAGAACCAAAATAATTAAGAGGGTAAAGGGAGAGCCAGCGAAAGACCAAAATAAAACCCTGTGAAAGGAAAGAAAATAAAAAGAACAAAAAAGAACAAAAAGGGGAGAGGGGGATCCAGACCTCTCCAGGGCCATATGCGCCCGGGAACTGAGTCCACACCATCACCAAAGCAGATTGGACTTGAGTCCCAAGGTCCCAAGGAACAAAGTACAGTTAGTAGCAGGGGCAATTGTAGATAGATCCACCAAGGGCGTCCTCCCCAATCAGCCCAGGCCATTGCAGAAGGCCATTGCCGCCTCTGGTGTCGAGAATGTTCGTCGGCCTCCTTCGCAGTCGACGCGCAGGGTCGCCGGGTATGCCATAGTGAAGCGCAGGCCCCGTTCTACCAGCCGTCCGCAGACATCCTTAAACGCATGGCGACGCAGTGAAACCCCAGCTGAGTAGTCTTGGAAGATTAGTAGCTTGCATGCCTCACCTCCAGAGCGACGCTGCTGCCGCGAGGCTCTCAGGACTCCCTCCTTCTGGGAGGCATTCAAGAAACGCGCGATCACTGCTCTGGGCCTGTTGTCCCCCGGCTTGTAAGGCCCCAGTCGATGCGCTCTCTCAAGGACTATGGCTCCCATCTCTGCCTCCAGAGGTAAGTTGTTAGGCAGCCATCTCTCCAGATATTGCCTGAGATCCTTTTCCTGCACCGACTCCTCGATTCCAATAAAACGAAGATTGTTGTGCCGGCTCCTGTTTTCGAGGTCCTCCAATTTCTCCTCATGCCTAGCCAGGGCCTCCTCCAGCTTCTTAATTCGGGCCACATCCTGCACGCACGTGTCCTCAAGGGATCCGACACGGTGCTCCACCTGTTCCACCCGGCTAGTGAAGTCAGTTACCGCCTGGGCCACCGCGGTGATTTGCGAAGCTAATCCACCCAGGCGACCCTCCAAGGCTTCCACTACGGCCTTCGAGACCTCTGCCACCATCGTCGGCGCGGCCACCAGCAACTGCCCATCAGAAGCCCCGTCGGCCATCTTGGCTTCGCCTCCTCGAGGCCGCTCTCAGCGAGGGGTTTTTGTTGCCATAGGATCGCGGTCCTCCCTAGGCGCGCAAATCCAAGTGCCCCCAGCAGAATACCTGCTCCACCTCATTCTGGTTAAAATTTGACGTCTAAATGCAGGTTAGATAACCGGGGGGGAGGGCGCGGGCTCCAGAGCTAAGCAGGAGACGTCCTACTCAGCCCACCATGTCACCGGAAGTCCGGGAATCCAGTTTTTATGTTGTTGATTCCTCTTAGGAGTATGTTGAACAGATGTATGAGGAGAGTCTCAACACTATGATTAGAACGAAATTCATGTTGGTGTGGATCCAGAGAAGCATATACTATTGTATTGTTATTTGTAACCCAGTAGCTACAACACTATAGAGTATATCCTATTAGTCATCTACTATTGCCAGTAGTCACCCAGATCATCGAAAACTGTCACAGACAGCTATATACCATCAATACACAGACACATCCACTAGTCCCCATTCCCAGAGCCCCGTTCTCAGAGTTCCTTTGCCCACCAAAATATATACACAATGTCTCCCACAAGACAGGTAAACCTCCCACTCACTCTCATTCTAATAACTCTCCTAACTCAACACATCTACTCGTACAAAACCAATCAAAACCCCTACAATCATATCCCTATCATACATAATCATTACAGAAACCCATATAACAACATTATCACTACCCACAATCCTCACCAAAACACACCACACTGTTCAACCTTTACACACACCCACAATAATTACTCAAGCAATGACTCAAACAGACACCATCGCAGACTCATCCAAATAAAACACCAGCCACACACTGGTTTAAGCGACAACACAACCAACATAGATACCCAAACAAAGCTCATCCTAATAAACGTTAGATCCATACGAAATAAAATACCAATCATCAACGACATGATAAAAGACACAAACCCGGAAATCATCTGCATTACTGAAACATGGCTCACTCCCACAGACACCGTACTACTAAACCAGTTAACATCACATCAATATGATACATTCAGCTGCCATCGGGATGCAAAAAGAGGAGGTGGCACTCTCATACTCGCTAAAAAAGACCTACAATTCACCTTAACATGCTTAAACAATATAGATGGAATAGACATCATCAACATAGAAAATAGAACCCTTGCACTTACTCTCATATATAGACCCCCTTCAACTGATCAAAAAAACCTCTCCTCCATCTTAGAACTTGCATGCACAGCATCACCAAACAAACCTCTCATAATCCTAGGTGATTTGAATCTCCCTTCCCTGAATAACTCTCAATCAGACAATTTCATGGATGCCATGACCCAAATGGGTTACACTCAGATAATACATGCTCCCACCCACATAAAAGGCAACACCTTAGATCTCATCTTCCTTCCCTCCTCCCTTCTTAATAACCAACACCAACATACCCCTCCAACTATAACAGAGGTACCATGGTCTGATCATTACCTTATCACACTCCACCTCCCAGCTCAAGCAACACTAAACACAACAAACTCATCACCCCACATATCACGTTTTACACACTTTGACAAAGCTAATTTCCTTGACAAAGTATTACCCATACTCAACACAAACCTCCCAGACATCGAATCCGCTGTAAACCACTGGAATCAAACAGTCCAGAAAGCAGCTACCCCCACACATACCATGCATAAACAAGTAAAAAAGACAGAAAAATGGTTCACGAGAGAACTAGCAAATATAAAAAAACAATTGAGGAAACAAGAAAAGAAATGGAGGAAAACTAAATCTGACGAAAACAAATCCCAATATATGACCACCCTCAACAATTACAAAAATGCAATTAACAAGTCAAAAAAGGATTACCACTCCAAAGTAATAAACATGGCTATCAACCGCCCCAGAGAACTATTCGCAATCGTAAAAACTTTGACAAAAGCTAAAAACCAAGAGCCAAAACAGTCGGCTATAAGCATACAGACCTTAGCAACCCACTTTGCAGAAAAACTAAAGTGCAAATCCAACACCATACCAATGACGCTACCTACAAACACTGAATCTAATAACACATGGACCTCCTTCCACACGATAGATCAAAAACACCTTCTTAGGATCATAACACTTATCAACACCACAACTTCTCCACTTGACCCATGTCCTGTGTCATGGATCAAATGCACAAAGGAAGAACTCGCTGAAAACATCCAACAAATGGTGAACCAATCCCTTGTCCAGGGCATCATGTCCAACGCCCTAAAACTCACAACGCTTCGACAATAATAAAAAACAATAAACTTGACCCAAAAGATCCAAACTCTTACCGACCGATAGCCAGCATTCCATTTATAGCTAAAATAATAGAAAAAAACGTCCAATTACAATTACAAGACCATATCGATGAACACAAACCCTTAGACTCTCACCAGTTTGGCTTCCGCCCCTATCACGGTGTAGAAACCCTTCTAATTACACTGATAGACTTCCTCATCAAAGGCACAGATGATAGCAGTCAAGGCTTCCTACTCCTCTTCATAGACATTTCTGCCGCCTTTGACAACATCAACCACCTTACTTTGATCAATAGACTAGAAAATCTAGGAATAGGTGGGACAGTACTCAACTGGTTTAAGTCTTACATCACAAACAGACTAATACGTGTTCAAATAGACCAGGAAGTGTCAGAAACCTTCCCCCAAGGACAAGGAATACCCCAGGGATCCGCCCTTTCTACCCTCCTTTTCAATCTGTACCTCCAACCCATTACAAAAATATTCAGAAAACACAAAATTAGTCACTTTATCTATGCTGATGACATCATGCTTGCTCTCCCCATATCCACCAAAAATCCTACCTACGATGCCCTATCAAAATGCATGGTGGAGACCACCTCCTGGATGGAATCTAACTACCTTAGCATCAACCTCAAAAAAACTGAGGCAATGTTCGTAACAAGATCACCCGTGACTGAGGACACCTATCCAACATCAATCTCAATCATAAATACAACTATACCCGTCAAAAAAGAGGTAAAATACCTAGGGGTAATAATAGACCATACACTCACCATGCTACCACATATAAAACAGACGGTAAAAACCATATTCTACAAACTCAAAACCATACAACACCTAAGACCCCTTCTTGACACCCATGACTTTAGATCAGTTGTTAACACACTCATCACCCCACACTTTGACTATTGTAATAGTCTCTTAATTGGCCTACCACAAAAAAGTACATACCTACTTCAAAGAGCCCAGAACATCTGTGCCAAAGTAGTCACTAAAGCCCACCTAGTAGACCATGTAACCCCAATAATGCTGGAACTGCATTGGCTCCCTATAAACAGCAGAATCAGATATAAAATCCTCCTAATCACATTCAAGCTCCTGAACAACATCGCCCCCTCATATCTATCCATGCTATTACATGCCCCATCAGAATCAAGAACTCGCAGACTAAACGCAACACACTCACTTGAAATACCAAATTCATTCAAAAAAACTAAAAAATCCACCAGCACCAGAGCCTTCTCATTCACTGCCCCCATGCTCTGGAATAATCTCCCAATAAACCTTCGGATCATAAAAGACCTCACCCAATTTAGAAAGGAACTCAAGACATACCTTTTCTCCGAACACTATGAAATCCCATACCCCCAAGTCCAACCACACACCATCCCCAAACACTCAAACACAAAGCCCTAAAATCACACTCAACTACCCACACACATACACCCACCACATACTCCCACCACATACACCCCAAAATACTCTCAAGAGATGAAAAAAAAGGAAATAAATTCCTCCACACACACACATATGAAAGGTAGAAAACTCTGACTACCTGTAAAAAGGTAGAAAAATTCTGATCAACACTACGATACAGAAACATATTAATGTATATAAAATGTAAATAGTTCCGACAATTAATGCACAGTTATTTGTATAAAGTTACAATGTTATAAATCTCTGTTCCGTGTAATATAATAACTATTATCTGTATAAAGTTAAAAAAAATCTCTGTTCCATGTAATGTATACATTAGTATACAAATTTGTTTACTTGTTCCATGTAAACCGCCCCTGATCTCTGGAAGGGGCGGTATAGAAGAAATAGATAAATAAATAAATAAATAAATATGGTCTTGCAGTTTTAGAAAAGGTTCAGAGAAGAGCGACCAAAATGGTAAAGGGGATGGAAGGATACTCCTATGAAGAAAGGCTAAAAAGGTTAGGGCTCTTTAACCTGGAAAAGAGACGGCTGAGGGGAGATATGATAGAAGTCTATAAATTAATGAACGGAGTGGAACGGGTAAACGTAGATCGATTGTTTATCTTATCAGAATATAGAAAGACTAGGGGACATGCAATGAAGCTACAGGGTAAACTATTTAAGTTTAATAAAAGAAAATATTTTTTCACTCAACATGTAATCAAACTCTGGAATTTGTTACCAGAGGATGTAGTAAAGGCTGTTAATGTAGCTGGGTTTAAAAAAAGTTTGGACAAGTTCCTGGAGGAAAGGTCCATAAACCATTATTAAGAAGGGACCCAGGATATCAATGCTTGAACCAATACAAGCATCGTGGAACCTGTGTCCCTTGGGGAAACTGCTAGGTACATATGACCTAGATTGGTCACTGTTGGAAACAGAATACTGGGCTAGAAGGACCTTGGTCTGAGCCAGTATGGCATATCTTATGTTCTTATGTTATCTTATGTTGCAGTTGTCTCTGCACCACCTTTTCAATTATTTTGGCTAGAAAGGGCAGGCTGTAAATAGGGTGGAAAGTTGCAGGATCAGAGCTGTTGTTGAGTTGTTTTTTTGGATGAGTCGGATGTTAACTTGTTGAGAGCAGGGGGCATGTATCCTTGAGATAGAGATGAGCTTATGGCGTTGTGGATATAGTTGACAACTTTGTCCTTGACTGATTTGATCCACATGACCGGGCAGGGGTCAGAGGGCACTGTACTGGTGTTTAAGGCAGCGATGGTGCGGAATATTTGCTCCGTAGATCAGTATCATTTGTGTTTGACGTTGAGTTCAGCAGTTGAGGTTTTAGAGGTGTTTAGCAGTGAAATTCTTAAGGGTGGTTTGTTCTTCTTGATGAGGAAATCTGTAAAGATCTGGGGATGGATAGTGTCTTCTTTGTGGGATGGATTCTTCATGAGGGTGTGGACAATTTCAAATAGCTTTCGAGGATTGTTGCTGACTTTTGTCACGTGCACCACCTTGGCAGAGTAATAGACCAAGGTAGGTTGGACACAAAAATATATATAAGGTTGAGTTTGGCACGTGTTTCACAGGGCCCAGGGACTTTTAGCCCGGTAGCCTCCTGGTTACCAAATCTCAAAGAACACAAAGGTCAGAGTGGAGGGAAACAAAGGCATTTATTTCCCCTTCTTGCAAAGGTTCAAACGCTTGGGCAATAACATCAACACAACATGAGTTTAAAGCAAAACTGTTATCTTCACAGAGTAGCGTACAAAAACAAATATTTTCTATTCCACAAGTTATAGCTTATACGCTAGGCAAGGACTCCAGGCTTCCTGTCATGCAGTAATTACAGTCCATTTCAGTATTTGAAAGCTCTTTAGCAAATTCCACTTGCATCGGTTCCAATTCGGAAGCCTCTGAAACTGAGTCAGTAGTTTCTGGCAAATTGTAGTCAGGCTTCTGATATAACTTTTGTATGACCTCCCAATGCTCAGGGTTAAGCGTAGGGCGTCGGTCCTGTGCTCTCCTATACTGAGTACACTCCTCCTTCTGCAAGGATTTTACATTAGCTTCATGCAAACCTTTCTCATTAAAAAGTATCTTATTTGATAAACGTTTCTTGTACGTTGTATCATAGGCCGTTTTATATGGACAGTATTCCTCTGCTCCCTGTCCTCCCCATATACCAGCAGTCTGAAACCTGCTTCGAGTAAAATAAGGGTTACCTTTTATCTTTGGCTTCTCTACTCCAGGTGAGGGTTGAGGCCTGCCTCGGCTGAGATTCTGACTTGCCTGGGCAATAGGCCTCAGGTTCTCCAGCCGTCCTTCAGTTGGCTTCCTACTGCAGTCACAGCAATGCCTTCGCCTCTCTGGACGAAGAGCACTCACTCTTGATGGAGCTGTCTCTCCTTCTCCTCGGTTGCTCCTCTCTTCATGCCACAGCGGCTGCTGCTGCCTTCTACCAAACTCCTGTCCAAGGGCTACTGCTTCAGTCCTTCCTTTCCCAGAACTGGCCTTCTTCCTGCACCTCTCTTCCTTGAAGAGCACACCTTCTCCTCTCTCCTTATCTCTGAGGAGAACCCTTTCTCTTGGATCTGTCCATTCTGTCCGTCCTTCAGATTCTGCCTCTTCTGCTGGTCCTGCCTCTTCTCCTGGTCCTGCTTCTTCTGCTGGTCCTGCCTCTTCCGCTGGTCCTGCCTCTTCCAGACTCTCTTTAAGAGGTACTCCTCTCTTCCTTGATTGGAGGCTGGCTGGCATTACCTCACGACCTATGGGGCGTGGTTCCTCAGTCTCTCGGAGGTCCCTCTTGCTCCCTCTATCTGGTTCCTCGAAATATTGCAGCTTATGCCTGACTTTTTCTGTGTTTAAAACATTTTCTTCTGTTCCCAGAGGGTCTGCTGCGTGACACTTTTAAGATAAGGTTGATGTGGTATTCTCAATTCTGCTTGTTGATCAGATCATTGTAGTCTCTTTAAATTTTCTGGGATTGAAGAAGGGTGATTTGTGAACAGTCGTGTTTCCATTTATGTTCTAGCTGGCGAAGTTCTTGTTTCTTTTCTCTTATTGTGTCAGAATACCACGGGGCAGATTTGCATCTTTATTCTCTATTTCCAAGATTTGGGTGCTAAGGAGGCTTCACTGCTGCATTGATGGTGGAGTTCCAGGTTTTAATTGCCTCATCTGTATCTGCATAGTCCTGGGGGAGGCTGGGAAGGATACATTTGTGGAATTGGTCTTGGTTATATCCTTTAAATCTTTCAGTTGGGTATTCTCTGTGATGTTCCTTGTTGGGGGAGGTCAATCTTGAAGTATATAGCATGGTGATCTGACCAGGGTATTGGTGGGGCAAGAGGGGTCATTATGCTGTCCTGTGAGTGAAGTTTCTTTGGGACAAAGATGAGGTCCAGATTATAGCCTGAACGGTGAGAAGGAATCTTGAGGATTTGGCAGAAGTTACATGATTCCATTGCCTTGTGAAAGTAGCTTCTCCTCTGCTAGGTGCAAAACTCAGGTTTAGGTAGCCTAGTAGTATAAGCAGCTTATGAGGAGAGCTTGCCAAACATATGGCTTCGAGGCTGTTGGATGTTTCATCAGCGGGAGTGTTTGGGGCTCTGTAGGTAAGACAAATGGCTATGTGTCTGTTTTCTATTGTGATTAAGTCACAGTGTTTGTGGCTTACAGATCGGGATGTTTTAAATTTAAGGTCAATTCGCACAAGGATAAGTACTGTGGTGGAGAAGCAGGCTCAGAATGCAGAGAAAGAAAGAAAAAGCAGCCTTTTTTTTCTTTTCACAAAGAAACTGCAGGCACAGGAAGGGTTAATACCCAAACTAAAGACAGAGATTCCCTGCAGAGGAGTGCAGACCTAGGAACACGCCCTGTTCCCATGGAGACAGAGGGAGGAGATGGGAGTGGTTTGGGGGCAGAGTCAAGAGCCATAGGACAGCCCCAAACATTTAGGCAGGGAGGTTGCACTCACAAACAGACACGGCAGTACCAGGAAGGAAAGACCCGAGGGAACCAGGAAGGAAGGACAAGAGAGACACAGACACGAGAGAAACAGGAGACACGGAAGCAGTTTGCACAGAAGCAGTTTGAAAGCAGGAACAGAGAGCTGAGAAGGCCAGTGGAGAGCTCAGGGGAGGATTCCTCAGAAGAGGAGATATTCTCCAGAAGCTCATGGCTTAGCCCTTCTCACTGTAAGGAGTCTACTGGAAGGAAAAGCACTACTAGCAAGGTGAGCCCTTTACAAACCTTAAAGGAGCTGCTAAACAGGGAAAGCTTTTCCTGCCCTTCCCCCACAAACTCACGTTCTGCAAAGTGTACCTGGGAGCAAGTCTTGAAGGCTTTACAACCTACAAAGGCTTCTCAGGAAGATACTAAGGAGAGCAGATATCTGAAGGAGTCTAGTGTGGAGGAGATGGACATGGGGGACAGTGTGGATGCAAGCAGTGTTTCAGACATGAAGATAGACTGTGCTGTCTGTGCTAAGGAAGAGTAAAAGAACCAAATAGGGTTTGAATGAGCTGGAGGAAACCCAGGTGTTCTTAATTACTAAAGTGCTGTCTGTGCTGGAGGAATAAAAACTGAATGGGGTTTGTTAGCTGGTGAAAACCCAGAAGTTCTTAACAAGGACATTTTAAGAAAGCCCATAACTTTTAGCTAGGCTTTTAATGGTAGCTTGACTGATAAAAGCTGCATGAATAAGAAGCTAAAACTTCATATTGTAACTGGAAGAAAATACTACTGCATTTGAAAAGTCTCTTGGTGGACCAGGGAATATTGCTAATACCTGCTGTGAGAGTAACAGTGGATTTATAGTGCCTCCTGGGGACCAGAAACAGAGTGCTGTTGTAAAAAGAGTTTTATATGTGGAGCAAAGGTTTAAACTGAACCAAGCCACGGACTGTTCAATAGGCTTGTGTTTATATGGAGAAGTATCCTGAACGTTGTTTTGTAAGCTTCAATCTATTCTTGCCAAAGAATTGAATTTGGTTAGGAAATCCTTATTTCTCAAATAAAGAAATATTCCTGCGACCTTTGCACTTGGCTCTAATCCTTTCAAGGACACAACTACATGCTAATTGGGCTGATTTTATACAAAGGACAATCGGAGCCTCTCCCGTATCTCTAGGCAACTGCCTGGCCACACGGGGGAGCTCCGACAGTACCCCACCACCTCTCTTGTGGGGTGTGCGGGCAGTTGAAGGCAGTATGGGATCGTGGAGTGATCTCAGATAGAATGATCTGGTCAGGGCTTTATAGCCAGGACTCAGTGATGCAGAGGATGTCAGTCTGGGTGATATTGAATATAGTCTATGATGGTGTTTGTCATGTATCTGATGGACGTAGATTGATTAGCCCAATGTTAATTGGAGTGATTAGTGTGTGTAGGGTGTGGTAACAAGTCGTGTGCATGTTGGTTTGAATTCTTATTAATGTGGTGGTTCGTCTTTTGACATGCTTATGGGGGTTCATGCATATGTGTGGGTGGCAAGGTATGTATAGTAGGGGAGGTTGTAGGGCTGTTGCGGGTATGTTTATGGTATAGGTAGCTATTGAGGAGTGGCAAAGTAGGATCCAGATGATAAGAAGGGCATACAATACTAGGTTGGCTGGCAACATTGGATCCTGTGGCATTATAGCAGTTTTAAGCTTTTGGTAGAATCATAGGAGTGTAGAGGTGGGGCTCTTTCAGCAGTGAGTTCCATTTCTGATGAGTGGTACTTACAGTTTGACATTTTCTTGACGAAGGTGTGTCCTGGTACAATCCAAGGTGCCTATGAGATGTGTGTGGTGAGAGTTGTCTGCTTGTGAATAGATATGATAGGGAAGAGGTCAGCAGCGAGGTCTTCGAGGTTGTTGAGGTTTTTTGAGGTTGTTGGGCTTAGTGTTGGCAGCTTTTGTTTGGGTTGAGCTGATTTTTGCATACCTGCCTGTGTTCCACGCCTAAGGGCCATGTAAAAGGGCTCTCTGGCACAGGCCCACCAGGCACAGGTGTGCCTGATGGTGCTTAATTTTTAAAGTTGCTGTAGTGGGCCCTGATTCACCTTGAGATGGAGAATGGGAGGGGTTTCAGCCTCCCGCTCTTTTTCCTGATGCTGATCGGGGCTCTGGGTCCGAGGGTGCAGTCCTGCAGCGCCTGATGGATGAGGGTGAAAGGGGATAGACTCAGGAGTAATATGCAGAAATATTTCTTTATAGAAAGAGTGATAGATGCGTGGAATAATCTCCCAGTGGAGGTAATAGAGGTTAGGACAGTATCTGAATTCAAGAAAGCAGGGGACAAACACAGATGTGCTGCTGAGAAAAATATACATGAGCACAACAGGAAGCAATGTAGAGTGAAACTGACTGAAAATATGATGGACTATTTTATTTTTTAAGTACTGTACAACACTGTTCCCTCTAAGCTGTGCGCACGCACACACCTCGCTGAACGAGCGCACATACTTTACAACAGAGCGCACAAAAACTTTGGTTCTGATTCTGATAGAAAACAGCACAGATGTCTTAAAATTTAAAAGTTGTTGTGTATTTACGTTTTTCACAAGTTCTACAATATTTTCTAGTACAATCAATGTGGTGTACATACTGTATTCTGACGTGTAGTCAAATTTTAAAGTATATAACTCCGAGTGTCATTATGTGGCGCACAAAAATTTAACCTTCCTTCCAAAGCTGCACAGCTGATATTTTATGCGCACACAGCCTACAGAAAATTAGAGGGAACATTGCTGTACAACTATATTCCTGAAGGGATGAAGTTATAGGAACCATCTATATACGAGGTATGTATGGGGTAAGGTAGGGCAGTTCCTGTGGGAGCCTTGAACTCAGTACACCAGGGTTTACCGGACTCATCCCCCACTCCGCTCTGCAGGTTCTGTATCTAGAGTTGAATTATATATTGATGATTTATAACATACTGCTTATTGTACCTAGTGGGTACTGGGTGTTAATATGTCTGGAAATTACTATGTGAGCACATTTTCTGGATGTGTCCTATCTCTGAAACCTGGAAGAATGGTAGATACAGTATAATAGATCAGCCTCACTGTCTGCTAGAAATGCAGATACAGTCATACAGTCCTTACCCAGGGAGATCAGAGTCTCATAATTCTCCTTCATCACTTCCCTGTAAAGCTTCTTCTGCCCTTCATCTAAATACTCCCACTCCTCCTGGGAGAAAGAGACAGCGATATCCTCAAACGTCACCCGCATCTGAAACACAAACCAGAAACACACTCAGGGACACGTGGAGGTGCTCAGAGTACATTAGATGTTGGCTGACTTTATTCTCCTCCCCTAGAAATCCAAGGGAGCTCTTCATTTAAAACTTGTAGGAACAGACCAAGAAGCTATTACCGGTCTCCAGAGCACTGAGGGTGGAAGCACATTGAGTGGATCTCTCTGGCTAAGTTTTTATTCTTTTTATTTTGCATGCTTTGAATAGTTATAGCTGCCTGTGCCTCGTCGGCCTTTTGGAATTACTGTACTTGCACTGCTTTCCTTACTGCCTCTGTTTAACATAGTAACATAGTAAATGACGGCAGATAAAGACCTGTATGGTCCATCTAGTCTGCCCAGTAAGATGGCAAGAGTAGGTGCACCTGCCGCTCTGTGCAGGCCACCCCTCCCCATGTCTATGTTTAAGGGGTGAACCCACCGCTCCGTGTCGGACACCACTATTTGCTGATATATATGAGATAATTATGTTTATTTTGATGTTATCCTATTGCTATAAAAGGATCCACTGTGACTGTCCCATCCCATTTTGAATTCTGTCACTGTATTTACCCCCACCACTTCCATCATGAGGGTATTTCAAGCATCCACTATGTAGATTTCTTTAGCCTTTGAGAAAATAGTGGATGCAATATAGTAATTTCCTAGCCTTTTTTTTTTTAAATAGAGTTCAAATGTTCTGACTGTTTTAGAAAAGTATCTTTATAAGAATACGCTTGACCTGTATTGCAGAGAAAAGTCTATGCTCTGTTAGGTAACAACTGCCCTGCAGGGTCACTGTCTTAGAAAGACGAACTCGTAGCTTACTGCCACTTATTTCTCACCCTCCCTCCCCTCACCCACCCACCCCAGGGCTGGATGTTCTTAATCACCCTAAGACACAGAGTCGCTTGTCCTAGGAAAGCACATCTCTGTTGCTTTTTCATCTACAAACTGCCCTACACACACTAATCAAAGTTAATTTTAATGGGTGCAATAGCTGTGGTGCTTTAATCCTCAGGAAAACTATTTGGAGCCTTTGAGTTTGTCCTATCCATTTTACACTATCTACTATGGAAAAAGAATTGATTCAATTGAGGGAAGATGTAGCTGCAATGAAACAAACCTCCCCCATGATACAGCTCCCCTCAAAAAATCCAGCGATGCAAGAATAAATGGATGACAGTGGTTCTGGCCGGTTATGATGCATTACACAGAGACACCAACTCCACCTCGAGATACCCTTGCAGAATATCTTCTCTGCCTTGGTAAATTAGGATTCTCCATTAATGGAAACTGAGGTGGCCTTAGACAAGAAAGTGACATTGGTTTACAAACATCTAAACCATAATAGACAAAGAGAGGGGCTTACGTCAATGATCATCTCTATCAGCCCTTTTGAAAAAATCATTTTTTATTGGTATTCAACATATTGGAAAACGGTACAGTAAAAAGGAAATCCACTCCCACAGCAAACAGTTTTGTTTAATTTACATACATAACCACAAGCCCCCCACCTAACAACAACAACATAAAGCTATGTACCCTCCTCCGAAGTGCCCATCCAACCCTCCCCTCCCTCCCATAGACTAACCTTGCCAAGCTCCATTACCAATACCCCCCCCCCCCCACCACCACCCTCTATACTAATACAGCAAAACCAAGTTTCCCTCTGGAGACCTTCACTTCCTCAGGGCCCTTCCGTCCGCTTAAATCTCCACAATCCACCTACCCTCCTTGACCGATAATGGCGGCCTAAAGCAATCAGTGAGTATAAGACTATTTCATCATTCTCTCCCGCACCTTGTCTCTGCTTTACTCCCATAGGCGCATCCAACAGGGGTCCCCAAGTATACTGGAATTCTTCCAAGCTCCTTTGCCCCAACATCTGGGCAGTTCTGCGTTCCATCTGCATCATTCCCCTCATGTGCTGCTCCCATTCCCTCAGCTGAGGACCCCGCTACGACATCCACTGCTGTAGGATGCATTGCTTTGCCACAATGTAACTTTTTTCATATAGCTTCCTTTGGGTCTTCTTCCCCACACTATCTGATTGGGGTAAATGAAATATACACCATTCCGGCCGGAGTTCCAATTTAACCCCTGTCCAGGCCATCAACCGCTCCTGGATCCCCTCCCAGAACATCCGTATACGGGGACAGGACCAGAACTGGTGGAAGAGTGTTCCTACTTCCCTTTCGAAGAGGCCACACGCATCTGTCTTCGAGATTCCCATCCTCGCAGCTAAGACATCCGGCACATACGCCCGCCAAATCAGTTTATACTGCGTTTCTTGTAGCCGCACCGCCTCAGAGATAACTTTCACCCGCTTAAACGCCTGCCGCAACATATCAACTGTGACTCCGGGCAAACCATCTCGCTGCCATCTTTGTGCTAGGGGAACTAACGCTGTAGAGTCTCCTTCCGGGTAGAGCTCTTCGCTAATAGCTCGCGATGCCGTGTTCTCCTGCATCCTCTCCACCAACTCCCATAGGCTTTGCAGCCGCAGCACCTCCTCGCCCCTATTTTGCAGACTGCTCAAATAGTGCCGGACTTGTAAGTAAAAGTAAAACGTATTAGCTGCCAACTGATATCTCTTACTTAACGCTTGAAATGAAGCCATATGAGTGTCTCCCTCCATCCTTAGTTGTCTCAAGTAATCTATCCCAGCTTTACTCCAAGTCCTAGCCACCCCACTACCCATCCCTGGCTAAAAATCCCCATTTCCCGTCAGGGGAAGGCAATCCGTGACCTTCCAGTTCCATTTACTCTGTTGGCACAGGGCTTGCCGAGCCTTCCGAACAGCCCCTAAATACTGTGATTCTTTCCAGACCAACGGCAAGTCAGTCTCTGTTTTATGCAGTAAGTATACTCTATGCCATGGCCCCGACATCTGATCAATCAGATCTATCGGCGTGCGCTCCCCGTTGCCTGCAATCATGTTACTCAGAGGCCTTGCTAAATAAACCAGATTGTATCTCCTCAGGGAGGGCAAACCTGCCCCCCCTCCTCTGCGCTCTTCATAAGCACCGAGAGCGCAATACGTGCTCTCCTCCCTCTCCAAACAAATTTGCTCACTTGTCGTTACAGTACCAACAAATCTCTCCGCCACAACCATATCGGCAGCTGCCTCAAGAAATACAACCAGCGGGGCAATTCTATCATTTTTACGAGTGCTATACGTCCCATCAAAGAAACTGGGAGATCTCTCCACTTTTTCAATCTATCTGTTGTCGCATCTAACATTGGCCGCACATTGACCTCGTACAATCTGTTTGGATTGTCTGGAATTTGCACGCCCAAGTAGCGAATTTGCCCCGGCGCCCAACTTAACGGGAATTCACCCTGCCAGTTTCCCCACGCCAGGCCACCCACATCTAATACTACCGATTTACTCCTATTTATCTTCAGCCCTGAGAAACACCCAAATCGCTCAATGTGTTGTAGCGCTACTTCCAATGATCTAAGGGGGTTCCTAAGGCATAATGACATGTCGTCAGCAAACGCACTCACCTTAATCCCTCCTCCATTCCACTTTATACCCTCTATCACCTCTGAGTCAATAAGCAACTTCAATAGAGGTTCCAACTGGAACACAAAAAGCAATGGGGACAAAGGGCACCCCTGTCTCGTGCCCCTTTTCAGTGAGAAGGGTGGCGATCTTTCCCCCCCGCTGTCCACTACTGCCAACGGGTCCATATATAATGCTTGTATCCACTGCAAATATTGCCCTTGAAAACCAAACTTTCGCAAGGCTGCAAACATATAACCCCAGGAGACCCTGTCAAAAGCTTTCTCTGCATCTAAGCTGACACGAAGCAGTGGGTCTCGTTCCAACATACACTTCTCCATCCCCAGCAGCACTCTGCTAATATTCGCAAAGGCCTCTCTACCCTTTACAAAACCAGACTGATGTGGACCCACTAAGCCCGGGAGGAACTGCTGCAGTCTGTTCGCCAGCACAGAGGCGAGTACTTTCATATCATAGTTAATTAAAGAGATTAGTCTATACGAGGCCGGGTCCTCCTGATCTTTCCCGGGTTTCGGGATAAGAGTGATGATCGCAGTCCTCATGTCCCTTGGGAAACAGCCCACTTCCAAGGCTTCCCCATACACCGCCGCCAGCGTTGGAGTCACCTGGGCAGACAGCATTTTATAAAACTCCGTCCCATACCCATCCGGGCCTGGTGCTTTATGCGGCGCTCCTTTCTGTATTACTCTCTGTATCTCCTCCCCAGTAATCGGCATGTTCAACTCCCTTTGCTGCGACTCTGACAATAATGGGAGCTGCACCGTGTCTAAAAAGGCTTTTGCTAGCTCCTCATTTTCCCCTTCTGAAGTGTATAACTCCTCGGAAAACTTTTGAAAGACCCACACAATTTGCCTTGCCTCACTATATATTGTCCCCTTTTTATCCCGAATCACAGCTACTCCTCTAGGGCCCACTCAATCACGCACTAACCTAGTCAGCAGCTTGCCAGTACGGTCCCCATATCGAAAGAATTGGTGCTTATAATATTGCATAGATTGGATAGCTCTCTCCTGCAACACGCCATTCAGCTGTTTTTGTATTTCAATATACTTTTTGAGGTCTCCTTGCTTCCGTACCACTGATGCCTTTGCTTCACAATTCCCTAGATAATCTGAATAGGTCATCATTAATTCTTCGTCTCTCCGCCGCGACAAATGCCATAATGTGCCCCCGGAGGACCGCCTTCCCTGCTTCCCAAAAAAACACCGCCGTGCTGGCCTGCTCCTCATTAAATCGCACATACTCTTCCCAATGCCGCACCACATATTGTTGAAATTCCGGTTTCCTCCACATAAAACTCGGAAAAGACCATTTGTTACCTCCGCTACGACCTCCCCTCCAATCCAGTCGTACCATCACATGATCTGATACAACTACAGGCTCTATCTCAACATTCACCACTTTACCAAAGAAATGCCTAGAAACGAGTATGTAAATGATCCGGGACCACGTCTGATGGGCTCGGGACAGATGCGTGTAATCTCACCGCCCCTGATACAGGACTCTCCAGGAATCTACCATTTCTCCCATAGAACAGAGATATCCCACACCCTTTTTTGTCCATCCTCTAATGCTTTGTGGCTGCGATCTATCTAGTTCTGAATCATGCGGGCAGTTGAAATCTCCCGTGATTATCAAAAGGTACTTTTGCTAATATTTGTTGAAAAAAATTTATGGTCATAGACGCTGGGCGCATATATGTTCCCTAAATAAATCTCTTCTCCTTGGATCTGAGCATGCACAAATAAGAATCTGCCCAATGGATCCAACACCTCCCCAAGGACTTCACAAGTGAGGCTTTTATGCACCGATATCACCACTCCCTTTCTCCGTCCTCCGGATGATGCTGCAATTACCCAGCCCACCCAGTCTCTCTGTAACCTTTCATGCTCCCTTGCATTTAGGTGCGTCTCCTGCAGCAATGCTACCTGTGCCTTCTCGTGCTTTAAAGCCTGCAATATTTTAGTCCGCTTTATAGGTGTGCTCACCCCTCCCACATTCCAGGTCACTATCCGCAGGTCATGCCTCATCTCCCATTGTTATTGGGATGCATGTTCAAGTTAACATTACTTTTAAAGCTAGTCCAGAGTCACCCAGCCTCCACCCTGGACCGCAGCCCCTCAAACAACCTATTACCTAGACCCCCAAGGTGTACTGCAGAGTTGACCTCTTCTACCTTACCTGCTATTCTCCAGAGTGCCTTTTCCTGTTTCCCCCCTCCCCCCTCCCCCTCCCCACTGTCTCGCCCGCTCCCTCCCCCTCTCCTTGCCCCCCCCACCCCTCCTCTCCCCACACCTCCCCTCCCTCTTCCCCCCCTACCCCTACGCCTCCATCCCTTCCCCCCTTTCCCCCTTAAAATCAGCCTAGTCTTTGCCCTCAGTTGTGCTCACTGAGGCCTGGGCCCTATTTGATGCTGCAGGGCAGCCTCGGCCTATCCCCCCTCCCACCATAGCTGTACTCCATTACAGATCCAGTCTTATAGTAAATATAACATACTATCCTAACAATGACATTCCAGTAACCCCCATTGCACACTTAACTTATTCTCCAAACTACATACAACTGTTAGAGTCCGCTCTGTGTGTAGGGTCCATTTCTGGTGGCTATAGACCACTCCATACACCAGCTCATATGCTGCCTGCTTATTTGTGACGCAGTCCAAAAGACACTATAAGCATAATTACTGTCTTTTCCATGCGGCCGCAGCATCCATGCTGATATCAAGTCTGCTCCGGCTCCCCATTGCTGCCACTCCCAAGCTGTTCCACAAACTGTTTTGCCTCATCCGCCTTCTCAAATGTGAAGTTCGTCCCCTGGTTGGTAACCCTCAGGACTGCCGGGAAGGCCAGGGTGAAGCGCACCCTGCGCTTGAACAACTCCGCGCATATGGGGGAGAATTCCTTCCTTCTTGCTGCTACAGCCGCAGAATAATCTTGTAATAAAAAAATTCTTTGGTTATCTAGTTTTAGCTCAGTCTTCCATCAGTAAGCTTGTAGGACTTGTATTTTATGCTGAAAGTTGAGCACTCTCAGGATCACCACTCGCGGTCTACCTCCGCCCTCCCACCGAGCTCCCAGCCTGTGGGCTCTTTCTATCATGAACTGATCCTCTCAGTGCTTCCAGGCCAAGCTCCTCCGGGAGCCATTTCTCCAAGAACGGGAGGAGCTCACGATGCATTGTTGATTCTGAGAGTCCCACAAGCCGTAGATTGTTTCTTCGCGATCTGTTTTCCAGATCGTCCAACTTTTGTTGTATAGCTTCCAACACTTACTTTTGCTCTTTCTTTCCCCGTCTTGCTGGCCCTCGCCATCTTCAATGCACGCCACGTGATGTTCCAGTTCTTCAACTCTCCGCCCAAACTCCACTAGCAATTCGCCAACTCCTTTGAGTTTCTTCATTATGAGGTCAAACTTTAAGTCTAAAAGCTTTACCACCTCTTTTGCCAGCTCTTCTGAAGTGGAATCAGTGCTTTCCATTCCTGGAGATGGCGGCTGCTGCGAGGTAGAGGATGAGGGCCCCGTCCTGGCTGGCCTCTCCCGATCTTTTTTCATCGGCAAAGGCATGCTGCTTTCCCACTTGAGCTCACTAGAGACAAGTTTCGATTCTGCAACCTCTCCTTCGGAGATAGATATAATTTGCGCTCAATGGGGTGATAAAAAGCAGATTAAATTCCGAGGCAGCCCCGGAGCAAGCGAGGCACGTCCTCACTCACTCACGCATCACGTGGACCTCCCTCTATCAGCCCTTTTATTTAACATTCATCTCCAGGCAATCTGTAGGATCTTCCAGTGAATTACCAAAGTGGCTGAACTCCCATAATCTGCTGATTAATTTAAAGAAAACTGAGATATTATAGGTAACCAGGAACCATTACTTTAAACCTCCCTCAACTTTACACCTAAAAGAAGCTGTTTTACAGGTAAAGAACGAGGAGAAATACCTTGGCTTTACTCTAGATCAATCCCTTAGCAGGACCACCCATATAAAATTAACTCCTGGTAAGATCTATTACAAATTAAAGATGATTCAGCAGTTGATACCACTGCTATCAAGCTATGACTTTCGGTCTGTCATTCAGGCAATGATCACCCTACACTTTGATTATTGCAACAGCATTTTCCAGGGCCTCTACAAATAGGCAATAATCCAGTTACAGGTGGCCCAACATGTGGCTGCAAGAATTATTTGGAAAGTTAATAGAACTGAATATTTCACACCCATATTATATGAATTACACTTGCTGCTAATTTAGAGCTGTATAATTTATTTTATTTTTTATTTATTTTTATTTAGCTGTATTTATATACCGCTTTTCACCGGGTCAAAGCGGTGTTACATGGGGGTGGGGGAATTAAGTACAAGGGTGGGGCCATCACCGGGGAGGCAACATTGATGATTTTGACATAGGAAAGACTTTGGACATAGAACAAATGTTGGACATAGACAGGTTAGGGTAGCTTTGAGTTAGAGGTTCATTGTGGATGAGATCGGGGGTTTGTGGGTTTTTCGGTGGGGCTCGAGTTGAAGTATTCCTGAAAAAGGATGGTTTTTAGCTGTTTTCTGAAAGATAGTAGGTCGGCATTGCTTCTGAGATAGCTCGGTAGAGAGTTCCATAAGGACGGAGCATAAAGTTCGAAGGCTCGATTGCAGGTCCGTTGTGAGCATTTGGTTCTTTTGTGAGGGACGGTGAGAAAAATGCTGGAGGTTTGTCTAGTAGATCTGCCGTGGGCTGGACGAGCCAGTAGGGTGTGAAGCTGGGTGTCTTGTGTTTGATGGATAGCTTTGTGGGTGAGTAGGATGGCTTTGTATTTTGTCCGTGCTTCGAGGGGGAGAATGTGTAGTTCTTTCAGAATTGGGGTGACATGGTCGGTTTTCTTTGCCCTCTGAATGATTCTTGCGGTGGTGTTTAATGCAGTTCTGAGAGGGTTGGTGTGGGTGACTGGAAGACCATGGTAGATTATGTTGCAGTAATCCAGATGTGGGAGTGTCATGGCTTGCATCACTGTTCGGAAGTCTTGATGTTCCAGGAGGGGTCTGAGACGTTGCACTGTTCGTGCTTTATGAAATATAGTTCCGGAGGTTTTAGTGATCTGTTGCTTTAAGATGAGGGCTTGGTCAATAATAATGCCCAGGTATCTTATCTGTGGTTGTATTTGGATGCTTGTAGTTCCAATGATGAGGTGTGTGGGTGGTGTGAAGTCAGGGTCCTTTGTCACTATGAGGGCTTCAGTTCTCTTTATGTTGATGGATAGGTTGTTTGTTTGTAACCAGTCAGAGACTGCGGTGAAGCATGCTGATAGGTGGTTGTTTGTAGGGTTTGTGGTTGTAATGGGGGCGTAGAGCATGATATTGTCAGCATAGATGTGGAAGCTGACGTTGTGGGTGCGTATGACGGTGCAGAGTGGCTGGAGGTAAATACTGAAGAGCATGGCTGATAGTGTGGATCCTTGGGGTACTCCCTGGTGTTGTTGGAATGGGGAGGAAGTTGGGGTGCTGGTGCGGATGAGTTGTTGTCTGTTTGTCAGGTAGGATTGGAACCACTTCAACACGGTGTCCTTGATCCCAATAGTCTGTAGTCGGTGTATGAGGATGTTGTGGGAGATGGTGTTAAAGGCTGCAGATATATCGAGGAAGATCATGGCGTATCCGGATTGTCTCCCTTGGGTTCCTGTGAGGAGGGTGTTCATCAGCGTGGTCATGAGGGTCTCGACTCCATGTAGCGGGCGGAAACCATGTTGTTGAGGGTCCAGTATGTTGTTAACATCCAGGTGTTCCTGAAGCTGCTGCTGGACGATCTTCTCGATTATTTTGGCTGTGAAAGGTAGACTTGCTATGGGTCTGTAGGATGTAGGGTCAAGAGGATCCAGGTTTTGCTTTTTCAAGGAAGGTCGGATGATCGTGGTTTTAAGTGCGTCTGGCATGTGTCCTCTGGAGAAGGATTCTTTGACGATACGGGTTAGTGGTGTGCTCAGTTCGTTTTTTGATTTCTTTATCCAGTCAGTGGGGCATGGGTCCAGCGGTGAGGTGGTGGTGTGGAGGCAGGAGATAGTGGCTGAAATCTCTTCTGTTGATGTTTCTTTGAAGGTAGTCCAGTCACTGTGCAGGTTGGGGTGAAGGTTCTCCGTAGTTGACTGTGCGGTTAGGTGCGGGTTTTGTGGTTGTTGTAACACAAGTTACTCATGATCACATCCAAACTTCTAAAGAATATAGTTCCATCATACCTCAACTCTTAACACCCTCGTAGTCCTCACTGACTTCCACAAGACTAACCGCTGGATGAGCAACACAGCCTTTGTATTGACATACAGTGTAAGAGAAATGTCACAGATGATGTCAAGGTATTTCAAAACAGAAAACTGCTAATACTAGGTGATTCCATTATCAGAGGCACTAATTTCAGGAACTCCGTTCCAGGGTCAGAAGGTGAGAAAATGCCTTCCAGAGTCTTCAACCAGTAAGAATAAGAACCAGCTTGCTAGGGAAGTCCCAAAAGAAAGTAGGGTGTTTAAAACGGATGTTGTTATCCATCTGGGAACACATCATATGTCCAGAACAGTATCTCTACAATGCAAAGATACTTCCAAATATAGCGAAAATAATAGAAAAGGCAGTACAATTACAGCTACAGGACTTCATAACACTTCCGCCCCCTTGGACATGCAACAACATTAGTTTAGACCAAACTGCAATGTGCAAACACTGCTCACCTCACTCGTAAACACTCTGGGGGTCATTCTGTCCCGTGAATAGCAGGAACATCGATCCCTGCTATTCGCTCCCCTGCCAGCCCTGACAAAACCGCTTCCATACCAACAACGTGCTTTACAGGGAGGCTTTGATGTGGGTGTGAAGGGGTGTCACTGAGGCAGAGCGAGGTGGACAGTGGGTGGTCCACAACCCTGAAGATCAGCTGACAGAAATAGGAATAAACAGTACCCCTCTCTCTCCTGGTTCCAGTTTTACTTGACAGCATGCATGCAGCAATTTAACATGAGGGGCAAAACTTCCAAACCAGTTAAAAATCTAGGTGACATACCCCAAGGTTCCTCCCTGTACATACAAACAATGTGCAAACTCACTCAGAGCCACAACATAAATTACCAGTTATACACCAATGACCTAATGCTATATGCCCTCTTCAACACCTTCAAAAGGGGACTGCTACTTCTGGGGAGAGATCTGCAATTGTACGTATTACTTCTGGGAATTTTTCTAAATCTTGGGGAAAAAGGAATTCTTTGGATTAAAGCTGATTAATCTGTGAACCCAGTGTATTTGTTAAATCAGTCAGGGCCTAGTAGCAGCAAAGAGTTTCCGTTTAAATTTAAAACACAGAAGAGAGCTGATAGAAGAATCTAAATTGTTATTTTTACAGAATGATCAGAAAATTGTTCTAGAGGCTTCTAAAAGTGTTCTGCAAAAACTGCCTGGGATAAATGCCTGTCATCTCATGCAGATTCTTATCTCACTCCATTGTTCTGCATCTATAGATAGCAGAGCCTAAGAGCCACTAAGCACATACTCCTCTCCCCTCCCCCCCCCCTCCTTATCCTTGTGGTCCTTTATGATGACTGACAGAAAGAACAGAAACCCAAAGCCAGAAGGCATACTGTGTGGATCATGAGAGACAAAAATTGCTAAAAAGTCAGGGAGCTGCCTGCATATAACATATAGAGGATTAAAGTGTGTCTATTATACTACTTATAAGAAAGCTGCTTATTTTAGTTGCCATATTGAAAGAGACAGGAGCCCTCAGTAGGAAATGTATGCAAGACAGAAAAAATAGTTTTTGCAGAGGTCAGGGCTGTTTTGAGTAATATACAGTAATGAAGCTATGGTAAATAAAAGACAGGGATCCTTGCTCTTTTGACCTTTTGCAATGCAAAGGTGTTATGGAACAAGCACAAATGTAAATAAACCATAGACCACCTGAACATGCAAAAGAAAGATATGGACTAATATCAGTATGTACTACCATAAAGGGGATAAAAGATGTCAGAAGAACATGGTAAAAACTGCATTTTTGCATATGGTCTGTCATGTAAGAGATTGTGTTAAATAAAGTAAAAGAATAACTAGAGGGGATGAGGCTACAGAAACCCACGTGTGCTGCCTGAGCACAATAGATAGGTCAATAACACTGTATTAGTTAGCCAATAAGATACTGTGGGTAGGGGCTTGTTGATTTAACAAAGGTATAAATGTCACAGAGATATGTCAAAATTGTGTGCCTACAAGCTAGCCACCCATCGTGCAAGATTGATAATAAAC
The DNA here is from genome assembly GCA_033557465.1 of Ichthyophis bannanicus. NCBI lineage: Eukaryota > Metazoa > Chordata > Amphibia > Gymnophiona > Ichthyophiidae > Ichthyophis > Ichthyophis bannanicus. The sequence continues at coordinate 71,986,302 of CM066031.1, forward strand.
TCTTTTCATTGCTTCATGAAAGAAAGAAATACAAATAAAATAAATGGCCATGTCTTATTCTAAAATAATCTAGGTGGCGCTATTTCCCACATACTGTAATATTATCTTTCAAGGCATACCAAACAACCATCCACCCTTTCCAACTTTCACTCAACACTGCTGTATGAATACTACCCAACACAAATAAGGCCACAGAACACATTACACCTCTTCTCAAACAACTGCATTGGCTTCCAATAAAGAAACACATTAAATTTAAATCCATCTTCACAACCTTCAAAGTCCTCAACAACTCCTCATCACCACACCTCCAAAGGGGAGAGGGAGACTAGCAAGGAGGAGGTTGCAATAATCTAGATGGGAGGTAACTAAAGAGTGGATAAATGTCTTAGGGGTATGTTTACTAAACTGCGGTAACGTTACATACCGCGCGTTATGTAACGTTAACGATTGTTAATGTCCCCGGCCGCGTTAAACACCGCAGAAGGTGGAGAGAGGGTGGAGAGAAGGGGTCAATGGGTAGAGAGTGGGCGGGGAGAGGCTCCTTTCACATTAACGCGCTGAACTGAAGGACTGAATCCTACCGTGAATGAAAACCTGCTGTTAGATGCACATTTGCAGGGGAGAGAAACCATTTCAGTGTCAGCAATGTACAGCCTAGGCAGGGAGCCCAGGAAAAGTGATAGTAGTGCTCCATTGTCAGGAACACCATAGTGCCAAAGTATGAATGGCCACTATGGCGATGGTGCAAATGGGGCATAGGGGTTGCAGGCGAGACATGTAGCATGGGCAGCTGGGGCACAGGGTGGACCAGGCGGGCGCCTAGGAACACAGAAACTGGAAATCAGCAAGACAGCAGCTGACCAAGGCCAAACACAATCCACCTATATCTACCTGGTTCACCTTAGCCAATAGTTGCTAGGGCACTGACCTGACATCCCCCCAGCCATCTCGCCCCCATGTGGAAGGGACATAATATTGGTAGGCAGTGATGGGGGGGATGTGAGGATATCCAAGTGTGCCCCCCCCCACCCCACCCCGGGATCCGCTCCCTAGGTGGGCGCCTACCTACACAGTGGATGGCCTGGGACTGCGCACTACCAGCACCGACAGCAAATGGCCATGTCAGCTAGGCAGGGAGGTGTGTGCCCATGCTGGAGAGGGCAGTGCCACCTCCCTGCAGTGGACCTAGGCCATGCCCTGCATCAGTACGTGGTGTGCAGTACAACATACAAAGTCTGGCTGAGAAAAAGTACAGGTAGCCCCAGGGACTATTTTGCATCTGTAGCAACAGTGTGGTGCAGTACACCCAGCCAGTGTGTCCAGAATTAGAGGGTCACAGGTTCAAGCCCCAGCTGTGGTTCCTGCAGAGCATGTCCCTATATTTTACCCTACAATGCAGATACAACAGCAACATGTGCAAAGCTCAAAGCAGCAACAAACAGGGGTACAAACACCCACAAAGGCTCCACAATCCAAATATGAATGGAGAGTCAGGCTGTTGGCCCCAGCATTGAGCTGCAGTTATCACCAGAGCACTACTACTACCTCCTGCACAGTTTAGTAATGTCGGCACTGTGATCAGGACCAGTGTGGCGGGAAGGGTTGCCAACCACCCCTATCTTTGTACAATGCTGCAATAGGAGTGAGCGTGTATGTATGTCTATCCATTGTTCTGTGGCTGCCCACCCTTCACTGGGCCCAAAATGTCCCACTGTTACCAGCGTTAGCCAGAATAGGTGCATAATGAGGAGCAAGGTATTATGGGTATGGCCTGGACAGGGCAGATTTGCCAGGATGCATCTTCACAGGGTGTGGGGCAATGGCTGGGACACTGTAGTGCCTGACCACCACTTGCATGGACAGGGTGGCCACAGCATGGCATGCTGGGAGGGCACTCACTCTGACCTAGCAGTGACCATGGCAGGTCTAGGTTCCCACATAGCGCTCTACACTATCTGCTTCCAGTGATATATTTGTGTTCTAAATGCTGTGGTCCCAATTACTGAGATGCCTGCTTACTGCATGTAGTTCCTCTGTGAGCATGCACTATGGACTGTCTGCAGTTAGACTGTGCATGGTCAGAACACCTATAAGATATAGTCTAACTGTGCTGCCTGCCGGTGACTGACAAACAGTGGTAAGAGGAAGTAAGGGTCTTCCAGACCTAACCCCAGCATTGATGCTGATCTGCCACTGCCCCAGTCATAGGTATCTAATATATAACCATCATTATAATATAAACCCATTAAAATTTATACAAAAATCTTTTGTCGGAGCCTACCGAGGGAGGGCCAGAACTGTTGACCTAACCCCCACCAGACGGCAGACTTCTTTTTTATTTTATTTCACCCTAGTGTATTTAAAACGAGTACTTATCTTCAAAAACCGTACTGCACTTATTTGTCTTCCACGTTGCAAATCACGAAAGTGCACAACGTGCACGTTTCGGGTGTGTGCCCTGTTTCAAGTGCTCTTCATTCGTTCCAATATGCAACAAAAACGCCGTCGTCGTGGCAATGGGCTATCGGTAATGAATGGCATGACAAAGCCCTAAACTTTAAATCGAAGAAAACCAATCAAAATCGGGAAACACCTCACTGTCAGAGGTATCCCCGCTGTCATTGGTCACACTCTTGGATCATAACAGAAAACGCAGGAGCTCAACGTCATAAAATGGTAGTCCAATCAGTGTGACCAATGACAGCGGGGATACCTCTGACAGTGAGGTGTTTCCCGATTTTGATTGGTTTTCTTCGATTTAAAGTTTAGGGCTTTGTCATGCCATTCATTACCGATAGCCCATTGCCACGACGACGGCGTTTTTGTTGCATATTGGAACGAATGAAGAGCACTTGAAACAGGGCACACACCCGAAACGTGCACGTTGTGCACTTTCGTGATTTGCAACGTGGAAGACAAATAAGTGCAGTACGGTTTTTGAAGATAAGTACTCGTTTTAAATACACTAGGGTGAAATAAAATAAAAAAAGAAGTCTGCCTTCTGGTGGGGGTTAGGTCAACAGTTCTGGCCCTCCCTCGGTAGGCTCCGACAAAAGATTTTTGTATAAATTTTAATGGGTTTATATTATAATGATGGTTATATATTAGATTGTTTAGAGGTTGTCAGACGGCTGCCTAGGGTGAGAACTTACACAATCTTGACGATGCATATATTCATATGATTCTTGCAAGGTATTGTGGGTAATGTAGTTCATTCACTCCCAAACACAGCTGAAGACAATAATTGAGTTGTGAAACCAGTGGTAAGGCCAATAAAATACTTCTTTTATTGATGGGGTTTAATTCACCCAGCACAAATATGCTTGGTAGCAATATAAATGAGGTTACTTGCTTGCAGTGTTTAAATGGATAACATAAAGTCACAAAGCAAATCAGAAAACAACCTTCAGCTTGTCAGGCAATTAGCTAATGTTTTCTTAGCAAATAATTACCAAATGAAAAGGCACAAAGAAATGAATAAACTTTGCTTGTTAGGTTAACTTCTGCTTATTTTCCACGCAGATCCCAGCAGTGATTCTCCCTTGCTCACACACACAATCAGGTGCAGCTTTAATTACTATCAATTGACCAGCTGAAAGCCTTTAGCTGGCTGGCTGCTACTGTGTGAACCCAAATCCTGCTTTAAGAGCTGTTTTCAGTGGAAATAAGAACAAAGTTAGGTTTCTTTGTGATGGCTGAGGTGTTTGCTCACAGAAAGCTAGCAATAGCACTTAGATAGAGAACAGTCCATGTAATGAATAGTTTCATCTGCTGTATCTCCCCCTTCATCAATCAGCATAGGGTCACTATCATACATTGGCACAGACGAGTCTTTCATTAAGGCACTATCATGAGAATGCTTATTCCCTTGCTGCCATTCACTATTATGGATAGGGTCTGGATCAGTGTTCATACCTGAGCCTCTCCTGCTATCATAATTCCTCTCTGTATAGCCTAGCCAGTATGTAATCCAATTCTGATGTCCAGCCTTCCAATCTTGATCCCTGGACACTGGATCTTTCCTCACATACCTTCTGGCATAGGTCTGAAAGTCCCTTCCACTTGCAGTCTTCTCTCTCCTAGGTAGCCACTGGTGATTCCTATCTCTGCCATTCCATTCCTCTGGCTGACTCCAGTCCAATGAACTCTGCTGGCACTTGGAATACCTCCCAGTATGGGTACTGCCTTGGACTCTCCCAAACCTGCCAATGGCCTTTCTTCTCTTCCTTCCAGAGAGTTTCCTTCTCTCTCTATCTGCTTGGCTTGGCTTCTGCTTCTCCAGGTGATGCTGGTGCTTGTAGCCGTTGCTGTAGCTGTCTCCCTTCCTGAAGCTCTTCTGTAGCTGTCATCTGTAGAATAAGCTCTATTCTTATTCTGTCTTAATGTGTGCTCCTCCCTAACACAGCGCAGCTGTGTTGAATCAGGTCCTGCCCTTTGAGATGAGTGCTTAGGGATTACTTCATAGCTCTCTTGATTGCACACACGTTTTCTCACTTCAGCCCCTCTCATGGCTGCTGGAAACCTGGTGCATTCTGGGACTGGTAGTCTTTTATGTGAAAACTCTGTTTTCTTGCTTCTACCAGAACTGACAGGTTGCTTGTTCAGAGTCACATCATCTTTTCTATAGCTCCTACCTGAGCTATGATAAGCTTCCTTATCACAAGGTCCATCATTGGAGGGGCATTCATTATCCAGTCATAGGTATGGCTTTGGCCCACCAACCATTGAGGTTGCTTCCCTGTGGTGGGGGCACCTGTTCTTTACCTACAAGAAGGGTGATGTGGGCCCTTTGGGGTAAGTATTACGGCACCACTACACTCTGCCCTGATAACAGCTGCCCATGTCAGCCAGTCCCTAACACGGGGTACATGTGACTGCAGGATACAGATGGACACCAAATTACCTTCGGCTGCACTGCAAGGAACACTTGTCACACACTGGTAGTGATGGGGATGTACAGCAGGACCTATCTCTAGCACCACATGTACTGCAGACCTAATGCTGGGCACCCATCCTATCCCTCAGGATGAACACAGAACCTGCACAATGGCATGGTCTGTAGCTACACTGTGCCAGTATCATGCACTGTCAGTTCATCTTTCCAAGCTGAGGTACCGGAGAGGTGCAGACCCCATTTGGTGATCAGCTGTGGACAGCTATTCAGCATGTGCATTGCATCATGGGTACTGGTGGAGTTACCCTATCCTGGCACTCAGAGCAGACAGTTTGTGCAGTGACCTGCAGTCCTTCTACACCCAGACATTGCTGTGACATACACCATGGAGGTATAGCCTACTGGTTAATACAAAGTCATTCTTGGCAGTGTTCATGGGTTTGGTTCCTCATTGTTCCCTCCTCTCATGCCTGTCCTACTCAAATAGTGTGCATGCCTGTAGAGATCGTATTTTTGCAGATCTGTGCTTCCAGCCCATAATACCCTCGCCACAATTGCCAACATTCCCTCGGTCCGTCTATCTGCGTCTGTCAGCTGTGTAGAGTCCTGTCTGCCTGTGCAGGCTGTCACCCCAAGTCCTGCACTGCTACCCTTTCCTGCATTGCGCCTCTTCATGCTTGCCTCGCCTGTGCCTGATCTGCATGGCACCACCACTCCTCTGTCCACCCATCATTGTAACTATCCTGCCACCTCCGCCTCCACTGGGGGACATGTATTCCCATCATCTGCCACCAACTGTTTTTCTGGTACTTTACATTGCCAACACCCTGTGCTGTGGTACAGCTGCCCCACCATGTTTGTCATCAGTACTGGAATGCCCGCAGATATGGCAGGTCCAGCGGCTCCCAGCTCTCCCTCCTTCACTCACCTGTTCATTGCCTTTCCTGAGTGCTCTATCTAGTGTTGGGGCTACATCTGTCTCTGTTCCGCACAGGTCATGCATGTCATCCTGAGGCACCTTGCAGTCCCTAGGGCACACTAACCTAGGACACTATAACCTTGTTAGGACACCATAACCTTGAAAGGCCACCTTAACCTATGGTCAATACCTTAACCTATGGTCCATAGCCCAGGGTGCCTTCTGCAGTGCCTTGTCCAAGGATGCCTAATATGGCACTTAGCCTAGGAGGCCCTATAGGGCGCCTTATGAGACACCTTATAAGGCACCTTACAGAGCACCTTACTAGGCACCTTACAGGGCGCCTTACAAGGTGCAAGGTGCCTTACAAGGCGCCTTGTAATGCTCATTAGTCTAAGGCGCCTTGTAATGCACGTTAGCTGCTACAGCTTGCTGTAACGATGCAACGCCCATGCCTTTATATGGGCATCTCTACCTTTACCGCGGAACCTAACGCGAATGACATTAACGCAATTTAGTAAACATACCCCTTAGTGTGTGTGTAGAAAGGAAGGGACAAATTTTGCCAGTGTTACAGAGAAAGAAGAGACAGGATTTAGCTGTCTGTTGGATGTGTGCAGAGAATGAAGTGTAAAGGTCTGAATGTCCACCTGTGTGCATGTGTATCTGGGTCTTATTTTCTGCAAATTGACACAAAAGAAATTGTGCAAAAGAAAGAGCGAGAGAGGAAAAGAGAATCCAAAGACACTGCAGGAAACAGAAACTGAGAGTATCATGGGAGGGGAATGAGGAGGAAGAGCCTCAGAGGCTTACAAGGAATAAAGAGCAGAACTTTCTTTCCTGGATTGAGTATTGTCGGACTCATTTCCCCTTCTGCTTGCCCCATGCACAGTGTGTGTCTCAGAGGCTGGATCCTGGCACTGCCTCCCCTGCTGCCCGCCTCCTGCCGGTCTCCTACCTGCCGAGCAGAAAACCCTGCAGACATTCTCCTGCCCTTCTCTGGAACACGCCTTGGTTCCCTCCTTGCAAAGCTGGTGGTGTGAATTTTGCTGGTGCTAATAAGAAGCCTCTTTCCTGGTGGCTTCAGTGGGAGGAAGTGAGAACAGAGACAAAGGGAGGGAGGCTGGAGACCGAGTGCCCTCCCCCAGCCCTGGGAAGCCTGTGAAAGGGGCTGTACTAATGCTGGGTCATCTCAGTGATCTACTTCCTGAGATATTCAGGCAGATAAAAGCAGGGCAAAAGAGAGGAGTTACTAACAACTGAATGGCCTGGAGGATTTCAAATGTCTGATCTATAGAAACAAATATATTATATGCACAGAACAAGTTCCAGCCAAAGAGTCCTACAAATAAACTACAGTTTCTCTATGGGAGTGTCAAGTGCACTCTGGGAGCTGTAGTCCTTCCTAGGGGGTTATATTACTGTGTGGGAGTGTCACAGTGCACTCTGGGAGCTGTAGTCCTTCCTAGGTTGGGTTACTGTGCAGGAGTGTCACAGTGCAGGACTTGTAGTCCTTCCTAGAGTGTATTGCTGTGTGTGCGTGTCACAGTGCACTCTGGGAGCTGTAGTCCTTCCTAGAAGGGATTACTATGTGGGAGTGTCACAGTGCTGGAACTGTAGTCTTTCCTAGGGGTATTACTGTGTAGGAGTGTCACAGTACACTCTGGGAGCTGTAGTTCTTCCTAGAGTGTATTGCCGTGTGTAAATGTCACAGTGCACTCTGGGAGCTGTACTCCTTCCTAAGAGGGATTACTGTGTGGGAGTGTCAAAGTGCACTCTCAGGAGGTGTAGTCCTTCCTAAAGGGTATTACTGTGTGGGAGTGCCACAGTGCACTCTGGGAGCTGTAGTGCTTCCTAGGTGGGATTACTATATGGGAGTGCCACAGTGCAGGAGTTGTAGTCTTTTCTAGGGGGCATTATTGTGTAGGTGTGTCACAGAGTGCACTCTGGGAGTTGTAGTTCTTCCTAGGGGGTATTACTGTGTGGGAATGTCACAGTGCACTCTCAGGAGCTGTTGTCCTTCCTAGCGGGTAATACTGTGTGGGAGTATCACAGTGCACTCTGGGAACTGCAGTCCTTCCTAGGGGATATTACTATGTGGGAATGTTACAGTGTACTCTGGGAACTGTAGACCTTCCTAGGAGGAATTACTTAATGTGAGTGCCAAAGTGCACTCTGGTAGCTGTAGTCCTTCCCAGAGGGATTGTCATGGGAGGGCTGGCTAAGCCTTCCTAAGGCTCGTTTTCCAGCTCAGGAAACAAACAACTGTAACCATCTGAAGGGCAAAAGCATAAAGTTTAGTAGGGAAGTGACATCACTGAAGCAAATGGCGGCTTGAGTCACATTCACCGCCACCCCGAGGAGACAAAAAGCCTCCAAAATTACCAAACTGGGCAGGTGAGCCACTAAAACCTCGAGTAGAAAGTGCCTGGAGTGACTGGAAGCAAATGGCTAAAAATACTAAACTGCCGGAGGTGAAGGAAAAGCTGAACGTCTCGCAGCGGCTGATGGGCAGGGCTGGACCGCATGGCAGTTCCCCGTGCAGCCCGGCGTCAGAGGAATCTGGAGAGGACATGCTAAGTGAACTAGAGCAAGCAAACAAAACAGCCTCAACACGTTCTCTTACAGCGTGAGCTCCGAAGGGACTTTGAAGAAATTGCTGCTGGGTTTCGATCTATGCGGGAGGAGGTGACATCTACGATCACGGAACTCTGAGGACACATTAAGGATTTAGGCCACCAGTTGGAGGAGGTGGAAACTAAAATGTAGGACTATACTGGCAGATTTGCAATGCACAGCAGATAGACAGCGCTCTCAGGCGATGGACCTTACTTATAAGATTGATGACATAGAACACCGGGCTCGCAGAAACAACGCGAGTTTCAGAGGCATACCGGAAGTTGCAGGTGGGGCAGAGAACTTGGTCGAGGTGGTGTGAGTTTTAGCAAAGAACTTTTAACTATAGAGGAGCTTTTGTCCCGTGGGGCTAATATTGAGATCGAGAGGATGCACTGGGCGTTGGGTAAGCCCCCCCCAGTAACACTGTTCAACAGCCAAAATGTTCCGGCCACGAAAGCAGCTGCAACAAATCTCAGGCAATGGATGAATGGGAAAAGGCAATCAATGCCTTTTGTATTTCCAATGATCTGGAGAGAGCCCACGGATCATGTCAGCAATAGCTACTTCTGCATGGTTCCTCCAATTCAGAAAGGCATATCCAGAAAGAGTAAGTGGACCGTGCAATATCCAAACATTCCATCTGCAATACGCCCAGTGCCTCATGGAGAGGGGTTGCCGATTCCCAAAATGTCAGAAGCATTATCATTAGAATCAAGTGAGGAACAGGGAGACGTTTGTAGTCATGAACCGTCAAGCTCATGTGACCCAGAGTTTCTTCTGGCCACATCTCATAATGCAAGGTGAATTGAATGACCTTGTCAGGGATTTGGATCTCCTAAAGAATAAAGCTGGACAGCTGATATTCCATTGCTTCAGTACAAGAAACAGATCAGGAAGAGTCGTGAAGACACTGAATGAGAACAAAACTTGCTAGAATACACTTACAAATGTTCTTAATGAAAGTTAAATTGCAGACATACTTACTCCTCTTTTTCTTCTAAGTACATTTATGAACTTTATTTTATAAAAACATGCTTGTTATTGTGCAAAGTTTCATTTGTAATAAGATTTAGATTTACATCTAAGGATTTAGACTCGATTTTCACCACACATAGGGGTATGTTTACTAAAGGGCGCTATTTGCGCTGCTGTCACATTATCGCACAATAAGGCGCCTTATCACGCGATAATGGCGCTTTACCAGGTGAAAAGGCGCCTTATCGCGCATTAACGTGCTCAGTGGCGCTCAGCAGTGCAAACGAGCGCTGAAGGCAGAGAAAGGCTCCCTAAGGGCAGAGGAAGGCTCCCCATGGGCGGAGAGAAGAGGTCAATAGGTGGAGAGTGGGAGGGGAGAGGCTCCCTGCACACTAACACTGTGGATTCCGGGGCTGAAAACTAACACCAGTGAAACCCTGGCGTTAGAATAGATTTAAAGGGAAGAGAAAGCATTTCTGTCAGCAATGTACAGCAAAGCCAGGGAAACCTACAAAAGGTGATAAGTGTGATACATGTGCACGGAACAAAAGGGCAAATAAACATTGAAAATGACCTGAACAAACTGGAAAAAAACATAACCTAGCTGGGCAATAGTGATATCAATGGGAAACATCAAAAAACACTACCGAGAAAGCTCCAAAAAAAGATATCAATTTTGGAAGGGGCTATGCTCTGTCCCCATACAAGGTGAATGATCCCACAGTGAAATAACGCTGATCAGGGTTCTTCTTTTCTATTGGACAGGTTTCCTATGGCGTGCACATGTCCCGCAACAGCAGGGTGGGGATGTTGGAATGGGCAACTGGACAGATGCTGGAAAAGGGGACACAGAGGGCTGCAGGCGGCACATGCTGTGGTGCAGCTGGGCCACAGTGTGGACTAGGTTGAAGCCTAGGTGGCCCATATGAATGCTGAAACAGTAGAGCAGCCAGACAGCAACTGATGAGGGCCCAACACGGGCACGAGTGTGTTTCCCACAGTGTCACAGGGGATAGTACCCAGCAGGTACCCCCAAGGGTACAGAGCATTGGCAGGCGGTGCTGGGGGGAAGTGTGGACATCTATGCACTCATCTCTACCCCAGAACCCGCACCATAAGCATCCGCCTACCCGCACACTGGATGGTCTGAGATGGCGCACCACCAGCACCACCAGCAGAAGGGCATGTCAGCATGGTGGCAGAGGGGTACTGGTGGTGGAGGGGGCAGTGGCTGCTGCCCACAGCAGACCATGGCCCAGCCCTTTTTAGGTGGGTGCCGTGCACTGCAACAGACAGGCTCTGTCTGACAAACAGTCATGGTATCTCCAGGGAATGCACTGTCTCCATTGCAACACAGTGGTGCAGGACACACAGCCAGTGTGTTCAAAAGCAGAAGCTCACAGGTTCAAATCCCAGCTGTGGTTTCTGCCAACCCAGTCCCCATATTTTACCCACTACTAAAATGTGGTAATACAGACAGAACCTTTAGTGCAGATAACGTAAACATGCCCAAAACGCCTACATTTTACCCTACAGAGCACAGACACCATAAACATGCACATTACCTAGAGCAGAGTCTCCCAAAAGCAGTCCTGGAGGGCCAAACACCATTCAGATCCCATACTGTCTCCAATAAATATGGCTGTGCTGCATTTCTATGCACCGCCCCCATGGTATGCAGATGTATCTCATGCATATTCATTTGCGACAGCATGAAAACCCGAACAGTGTTTGGCCCACCAGGACCGGAGTTGGGAACCTCTGCCCTAGAGCAGCAGCCAACAGGGGCAGACACACCCGCACCCACAGGCTCCATTATCCAATGTCTCCTGGAGAGGCAGGATGTTGGGCCCTGTGTGCATCTCCCAGTACTAGCACTTGCATACCTTAGCAATGCCACCCTAAACCGGGGAATACGGTACACAGCTATCAAAAGGTTGCTATGATTACTGGCAGATAGCAATTCCTAAGTTAAGCACAATTTGCTGATTGAGCTGCATCATAGCAACCTTTCTGATGTCTGTGGAGTGTGCTACAGGTCTTGTGTCTGACAGTGTTTACCACCCTGGGGAATGACTCCTACAGTATTGCATACCATAGCCATGCCTGCACTGCGCCCAGGACTGGTGCGGTGGCCAGGTCTGCCAAACACCTCTATAGTTGCACAATGCTGGCATAGGTGTGGGTAGTGTGTGTCTGTCTATCCAGTGTGTGGTGGCTGCTAACACCCTCCTCAGCTCACACTGCTAGCACTGTTGCCAGTATTGGCCTGCCAGTGTGCATAATGAGGAGCAAGGTACTGTGGGTATAGCCCGGATAGGGCGGCCTGGGCAGGATGCATCTGAACAGGGCATAGGGGAATGGCTCGGACATTGTAGTGCCCGGCCACAGCATGTCCTGCTGGGAGGTCACTCTCACCCTGACTGAGCATGATTTTATTGCAATTTTTACTAAGCCATGTCTTTTGTTTCTCTCCTTTTTCTTTTTACATACACTTAATATACATTGAATTCTTTATAATCATTTTTATATATTTTACATTTTTTCAGCACATATCTATGGACTCATGGTTTACCAGTGCTTACTTGTACCTCATTGCACTTCAACATAATTTTACAGGCATCTTACACTGTACTTTGACAGATTCGTGTTCTTAGAATTACCACTACCTTACTTAGTTTGACTCTGCCCACTTGGCTAATGTGATTTCACGTTTTGCTAGTTCTGATTTACAGAGTATTGCAATTTTATACTTTTGTTTTACCTTCTTTATTCAACTCTTGACCAGTTTACTAGTTGCCCTTATTCATTCATGTGTTTTAATGATTATTCGCCGTTCCGTTTTTGACTCCGCCCACTCGTCAAATGTTGATTTATAAGAGGGTCTAATTTGATTCTATAGTTCACTTCCTTTCTTCGAATGATTTGATATAATGTTTTCTGCACTTTTTCACTTCTCTCTATTTTTCACTCACTCGCTTTTTTTCGTGGCCGCATTTGACTCCGCCCACCTGTTACGTCATCCAGGAAGGCGCGAAAATTGGCGTCTACATAATACTGTTTGTTTTCCCTGGGTTGCCTTTCACTGTTACCACGCTGTTCTCATATCCAGCACATTGTTGTGATTTCGAGCATAATTCCCAACGATCTGCACAGGATTAATCATCGTCAAATGTAAGACTGTTTTATCGTATTGCATGCTTTTTGCTTATACTTCTTACACCGTTACGGTTCCAGCGGTCTGATTAGATCAAGTGGTCCCTAACACTCTCCTTAATTTATTATAGAATTGTCACTCCCAGCACTCTTCACTATTTTTTTATTTAAAGTCCTGCCGTTCCATATTTTTGCAATAACATATTTTTATGATGGCCCAGTTCTTCTGTCAGACTCACTAGCAAGCACCGTCCATGCTAGTACAATCCTCTTTTTTCCTACATGTGAGGTCCCTGTCCTCCCATTCTATATTCACATACATTCATTTGCTCTTGCATTGAAGATAGGATTTGGATACCTCTACCCCCATCACAATTCATCCCTGAGCACATATGTGCAATTCACGTAATCACTTTCATTTCACTGGCGATTTGCATTCACCTTTCCATCCTCTCAATAGCTCCCTTAGCACAGGTTTTGTTTATAGTTCTCTGCACTAATCCACTATATGGCTTCCCAGCTGTTTTCCATCTCCTCAATAGCTCGCTTAGCACATATTTTGTTTATAGTTCTCTGCACAAATCCACTATATGGCCTCCCAGCCGTTTACAAGGACTGGAGAATCCTTCGATAGAAATTTCGAATAGCTAGCATCATGTCACGTTTACATATTCTTTTGGCTAAACCCTTATTACCTTCCACATGCATTTCGTTTGGTCCAATTCATTCAATTCTTTGTTATGGCATTCATTCTTCTTTAATCAGTATTTATGTATTTTATGACTCGTGCATTGCACTATTATATTTACATTTTTTTATTGTTTGTACATTGATTATAATATTTGATCATTATTTATTATTCTTATATGTATTTATATATTCTATATCTTTATGGATTTATTGATTGTTCTTTCATATATTTTTTAGCTATTGTGTAATAGTCTGACCAAACTGTCTTAATGAGACACCTCAGTTGACACAGCACTGGTAGGTTTATTTATATGTCTGAGCTGATTGCTTTAATCACCTTTCATTCAACACAGTTGACACACTTGTTGTGTATTTTAGTGTGACCTTTGATTCACTCTACCCCCCTTTTTTTTTTTTTTTTTAACTTAAGTTTTTATTCAATACCTTTGTGATACAAAACACCAACTGTGCAAAACAGATATATCTGTACCATTAACTGAACATGGTTTACATTCTTACCAACTAACTTCTCTGATAGATTCCGCCACTGTACAAACATTCTATATTACATCAACCGAGAACATCACCTACATTTGTATGGCATATTTCGTTTTCTATTCTTTTTATAATTACTTAAAGTTTATTCAACAATAACAGGAACACCATACCCAATACACAACTTCTGTACCACATTTTGTTTCAACCCATATGAACCTATTATCTCTAGCAGCTCTTCTGTTGTCACTAATTGAGCCCTCTATAACCCCATCCCTTGCTCCGCCCCTCATTCTGTATCCTGCGAACTTTAAGTAGCTCCCCAACCCTACCCCTCCTCCCCCTCCCCTTCCCACCAACCCCTTCCCCCACATCCCTACCTTGCTATAACATCACCTGTAGTGACCTTCATACTCCCTCCTGTATTACCCCTATCTTCCCCTCCCCACCCCTACTTAACCATCGCCACACCCCCTCCCACTGCCTTTCCACCTTCTCCCCGTTCCCCTTCTTTAGCCCTGTTAATTTATGCATTTGATACAAATCTGCCAAGCGCCCTGCATATTTCCCTATGGGCGGCATAACCCCCTGCTTCCAATGTTGCGCGATTTCACACCGAGCCGCAATAATACATTGCCACACAATACTCCAATTCCCGAAGAAGGATACAGGATATCGCAGGATACAGAATGAGGGGCGGAGCAAGGGATGGGGTTATAGAGGGCTCAATTACACTATTACACATGCTTCTTTAGTAGGAGACATAACTCCGGTGTCAAATTAATTCTGGCGCCTATTATGCTTTCAATGATGTCCCCAATATTTGCCCAATACTGCCGTACAGCTGGGCACGTCCACCACATATGCAGCCAAGTTCCTTTCTCTCCACACATCCTCCAACATTCATCCGTCCCTCGAGCCCCCGCTTTGTACAATCGCTCCGGCGTCAGATACCACCTCGACAACACTTTCCATCCATTCTCACGCAGGGACGTGGCGATAGACGCCCTCGCTATGTCTTGAGCTATTCGCTCCCACTCCTCCACCCCCCACTCTACCCCTAAGTCCCTCTCCCAAGCCTTCATATAACTTAATTTCTCTCTCCCTCTCTCTGTTAGTCCTTTGTATATTCTAGAAATGACCCCCTTCCTCCCCAGCGAACCCAGACAGCTACCCTCAAACCATCCTGGGTCCTGCACAATGTCCTGCCAGTGCCCTCTCTGCCTAAGGAGGGAACCCAACTGTAGATAGTGGTACCGGTCAGTTTCTTTCAACCGGTACAGGTCGCGAATGCCCTCAAAATCTCTTATACCTTGCCCAAAGACTATCTGAGACACTCTTTGCAGCCCCTGCTGCGCCCATCTTTTCACTACCAGCATATCAGGGCCTATTCCCCCTTCACAACAGGCCAGCAATGACATCCCATGCACCCACTTCTTCTCCCCTATCAACCTTTTCCTGTGTACCTGCCACACCCCCAAAGTATGCCCCACCAGTGGATTCTCCCCCTTGCTCCCCTTCCCCCCCCCCCCCCCCAGACGAGTCTTTCCAGCTCACCGGGCCGGAATCCCGCTTCCTCCATCAGCACCCAGTGCTTATGTTGCTCCCTCAGCCATGAGTATACCGCCCTCAACTGTGCCGCCAGGTAGTATTTCCTGAAGTTGGGTACCCCCATACCACCCTCTATCCTTGCCACTTGCAATGTTTTAGCAGCCACCCTGGGTCTTTTATTTCCCCATATGAACCCCTCGACTTGCTTTTGCAGCTTGGCTAGCATCTTTGTGGGTATCGCTACTGGCAGCACTTGAAAGAGAAAAAGGAACTGGGGGAGCAACATCATTTTCACCACTGCCACTTTCCCCAACCATGATATGATCCCCCTATTCCAGGTCCCCAATTGTGCCTCTACTTGCCGAAACGCCTTCAAATAATTCAGCTCAAATAGGTCCTCCAGGTCCCGCCCTAGATTAACTCCAAGATACCGAATTGATTTGGCTGCCCACCTAAATTTAAATGTTTGTTGTAGGTTCGTTTGCTGCTCCTCCCCTACTGACAAGTTCAAGATTTCCGACTTACTCCAATTGATCTTAAACCCCGCCATTTCCCCATATTCCTGTACCTCCCTCATCATCCCTGGCACCGTTTCCTTCAGCCTAGTGACCATAAGCAGGATATCATCAGCAAACATGGCTAACTTGTATTCCCTCTGCCCTACTGTCACCCCCGTAATTTCTGCGCTCTTCCTTATTCTCCCCGCTAGCGGCTCCAGTGATAAGGCAAACAATAGAGGTGAGAGTGGACACCCCTGTCGCGTCCCCCTCCCCAACGGGAAGAATCCTGAATATCCTCCATTTACGCGCACACACGCAGTAGGTCTCTCATATAATGCCTTTATCCAGCCTACAAAACTATTCCCAAACCCCATGTGTTCCATTACGGAGAAGAGAAATCTCCACGACACCTGATCGAAGGCTTTTTCCGCATCCAACGATAGAAGCAATGCAGGCTCTGATGTGCGTTTTACTGACCATATTACATTTAACGCTTTCCTGATGTTGTCCGCCACCTGCCTCCCAGGTATAAACCCCGCTTGATCCTCATGCACCAGCTTCCCCAGCACTTTATTGAGTCGCCCTGCTAACACTTTAGCCAGCAGTTTTGCATCAATGTTTATTAATGAGATCGGCCGGTACGACGCACACTCCAACGGATCCTTACCCATTTTAGGGATCAGTGTTATTCCCGCCCACCCCATTGTTTCCGCTAATCGCTCCCCCACCCTTGGGACATTGAACAGGTGTGTCAGGGGCCCCACCAACTCTCCCTTAAATTTTTTTTATAGAAGCTGGCCGTCAGCCCGTCTAGGCCGGGGGCTTTCCCTGTTTTTAGACCCTTAATCGCCACCGCCACTTCTGAAGCCTGTATCTCCCCTTCAAGCGCCTCTCTTTCCCCTTCGTCCAAATGGTGGAGTCCAGCTGTCGCTAGGTAATTCCTCATTTCGTCTTCTGGTCTATCCACTTTAGCCTCATATAAGCCCCTATAGTACTCCACAAATGCTTCCCGGATTTTCTTCTCATCTCTAGTAACCCCCCCCCCTCCCCTTAATCTGCACAATCAAGGACATATTCCACTTCTGCTTTAGTCTCCTCGCCATAAACTTTCCTGCTCTATTCCCTCCCTCAAAGAACTCCTGACGTAATAATTGTAACCGATAATGAATTTTGTCTGCTTCGAGCGCATTCAGCTTAGCCCTAGTCTCTAACACCTCCCCCCTCAAATTCCTGCCGGCACTACAAGCATCAGCCTCTTCTAACTGCACCAGTTTCTGCCTCAGTTGGAGCTCCTTCTCCTCCCCTTCCCTCTTTATTCTCGCCCCCCACTTGACTAGTGTGCCTCTCACCACCGCCTTGAAGGCATCCCATACCACACCCTTTCGAACTTCTCCCGTATCATTGAGCGCAAAGTAGTCTGGTATCAGGCTTTGTATATCTTGCACTACCCTAGTATCGCTCAAAAGAGCCTCGTTCAATTTCCAGAAGCGGATCCCACTATCTTCTCCCCGTCCCCTCAGTGTCACCCTCACCGGTGCATGGTCCGACCATGTAATCGGCTCCATCTCCCCTTCAATAATTCTCCCCGCGATCTCCTTCCCCACCCATATAGTGTCAATCCTTGAGTACGTACCATGTACTGCTGAAAAGAAAGAGTACTGACGCCGGCTTGGGTTGAGCAATCGCCATGCATCAATCAAATCATTGGCCTTTATAAATTGCTGGTACCGACTCCTATCTGCCCGCCTCACCTCCCCCCTCCCCGTGGAGTCTCTCCCCACCTCCCAAGTCATATTGAAGTCTCCACCACATATCCTTGCTCCGTCCCCCAAAGCATTCATTTTCTCATCCACTTCCTCCCAGAAATCCTTTTGGGCCCCTGTGGGTGCATACACATTAGTCACACAGAACCATTCATCCCCTATCCTCATTCGCACTAATAGGTATCGACCTCCTCTATCCCTAATTACAGTGTGCATCTCCACTTTGAGTGTCCCACTGACCAGCAACGCTACCCCCCTTTCTTCCGCTCTCTCAGATAAGAAGCAAACACTAACTCTGTATATCCTTTGGGTTTCACTAACGATTCGTGTCGGCGTAACAGATGAGTTTCTTGCAATAGGACCATTGAGGCTTTTTGTCTTGTTATTTTTCTGTACAATTTCTGCCTTTTAAAGGGTGAATTTAAACCTTTCATATTTAGAGTAATAATTTTCAGATCACCTGTGCTGTGCCCTCCCCCTGATTCGCCCCCTTTGCCTGCCCTGTCCCTCCCCCCCTCCCCTCCCCCCTCCTCCCACTCTCTCTTCCCCTCCCCCCGTCCACCCCAGCTCCCACCCCTGACCAACCTCCCTGTAGGGAGTATCGACTTCCTTACTCGTGACTGTCTATCGAGCCTTAGCCTGCCCCTTCCCTTCCCCCCCTCTTCCCCCTTCTCCCCCTTCCTCGCCGCTCCCTCCCCCCCTACCGTCCCTACTCCCACCCGTCAGCCTCATCAACCCCCTTACACCACTCCCCCCCAATGCCTTACACCGTAACTGTAGTCAGAACAACATGCAGAGTCTTAATATTCAGCTCGCTCCAGTTTTCTCAGCCAGCGTTCCAGCGCTCCCTCGATGCAGTCTCGCCACTCTTCTCCCTCCAGCTGGTGCTCTGTGCCATCGCTGGGCGTTCCATTTTGTAAATGGATTTCCCGTGGCTTTTGTACTTCCATTGGACGGCTGTGCACCCTCTGGCAAGTGTGTTGCGCCCAACTCTCGCAATGCTTTCCACGCTTCCTCACATGACTGCACCCGCCTCGATCTTCCCTTTACTGTAATCAGCAGTCCGAATGGAAACAGCCATTTATAGCGCAAATCTTCGCGCCGCATATACTCTTGTCACTTCTTTAAGGTTTCTTCTACGTTGCAACGTTCCGGGGGACAAGTCCTGGAAAAATTCCAGCTTATGTTCTTCCCAAACATATTGTTTCATTGTCCTCGCGGCCCAAAGTAGTTTTTCCTTACTTTTGTACGAGCTGAGACATACTACTATATCTCGAGGTTTGTTGTCCCGCACCGGGCCCAAGCTTCTGTGTGCTCTCTCTATCAATACGTTCGCTCCTGCCTCCTCTTCCACCGCATCTGCCGACTTTAGCAGTGAACTGAATATTTTAGCCACAACTTCTTCGGAGTTCTTGTATTTTGGCTCTTCCGGGAGACCTCGTACCCTTATATTGCATCTCCTAGATCTATCTTTGAGGTCCTCCAGTTTCACTTGCAACTCGCTTAGTCCACATGTGTGTTCTTCCCATCCTTTTTGTAACTCTTCTAGTGCTGCACCTTGTTGTTCCACCTGCACTTCTGTTTCTTCCACACGACTGCCCAAGTCTACGAAATCTTGTCTCAGTGCTTGAATTGTCTCTTTTAATTCCTTCTTTACCCCACTGAGCTCAGACTTAATCTCCTCTTTCAACTCAATGAGCCAGTCTTTCAGCATGATTGTTAGCTCTGAGTTGCTCTCGTTCTCCACCCTCCATTCAGAGTCATTTAGGGCCTGAGGATGCGATTTGTCTTCCTTATCTCCTTCTTTTCCTCCTTTGGGTGTAGCATAGGTGGAGCGAAATTCAGCTAGCTTCTTCTTGACTGACGTCCCACTTTTACTTTTCTCCATGGTCTCTCTTCCGCCCTCCCAACTGGATAGCTCAGCTGTCACAGGAGTTCCGGTCGCCGACTTCCTTGCTGCTTACCGCCCTCTATCCCCCACCTCCGGGCAGGACTTTTGCTATTAGTGTTATATAGCGCAGTGCAGTAGGTAGCAGTGCTCTTTATTAAATCAGCTGAGGCCAGTCTGTTTTATTAGGATCTCGGACACTTTGCTCCTCCTGGGTCACTTAGTTCTCCAGCTCTCACTCTGGCCCAGAGGTTACTGTATCCAGGGCCGGCCCGTCCATTGAGCAAGAATGTTTTTTGCACAGGGCCCCGCGTTTCAGGGGGCCCCGCGCAAAGAACATTCTGCTTTTTTTTTAAATTACATTTTAAAAAAAAACCTGTCTCTGGCTGCTGCCGCGTCCGTCGCAGCAGCGGCAGAATGGCGTGTCCCGCGGGGCCCCTTCTCCTCGTCGAGCCCTCTGCAAGGGCTTTCAGATTCGCGAAGGGAGAGTGCTCCCTCGCGTCTCTGTAAAGCCCGCAGGGGCTAATGGGAAATTTCCCATCTGCCCCTTTAGACGCGAGGGGCTGATGGGAAATTTCCCATTAGCCACTGCGGGCTTTACAGAGACGCGAGGGAGCACTCTCCCTTCGCGAATCTGAAAGCCCTTGCAGAGGGCTCGACGAGGAGAGGGGGCCCCGCGGGACACGCCATTCTGCCGCTGCTGCGACGGACGCGGCAGCGGCAGCAGCTAGAGCCAGGTTTTTGTTTTTGTTTTTTTATTTGCCGGAAGGGAAGGGAAGGGAAGGGAAGGGGGGGCTGATGGAGGCTGTCTGGAAATGGGGTGATGGGGGGTTAGGACTGGAAATGTGCAGGGGGGGGGTTAGGACTGGAAATGTGCAAGGGGGGGTTAGGACTGGAAATGTGCAAGGGGGGGGGGGGGTTAGGACTGAAAATGTGCAAGGGGGGGAGTTAGGACTGGAAATGTGCAAGGGGGGGTTAGGACTGGAAATGGGCTGGAGGGGGGTTAGGACTGGAAATGGGCTAGGGGGGGGTTAAGACTGCTAATGGGCTGGGGCTGATGGAGGCTGACTGGAAATGGGCTGGGGGGGGGGGTTAAGACTGCTAATGGGCTGGGGCTGATGGAGGCTGACTGGAAATGGGGTGAGGGGGGGTTAGGACTGGAAATGGGCTGGGGGGGGTTAGGACTGGAAATGGGCTAGGGGGGGTTAAGACTGCTAATGGGCTGGGGCTGAAGGAGGCATACTGGAAATGGGGTTGTGGGGGTTTTGGACAGGAAATGGGATGCGGGGGTTAAGACTGGTAATGGGCTGGGGGCTGATGGAGGCTGTCTGGAAATGGGGTGATGGGGGGGTTAGGACTGGAAATGGGCTGGGGGGGTTAAGACTGGTAATGGGCTGGGGTTGATGGAGGCTGACTGGAAATGGGGTGATGGGGGGTTAGGACTGGAAATGGGCTGGGGGGGGTTAAGACTGGTCAGGGGCTGTGGGCTGATGGGGGCTGTCTGGAAATAGGGTGATGGGGGTTAAGATTGCTAATGGGCTATGGGGGGGGGTTAGGACTGCTAATGGGCTATGGGGGCGCTAGGACAGGAAAAGGGCTGATGGGGAGGGGTTAGGACTTGAGGTGGGCTGATGTGGTTAGGACTAGTAATGGGCTGTGGGCTGATGGGGGGGGTTAGGACTGGCAATGGGCTATGGGGGGCTGACTGGAAATGGGCTGATGGGGTTAAGACTGGAAGTGGGCTGATGTGGGGTTAGGACTGGTAATGGGTTATAGGGGGGGCTTAAACTGAAAATGGGTTGATGGGGGGCTAGGACTGGTAATGGGTTGGGGGATTGCTATGACTGGAAATGGACTGAGTGGACGGGGAGGCTTGAACTGCAAATAGCTGATGGGGAGGGAGCTTGGAATGGAAATGGGCTGTGAGGGAAGGGAGCTAGAACTGAAAATGGGCTGATGGAGCAGCTAGGATAGGACTGGAAATGGGCTGTTGGGGGGAGCTAAGATTGGAAATGGGCTGTGGTGGGGGCTTGAATTGAAATGGACTCAGGGAGGGGCTAGAACTGGAAGTAGGCTCATGGGGGGGCTCGGACTGGAATTGGGCTGAGTGGAGGGGAGCTAGGATTTGACATGGGCTGATGGTGGGGCTAGGAAATGACTAGAAATGGGCTGATGGGGGGCTAGGATTGGAAATGAGCTGATGAAGGGACTCAGACTGAAAATGGATGGGGGAGCTAGGACTGGAAATGGGTTGATGGGGGGCTAGGACTGGAAATGGGCTGATGCAGGGACTAGAAGGGAATGGATGCTGGGTGAGACTGGAACTAGAAGGGAGCTGATGTTGGGGGAGGATTAGAATGGGATGGGGCTGGGAGAGTAAAATGGAGAGGGGAAAAATATTTTGTGTGGGAGGGATGAAAAAATCTCCTAGTGGCCGGGTATTGGGAGAGTACGTGGGGATTGAGGATGGAGGGGTAAAATTTGTGTGGATGAAATAAGAATGAGGAAAGAGCAAAAGGATAAAGATTAGTATGTTAAAGCAGATGTAGAGAGAGAGGATGGAAAGAAAACTAGAAGAGAGAAGAAAGGACAAATGGACAGCAGACGATGGAGAGTTAGCAGAAAACATGAAGAAACCAGAAGAAAGTGGCTGGAGCAATTGCAACTGAAAAAAAATGCACAAAAGGTAGAAATATATCTCTTCATTTTGAATTTATTAACTGGAATATGAAAGCTCTGGGAAATGTGCATCATTAACGTCTGCGCTTTGTTTGGTACAAGAGGAAATTGATTTATAGTTTTATTTCTACAGTGTTGTTGTACATTCCAAGTTTGGCTTTTGGGGTTCCCAGTTTAATTATTGCCTTCCTGTTTCTAAATTGCGATTCCTTGTTTGGTGATGGTCTATGTTCTGCATGTGTAACTGAGCTGAGGTATTCTGTTTATGTAATTCCTATTTGACATTGCCACTTGTTCTCTTTCCCCAGTATTCTCTGAAATGTACTGGTTTAGTATTTGCAGTGTTTCCTTTTGATAGGTAGGGTCTGGTGCTTTGTGAGTCCTGGTAATGCTGTCAGGATACAGCGGGTTTGCTATGGGTTCTAAATGGGCAGCGTTTGTAGTAGTTCCTAATGTGCCTGGCGGTTGGCACTGGATTATAGTAATGTAGAAATCTTTTAGTCTTTCTTTATCCATACACTCATTAAGAGACATGTTTACTAAAAGTTAGTGTATGGTAACATTATGCAAATATTTATGCAAATAAGGCCACTTATGCAAATGAGGCCCCGCACCGAGTCTCCGCACATGGCCCCGCACCCCACTTGGGCCGCCCCTGACTGTATCAGCATTCCGTCGCACTGCCCTTGCTTCTCACTCCTCTTCACCCGCTCGGGCCTTTATCTGCTCTGCAACGTGCCCCCTCGGACTCTGCTCCGGAGCCAAAACAACTGCTTCTCCACCTCCCCGGACTGCCCTTGGGTAGAGTGCTCCTTTACACTTTCCTGCCTCTCGTAGGAGCCACCGGCAGCCCGCCGCTTCAATTCTGGAGTGGGGGGTTTTACAATCTTCAGCCTTTGTGCCTCTCGTTCACTCTCCTCGCTTCCCCACCACGCGGTGCTGCAGTCGGCCTCCTCTTCCCTCCTCCACGTGGTGTTTCAGTGCCCTGGGGCCTCCGCTCGTTCTCTTCCCACTTTCTCTTACCGGGCTGCCTCTGCTCAGTTTCTGCTTCTGCCGGCCGTCCAGTGCTGCGTCGCGTTCCCTCTCCGGTTCTCCCGTGCGCTGCATTCACATCAAGGCTCTTCCTCTGCTTTGCTGCACCGTCCCGATCACCTCCGCCCAGCGCTGCAGGCCGCCGGTGCGAGCAGCTCCGGGTAAAGCCCCTTCACGCTCGTTCTTGCACAGCTATTTGTTTGGAGCAGGGTCTCTCAGCGCTCCCACATATCGCCTTGCCTTTCCTCTAATTTGGGGTATTTACACCCATTTTTGCAGGCGTCGGCAGCGGAGCCTGATCACTTCACTGCCATTCCGCTCGGTGACGTCACCGGAAGTCTACCCCCCTTTTTCTATTATCCAGGTTATGTATGTATGGTTGTTATTTTTTAATTATTTTTTAATTATTTAATAAGATCTTAGTTTTTTATATGTATATTGGTCACTGCTCCTAAACTAAGTGTGCACAGTCCTCACCTTTTGTGCAAATTGGTTCTGCCCTTTGTCTCGGCCCTTCTTATTTCACAGTTGTTCTGAATGTACTTCCATAATTTATTTATTTATTTTTTTATCTCTTTACTTTTTATTATGTGTATTATTTATTATGATACGGTTTGTTTTTAACATTGTTTAGTTTTAATAATGTTTGTTCATTTTATGTTAGCTGTATGTCCCCCAAGGAAGGCATTTGCCGAAACGCGTAGGGACCATCATCAATAAAGCAGTCTGTTACCAACCTACGTCTCTTGCTCCTTTTGTTCCCCGTTTGTTCTGCAAGAGCGACGCTCCTCCCCTTTTGGCACCTGAGCAGTGACCACGGCATGGCTAGGTTCCCCCCTAGTGCTATATAGTATTTGTCTCAAGTGATATATATGGGTTCTCTTTTCTGGGGCCCAATCACTGATTTATCTGTTTGGTGGGTGTGCTCATATCCCCGTTTTGGATGCACACATCTCCTCCAGCAACATGCGCTATGGACTAGCTAGCAGACTGTCTGCAGTTAGTATGTGTATGGCTGGAACACCTTGCAGGGTGCAGTGGCTGGAAAATGGTGGGTGGGTTGGGGGGGGCAGCTGTGCATTTCCAGGTCTACTGTCTGTCTGCTATTGCCTTATGGATGTGAACAGATCTGCATTGACTGCCTTGTATGGTGTCTGTTCCCCAGCAGGACTGAGGTCGATGGTCCCCTCTACTGCCACCATTGCAGGGATGTAGAATGTGGATCTGTCGGTGGGAGATCCTCTCCCCCACCCTGAGCCCCAGAGGGCAGGTTGGGTGGTACTACATACTCTGCCTATGGGTCCAAACACCACCCGCCCCCCCCTCGTGACTTAAATCATGTGACCATGGTACCCACACAGGATATGCACTATTCTGGGTGCATCATAGTCCACAAGGGCTTGACCTGACTGGTAAATATGGATGGACACAGGTGTATCTGCAAAGACTAGCTATCACACACTGGCACTGATGGGGACCTGCAGCATAGCCTGTCTCAGCTCAGCCAGGTGCTGGGCGCCCCACCTCACCCTCAGGGTGAGCACAGTACCCGCACAATGTGACAGTCTGTAGCTACTCTGTGCCAGTAACACACACAGTCAGTTCCCCCTACCAGGCTGAGGTGCTGTGGGGGTGCATACCCCATCTTGTGATCATCTGTAGAATGCTGATCTGCATGTGCAGTGCATCATGGGTATGGGTGGGTTAACCCTATCCTGGTAACCACAGCAGACAGTTTGTGTGGTGACCTGACGTCCTTCAGTAGCCAGTCAGGGGTTTGTCAATAGCACTAGAGTTGTAGCCCACCGGTTACTTCACTGCCTGTGGAGCCAGTGGTGGTGGGTTTGAGGCATTTTTTTTTAATTTAAAGTGATGCTGCCAGCAAAAACACCCTCACAGTGCTGTAACATTAAGGTGCCTCATAAGGCACCCTATAAAGCGTCCTATAAGGTGCTCCATAGGGAACATTATAGGGTGCCTTGGTGGACAGTGCACTCTATAATGTGCCCTCTGGAGTGCCTTATAGGGCGCCTTATGCGGCACCTTAGGTTACGGCACTGTGAGGGTGTGTTTGCTGGCAGCACTAATTTAAATTAAAAAACAAAATGCCTCAGACAGCACTGATTTAAAGTAAAGGGTAATGCCTCAAACAGCTTTACTCATTAAGCTCACTGGGGGATTGAACTCATGACCCCTGCACCATCAGTCAGCATATTAACCATTGCACTACAGCTCTGCTGCTGTGTTTGCAGGTCAGCGCGCCTTCTTAAGATTAACGCGCATTAACGTACCACGGCTCTCTCTATCGCACAAAAAGGTACCTTATCGCAGGATAACCCAAAATGCTACGTTACGACCGACACGCCCACTACCTTATATGGCATCCTGCACACTAACGCCAGCTGCACGTTAAGACTGCTTAGTAAACATACCCCATAGTGTTAAAATGTACATTCTTCAACATATAATAGAAACAGGAGCTAATTGACCAATTTCACTATCATATTTGAATTCAGCATATCAGATTCACTAAGAAATAGCACATTTAATTTCTGAAGCAAACAGTTTTTGAAAATTTGTAGAACAGTGTTATAAACCATAAACTCCAGACGTCTCTCCTTTCACCTTGCTTCAACTGGTTCCTGAAGAGTGTAGCTGTTCTTCCATTAGCCATAATGGACTCCCCTGTCACAGGGAGGCTCACTCTCTTTGCCCAGAAGTGGGACCTCTTAACCTCAGACACTTGAGTCTTACAAATTATCTAAAGTAATTACAAATTACATTAATTCGATCTTCCTCCAAATTGCCCTCCGAGAGTTCAATCCTTAAATCCTCAGCAACAGGAACTACTTATGCAAGAAATCACTGCCCTTCAAAAAGTTCTAGCTATTGAGCTTGTGCCACCACAGCAAAAATGGAGAGGATTTTATTCCAGGTATTTCCTGATCACCAAGAAAACAGGGGGTATTCTGTCCCATCCTAGACCTAAGAGATCTGAACAAATATCTGGATCCACCATACTCCCTTATCTTAACAAAGGAGATTGGGTATTCTCTCTGGATCTAAAGGATGCATAACAGGATACTGGGCTTGCTGGATCTTGGTCTGACTCAGTATGGTATTCATTAAGTTCAAGGCTGCCCTACAATTCCATCTTTTTCAGACAGCATTTGTTATGAGACACTTAGCAAAATTAAAAAGTCATGGGATATGAGGCAGTGCACTATTGTGGATCAGGAACTGGTTAAAAGATAGAAAGCAGAGGGTAGGGCTAAATGGCCAATTTTCCCAATGCAGAAAAGTGAATAGTGGAGTATCCCAGGGATCTGTGCTGGGTCCACTGCTTTTTAACCTATTCATGAATGACCTGGAAATAGGAATAACGAGTGAGATTATCAAATTTGCAAATGACACAAAATTATTTAAAATTGTTAAAACCCATGAGGATTGGAGGCGGAGCTTGGAGCGGAGAGGAATGGGCGCATAGAGCGTGAGCTCCGGAGGGCTTCTGTGACAATCCTGTGTCTGCACCAGTATTAGTGACTGCAACTCCGTAGAAAGCAAGGGAGCCGTAATCGGAGATGGCTAGCTCCAAACCTCTTCGTCTGGATTTCACTTCGGGGACCGGTTCAGGCAATAAACGGTCGAAGACGGAGCCCCCCTCCCCAAACAAAATGGCGGCTGTGCGCGAGCAACCGGATGCGCTGCAGGAGTTGTTAATAGAGATCTGCGCGGTGAATGATATTGTCTCCGCTAACAGCGCTTCCTTGCAGAACATGCAGGAGGACATCGGGCAGCTAAAGGAGCAGCTTGGGCATCTCTCGGTGTGTCAGGAGCAAATGGAAAGAAAGCTGGTGGTTCATGAGGAGAGGCTGAAAGATGTGCTGCAGCATTCCAGGCAAATAGAACACCTCCAGAAAGAATTGGAGGACATTAACAACAGGGCTCGGCGCAATAATGTTCGAGTGGTGGGGGTGCCTGAAGGGGCGGAGGGCCAAGATCTATTTGCCTTTATTCACACGCTAGTGACCTCTACATTAAAACTATCCTTCGATGCACCGTTTGAACTGGAACGGGTGCATCGAGTCCCCTCACAGGCCCTGCCCAACTACCCAACGGCCTATTATCTTTAAGACTTTGCGCCATCAGCATGCGGTGAAAATCTTTGAAACAGCGCGTATTCGCTTTCCTGTTGAGTTTGAAGGTCGCAAATTGCAGTTCTTTCCGGATTTTGCGAAGAGTACTGTGATCAAGCGGAAACGTTTTCTGGAACTGAGACCTCGATTGCAGCGGTTGCAGGCGCGTTTCGGTCTGCTTCAACCCGCTCGGATGCGGGTTACATTACATAATGTCACCAAAACTTTTGATGATCCGACCGCCTTGGGCCTGTACATTGAGGAGAAAGAAGCAGAGTTAATGAGCTGATGTTTTTGTGTGCTCTCATATGCTCTTTTGGGTGGTAACTGCTGTTGGTAGAAAGGAAGGGGGGTCTTGCAGGTTTTTTTGCCCTATGGTGGGCTCCCTTGCATGAGTTTTTTTTTGGGGAGTTTATTGTTTACTATTATAATGTTATGATGGTTGGTGCAGACACATGTTCAATGTGTTTTTATACCCTCTGTTGTGTCTTATTCCCTCTAGTCTGGGTTCACCCATAGCGATTGTTAGGGTCCTCCCCCATCCCCTGGGTTGCATTGGCTGCATATTTGTGCTGCGAATAAAGGGCGGCTACATATTGTATGATATCATGTGGTGGGCCTTAATAGCTGATACGGGAGAATGTTTGAGGTGGGAGGGTCATGTTGATTGGTTGACGTGGGTGTGCAACGTGATGCTAATATGTTTGTATCTCTCTGACTATTATGGCATTGTTTCATATTTACTCCTTGAATGTTAAAGGGGTGAATAACCCCATAAAGCGAAAGAAAATCATGTTGTATGCTAAAAGAACTAATTGTGATATTTTGATGCTGCAGGAAACGCATTTGAATGAGAAAGAATCTCTGAAATTGAATATTACTCCGTTTGTATTACTTGCGTTTTCTGCAGCGCGGAACAAACATAATGGGGTGGCTATTCTAGCACGCAAATCCCTTGGCTTGCAGGCGAGCCACCCGCAAGGGGATGGGGAGGGAAGATGGGTCAAGGTCTGTGTGCGACTGGGGTCCTTGGATTTGACTATAATTAATGTGTATGCCCCCAATTGTGACAGCCCTGTATTTTTTCAAACCTTAGCTGAGTTGGCTTGTTCTATCTCTGCCACTCCATTGATCCTGGGAGGCGATTTCAATTTAGTTTTGGACATGCTACTTGATAAGAAACCTCCCCGTACTCAGGGAGGTAGTAAGGCGCAGGGGGTTCTTCATTCATTGTCGCGGTAGGCGGGACTGATCGATGCCTGGAGATTGTTGCATCCCGATGCGCAGGAATTTACTTTTTACTCCTTCCCTCACAAGTCCCAGTCTCGTATAGATTTCTTCTTGATATCTAGGTCTCTCATCCCCTATTTAGTTTCAGCGGATATTCATACCGCACACATTTCAGATCACGCGGCGGTGTCTATCGGCCTGGAGGGAATGCATCCGGACGCAGGCCCGAGAAGGTGGGGTTTTGACCGGACATGGCTAGAGGATGTTGACTTCCAGCTGCTGTTGAAAGCAGCAATAAAGGAGTACTTTGAGTTTAATCCCCCTTCCTTGACGTCTGGTTGGGCGAGATGGGAGGGTTTTAAAGCGTCTATGAGGGCGGTCATTACCAGCTTTAGCATTGCTCAGCAAAATTGCAAAAGCAAAGACTGGAGGCGTTGGACAGCCAGATGAAGGCGGGAGAGCGGATTTTGACCAACAGGTCGGATCCTTGTATTTTGCTGCGTTTACAGCGTTTAAGATTCAGGTACAACCAACTTCTTACGTCGGAGGCGGTCCAGCGTATCCGACTGCAGGACGGCCTTTATTATTGGGAAGGTGATAGAGCGGGAAAGTTGTTAGCCAACAAACTGAAAGCTCGGAAAGAAGTGGGAAGAGTGGCTGCCCTTCGGCATGCCCCTCAAGATGAGCTGCTGGTTAAAGACTCGGATATCCTACATGTGTTTAAAGTTTTTTATGAGAAGTTGTATGCTTCCGAAATGACCTGTTCGGCTGAGGCTTTCGCACAACTTATGGATAAGATGCAGAGACCGGTGTTGGACCCTGAGTTATTGGCTTCGCTTGACCTTCCTATCTCCTTGTCGGAGATTGAGGAGGCGGTTAATTCTTTGTCGGTAGGGAAGGCGGCGGGCCCAGATGGGTTGCCGGCGGAGTTTTTCAAAGTTTTTTTTTAAGGATTTGGGCCCCTCTTTGTTACAATATTACCGATCTTTGCTTGAAGAGTGTCCTCTGATAGGCTCTTTTGCGTCTGCGAATCTTATAGTCATAGAGAAACCTGGTAAAGACCCTCTGGAAGTTGGTAGCTACCGTCCCATTTCTCTGTTGAATGCAGATTATAAGATCTATGCCTCTATCCTAGCAAAGCGTTTATCTGTTGTGATCCCGCAGCTGATTCATCCGGACCAATGTGGCTTCGTAGGAGGCCGGTCCACTGCTGATAATGCCAGGCTTTTGTGTCATGTTTTGGCTGAGGTTGCATCTCATGAGACGCCCGGAGTTGGGATTTCCCTTGACGCTGAGAAGGCATTTGACCGTCTGGAATGGTCCTTCTTATTTCAATCCCTTAGGTGGTTTGGGATCGGGGAGGAGTTTATCAACTTTATAAAGGTATTATATGCTAACCCCTTTGCTCGGATTTGTGTGAATAATGCCTGTTCTCAGAACTTCTGTCTTGGCAGAGGGACGAGACAGGGTTGTCCCCTTTCGCCTCTGCTCTTTAATTTGGCGTTGGAACCTTTAGCCCTCTTGGTGCGGCAGAATGGGTTAATCCAAGGTATTGAGATTCGGGGGGGCTGTGTTGAAGCTATCAGCCTATGCCGATGATTTGCTGCTTTTTACCAAGCCGGATTCGGTTTCCTCATATCCTTTCACAAATTGAGGCTTACGCCGCCCTCTCGGGATATAAAATCAATTGGTCGAAGTCGGTCGCCTTTCCCTTAAACGCCCGGACGTTCAAAGCTGATATGGCGCAGTTCCCTTTTGTTTGGGAAACGGGGATGGTTAAGTACTTGGGGGCATATTATTGCTCTCCTCTAGAGGAAACGGTTCGTTTCAATTCCGGCAGGGTAGTAGAGTTGGTTAAGTTGCTGACAGCCAATTGGTCCCCTTTGTCTTTGTCGTGGTGTCGTGGCGTTTGGAGTCTATTAAGATGACTATCGCTCCCAAAATTAATTATCTTTTGGAAATGTTACCAATATTATTTCCGGATCAGGTGTATCAACAAGTCGAGAGAGTGCTTGCCGGTTTTTTGTGGAATGGGAAACCCCCGCGTATCGCGCTTTCTAAATTGAAAGGGCCTAAGGAAGAGGGGGGAGTGAACTTCCCTGACTTCAAGCTATATCATTATGCTTTTCTGATGAAACAGGGTGGTAGATGGTTAGAAGTGACTGCACTCAGTCCTGTTTGGTTAGCTCTGGAACAGGCTATGGTAGCTCCGATTCCTTTGTTGCTGGTTCCGGGTATGCTTTTCCCCCGGTCCCATCATTGGCCGCAGCCTATGGTAGACACCCAACGAGCCATTCAGGCGTTATTATCTCAAGGGTTAGTGTCGGAGAGGCTTTCTCTTGATCTTCCGATCTGGCATAATCCTCTGTTCCGTATTCAGAATAAGTCATTTGCTTGGAAGTCATGGTATAGTAAAGGCATATGGACGTTAGGGCAATTAGTTAGCAATAATGACTGGAAGGCGTTTAGTGCATTACAGCGAGAATTCGGCATCCCAGGGTCCTTAGTTTTTCAATGGATGCAAGTGAAGCATTGTATTGGGCGGGCCTTGGGGAGCATAAAGTTTTCTAGCATGTCCGGAACGTTATTGACTAAAGTTACCCAGGTGTGGTGGGATCATAATACAGCCTCCTCCTTATATCAGCTGTTTGGTCAGCAGCGCTTGTCACGAGTGCTGGATACACAAGAGACTTGGGAACGTGAGTCTGGCGCAGCGCCGTCCTTGTGTATCTGGGCGACTTTCTGGGCCAAGCAAACACGCATATCCAAGTCAGCTTCAGTCACGCAGACCTTGTTTTTCTTTTCTCACCGAGCATATGTTACTCCGAAGAAAGTGGCTAAATGGGATGCCTCAGTGAGTGGTCATTGCTGGCTTTGTCAGACTGGGGTGGGGACCTTTCGGCACATGATGTTGGAATGCTCCCTCCTTCAGTCTTACTGGTCGCAGGTATGGGCCCGTATTCAGCAAATCCTCTCCTTTCAGGCTTCTTTCACGTGGGAGGTCTTGATCTTCCGTTCTAATGCGCGGCTCCCCTCACTGGGGCGGCATGATGCCTTTCTCCTAGATTTTCTGTTGGGGATTGCCATCTGTTGCCGTATGCGTCATTGGAAAGTGATATCTGATCTTCATTATCAGGTGTGGTGGAATACAGTATGCTTGTATAGTAAGTATGAGATGATGCCCCGAAAGGGAGTTAGGCATAACGCTGATTCTTTGAGAAAGTGGCAATCTTTGCTGAAATTTTGTAATGTGGCACGTTACACTGATGGAGGGCTCCCTCCCTGAATTGTGTTGCTAGCCCGCATCAGGAGGTTCGGCCCGTGTCTGTGTGCCCTTTTCTGTAACAGTGTGTATGATGAGAGTGCAGCCTGTAACTCGGTGGGTGGGGGGAGGGGGGGGAAGTGGGGTGTTGGGAGGATTGGAGTGATGGTTGTTTTATATGCTGGTTGTTTTTTTTTTCTTTTTTTGTCACTGTTTTGTGTAGAAATTTAAATAAAAGTTAAAAAAAAAAACCCATGAGGATTGTGGAAAATTGCAAGAGGATAAATTGGAAGACTTTCCTTTCATAATTCTGTTTGCAGTCCTTTGCATTGTTAACTGCTCTTATGCTCCATCCTGAGCCGTATATCAAGAAAGTGAATAAAGATAAATATATTCTCCGTGGACAGCAGGAAAAGTCCTCACAACCCACCTACCTCCCCTTAGAGTTGTATTGTATTCTCCTCAGCTATTATATTAGACCGAGGTCAATATGGCGCCTCAGCGGTGAGCAGGAAGGATCACACATGCACAGGGGAGCTTCCAAAGGCTTCTAGAAGGCACTAGGAATAGTCCTGCACAAAGCGTTGTCACATGACATCACCCATACACGAGGATATTTCTTGCTGTCCACGGAAAACATCTGCTACTGGTGAGTAAGTTAATTTGACTTATTCCTCTGTCCCCTTGACCCTCACTGATTTCTCCATCTTCTTTCTCCGCCATCCACCATTCTTCATCTCTTTGGCATTTAATTGCACTCTGCTCCCTCACCCCTTTACTCCTCATTGTCCTTGGAAGTCTCTCCTCCATTTTTGTGTTTCTCTCTCTTTTTGGCCTTCTCTCTGTTTTTCCCATTGTTTTCTTCTCCTTTCACTCTCTATTCCCCTCACATTTGCAGACTCCTTTTCTCTTTCTATCTCTCCTCCTCACATTTTCTCTCTCCTTCCTTAGAACCAATAAGAAGATTTGTGTCAAGTTTGAAGGCACATATGATTCAGGAATTGAGGTAAATTGCAGATTTAAATGTCGTTAATTGTCTACAGCACACCCCATTATTCAGATCTTAGAGGAAAGCATTTGAGGCCCACAGGCCGTCAGTAGCTGGGTCATGTGGCAGCTCTAGTAAAACAAATGTTGTGATTTGTCTGGATAGATTTCCATGTGCTAATTCAGGAGAACCTGTTATAGGGACTCACCAGGTAGTGGGATCTTTTCCTTGTCTCTCTTCCATCCATTGGAGCTGAGAGATTTCAAATAGGATGAAAGATAGAGGGGAGAGTCAGTAGGGGTGGGGGGCGATGCACAGGAAGAAATCTAAATATCTGAGGAAAGGGAATAAGACTTCAGTATAAATCGTTAATAACGTCTCATCTTAATCTTTATTGAAACCTTAATATACCACTTACACAAAAGCCTCAAAGCAGTTTACATTCATTGAAAAATAGAGGCAGAGCTGCTTTGAAAAAGAAAAGGACACCAACAAATGTAGACAGCAAAGGAGAGATGAGAATCCGAGAAAAGAGCAGATAGTGACTGCGCTGCAGCAAGGACAGGAGAGGAGGGGGTTTAACATCAGCGGGGGACTGGGGACAAAGGGGGGGGTAGGTCGAAGGCAGAGCAGAAAAGGTGGGTTTTTAGTCTGGCCTTGAAGGTGCTGAAGGAGGGTTCCACACGGAGAGAGGAGGGGAGAAAGTTTCAAAGCCAGAGACCCAGGAAAAGAAGGCTGAAGAGCGGTTGGATTCTAGATGGTCTTGGGATGGAGAGGTAAGAAACATGCAATTGGAGTGAATGGACCTGAGTGACCGATGCGGGGTGTGGAGGTGACCGGAGTCAGCGAGATAGAGAGAGGTACCAGTGTGGATTGAGTTATGAACGAAGATAAGGAATTTATATTGAATCCTAAAGGGAATTTGGATCCAGTGCAAATGTACGAGGAGGGGGTGATGTGATCTGAACGGGAGGCATGAGTCAGAATATGAGCTGCAGTGTTTTGGATGAGTTGTAGATGACGCAGTTGGGATTGAGGAAGGCTGGCGAAGGAGATATTCCAATAGTCCAGACGAGACATCACTAGCACTGGTCGATTTAATAACGACTCGGTATTTAAAAGGACTTATCTATTTAGAAGCAGCTACTGTTCAGATAAGTCCCGCCAAAAAGGATAATTGAGAGGCAGCCTCCAGGAAGTGACAGGGCGGTCTGCAGGCAAAGCCGGGGTGGATGTAACATTTATCCATATAAAGATGGTTTTCAGCATGGCAATCTAGAAAATAATCGCTACCCATGAGTGCAGAAAGTGAGCACTCCAAAACTGATACTGTCACCCACTTGGGTACAAATGACCTGTCTAGAAACAGCAGTTCAAAGGGACTTCCAGACTCTGGGAGAGAAACTCAAGCCCGTTGCTAGCACTATAGCATTCTCAGAAGTTCTACCTGTTCCTGGTAAGGGGGCAGAAAGGCTGCATCGCATAGACAACTTTAATACATGGCTCCAGACCTGGTGCAAACAAGAAGGATTTAGATATATAGGCAACTGGGAAAACAGATGGACCAACAAGAGACTATAGTGTGCTGATGGACTACATCTCTCCGTCGCAGGGAAAAGGATCCTAAGTGAAAAATTCAGGCAGTATGTGCACAAGCATTTAAACTAAGGAAAGGGGGTGATGGATGGAGAACAAGTCCGGGATGTCACTCCCAGCAAAAAAATAATAACATTGGAAACAGCCACACTATCAACCCACACATCAATGGCAAGTGGGAAGAGGTGTGTAAAACAAAATCCATGCAAAATACAGGCAAGCCAGTCAACAAATGCTGGAAAGCAATGAGCACAAATGCTCAAAGTCTAGCCAACAAAGTTCCTCATCTGGAAGCCCTAATGGTAGAAATGGACTTGGACATTTTGGCCATTACAGAAACATGATTTAATGAGTCACGTGAATGGGATATAGCCATAACTGTTTAATCTGTTTAGAAGAGATAGAGAGGGTAGAAAAGGAGAAGGAGTAGCCCTATATGTCAAAAGCAATATTAGTATTATACTTCTGAACATTTGTATAGTGCTACATGACATATACAGCGCTGCAAAGACATGTAAAAGACAGCCCCTGCTCATCCGAGCTTACAATCTAGTCAAGATAGACAACACAGTAGCTGTAGACATGGGATACAGCTAGGGGGAATGGTAAAGAAACACAAAGGCGATTAGGTAAAGCAAAGAGTTGAGTTTTCAGCCTGGATTTGAAAAGGGTCAGAGAAGGCAGCTGATGTACAGATTCAGGTAGTTTGTTCCAGGCATAAGGAGCAGCAAGGTGAAAGGAGTGAAGTCTGGAGTTAGCAATAGAAGAGAAGGGTACGGATAGAAGCCATTTGCCAGAAGAGCAGAGTTCCCGAGGAGGGGAGGAGGGAGAGGTAAGGAAAGGTAGTGAGGAGCTGCAGAGTGAATGCACTTATAGGTCAGCAGAAAAAGTTTGAAATGTTGGAAATGGATGCGGAAACAGAGGCGGCGGAAGATTAGCCACACAGCAGAGTGTTGAACAGATTGAAGGGGAGAGAGATGATTCAGTGGGAGACCAGCAAGAAGTAGGTTACAATAGTCTAGATGGGAGGTGATTAAGGAGTAGATAAGGGTCTTAGTAGTGTGTTCGGAAAGGAATGGGTGAATTTTGTTGATGTTATAGAAAAAGAAACGGCAAGTTTTAGTTATCAGTTGGATGTGTGAGGAGAAGGAGAGAGAGGAGTCAAAGGCGACCCCAAGGTTGCGAGCTAAGGAGACAGGGAGGAGTAGAGAGTTATCCACAGAGACTGAGAAAGGAGGAAGGGGAGAGCAGGGTTTAGGGGGAAAAATAATAAGTTCAGTTTTGGCCATGTTCATTTTCAAGCAGCAGTGAGACATACAAGCAGCAAAGTCACAAAGAGACCCTGGCCTGGATTTCTGGAGAGATTTCAGGTGTAGAGAGGTAGATCTGGGAATCAATAGTGTAAAGATGGTACTGAAAGCCAAGGGACTGGGTATATAGAGAGAAAAGGAGTGGACCCACGAAAGATCCTTGGGGATCTACCAACAGAGCGCAGGATAGCAATAGAGGAGGATTCACCAGAACAAACACTGCAAGAGTGATGGGAGAGATAAGAAGAGAACCAGGATAGCACAGAGCCCTTAAAACCAAGCAAGGACAAGGTATTGAGGAGAAGGTTGTGGTCAACAGTGTCAAAAGCAACAGAAAGGTCACGAAGGATGAGAAACGAGTAAAGGGTCTTGGATTTAGCCAGGATCAGGTCGCTGGAGACCTTGGCAAGAGCTGTTGCGGTAGAATGTAAAGGACAAAAGCCAGATCGTAGACGATCCAGAAGGGCTTGAGAGATGAGAAAGTTGAGGCAGTGGCAGTGAACCACACGTTCAAGTACTTTAGAAACAAAGGAGAGTAGGGAGATGGGTCAACAGTTAGAAGGACAGGTAGGATCTAGTAAGGTGCGACCACAGCTTGCTTGAAGGCTGCAGGTACAGTTCCAGTGGAGAGCAATACGTTTAGAATATGAGAGATGGAAGAGACAACAGTTGAGGAGATGGGGCTTAGGAGATGGGTGGGGAAGGATCAGAGGAGCTGGTAGTGAGTTTGGAAGAGGAAAGAAGGTGTGTAGTTTCCTCCTTAGAGGTCATAGAAAAGGAAAAGAGGGTAGCATTGGTAGGGGGGGGGAAGCTGGGACTGAAGAGGGGCAGGAGGGGATGTAACTGATATCATGGAGGGTAATCTTGTGGACTTTGCTATGGAAATAGTCAGCCATGGTTTGTGCAGAAAGGGAGAGAGGGGTTGGAGGAAGAGGTGCCTTGAGGAGGGAGCTGAGAGTAGTAAAGAGACGGTGAGGATCAGAGGCAAGAGAATTTGTCAGATGGACATAACACTCTTGTTTGGTAAGAGCTATGACTGACTGGAAAGGGAAAGCATGAATCTGAAGTGTAGAAAGTCTGCCAGAGTGTGGAATTTGAGCCAAGTGCACTTAGCTGAATGGGCACAGGAATGTAGATAGTGGGTAGTGGAAGACAGACGTGGGGAAAAGTGTTGGAAAGAGGAGATGGCACTGTCATCCATACTGGTGTGGTCTACAGGCCTCCAACTCAAACCGAAGAAATTAATAGAGACTTTATTATGAACACAAAGGTAACCATGAAGAGGCATGTGATCATATTGGGTGACTTTAATCTACTCAATGTGGATTGGAGTATTCCTTCTGCAAATCTGGAAAGAAGTAAAAAGATTGTGTTCAGTTTTGGAGATCATATCTCACAAAGAATATAAAAAGACTGGAAATAATTCAGAGGAAGGTGGTCAAAATGATTTGGCGCCTGTGTCAGAAGACTTCTGAGAAGAGACTTGAAGATCTAAATATGTACACTCTGGAGGAGAGGAGGGATAGGGGAGATATGATTCAGACCTTTAAATACTTAGAGTATTATTGGACAAACAAAGCTCTTCCAAAGATGAGGAAGCTGTAAAACTAGAGGGCATAAAATGAAGCTGCAATGGGTAAACTGAAAGGCAATATCAGGAAATACTTTTTCACTGAAAGGGTGGTGGATGCTTGGAATGCCCTCCTGATGGAAGTGGTGGGGGCAAATACAGTGACAGAATTCAAAATGGCATGGGAGAGACAAGGTGGATCCCTTTATAGCAACAGGATAAAATCAAAATAAACATAACTATCTCTTATATATGAACAAATAGGGGGGACCTCCACTGAGTGGTGGGTACACCTCTAAACAAAGGCATGGGGAGGGGTGACCTGCCTGGTGCAGCAGGAGCATCTACTCTTGCGGCCTTGCTGGGCAGACTAGATGAACCATACTGGTCCTTATCTGCCTTCATTTACTATGTTACTATCTGGTAACACTGGCAGTGATCGCTGTTCGCTGGGCACAGGTGCAAAATATCTAGATTTCAATGAACAATTAGGAGTTGTGCTTTTCTGGGGAAACATTTCCCACAATCAGTACAACTAAAAGGATTCTCGCCTGTGTGGGTTCTATGATGCGTCACTAGATTTGCTTTCATGAGGAAACATTTCCATCAATCAGTACAACTAAATCGTTTCTCCCCCATGTGGGTTCTATGATGCAGCACTAGTTGTGCTTTTCTGGGGAAACATTTCCCACAATCATTACAACTAAAAGTTTTCTTGCCTGTGGGTTCTATGATGCTTAACTAGATTTGCTTTCATGATGATACATATCCTACAATCTGTACATCTAAAAGGTTTATCCCTCTTGTGGGTTCTATGATGTTGCACTATATGTGTTTTTGTGAGGAAACATTTCCCACATTCAATACAACTACAAGTTTCTCCCCTGAGAGGGTTCTATGATGCCTCACTAGTTCTGCTTTCATAAGGAAACATTTCCCACATTCAGTACAACTAAAAAGGTTTCTCCACTGTGTGGGTTCTATGATGCAGCACTAGATGTCCTTTTCTGAGAAAACATTTCCTACAATCAGTACAACTAAACAGTTTCTCCCCTAAGTGTGTTCTATGATGCCGCACTGGTTCTGCTTTCATGAGGAAACATTTCCCACATTCAGTACTACTAAAGGCAGGGCCGGCCCGTCCATTGAGCAAGAATGTTTTTTGCACAGGGCCCCGCGTTTCAGGGGGCCCCGCGCAAAGAACATTCTGCTTTTTTTTTTAAAATTACATTTTTTAAAAAAACCTGTCTCTGGCTGCTGCCGCTGCCGCGTCCGTCGCAGCAGCGGCAGAATGGAGTGTCCCGCGGGGCCCCTTCTCCTCGTTGAGCCCTCTGCAAGGGCTTTCAGATTCGCGAAGGGAGAGTGCTCCCTCGCGTCTCTGTAAAGCCCGCAGGGGCTAATGGGAAATTTCCCATCTGCCCCTTTAGACGCGAGGGGCTGATGGGAAATTTTCCATTAGCCCCTGCGGGCTTTACAGAGACGCGAGGGAGCACTCTCCCTTCGCGAATCTGAAAGCCCTTGCAGAGGGCTCAACGAGGAGAGGGGGCCCCGCAGGACACTCCATTCTGCCGCTGCTGCGACGGACGCGGCAGCGGCAGCAGCTAGAGCCAGGTTGTTTTTTTTTTAAATTTGCCAGAAGGGAAGGGAAGGGAAGGGAAGGGGAGGGGGGGTTAAGACTGGTAATGAGCTGGGGGGCTGATGGAGGCTGTCTGGAAATGGGGTGATGGGGTGTTAGGACTGGAAATGGGCTGGGGGGGGGTGTTAGGACTGGAAATGGGCTGGGGGGGGTTAAGACTGCTAATGGGCTGGGGCTGATGGAGGCTGACTGGAAATGGGCTGGGGGGGTAGGACTGGAAATGGGCTGGGGGGTTAAGACTGGTAATGGGCTGGGGGCTGATGGAGGCTGTCTGGAAATGGGGTGAGGGGGGTTAGGACTGGATATGGTCTGGGGGGGTAGGACTGGAAATGGGCGCGGGGGCTTCAGACTGGTAATGGGCTGGGGGCTGATGGAGGCTGTCTGGAAATGGGGTGATGGGGGGGTTAGGACTGGAAATGGGCTAGGGGGGGTTAGGACTGGAAATGGGCTGGCGGTTGATGGAGGCTGACTGGAAATGGGGTGATGGGGGGTTAGGACTGGAAATGGGGTGATGGGGGGGTTAGGACTGGAAATGGGCTGGGGGTTGATGGAGGCTGACTGGAAATGGGGTGATGGGGGGGTTAGGACTGGAAATGGGCTGGGGGGTGGTTAAGACTGGTAATGGGCTGTGGGCTGATGGGGGCTGTCTGGAAATAGGGTGATGGGGGGTTAGGATTGCTAATGGGCTATGGGGGAGTTAGGACTGCTAATGGGCTATGGGGGCGCTAGGACAGGAAATGGGCTGATGGGGAGGGGTTAGGACTTGAGGTGGGCTGATGTGGTTAGGACTGGTAATGGGCTGATGGGGGGGGTTAGGACTGGCAATGGGCTATGGGGGGCTGACTGGAAGTGGGCTGATGGGGGGGTTAGGACTGGTAATGGGTTATAGGGGGGGGCTTAAACTGAAAATGGGTTGATGGGGGCTAGGACTGGTAATGGGTTGGGGGATTGCTATGACTGGAAATTGACTGAGTGGACGGGGAGGCTTGAACTGCAAATAGCTGATGGGGAGGGAGCTTGGAATGGAAATGGGCTGTGAGGGAAGGGAGCTAGGACTGAAAATGGGCTGATGGAGCAGCTAGGATAGGACTGGAAATGGGCTGTTGGGGGGAGCTAAGATTGCAAATGGGCTGTGGTGGGGGCTTGAATTGAAATGGACTCATGGAGGGGCTAGAACTGGAAGTAGGCTCATGGGGGGGCTTGGACTGGAATTGGGCTGAGTGGAGGGGAGCTAGGATTTGACATGGGCTGATGGTGGGGCTAGGAAATGACTAGAAATGGGCTGATGGGGGGCTAGGATTGGAAATGAGCTGATGAAGGGACTCAGACTGAAAATGGATGGGGGAGCTAGGACTGGAAATGGGTTGATGGGGGGCTAGGACTGGAAATGGGCTGATGCAGGGACTAGAAGGGAATGGATGCTGGGTGAGACTGGAACTAGAAGGGAGCTGATGTTGGGGGAGGATTAGAATGGGATGGGGCTGGGAGAGTAAAATGGAGAGGGGAAAAATATTTTGTGTGGGAGGGATGAAAAATCTACAATTGGCCGGGTATTGGGAGAGTAAGTGGGGATTGAGGATGGAGGGGTAAAATTTGTGTGGATGAAAGAAGTGGAGGAGTGGAGTGGAGGAGTGGCCTAGTGGTTGGGGCGAGGTACTTCAGGCCGGAAGGTCGGGGGTTCAAATCCCACTAGAGGACAGCAACCTTGGGCCGGAAGGACTAGGGTTTCTAGTCCCACAGGTGCTCCTTGTGGTCTTGGGCAAGCCACTTAACCCTCCATAGCCCATGTTCCCTGTAAAATAGTTATCTCCAAGTTATAATGCCCTGTTCAATGTAATTTCAGTTTGTTCAATGTAAACCGCACTGATGCAGAATAGCGCGGTATATAAGAGAATGTAAATAAATAAATAAATAAAATAAATAAGAAGAATGAGGAAAGAGCAAAAGGAGAAAGATTAGTATGTTAAAGCAGATGTAGAGAGAGGATGGAAAGAAAACTAGAAGAGAGAAGAAAGGACAAATGGACAGCAGACGATGGAGAGTTAGCAGAAAACATGAAGAAACCAGAAGAAAGTGGCTGGAGCAATTGCAACTGAAAAAAATGCACAAAAGGTAGAAATATCTCTTTATTTTGAATTTATTAACTGGAATATGAAAGCTCTGGGAAATGTGCATCATTAACGTCTGCGCTTTGTTTGGTACAAGAGGAAATTGATTTATAGTTTTATTTCTACAGTGTTGTTGTACATTCCAAGTTTGGCTTTTGGGGTTCCCAGTTTAATTATTGCCTTCCTGTTTCTAAATTGCGATTCCTTGTTTGCTGATGGTCTATGTTCTGCATGTGTAACTGAGCTGAGGTATTCTGTTTATGTAATTCCTATTTGACATTGCCACTTGTTCTCTTTCCCCAGTATTCTCTGAAATGTACTGGTTTAATATTTGCAGTGTTTCCTTTTGATAGGTAGGGTCTGGTGCTTTGTGAGTCCTGGTAATGCTGTCAGGATACAGCGGGTTTGCTATGGGTTCTAAATGGGCAGCGTTTGTAGTAGTTCCTAATGTGCCTGGCGGTTGGCACTGGATTATAGTAATGTAGAAATCTTTTAGTCTTTCTTTATCCATACACTCATTAAGAGACATGTTTACTAAAAGTTAGTGTTTGGTAACATTATGCAAATATGTATGCAAATAAGGCCACTTATGCAAATGAGGCCCCGCACCGAGTCTCCGCACATGGCCCCGCACCCCCCTTGGGCCGCCCCTGACTAAAGGATTCTCTCCTGTGTGGGTTCTATGATGCCACACTAGTTGTGCTTTTGTGAGGAAATATTTCCCACATTGAGTACAACTAAAAGGTTTCTCCCCATTGTGTGTTCTATGATGCAGCACTAGTTGTGCTTTTCTGGGGAAAATTTCCCACAATCAGTACAACTAAATGGCTTCTCCCCTGAGATTGTTGAATTTTCCTAAATCTCCTATTATGTCTGCTTCAGAGATGGTTCACAAATATTTTCTGGAGGAGCTTAAACTTCCTGGAGATAATTTGCCTCCCATTGTGAGAGCACAGTATTTGTCTGTGGGCCCTGGCTCTCGTGGCTCCGCTTCTGAGAATCCGTTTCAAAGACCAAGAGACCTTACTGCATTTCAGGAGGACTCTGTGGAAGTGGTCACTGACCGGACAACCTTTCTTGTAACCCTGGCTCTAGAGCTGGATAAGTCATTAGTTCTTCGGGCTTTCTTTAGAAATTTCAATGTAACTTTCTTATGCTCAAAGGTTTATATGTTTCCTGATCTTTCACGTGTAACCCAGCTGAGGAGGAAGGAATTCCTTGGTCTAAGACGTAGTGTCCTTTCTCTAGGGGGGAGTTTTGTTTTAAGATTTCCTTCTCATTGTATGATTACTTACAAAGATAAAGTTTTTTTCTTTTTTTTGAGCCCAGTCAGTTACTAGATTTTCTGGTAGCTAGGGAGGAAATTGTGGTGAATACTCTCATCCTTGCTTTACATTTTCTTTTTTCTGTTATGATGTTAAATTTTACCTGATGCCACCAGTATTACCTATTATTGTGGTCTAAAAATGATGATAGATTTTTCTTTATTTTTTCTTATGCTTCTCTTTGAATATAGTGTACCATCTTATTTCTGTCATTCTTGTTTTACTTAAATGTGAAATTAATAAAAATTTATAAATTAAAAAAAAGATTTTTGCCCATGTGTGGGTTCTATGATGCAGCACTAGTTGTGCTTTTCAGGGGAAACATTTCCCACAATCAGTATAACTAAAAGGTTTCTCTCCCGTGTAGGTTCTGTGATGCTGCACTAGATGTGTTTTCATGAGGAAACATTTCCCACATTCAGTACAACTAAAAGGTTTCTCACCCAGTGTGGGTTCTGTGATGCCGCACTAGATATCTTTTTGTGAGGAAACATTTCCCACATTCAGTACAACTAAAAGGCTTCCCTGTCTCTTACCCACAACTGTTTTTTTTTTTTTAGTTCAACTGATTCGGTTCCTTCTGCCCAACTTGCCTGCTGCCCCCACTCCACAAAATCACCGCCATGTGCTCCGCGCTCCTCCTCCACTCCAGTCCGCAGTTGCTGCCTCCATCCCCTTGCTTGCCAGCAATCACGCCACCAAAGACTCTGCCGCTGCAGCTCGCTCCGGCACAACCAATGCCTCCGGCTCTGACCCCAGAAGTCAGGAGCCACGCTGCGTCCGCGCTCTGCCCCCCCTTGCAGGACCATCCTCTATCTCCTATTGGCTCCCGCGCCTTCCCTTGGACCGCGGGAGCCAATGAGATTGCGAGATGCATTACGTCTCGCCCTAACGGCTCCCCATGCCGCAGTCAAGCCGGGCGCATGCGACCAGCCGCCCCCCCCCCCCGGTTACATCCGGCCGCGCGCACTAGGGCTCGCGGCCTTCTCAATATAGATATAATAAGATCAATAATAAGTTTATTTGAGAGGTGAATTTTAATGAGTTTTTCACATGTAATTACAGAAAGGGTAATTATGATTATAGACCAATCATTTACAATCATAATCATTATGATTATAGACCAATC
The DNA here is from genome assembly GCA_033557465.1 of Ichthyophis bannanicus. Lineage (NCBI taxonomy): Eukaryota > Metazoa > Chordata > Amphibia > Gymnophiona > Ichthyophiidae > Ichthyophis > Ichthyophis bannanicus. The sequence continues at coordinate 72,029,756 of CM066031.1, forward strand.
ATTTACAATCAACACTAAAGATGAGAATTTTGATCAAAATAATATGTAAAGCTCTCTATATTAGTTTATCTTCACATAGTACGGTTGCCTCCGGTTTTACTTTCACTTTTAGTGTAGTAGAAGGCTGATAACTACTTTTTAAAAAAATCTTTTAGCGCCTTTTAAAGAAGTTTAGATTTGATCGTTACTTCTCACATTTTTTAAGGATCTTAAGAACAGGCTGGTTCATTGTTTGTAATAATTAAATACCTAATCTTCCCTTTACAAACAAGTAATTTAGAATTTAGTTTTAAAACATCATGCCATCTGCGGTACCATATATGTATAAAGAATGAAATGTTTAATTTCATTACGAATATTTCTGGTTATATTACAACTAATGATCTTTTATTGTTTTATAATTTTAATTTTTTACAAATTGAAATAGTTAACATTTTACACATTAGCTTTTTACTGTTTTATACCGTGAAAGAGATAGATTAGGTCACTTTGAGATTTGCGGCCCCTCTCCCATTTGGCAATCACATATTAATGATGGTCCACATGATTCATAGGTGTACTTATTCATATAAATGTTGATACAAAGGTTTTTTATGTTATGGTAGTTTTAATATATTGTTTTTATGATTTTTAGTCTATTTCACTCCTGCTTCTTTCGTACTTGTTTCATTACTCTAATTATTTTAATGATTTTTATTTTTAGCATAAGTGAATAATGCACAATCAGCATAATTGTCTACAGAGTTTTTGTGAATATTGCATATACTGTCTAAAAAGGTATTTAGAATATTTTTTATTCTTTTGGTGTGTTTATATGTTGTCACATCCTCTATTAAGCATCCTTAGCTCATAATGTTTTTCATTTAATAATTGGTTCATTATGTTTTTTTATAACTTAATTAATTTTAATATTTACTATTGAACAATTTGTGAGTGATATGAGTCTATGTATAATTGTTCATGAGTTTTCCTTCCCTCTTCCTTTTTTATACAACCATATATTTTATTTATTTATTTATTTGTTTTTAATTTTTTAAACATATGAATGTGTTCATGTGATTTAAAATGTATCTTGTTTTATGATTATAGTACGCCAATATACCCCTGATGAAGGTGTGATGAAACACGGCCTGTTTTGGGTCATTGGCGGGTATTTGGCACGCTCCTTTGCATAAGTATCAATAAATATTCAAGCAGTTCCTTCCTTGTGCTACGTTTTTGGACTGGTTCAGAGGGATATGACTGACACACCAACAATTAAAAAATGTCTACAATTATCTGTCTGTTTGTGTTTTTCAGCACAACAGCAAGGAACTGGTAGAAACTCCTACCTGATATGGGTGAGGGCATGCACTCACCTAGGTAGACACGTCATGGGTACCCTGACCCTCAGGTGTCCAACATCACACCCCCCTCAGCCTCACTTCCATATATGTCCCATACCTCATCCACTCACGTATGCAAACTGACATAAACATGCAGTCCATTGCTGTTGTGTGGCCACACAGTCATCATCTCCATGCCCTCTGGGACCCTTCTCATAATGGCATGTGTCCCACACCGTCTATGTGCACATTCACTCACCTGTTTTTTACATACCCCACAGTCCATACTCTATGCACCCTCTTCCTGACCTGTGCACTGTATTTGGCAATAGGTCACTCACTCTTCCCTTGGGAACGTGTAGGAGACTGGTGTTGCAGGCTATGTGCTGAACACTGTTACCTACCCAGCAGTGGATGTACTCATTGAACCACAGCTACCCCTGGCACACATTAAGTTGTGCTGTTCTGTGACTCTGTCACATATCCACTACCATTTCACCCATGATGCCATGTGTTTACAAATGGACATGTCCTTGTCCCTAGGCATGTGGGTCAGTGGCAGGACATGGCCACCAACATGTCCCCTGCTGTACATGGGAGAGTGGGGCCATCTGGAAGGTCCCAGCAGGTTGCAAATAGCACCACTCATAACATACTTACTGTCTGCTCTGTGCATAAGAATCACCTTCACTTATCATCTCCATCACAGACCCATCTGATAGTACACTGAATTTCATCTTCTATTTTTTGGGACCATCATTATGGAACTCACTACTCTCGACTCTATGGCTTGAATTGTCTTTTTTTTTTTAAATTTAAAGCAGCATTCAAAACTCATCTTTTTCAAGAGGTATTTAATCTTGCTCCCCAGATTGCCTAGAATACATCAACCCTGATCTCACTTACTTCTTACCTGGATCAGCCTATTGTTTTCCCCTATATCTATTTAACTCCTTTACTCATTTAATTGGCATTCTTTTTCTTATGCGTGCTTTTTTTATTGTAAACTGCTCTTACATGCTGTAGAAGGAAGGTATATCAAGTTTTTAAATAGACCATAAAGATGAACAAGGCCATTTATTGACATCACCAAGTCATGAAACTCTGTGTATCATTTCATGCCTTTTCACTGCATGTAAAAGGTCTTTTTCCACTGTGTATTAGTTGGTGTCTTTTCAGAGCCGATGACTGACTGAAACTTTTATTACACTCAGTGCATGTAAAAGGTTTCTTTCCACTGTGTATTAGTTGATGACTTTTCAGATGTGATGACTGACTGAAACTTTTATTACACTCAGGGCATGTAAATGGTTTCTCTCCACTGTGTATCATTTGATGAATTTTCAGATTTGATGACCGAGTGAAACTTTTATTACATTCAGTGCACGTAAAAGGTTTCTTTCCACTGTGTATTAGTTGGTGTCTTTTCAGAGTCGATGACTGACTAAAACTTTTATTACACTCAGGGCATGAAAAAGGTTTCTTTCCACTGTGCATTAGTTGATGACTTTTCAGATGTGATGACTGACTGAAACTTTTATTACACTCAGTGCATGTAAAAGGTTTCTCTCCACTGTGAATCATTAGATGAATTTTCAGACTTGAAAACAGAGTGAAACCTTTATTACATTCAGTGCATGTAAAAGATTTTTTTCCGCTGTGTATTAGTTGATGACTTTTCAGAGTCGATGATTTAATGAAACTTTTATTACACTCAGCACATGTAAAAGGTTTCTTTCCACTGTGTATCATTTGATGCCTTTTCAAACATGATGATTGATTGAAACTTTTATTACACTCAGGGCATATAAAAGGTTTCTCTCCGCTGTGTATCATTTGATGAATTTTCAGATTTGATGACAGAGTAAAACTTTTATTACATTCAGTACATGTAAAAGATTTCTTTCCACTGTGTATCATTTGATGAATTTTCAAATATGATGATTTATTGAAACTTTTATTACACTCAGTGCATATAAAAGATTTCTTTCCACTGTGTATTAGTTGATGACTTTTCAGAGTGGAAGACTGACTGAAACTTTTATTACAGTCAGTGCATGTAAAAGGTTTCTTTCCGCTGTGTATCATTTGATGCCTTTTCAAATATGATGATTGATTGAAACTTTTATTACACTCAGTACATTTAAAGCATTTCTTTTCGCTGTGTATCAATTGATGACTTTTTAGAATCGATGACTGACTGAAACTTTTATTACAGTCAGTGCATGTTAAAGGTTTCTTTCCGATGTGTATCATTTGATGCCTTTTCAAATATGAAGATTGATTGAAACTTTTATTACACTCAGTACATATAAAGGGTTTCTTTCCACTGTGTATCAATTGATGACTTTTTAGAGTTGATGACTGACCGAAACTTTTATTACAGTCAATGCATGTAAAAGGTTTCTTTCCGCTGTGTATCATTTGATGCCTTTTTAAATATGATGATTGATTGAAACTTTTATTACACTCAGTACATTTAAAGGGTTTCTTTCCGCTGTGTATCAGTTGATGACTTTTTAGAGTTGATGACTGACTGAAACTTTTATTACAGTCAGTGCATGTAAAAGGTTTCTTTCCGCTGTGTATCATTTGATGCCTTTTCAGATATGATGAGTGATTGAAGCTTTTATTACACTCAGTACATTTAAATGGTTTCTTTCCACTGTGTATCAACTGATGACTTTTTAGAGTCGATGACTGACTGAAACTTTTATTGCAGTCTGTACATGTAAATGGTTTCTTTCCACTGTGTATCATTTGATGACTTTTCAGCCGTGATGACCAATTAAAACTTTTACTACACTCAGTGCATGTAAAAGATTTCTTTCTGCTGTGGATCATTTGATGCCTTTTTAGAGTCGATGACTGATTGAAAATTGTAAAAGTTTTCTTTCCACTGTGGATTATTTGTTTGTTTTTCAGTTTTGACAACCTACTTAACTTTTTACCATACTCAATAGATGTAAAGGGTTTTTCTCCGCAGCAAATCATTTGATGGATTTTCAAACATGAAATGCTCTTGAAGGTTTTACAACACTCAGCGCATGTAAAAGGTTTCTTTCTACTGTGGATCAGTAGGTGGGTTTTCATTTGTGACAGAGAAATGAAGCTGCTGTCACACTCAGAACATGTGAAATGTTTCTCTCCGGTGTGTCTCCATTGATGAATTTTCATTTCTGATAAACCCGTAAATATTTTCTGAAATGCTGAAGTTGACAAATATCTCTCTTCTATGCTTATTTTCTGGTTCTGTTTTATGAACTGCTTTAAGTTATAAGCTTTTACATATTTATTATCTTTTCCAGTACTTTGCTGTGTAATTAGTGATTCCTTATGCAGTAACCTTTTGTTAAATTCAATATGTTGAAATGTTTTGATTTCAGCATGATTTCTCTCATGTAATTTCATATTTACCTTCTGTTTGAAACATCTCTCACACTGAGAGCATGAAAAGCATCTTTCCCTAGTGTGGATTTTCTGGTGCAATAATAACTGATATTTCCTATTAAAGCTTTTTCCACAGGCATCACACAGAAAGGATTTCTTCCCTTTCCTCTCTCCTTGGTGAAGTTCGGAAGTCATTTGGCCACTGTTACTATTTTGGAAGGTTCCCTCTGCTCTCGGGTGTCTCTGGGACTCAGGGATATCTGTGAGCTCCTTGTCACTTCTCTCACACTCAGTGACTCCTTCTGGTGAGTCTCCTGCAGGATCTCTCTGCTCCTTCTCTGATTCCAGCTTTCTGATTCTTTGTGTTATGCCTTTCAGTCCTACAGGAAATATTTTCAGGGACATTTCTTGAATTTCTTGGGATTTGTCCTTTTCTACAAGATGTTCTTTTGGGTATAAACAAAAAATATTAACCATGTATTAGTAAATATGGAAAACTAATAATGATGAGAACAGAATTTTCTGGGCTCACACAATGACCACATGGTATCTACCTAACAAGTGGGTTCTATTGATGGTTCTCAGAACTCGATTTGAAAACACTTTCTAGCTAATCTGTACTTTGCATATTGATTTGCAACCTTGTTGCTGGTCAACTGTAATATATTCAACTTTATTCACACACATTGTACACATATTCACCTTTACTTATACCAACTCGCAATAATATTAATTTGTACTTGTTTTGAAGGGGTTAGGAGTGAGGGTCCTGTTATTAAAATGTGCTATGCAGTTAGTGCAGGTTTGGATGTGAAAAGTGCACACTGAAGCCTGCAGTAACTGACAGTGAGGGCCCAACACAGTCCAAACTAATTTCCGTGTTGTGACGTTCACCTTGGGGTGGTAAAGGGGTGGATTAGGGATGGAGAGTGGGCATGTTGAGCGCTGCACAGTCACTTCAGTAGGTGCAGTTAAGTGCACCTGCAGTAATTGTGCATGCTTCTGCGGTGCATTAGGGGACCATTCTGTGTGGTAATTATGCATGCTGCCATGGTGTGTTAGGAGATCATTCTATGTGGTACTTGTGCATAAAGCCATGGTGTGTTAGGACACTGATCTGTGTAGTAACTGTGCATGCTGCCGCGGTGCATTAGGGGACTCTTCTCTACAGGAATTGTGCATGCTGTTGTGGTGCATTAGGGGACAGTTCTTTGCAGCAATTGCTGGGAATATGCTGGACACACCCTTGGCAGGTAGCACATAACAGTTTCAACTACCATGCTTTAGCTTCAGTGCTAAATGCTCATTGGTTGCAAAACCTTAGTGCACTTTAGTAAAAAGATCCCTTGGTTTCTTTGCTCTATAACTTTTTTAAAATATAATTCTTCATGCATATTTTATCTGAAACAAACTTACTTAGGGGTCCTTTTACTGAATACAGCTACCCGATTAACATACATTTAGCATGCAGTAATTGGCCGAAGTGAAGGCTAATGCATGTGCATGCCAGCTACTGGCCACCACAATGCATGATAAAGCATGGTTACTCACCTGTAACAGGTGATCTCCGGGAACAGCAGGAATTAAGTCTTCACATATGGGTATCATTGGTACTGATGCAGCCTGCGCGGGAACGCTCCCCAGTGTCCAAAAGGAAAGCTTTTGGGAGCATCCCATAGCGTATTCATGCTGCCTTACCGCCTTACTGCCTCTCTCACTTCAGTTGAATTTAAAGCTGAGACCAAAGGAGAGAAACAGAGAAAGAGAGAGAGAGAGAGAGACAACTCCTAGGGGAGGTGGGTGGGTTCTGAAGACTTAATTCCTGCTGTTCTCAGAGATCACCTGTTACAGGTGAGTAATCATGCTATCTCCAGGAACAAGCAGGAATGTAGTCTTCACATATGGGGACTCCCCAGCTGAGAGATGCCAGAGGGATGACCTCAGTAAGCTGCGAACCCATGTGAGATGGGTCATGCTTCCTCCCATGGATCTTTGGCATCGACACTGGGACGGTTGGCAGGAGTTGCATTAAGTGTGAAATAGATGCTGCAGAACAGCTTGGCCAAATGAGGCATCCCGATGGGAATCCTTGTCTAGACAGTGGTGGACTGTGAAGGTATGTACCGAAGTCCAAGTAGCCGCTCTACAGATGTCATCTATAGACACAGAGTGAAGATTAGCAACCGAGATTGCCATTGCTCTGACATTGTGAGCTGTAACATGGCCCTCAAGGGAAAGCCCTTTACTCTCGTATGTGAAGGATATGCAGTCTGCAATCCATTTAGATAGAGTTCTTTTGGAAACTGTAAGTCCCAAATGACTAGAGCCAAAAGCAACAAAAAGCTGAGTAGCCTTTTTATGTTGCTTAGTTCTTTGAAGGTAAAAGGCTAAAGCTCTTTTACAATCTAAGGTATGAAGATTCCTTTCTGCACTAGAGGCATGAGGCCTAGGGAAGAATACAGGAAGATAAACTGACTGGTTTAAATGAAAAGGCGAAACCACTTTTGGCATAAAGTGTGGATGAGTCCTCAGGACTACTTTATCATGGTGGAATCTTGTATAAGGAGGGTCAGCCACTAAAGCCTGCAGTTCACTAATGCGTCTAGCAGAAGTGATTGCAATTAGGAAAATGACTTTCCAAGAAAGAAACTTTAGAGCTGTAGTGGCTAAGGGTTCGAAGGGCGGTTTCATAAGCTGCCCAAGGACAAGATTCAAATCCCATGCTACCGGTGGTGGCTTTATGGGAGGTTTTGTTAAGAGTAGACCTTTCATGAATCTTGATACAAGTGAATGGGAAGAAATAGGTTTTCCATCCTGGGGCTTGTGCAAAGCCGCAATAGCACTGAGATGGACTCGTATGGAATTGGTCTTGAGACCAGAATTTGATAGATGGAGGAGATACTCCAGCAGTGACTCCATGGGTACCGAAAGGGGGTTAAGGCCTCTTTGGGAACACCATATAGAAAACCTTTTCCATTTAAAGGCGTAGGACTGCCTTGTGGAAGGTTTTCTGGAAGCCTGAAGGATATCCTTAACTTGTTGAGAGAGGTTGATATCCAAGAATTCTATGCCCTCAGTAGCCAGGCTCTGAGGTGCAAGGACTGAGGATTTGGATGTAATAGATTCCTGTTCTCCTGGGAAAGGAGATCTGGAGCGTATCCCAACTCTAGAGGAGTTGCTTGAGAGAGACGCAGAAGCAGAGGATACCATGTCTGCCTTGGCCAACGTGGAGCTATGAGTATCATACAACCTCTGTCTCTCTGAAGTTTGAACAGAGTTTTGGGAATCAGGGGAATGGGTGAGAAGGCATAGAGGAAGTCCTGACCCCAGTGGAGCTGGAAAGCATCCCTTGCCAGACAGTGCTGAGCCGGAGTTCTGGAACAGAACCGGGGAAGTTTGGCATTCTGTGGACTTGCAAAGAGGTCGATATCTGGGGTTCCCCAGATTCGAAACACTCAAGCAAGTTGGTCTGACTGGAGAGACCACTCGTGTGGCAGCAGTATTTGACTGAGTTTGTCTGCCCACAAGTTTTGAATGCCTGGAAGGTATACCGCTAGAAGGTGGATTTGAAGCTCTCTGGTGAGGGCCCATAGTCGCAAAGCTTCATTGCATAGTGACAGAGAGGCTGTTCCGCCCTGTTTGTTGATGTAAAACATGGAAACCCGATTGTCGGTTTGGATCAGATCTGTCTTTTGGCTGAGCTGGGCCTGAAATGCTATGATAGCATTGTCAATGGCTCTGAGCTCTAGGAGGTTTATTTGAAGACAGGCCTCCTGTGAGGTCCAGAGACCCTGAGTGGAAAGATCGTGCAAGTGGGCCCCCAACCCAGCTCGGACGCATCTGTTGTCAGGGTGGCTTGGGGCAGTGGTTGCTGGAAAGGGGAACCTACAAGGAGGTTTTCCAGAGACTGCCACCACTGCAGGGACGAAATGAGACGTGCAGAGTTTCTGATTTTGTCCGAGAGTTGACCCGTGTAGTCAGGAGGGTTTTCTTTGCTGCTTGGGAGGCCAATTGTATTATTCGCAGACAGCATGGCTGAGGCAGGAATGCGTGTCTAGTCGAGCCTCTATGAACTCTAGGGATTGAGAAGGGGTGAGATGAGACTTTGGGTGGTTTATTACCAGTCCCAAGTATTGAAGAATTCTCATGGCGCGAGAAATAGCGAGTTTTGCTTCTGGAGCTGTTGATGCTCTGATGAGCCAATCATCCAAGTAGTGGAAGACGAATATCCCCAGAGTCCTCAAGAATGCTGCTACTACACCCATGCATTTTGTGAAGACTCTTGGGGCAGAAGCCAGACCAAAAGGAAGGACCCTGTATTGGAAGTGTTTTCCTTGCAAAAGGAATTGAAGAAACTTCCTGTGATCTGCATGGATGAGAATATGCGTGTACGCATCTCTTAGATCTAGAGAACATAACCAATCCTGACTCTGAAGGTATGGTAGAAGTGTTCTGAGGGAGATCATTTTGAACTTTTCTCAGAACAGGTATTTGTTCAATTCTCTGAGATCTAGGATAGATCTGTATCCCCCTGTTTTCTTTAGGATGAGAAAATAGGGGGAGTAGAATCCCATCCCTTGTTGGGATATGGGCACCTCTTCTATTGCTCCTTGAGCAAGGAGTGATAGACCTCCTGACACAGAATGTCGGTGGCAGGGCCCTGAGAATTGAATTGCTTTATGATTGTAGGCGGGGGCATACTGAGAAAGTGAAGTTTGTACCCCTGTCGTACAATGGACAGAGTCCAGTTTTCTGATGTTATTTGTTGCCATCTTTTGACAAAATGGCATAAGCTGCCTGGAATGGTCAAGGGCTCTGGACCTTGCAGAGGCAGAATGGTTAAGTTCTCTAGGTAGGAGTCAAAGCCCCTGAGGAGGCTGAGCTTACTGAGCCGGTTGAGCTCTCTGAGTTTGCGGCTTCCTCTGTTGTCTAGACTGTTGTCCCTCTTGAGAAACATGAACTGGACGATGAACCAGATGGGAATAAGAATGGTAAGATTTCTTTTTCTTGTTAAAGAAAAATTTCCTGCCTGTTTTTTTCTTTGAGTTGGCTGTAGACTTTGATAGTCTATTCAAGGTAGTATTTTCAGATTCAATCTGATTAGCCTTGTCCTGCCAATCCTTCCCAAATCGGTTCTCACCTGTGCACGGAATGTTTCCTAACTTCTCTTGCACCCATTGCTCTAAGTCTGATGCCTGAAGCCAGGCAATGCGACGTGCTTCTATGGCTATAGCAGCAGTTCTGCTAATACATTCAAAGCAGTCAAAAGCTGCACAGTTCACAAATTTGGAGACATTCTGAGTGTGCTTGAGCAAAGTGAGGTACTGAACCCATTATCCTCGGGAAGAAGAGGGCTCATGTGTTCTAAATCCGCTGTAACCTCTTCCGGAAACATTCCCATATAAAGGGAGTATGAGCTAATCCTAGCTGCTAGCATGGAGGATTGAAAGCATCGACATACAAAGGCATCGAGTGTCCTCGATTCACGGCCTGGTGGGTTGGAAGAATGCATCTTAGCACTCTTTATTCTCCGCATGGCTGATTCCACTACCATTGAATGGTGTGGTAATTGAGTCTTCTGAAAGCCAGGAGAAGACGGGACTCGGTACATGCTATCGAGACGTCCAGAATGTGGCGATACCGTTAATGGGTTTTCCCACATTCTGAACATGAGATCCTGTAAAATCTGATGTATAGGAAGCATAGCTGCCTCCTTAGGAGCCAAGGGGTATTGAAGAATCCTTAATTCTTCTGCCCTAGGTTCCTTTTCAGGAGTTACTGTGATTGAGAGCCCTTTAGCTAAATTATGTATAAAATCCTGAAAAGACATGTATTCTGGTGGAGACATTCTGCGTTCAGGAGAAGGAGATGGATCCTTCAACAGAATTGTGCTTGTACCGGTAGAGTCATCGGAAACAGAAGACTCGGCGAAGCTCTGCATCAGCTGATGCTGCATTGCTCGATGCTGGTACTGATGGAGATCGGCACCGTGGTGTTTCAGTTCCAACCCCTCGATACCTGAGAGATTCTCGAGGCTTGGCATGGGGGGAAGCCCTCCCACTGGAGTGGGTACCAGTGGAGTCGGTACCGATCCCCGTTGAACCATCTGTAGCAGTCTTAGCAGTACCGAAGCTGATAAGAGCGTCACTAGACTGTGTTCAATAGCAAGGATTCTCTTATCCATCGCTACTGCCGATGTTTGGGTGTCGGTACTGGTGGATGCGGCCACGACCCCAGAACATGGCATCAGAAGTTCTGCAGAGGTAGAAGCCTCTGGAACATTCTGAAGCCCCGTTAAAGCTTTGGAGCACGAAGACTGCCGCCGGGGCTGTTTTGCCAGTGAACTTTCCTCGAGGGTAGTGCCAATGGCATCTCGATGCTTCAAAGGAGATTTACCCTGCGAGGTCCGGCCAGTCTTAACAGTTACCTGAGATCCATGGGAGGAAGATGAAGCCTTCGAAGAAGTCGATGCTACTGACATCGCATCTGCGGCGAAAAGGGAACCCAGTTTTTGCAGCTTTATTCTGCAGGTCCCTTTTGGTCATCTTTCTGCAGGAGAGACACTCCGCTGGACAATGTTTGAGACATCAGTCATGGGTGTCGGTGACGGAAATGGTACCGCCAGAATTAGAACATTTTTTAAAACCACTAGTTGGCTTCTCCATGTCTGGAGAAATTTGGGCCTAGTGCCCAAAATGGTGCCTAACCCCAGGAGGAGAGAGGCACCTAAGGAAAAGTAAGAAAAAGGGGTTTTTTTTTGTTTTGTTTTTTAAAAGAAGGAAAAGAGAAATGGAGGTACCGGTAGGCGTCGAAGGAAGGCAGATGCGATCACAAAAAATAAGAAATAAGAAGAAATTTTGTGCGATGGCAGGGTTCACGTCCTGTCGGCTCCGCGGAAAATGAAGAACTGAAGTGAAAGAGGCAGTAAGGAGGGAAGCCAGCATGCATGCACTGTGGGATGCTCCCAAAAGCTTTCCTTTTGGACGCTGGGGAGCGTTCCCGCACAGGCTCCGTCGGTACCGACGATACCCATATGGGAAGACTACATTCCTGCTTGTTCCTGGAGATCTGGCAATTACATGATACTGAAGCAGGGCTGGCTCAGGGGTCGTAGCACCCTCAGCCAGTTTTCACTTTTGTGCCCCCCAAGCGGCAACCTTGCAATATAATCTGCCAAACAGGATTAAACTTTCAGCCAGCAGGCTCACTCTCTTACATTAAATGCCATCCCCACCATTTAACCTGTATATTCCATACCACTATCCATATAGGTAGCACCATTGAATATACAGAGTGCCAGCGTGATCACTGTACTATCTGTTTAGGAAAGGCCTGCCATTTGTCAGAAGAAAAACAAGGAGCAGGGAGCAAAATGGGTTAATTAGGACTTTTTTGGGACAAATTCACTGCTGTCCAGTCCAGCACCTCCAGTCCAATTCCAGCTTGCAGGTTGTCACCCCTAACCAGCAGCTTGGAGACTGATCATGAATATTTTATTGACATCACCTCATATAACCAGCTGGCACCACCTACCAGCCTCAGTATTCTACTGACAAAACAAATTCACAGGAGCAACAATTAAGGACAGCCCAAATCAATGCAACATCTCCCACCTCAAAGACAGACAGGATAACCCCGCATAAGCTAAAGAACCTTATCCTGCCGATTAAACAAACCCAGATACTCAAATTCTCCTGACCAGTTTATGAACTGTAATACCTTTGTCTTGTTCTGTATACTTGACTGCTCATGACAAGAAGCCACTAAAATGAAGGCCGGAGAAACCCCCACAGGAGTCCCAACCAGCCGCAGCATCATGAAAATCACTATAATCCCAGACCATCATCTATGGAAACTCTGCAAGCCCAGGATCGCTAATACCCCACGTACAGCTCAACCCCAGGAGGGTCTGGGACTGGACTGGAGGTATTCAAGGAAAGCCAATTAGCAGGTAAGTCCTAATTAACCCTTCCTTATCGTACCTCCAGTCCAGTCCCGACTTGTGGGATGTACCATAGCAGTACTAAACTTAGGAGGGAACCATAAGCCCAGCCTGCAGCACCGCTGCTCTGAACTTCACATCCCCTATTTCTTGCACATCGAGTTGACAATGGCGTACAAAAGTATGTAATGATGACCACGTGGCCGCCCTGCAGATGTCCACTGGGGGAACTAGACTGAACTCCGCCCTAGACAACGACTGCACCTAGGTGGAATGTGACATAATCCTGCGGGTAATCTCGTTCTCTATAACAAATATGCTAAAAAAAATTGCTTTCTTAATCCACCTGGAAATGGAGGCCTTGGACGCTGTCTCACCTTTATACAGTCTGTCAACCTGTCCGACCTTCTAAAGGGTGCCGTCCATTTCAAATGGAGTGGAAGAGTAGCCTAATGGTTAAGGACACTGGCTTGGGGGCCCAGAGACCAGGGTTCAATTCCCACTAGCAATTCTTGTGGTTTTAGGCAAGTCACTTAACCTTCCATTGCCTGAGAAAAATCCAAGTTATCAATGTCCCTGTTTAATGTACATTACCAAGTTTAAGTTTCAATGTAAACTGCTTTAATTGAAATGATAAAGCGGTATATAAAACCTGAAAAATAATAAATAAGTATCTTTTCAACACGTAGCGCACATCCAAAAGTTATAGCTGCGGGTCCTGCCCAGCTGCCACCTCCCCCAAAAACACCAGCAGCATGACTGGTTGATTGAAGTGAAAAATTGAGATGACCTTTGGTAGCAAGGAAGACACTGTCTGTAGTACCACTTTCTCCTTGGAGATGGGCAGAAAAGGCTCCCAGCATGACAGCACCTGCAATTCAGAGATCCGCCTGGCCAAACAGATGGCCACCAAAAAGACCATCTGCAGTATCAAATCCTTCACTGTGGACGCCCGCAGTGGCTCAAAAGGCAACTCAGTCAGAGCAGACAACATGAGATTCAGATCCTATGGAGGGATCAGCGATCTCACCGGTGGCCAGACCTGCTTCACCAGGTGCAAAAAACGAACTAATGCCCACTGGACTCTTCCTCAGTAACAGGTCAACATCGCCACCTGCACCTGTAGTGAACTACAAGTTAGGCCCTTTTCCAGCCCAGCCTGCAAAAATGCCAAGACATCTGGGACCGAAGCTGTAAAAGATCAATAGGCATGACTGCACACTAATCCTCAACATTTTCCATACCCGCACGTACGACAAGGAGGTGGAGCACTTCTGGGCTTTTAGCAGAGTAGAAATGACAGACACCGAGTAGCTGTGTTTCCTCAACCTAGCCCTCTCAAGAGTCAGGCCGTAAGTGAGAATCAATCCACTTGTGGCATGAATACCAGGCCTTGCATCTGTCCAAGAAAGGTCAACGTGTCTTCAGTAGTAGACTGGCTAATCTACTGAAGAGGGCTTTAAACTAGATTCGTTGGGGATGGGTGAAGAAAGCCCCCAGGTAAGTGAAAGCCCCCAGGTAAGTGATACATTATATACCTCTATGGAAATGGGTAACGGGGGTAACATATTGAAAGCAGTGTGTATAAATGCCCGTAGCATGGGAAATAAGATCCCTGATGTTGAAGCTTTGGTGTGAGTGACCGACTTGGATTTAGTGGCAGTTACAGAAACATGGTTCACAGAAAACCATGACTGGGATGTAACTATACCTGGCTATACTTTATTCAGAAAGGACAGGGTAGGAAGAAGGGGAGGAGAAGTGGCACTATATGTAAAAAATACTATTAAAGCTTTAGAATTACAGAACTTAAAAGGGAGAGAGGAGGCACTGTGGGTTAAACTAGAAAGAGGGAAAGAGAAATCTATTTGTATTGGCGTGATATGCAGACCTCCCTCACAAGGGGAAGAGGTGGACAGAGAGTTAATTGAAGACATACGCAGCATTGCTAGGAAAGGGGAGGTGCTACTGATAGGGGATTTCAATATGCCAGATGTTGATTGGCACATTCCTGCTGCAGTATCTTCTAGAAGTAAGGAGATCCTGGATTCTCTACAGGGAGAACTATTCAAGCAATTGGTAACAGATCCCACACGTGAAGGGCCAATACTGGATTTGGTGCTTACCAATGGCGAAAGTGTTTCTAATGTTAATAGTGGGAGATCATTTTGCATCCAGCGATCACCAGATGGTGTGGTTCAGTATTAGGACTAGGGCTGTTAGAATCCATTCAAAGGTAAGGGTCTTAGACTTTAGGAAGACTAACTTTGCCAGGATGGGCCAATACTTTAGGGAGTCGTTAGCGATATGGGAACAGCTGAGGGATGAAGAAAAACAGTGTGCAAAACTGAAAGGGGATATTTTAAGGGCAACAAACCTTTTTGTTAAAATGGCAAATAAAGGTAAAAGGAAAAGGAGACCGCTATGCCTTTTGAAAGAAGTAGCTGTAAAAGTGAAGAAAAAGAGGGAGGCCTTCATGAAATACAAGAGATCACAGAGAGAGGAAGACAGGCATCTATATTTGGAAAAACTTAGAGAAGCTAGCAAAGTAGTCAGGAAAGCAAAGATTCAAAAAGTGGAGGAAACAGCCAATGCAATAAAATGGGGGGATAAGACTTTTTTCAGATATGTTAGTAAGAATATAAACCCCTCTCGCACCGAGGAGGTTTCTCCAGGGCCAAGTGCCCATGAGGGAAGGGTTAGGACAGCAGTTATAGTTGGTGATTCGATCATTAGGCATGTAGATAGCTGGGTGGCTGGTGGACGTGAGGATCGCCTGGTAACATGCCTGCCTGGTGCGAAGGTAGCGGACCTCACACGCCACCTAGATAAGGTCTTAGATAGTGCTGGGGAGGAGTCTGCTGTCTTGGTACATGTCGGTACCAATGACATAGGAAAATGTGGTAGGGAGGTTCTGGAAGCTAAATTTAGGCTTTTAGGTAGGAAGTTGAAATCCAGAACTTCCAGGGTAGCGTTCTCCGAAATGCTTCCCGTTCCACGCGCAGGACCCAAAAGGCAGGCAGAGCTCCGGAGTCTCAATGCGTGGATGAGACAATGGTGCAGAGATGAGGGGTTCGGATTTGTTAGGAACTGGGGAACATTCTGGGGAAAGGAGGGGCTCTTCCGAAGGGATGGGCTTCACCTTAACCGGGATGGAACCAGGCTGCTGGCATTAACCTTTAAAAAGGAGATAGAGCAGCTTTTAAACTAGATAATAGGGGAAAGCCGACAGTCGCCCAAGAGCGCATGGTTCGGAAGAATGTATCCTTGAAGGATACTACAAAAAGCAGAGAGGTTCCAAAAAAGAGTAAAGTAGCCCAAATGCCCTCGAGTATGGAGCAGACAGAACTTAAAGATCCCAAATTACCCATGTCTACCAATAGCCAAATTAATATGAATAAAATACAGTCTCTAAAATGCTTGTATGCAAATGCTAGAAGTCTACAAAACAAGATGGGAGAGTTAGAATATAGCACTAAACGAGAGGTTAGATATGATTGGAATATCAGAGACATGGTGGACAGAGGACAACCAGTGGGACACTGTGATACCTGGGGTCAAACTATCTCGTACTGATAGAGCTGACCATTTTTGTGGAGGGGTTTGCGCTATATGTTAGAGAGGGCATTGAGTCAGAAAGGATTAAAGTTTTGCAAGAAACAAAATTTGCTGTAGAATCTCTATGGATTGAAATTCCATGTAAAAAGGGGAAGGCGATGGCAGTGGGGGGTGTACTATCGTCCGCCTGGCCAGAATGAACAAATGGATGATGAAATGCTCAAAGAAATCAAGGAAGCTAGCAAAAGTTACAGTGCAGTAATAATAATGGGTGATTTCAATTACCCCGGCATCGACTGGGTCAGTGTCACAACAGGACATGCTAGGGAGATAAAGTTCCTAGATGAAATAAATGACTGCTTCTTGGAGCAACTGGTTCATGAACCAACCAGAGGGGAAGCAATATTAGACCTAGTCCTTAGTGGAACACCAGATGTAGTGCAAGAGATAAGGGTGTTGGGGCCACTTGGCAATAGTGATCATAGCATGATCACCTTTGATTTAATTAGTGGAGGAGGGATAGTAAGGAAATCCACAGTACTACCCTTTAACTTTCGAAAGGGAGACTATGATAAAATGAGGAAAACAGTTCAGAAAAAACTAAAAGGAGCAGTTGCAAAGGTTAAAGACGTACATCAAGCTTGGGTGTTGTTGAAAAATACTATCTTGGAAGCCCAGACCAGCTGTATTCCACGCTTTAAGAAAAGTGGAAGGAAGTCCAAAAAACTGCCAGCATGGTTTAAAGGTGAGGTCAGAGAGGCTGTTGTTGCCAAAAAAGCATCTTTCAGGAAATAGAAAAAAGAGCCAAACGATGAAACCTGGAAACAGCACAAGCACTGGCAAGTCAAATGCAAGGCATTGATAAGGCAGGCAAAGAGAGAATTTGAGAAGAAGCTTGCTGCGGAATCAAAAACGCGAAATAAAGACCTTTTCAAGTACATTTGTAGCAAAAAACCTGTGAGAGAGTCAGTTGGTCCATTAGATGATAAAGGGGTTAAAGGAGCACTAAGAGGCGACAAGGCGATAGCGGAGAGACTGAATGAATTCTTTGCTTCGGTCTTTACTGAGGAAGATGTAGGGATGTTACCCATGACTGAAGTGGTATTTAAAGGTGTAGAAGAATTGAAGGAAATATCGATACATCGGGAAGATGTCTTACAACTATTAGATAAACTGAAGAGTAGCAAATCACCTGGGCCGGATGGTATACATCCAAGGGTGTTGAAAGAACTGAAATTTGATATTGCAGACCTGCTATCAGTAATCTGTGAACTATCATTAAAATCATCTCTAATACCTGAGGATTGGAGGATCGCCAATGTAACACCAATTTTTAAAAAGGGTTCGAGGGGTGATCCGGGAAACTACAGACCAGTGAGCCTGACATCAGTACTGGGAAAAATGGTAGAAACCATCATAAAGAATAAAATTACTCAGCATGTAGATAGTCACGACCTAATGGGAGACAGCCAACATGGCTTTAGACAAGGAAGATCTTGTCTTACTAATCTGTTATGTTTTTTTGAAGGAGTGAATAAACAGGTGGACAAAGGTGAGTCGGTTGATATTGTGTATCTGGACTTTCAGAAAGCCTTTGACAAGGTCCCTCATGAGAGACTTTTGGCAAAACTAAAGAGTCATGGGATAGGAGGCAGTGTACTACTGTGGATCAGGAACTGGTTAAAAGATAGAAAGCAGAGGGTAGGGCTAAATGGCCAATTTTCCCAATGGAGAAAGGTGAATAGTGGTGTACCCCAGGGATCTGTGCTGGGTCCGCTGCTTTTTGACATATTCATAAATGACCTGGAAAGTGGAATAACAAGTGAGGTTATCAAATTTGCAGATGACACAAAACTATTTAAAGTTGTTAAAACCCAGGAGGATTGTGGAAAATTGCAAGAGGATCTTGATAAATTGGAAGACTGGGCATCAAAATGGCAGATGAAATTTAATGTGGAGAAGTGCAAGGTTATGCACCTAGGGAAGAACAACCCAAACTATGGTTACACGATGCAAGGTTCCACATTAGGAACCACCACCCAGGAAAAAGATTTAGGCGTCATTGTGGATACCTTGTTAAAACCCTCGGCCCAGTGTGCAGCGGCGGCCAAGAGAGCAAATAGAATGCTAGGTATGATAAGGAAAGGAATGGAAAATAAAACAAAAGATATTATAATGCCTCTATATCGTTCCATGGTGAGACCGTACCTTGAATATTGTGTGCAATTCTGGTCGCCGTATCTTAAAAAGGATATAGCGATTTTAGAAAAGGTTCAGAGAAGAGCCACCAAAATGGTAAAGGGGATGGAAGGCTACTCCTATTAAGAAAGGCTAAAAAGGTTGGGGCTCTTTAGCCTGGAGAAGAGACGGCTGAGGGGAGATATGATAGAAGTCTATAAATTAATGAACGGAGTGGAACGGGTAAACGTAGATCGATTGTTTACCTTATCAGAATATGGAAAGACTAGGGGACATGCAATGAAGCTACAGGGTAAACTATTTAAGACTAATAAAAGAAAATATTTTTTCACTCAACGTGTAATCAAACTCTGGAATTTGTTGCTGGAGGATGTAGTAAAGGCTGTTAGTGTAGCTGGGTTTAAAAAAGGTTTGGACAAGTTCCTGGAGGAAAGGTCCATAAACCATTATTAAGAAGGGACCCAGGATATCAATGCTTGAACCAGTACAAGCATTGTGGAACCTGTGTCCCTTGGGGAAACTGCTAGGTACGTATGACCTAGATTGGCCACTGTTGGAAACAGAATGCTGGGCTTGATGGACCTTGGTCTGACCCAGTATGGCATATCTTATGTTCTTATGTAAGAAGAGAAGGGCAAAAGTGGTATTGTCAGATTCAAGGGTGAAGGGGAGGAATATGTAGAAGTTGATGAGGATAAAGCAGAATTGGTTAACAAATATTTCTGTTCTGTGTTCACAGATGAAGAACCAGGAGCAGGATCTCAGAAAACACCCACAAACAGGAACAGAAGCAAGGGACATCTTGAATAATTTTCAGAAGACTGTGTTCGTGAGAAACTAGCTCAACTTAAAGCAGACAAAGCGATGGGACCGGATGGGATACACCCTAAAATACTGAGGGAACTTGGGGACGTTCTAGCAGCTCCACTGACTGACCTATTCAATGCTTCATTGGAGTTGGGAGTGGTGCCAAAGGACTGGAGAGAGGCTCATGTGGTGCCTTTACACAAAAGTGGAAGTAAGGATGTGGTTGAAAACTAAAGGCCGGTTAGTTTAACTTCGGTGGTGAGTTAAATTATTGGAAATGCTTCTGAAAGAGAAAATAGTGAGGTTTCTGGAGTCCAGTGGATTACAGGATCCAAGGCAGCATGTATTCACCAGAGGCAAGTCTTTTCAGACAAATCAGATTGATTTCTTTGACTGGGTGACCATGGAGTTAGACCGAGGGAAAGCCCTAAATGTGGTGTATTTGAATTTCAGTAAAGCCTTTGACACTGTTCCTCACAGGCGACTTATAAACAAACTGAGCACCCAAGGGATGGACCCTAAAATTACTGCTTGGGTAAGAAATTGGTTGGGTGGGAGGCAACAAAGAGTACAGGTAAATGGAGCTCACGCTGAGGAGAAGGATGTTACCAGTGGTGTGCCCCAGGGATCTGTCCTTGGTCCGATTCTTTTTAACATATTTGTTAGTGCTATAGTGGAAGGGCTGTCGGGTAAGGTTTGCATCTTTGCGGATGACACGAAAATCTGCAATAGAGTAGACACCCAGGAAGGTGTAGATAAGATGAGGAGGGATCTAGCTAAGCTTGAAGAATGGTCTAGAATTTGGCAGCTGGGATTTAATGTTAAAAAATGTAATGTCATGCATTTGGGCTGCAGCAATCCAAGGGAGCAATATAGTATAGGGGGTGAAGTACTTTTGACCACTAAAGAAGAGCGGGACCTAGGCGTGGTTGTGTCTGATGATCTTAAAGTAGCTAAACAGGTAGAAAAGGCGACGGCAAAAGCTAGAAGGATGCTTGGGTGCATACGGAGAGGAATGGCTGGCAGAAAAAAGGAGGTGATAGTGCCTCTGTATAAGTCTTTGCTGCGACCTCATTTGGAGTATAGTGTGCAATTCTGGAGACTGCATCTTTAAAAGGATGTGAACTGAATGGAGTTGGTGCAGTGGGTGGCTTCTAAAATGGTTAGTGGTCTTCATTATAAAGCATATGAGGACAGACTTAAGGATCTTAATATGTACACCTTAAAGGAAAGGCGGGATAGAGGTGATATTATTGAGATGTTTAAATACCACCATGGCATAAATGTTCAGGGGGAGAGCCTCTTTCAATTGAAAGCAAGTTCTGCTACGAGGGGACATGGGATGAGAGTGATGGGGGATAGATTCAGGAGTGATATGCGGAAATATTTCTTTATGGAAAGAGTGGTGGATCATTGGAATAGTCTCACAGTGGAGATGGTAGAGATGAGGACAGTAACTGAATTCAAAAAAGCATGGGACAAACAAAGAGGATCTCTAAAGGAAAAAAGGGGACTTTTGTAGTTGTTGATTTGGAAGGACAGACTAGATAGGCCATGTGGTCTTTTTCTGTCGTCATATTTCTATGTTTCTATGTTTCTATTGGTCTGGGCCAGAAGGCGCCACAGACGATCCACTACCAGCTGAACCAGGTCTGCATACCACAGATGTATGGCACCACTAGAACATCTGGTCCTCTATGCACTTCGATCCTTTGCACCACTCAACCAATAATCACCTATGGTGGGACACATACAGTAGACCCTCTGTGGGCCAGCGCTGTACTAACACATCCAGTTCCTCTGACATGCACTCCCTTCTTCTGCTGTAAAAATGAGCTGCTTTTGCTGACTTGAAGGCTGCCATCAAGTCCATGATTGGTGCTCCCCAACACTGATGCAGCTGAGCAAAAACTTAGGCACTGAATGTCCACTCACTGGGGCCGAGGTGATGCCAACTGAGTAAATCGGCCCCCGAATTGTCCTTGCCACCCACATGAGCTGCAGAGAGGGCCAATAGACTGTCCTCCACCCATTCCAACAGTGACACGATCTTGCACTCCACCTTAACTCTGCCAGTGACCTCTTGGCAATTGATGTATGCTACCGTGGTGTCATTGTCCAAAAATATGCGCTCCACCTTACTTTGCAGGAAGGCTCAAAACCACTGTAGTGCCAAAAAGACCACTCTCATCTCCAGCCAATTGAAGGGGCAAGCACTCTCCACCATTGACCAGCAATCCTGTGCTATCTGGGCTTCATAGTGAGCCCCCTCCCCAACTGGTCAGGCTGGTGTCGGTCATCAGAGGAACCTACTGTGGCAGCTCAGCCCACCTCAAGCCCCCAATGAGTCCACTGAACTGCAGAGGAACACTAAGCTCATTGGGCCTGTGTCTGCTTTTCTGTTGTTTCTCTGTTCTTATCTTTCTTTTTGTTCTGGTTTTTTTTAAACGACAAGTGCCTGAAGCCTACTCCCTAACCCTGGATCAGACGACAAAAACTAAAAAACGTGAAGATTAAAAAAAAAACAACAATGTCTGGGTCCCGTAGAGCTCAATTCCCCCTCATTGGAAGGCACAACATGTTTGCAGAATATGGTGCCGTTTTCCTTTGCACCACAGGATGGCCTGACAGACTGCTCGTGGTAGGCGGCCCTTGCAGCATTCCTTCCAGGCCCTGAAAAGGTGAACCACGACAAAGAAGCACCTGCCCCTTAGTGCTGAGGAAGCAAAAATCCCTATGCAACTCACTGGTGGGGTCATGCCTGCCTACCCCCTCAGCCCTTCACTCGGTGTCCGCAGCGATAGGAGTTCTGTGCAGTCGTCTGGCTTCACGGTAGGTGGCGGCCCCTCACCCACGGAAGAGATTGGGAGCCTCTGCACTCAAATTCGGTCTCCAGCGATTCAGAGCCCCTCTGCCCTAATCGGCACCCAAGAGCTCCTGAACCCTCTGGGCTTAGTCTGCTGTCTTTGTTTCTGTTCTTTCTTTTTTTTCTTTTCTCAGTGTACTTTAATAAAAATAACTGTGATTCCAATTTTAAACAGCCAGACCCTAACCAAACCAACTCAAAGGAAAGGAAAAACCCCAAGAAGTCTCTTATTTGTTCCTTCAGTGAGTCCATCTGGTGGGAGTCACCCTTCTCCAGCTGCTTGGAGACTGAAATACTGAGGTTGGTAGGTGGTGCCAGCTGGTTATATGAGATGATGTCATTAAAATATTCACGATTCAAGCTGCTGGACAGGGTTGACAACCCACAAGTCGGGTCTGGACTGGACATAATATAAGGAAAGGCAGGATAAACTTTATTGAGCCCGACACAGCCATGTTTTGACATATCGTGCCTGCATCAGGGGCAATTTATAAATAAAATACATAATCAATAATTAAGCAATATATACATTAAAATAAATAATGAATATTTAAAAATGATAATAAAGTAATTAAACATACATAGCAAGAAAGAAAGTCAACATATATTTTATTTTTTTATGATAGTATGAAATTAGACAGAAATATAATTGACTTCAACAACAGCAATAATTTAATTGGTGCATATGTGAGCAGTGAACTGGTGGTAAAGTGCATATGTGGAGAAGCATACTTAGAATTGTAATGACAATCAATGGGTTACAATAAAATAAGCTTAAAAGCCTAAAAAGGATATAAATATTTTTTACACATGGGGGGTCATTTATAAAAGGCTTAGTTGTGATTTAGGACATCTGAAGATGTGCACCTGGATGTCAAAATCATGGAGACAGCTCGGAAGCCATTCCACAAATGACGTTTACAGACATCTCTGGTGCAGGGATATCCAAGTAGGCAAGGTGTGGGCATGCAATGGACTTACACTTCTCCATTTGATTTCAGGAATGACAGGGACATCTGCAGGGACATTTATTTATTTATTTAACTCTATTTATATCCCGCTTTTCACCGGGTCAAAGTGGTGCAACAAGAAAAGGGGGGGGGGGATGAATCAATTAAAGGAGTAGGGCCATCACCAGGCGGGCAACATTGATGATTTCGGTAAGGATGGACATAGACATGGACAAAGTACATAGTTTTTGATCATAAGTTCTTGATGAGTGGGTTAGGGGATTGGGCAGTTATTTGTGGGAGTTTGTTTCTGTTTTGAGATATTCGTGGAATAGGATGGTTTTTAGCTGTTTTTTGAATGACAAGAGGTTGCTATTGTTCTTGAGGTGGTTCGGTAGAGAATTCCAGAGGGACGGAACATAAAGTTCAAAGGCTCTTTTGCAGGTCCGTTGTGTGCATTTGGTTCTTTTGTGAGGGATGTTGAGGAAGTTGCTGGAGGTCTGTCTGGTTGTTTTGCTGTGGGCTTGATGAGGCAGTAGGGTGTAGAGCTGAGTGCTCTGTGTTTGGTGGATGGCTTTGTGGGTGAGTAGAATAGCTTTGTATTTAATTCTTGCCTCGAGGGGAAGTATGTGTAGGTCCACATTTAGATCTGCTGCAAGCACGAACAGAAATAAGGAAAGTGCATGTTTTGGCCTTAAAACATCCAGAGAAGATGGAGAGTTAAGCGACTAGTGTAAGATCACAAAGATGCACACTGGGATTTGAACCATGGCCACCCTGCTTCCAGCTCACTACTTTAACCATTATGCTACTAGAAATCCATATGCTAAGATGTTATTTTGGGGGTGTCAATGTAGACGTCTCTATAGTCATCCATATTGGGCACTTTCTTTTTAAAATTGTGTTTTTATTCATTTAGAATAAGGGAAAATTAGTCCTTACCTGCTAATTTGTTTTCCTTGAGTCCCTCCAGTCACTGTTCCCTCTAAGCTGTGCGCGTGTGCACGCGCACACACCTTGCTAAGCGAGCGCACATACTTTACAACAGAGCACACTAAAATTACGGTTCTGATTTTGATAGAAAACAACACAGACGTCTTAAATTTTTAAAGAAGATGTGTATTTACGGTTTTCACAAGTTCTACAATATTTTCTAGTGCAATCAATGTGGTGTACATACTGTATTCTGACGTGTAGTCAAATTTTAAAGTATATAACTCCGAGTGTCATTATGTGGCGCACAAAAATGTAACCTTCCTTCAAAAGCTGCGCAGCTGATATTTTATGCGCACACAGCCTACAGAAAATTAGAGGGAACATTGCCTCCAGTCCAGTTCAGATGTGGGGTTATTTCCCCTTGCCAGCAGATGAAGACTGAGCATTCAGGTTTCTGATGTGAAGATATAAGTACTCTGCTGAAACCAGTATCTCTAATGACAAAGCAGATTCCAAAAAGAGCATAGTTAAAGCAAAAACACATATCAATAACTTAGTGCCAATATCAAATTTATATTGTTGAAAAATGTATTATTATTAAACTACTTTAAGAAGAAAAATGGAGAAGAAGAAACCAACTACTTAAGGGAGAATGAAAACCACAAACACTCCCACAGAGTACACAACTTGACGAACCCAGAAAAAGAGTACAACCAAATGCCATCAAGGGCTTCTTACATTTCTGTTCTTGCACAAGACAGCCTGAGAAATGGAGGGTTCTGGACTAGACTGGAGGGACGCAAGGAAAGCAAATAAGCAGATAAGAATTAATTTTCTCTTCTATAGTGTACCTCCAGTCCAGTCCAGACGCATGGGATGTATCATAGCAGTAATCAGGCTTGGGCGGGACTCACAACCCCAGCCTGAATCACACTAGCACCAAACCGAGAATCTTCCCTTGCTTGTATATCAAGATGGTAGTGACGGACAAATGTGTGAAGAGATGCTAGGTACGTATGACCTAGATTGGCCACTGTTGGAAACAGGATACTGGGTTTGATAGAGCTTGGTCTGACCCAGTATGGCATATCTTATGTTCTTATGTACTATGGCGCTGCCCTGCTATTATCTAGCAGTGGAATCAGCGCACACTCTGCCCAAGAGGCTACCTGGGTACTGGTAGAATGAGCTTGCAACCCCTCTGGAAGAGGTTTGTGCTTCACAGATAAGTGGAAACAATTGCTTCCTTTAGCCAATGAGCTACAGATGCCTTGGAAGCTGCCTTATCCTTATGTTGTCCCCCGAAGAGAATAAATAGATGGTCAGATTTCCAAAATGACTTTGTTCTTTTTAGATAACGTCTTAGCACTGCCTATCTTCAGAATCGTTCTCAGATGGTGAAAAAACTGGTAGAGAGATCTGCTGATTCAGAGGGAACTCTGAAACGACTTTTGGCAAAAAGGAAGGAACAAGCCTCAAAATAACCTCCTTTGAAAGAACCAGAAAAGGCTCATAAGAAAAAAAGAAAAACCATACTGGGTCAGATCAAGGTCCATCAAGCCCAGTATCCTATTTCCAACAGTGGCCAATCCAGGTCACAAATACCTGGCAGATTCTCAAAGAGGCACACAAGTTCAACAATGCTCTTCCCAGGGAAAGTAGTGAATTTCCCAGGCCCTTTTAAATAATGCCTTATGGACCTTTCTTCCAGGAACCTGTCCAAACCTTTTTTAGACAAAGCTACAGTAACAGCTTTTAATACATCCTCTGGTAACGAATTCCAGAGTTTGATTCCAGAGTTTTACGCATTGAGTAAAAAAATACTTTCTCTTATTAGTCTTATCTCTACAGGATAATGCCTGAATTTCAGATATTCTGTGCACCAAACAAATAGCCACCAGGAAAACTGCTTTCAAAGTGAGATCCTTGATGGTAGCATCTGAAAGGGGCTCAAAAGGAGGATTAGTCAGCCTGGACAAGATTAAGTTGAGATCTCACAGAGGAACCAAAGGCTGTATCAGTGGACAAACATGTTTAACTGCTCTCAGAAAACACATGACATCTGGATGAGAGACTATGTATTGTCCTCGTACATGTCCTCGATAACAGGTTAATGCAGCTACCTGAACCCACAAGGATTTCATCATGAGGCCCTTAACAAAACCCGGCTGCAAAAAAGTGAGAATTTGAGCCACTGTAGCTGACAAAGGCCGATGCCCATTAGTCATACTCCAGTCTTTGAATATCTGCCACATATGAATGACTGATAAAGACATGGATAACTTTTGAGCCCATAGAAGGGTAGCTATCACAGCAGGTGAGTTTCCTTTTTTCAACATGCGAGCCCTTTCAAGAGTCAGGCTGTAAGCGAGAATCGATCCACCTGCGGCATTAGAATGGGACCTTGCAAGAGAAGATCTTTCCGCAATGGAAGATGCCTTAGACTGGATACCGCATACCAGGGCCTCTAAGGCCAATCCGGCACCACCAGGATCACATACCCCTGATGATGAGCCTCAGCCTCTGCAGAGGTTGACCAATCAGGGGCCATGGAGGAAGCGCATAAAAAAGACTTCCCTGAGACCAGGGTTGCGCTAGTGCATCGAGCCCCTTGGACATTCTCTCTCTCAGACGGCTGAAAAACCGATTCACCTTAAAGGCGGATGCCATCAGATCAATGATCGGTTCACCCAAATGCCAGATGATGCTCTGTAAAACCGGATCGGCAAGAGCTCATGTGCCAGAATCCAACTGGTGATTACTGAGAAAGTCTGCTTGCATGTTTTCTTTTCCTGCCACGTGTGCCACCAACAGCACCCACTTTAAGAGCAGAACCACCTCTTCCACCAGCAGCACACTCTGCATGCCCTCTTGGCGAATGATGTATATCCCTGCTATACGTCCCCCTGGTCGTCCCCATGCAAAGCCTCTTGTACAAACAGCAGAGATGTGTGTGGAGCCTTAGACAGGGATGGGAGGGGGCAGGCGGGAGGTGGAGCGAGGGAGGGTCATCACCCGGGACGTACAAGGCCGATTCTGAGGTCAGCCCTGTACATCAGTGGTAGACCGGTTAGACAGGGCACTTAAAGGCATGCATGGGGAGCCCCACAGCCGGACCCTAGCCATGGGAGGCTGGATCGGGTGTCTGGCTGCAGGGAAAGGACAGTCTCGGTGGCAGCTGGCAATTGCAGCT
Source organism: Ichthyophis bannanicus (assembly GCA_033557465.1). Taxonomy (NCBI): domain Eukaryota; kingdom Metazoa; phylum Chordata; class Amphibia; order Gymnophiona; family Ichthyophiidae; genus Ichthyophis; species Ichthyophis bannanicus. The sequence goes on from CM066031.1 coordinate 72,056,922, forward strand.
CCTGAATGAAGCCACGGTGCCATGGCGATAGGACACCTTGGCATTGCTGCTCCATTCAGGTGCCTGTCAGGGGTAGGCAGAGATGTGCCTGGATGTGCGGCCCATCAGAATCGGGGCCCGCCTACACGTACAAGCCAGTGGACCCAATTCTGATCCTGCGAGGGCTAGAGACCCCCCTGGGATCAGAATCAGGTCTACCACTGTACGCACCAATTCTGCCCGGCTGCACAAGGGGCTGGACGTCCATTTGTGAATAGGCCTCCATGCGAATTCTCCCGGTCCTGACTTGAACATACTTATTCCCCTGGGCTCCACTGAATGGCATCACTTACCTGCGAGAACTTATATTCTCCATATGTGAGAACACAGGGTACAGGTAAGTAAATTAGGATTACTCAGTTGGACTCTGTAACATTTCCTATTACTCAGTACAGTATTTATTATTCCTCACCTGGGTATGAGTCAGTAACTGTTCTTTCTCCTGACTCCTGTAGATCGCGGTCATTTGACTCTTCCTCTTGTTTAATCCTTGATAATATATCAGGATTGATCCCTTCATAGCCTGTTTTCAGGAATAAACATGAAAAATTAGTTATAATTCCCCTTAAATTCACTGAAAAATACACAGCAGTATCTCTCAGAGAGCAGAACGTGATGGGGAGGATAGGGAGACTCTATTATTTATTTATTTAAACTTATTTTTATACCACCTTTCTACTATTCAAAGTGTTTACAATTAACCAACAAAGGTAACAGGGTCATGAAAGCACTCTGTTGTACAGTGAAATAAACAGTAAACCAAGAAGTAATTAGACCTTACCTGCTAATTAGTGTTCCTGAAGGAACTCCAGTCCAGTCCCTCTCTTCTCTTCTGGGTTGTGTAACCCTTCCAGCAGCTTGGAGGCTGAACCTATCATTGTTTTGATGATACTCTGGTATAAATACCACTGGCACCACCCACTGGCACCAGTAATCTATTGAAAAAGAAGACTTATCGGAGAGACACTTAAGTAACCATAACTTCTTAAAGAAAGTCTAATTATTTTTTTTTAACTTGTAGAATATCCTCTCCCCCTCCCTCCCGGAAGGAACTTTCCACCCCCCCCCCAAAAGGAAGGGGGGGGGAAGGGGGGAGGAGGAGACTTACCTGACTCTGCACTAGCCCTCAACAATACTCCAAAGGGCCCTGCCATAGCATCCCACCTCGCCCCCGGAACCTTTGCAAGGAGCTCTCTGACATCTTCTTCACTCCCTGTCTTCGGTTCGGTGCTCTTCCTCTGGAAAAGGAATCCTGCAACTAAAGGACCCGGGTGGGACCAGGGACTGGACTGGAGTTCCTTCAGGAACACTAATTAACAGGTAAGGTCTAATTACTTCTTCCTTATCGTCTCTCCAGTCCAGTTCAAACCTGGGAGGGGTTCGCCATCCCGGACCGAAGCATTACATGCCCAAAACCAGCATCTGCTGCCGCCTGGACATCCAACCTGTAATGTTTGGCCAAGGTATGCAGCGACGACCAAGTGGCCGCTCTGCAAATGTCCAGCGGCGGAACCAAACTATGTTCCGCCCATGATGTTGCCTGGGCTTGAGTCGAATGCGCTGGAAAGCTCACCGGGACCTGCCTCCCTTTCAGGATATAGACCGATGCAATAGCCTCCCTGATCCATCTAGATATGGATGCCTTGGCTGCCGCTTCCCCTTTACGCGGCCCTCCGAACTGAACGAATAACCATTCGGACTTTTGAAAGGACACCGTGTGACTCAAATAATGCTTCAACACTTTGCGCACGTCCAGGCGGCGTAACCTCTCATCAGCCCCCTTCCGTCCTTCAGTAGAAAAGGATGGGAGAGATACGACCTGGTTCATATGAAAGGGAGAAACGACCTTAGGCAAAAAGAAAGGAACTGTCCGCAAAACCACCTTCTCCTTGAAGAAAGAGAGAAAAGGCGGCAGAGAAGACAGAGCCTGAAGTTCAGAAATACACCTAGCTGAACAGATAGCTACCAGAAAAACTGTCTTTAGGGTCAAATCCTTCAATGAGAATTTTCCGTCTGGTTCATAACGTTCCCCCGTTAACGCATTCAACACCAGACTGAGGTCCCATGGGGGAATCACCGACCACTGCTGAGGCCGCAAACGCCTAACCGCTCGTAGGAACCTGGTATTGTCAGCGTGGTCACCTAGGGGCTTTCCATGGACCTTACCCCTATAACAAGAAATGGCTGCTAACTGAACCCGCAAGGAGCTAGCCGCTAGGCCTTTCTCAAATCCCGCTTGTAAAAACTCCAGGACCTCTGGCACGGAGGACGCTAGGAGCTTCTTCTTTTGCCCCACACACCATGCCTCAAATATACGCCATACCCTCACATATGAGAGGCATGTTGAGTGCTTCCACGCACTCAACAAGGTCAAATTATTGCTCCTGAATATCCCCGCTTCTGGAGCCGCGCCCTTTCAATAGCCAGGCCGTAAGCGAGAACCGATCCACCTGGGGCATCCATACCCTTACCTGCACTAACAGGTCGTTCCTGCAGGGAAGCCTCCATGGGCGCCCGGCCATTAGTCTCATCAAATCCGCATACCATGGCCGCCGTGACCAGTCCGGGGCTATGAGAATTACTAATCCTTGGTGGGCTTCCACCCGCTGGAGGACTCTTCCTATGAGAGCCCAGGGAGAGAAAACATATAGGAGACCTTCTGAAGGCCACTTCTGGACCAGCGTGTCCAGGCCTTCGGACATCCTTTCTTTCCTGAGACTGATAAATTGATTTGCCTTGGCCGATTCCCATCTTGCCATGAGGTCCATGATCGGAGTCCCCCAACGGGCTACCACCTGGTCGAACACCTCTTGAGCAAGTTCCCACTCTCCATGATCTATCTTGCACCTGCTCAGGTAATCTGCCGTGACGTTTTCTATACCGGCCACGTGCTGTGCAGATAGAGCTATTAAATGGGCTTCTGCCCACTGCAACAGGCTGTCCGCTTCCTCCTCCAAAGGAGGACTGCTCATACCTTCCTGATGGTTGATGTAGGCCACGGTCAATGATGTTGTCGGAGAGGACACAGACTGCTCTTCGTCGGACTAAGGACTCGAATGCTCTGAGCGCTAAAGCTACTGCCCGCATCTCCAGTCTGTTGATGGACCACTGAGCCTCCATCGCGCTCCAGAGTCCCTGGGCAAACTGGCCCTCGCAATGAGCCCCCCAGCCAGCCAGACTTGCATCCGTCATCAACTGCACCCACAGCGGAGGCTCTAGGGGCATTCCACATTCCAGGTTCTTTGGGCAACACCACCACTGTAAGCTCCTCCTGGTCAGTTGGGGACAGGGTAACTTCATGGACAACGGTTGATGTTGATGGGACCATCGTCACAGCAAGGCCCATTGAAGTTGTTGCATATGTGCTCTGGCCCACGGCACCACCTCTATCGTTGCCGCTATGGTTCCCAGCACCTGTAGGTAATGCCAGGCCGTAGGGTTCTGCCTGTCCAGAAATTGTTTTGGTCTATAAGTCTCATGTCCATTTTTTAGTTTTTTATTTTGGTTTATTTTGGTTTTGTGCCTAGTTTGGGGTTTTTGTTTTGGTTATTTTTGGACATTTGGCTCCTTGAGGAGATTTTGTGTGAATAGTTTGTCCAGAAATTGTGACATGAGGCTCCTCAGATCCCTTAACCTCTGAGCCGGCAGGAACACTTTTCCTCGTGGTGTCGAATCTTGCTCCGAGGTACTCGAGCTCCTGCGTGGGTACTAGTCTGCTCTTTGCTAGATTGATAACACACCCAAACTCCTCCAGGAATGCCACCACTCTGGCTGTCACCTTGTGACTCTCTGCCTCTGATTTCGCCCGTATCAGCCAGTCATCCAGGTAGGGATGTACCAAAATTCCCTCCTTCCGCAGAGCTGTGGCCACCACCACCATCACCTTGGTGAAGGTCCGAGGGGCCTTTGCCAGGCTGAACGGCAGAGCCTGAAACTGAAAATGTCCTCTTGGAACTGCAAACCTCAGAAACTACTGATGAGCCTTTCGAATGGGAATATGCAAATACGCTTCTGTCAGGTCTAAAGAAGTCAAGAACTCTCCCTGCCGTACAGCCACAATTACCAACTTCAGAGTTTCCATCCGAAAGTGTGGTACTTTGAGATATCAATTGATCTGTTTTAGGTCGAGTATTGGGCAAAAGCTTCCTTCTTTCTTTGGTACTACAAAGTAAATTGAGTATCGACCGGACCCGCGTTGGTCTAAAGGCACCAGGACCACTGCCCCGAGCAATAGTAGCCTTGAAAGAGTGTCTTCTACCGCTGCTCCCTTTGTTGGAGATCTGCAGAGAGATTGAACAAATGCTGGTCGGACCGGCTTTGCAAACTCGAGAGCATAACCCTCTCGGACCATTTCCAAAACCCATTGATCGGACGTGACCCGGGTCCAGGCAGGAAGAAACTGCCTTAACCGACCCGCTCCCCCCCCCACCAGCAGCAGCCCCTCCCAGACCCCTGTTGTTTCATTGCAGTTTCCTAGGGCCCACGGAGGAGGAAGAGTCCCCAAAACCTCTTCCCGCTCCGAGAAACCCCCGGAAGCTTTGTCCTCTCGAGGGGAAATGGCCCCTGTGAAAGGACATTGATCTAGCCAGTTGAAACCTCTGGAAATCTCTTGGGTGGCTACGCATGGGGGCCAGAGACTGGCCCTGTTTCGGTCTATCCTCCGGGAGTCTGCCCCCCTTAGTTTCGCCTAGCTCCTTCACTACCTTATCCAAGTCTTCTCCAAAGAGCAACTTCCCCTTAAAGGGGAGTCTACTCAGGCGCGCCTTTGAAGAAGCATCCGCCGCTCAGTTGTGTAGCCACAAATATCGCCTAGCTGCCACCACCAAGGCCATATTCTTTGCTAGGCTCCTAATGAGGTCATACTGACTATCTGCCAGGTAGGCCGCTCCTGACTCCATTTTAGCCACTTCTGTCTGTGCAGTACCGGCCCAATCACCTGCTAACTGAAGTTGTTGAGACCACCTCAGACAGGTTTTCACCACCCAAGCCCCTGACACCGAAGTCTGTAAGGCCAGGGCACTAACATCAAAGGCTTGCTTCAGCAACGTATCCAGTTTTCTATCCTGGGCATTCTTCAGGGCCGCACTGCCCTCGACCGGGATAGTCGTCTTTTTTGTGACTGCCGACACAGCCGCATCCACTCTGGGAGACTTCAGCAATTCCTTGTCCAACTCCGGCAATGGATACAGACGAGCCATAGATCGTACTCCCCTCAGGTTAGATTCCGGTTGCGTTCATTCCTCCTGAATCATCTGACACACCATTCTGTGCACTGGAAAAACCTTCTGGGAATTCCTAATGGCTTGGATCAATGGGTCTTCCAAGGCCTCCTCATCCGCTGGCATGTCCGGAGTCATATTAAGCACTTTCAGCGATTCAGTAAACAATGCTGGGAGTTCCTCCCATCGAAAAACTCATACTATTCGGGTTTGTTCTTCCTCCGGAATTTCTCCCTCCTCGAGTTCTTCTTCATCTTCCCCTAACTCCCTGTCCAAGGCCTCCTCTTCCAGAGTCTCCGATATTGGGGATGTAAGACTCTCTTCATCAGTCTAGTACACTTAGGTGGGACGCCTGTGTCCTGAATCCTGGCCATCACCTGTCTGGAAGGTGCGTTTGCCTGCAATGCCGCAGACCCTCCTGCTCCCTGCTGGTGCATACAAAAGGCTTTGTGCAGCAAGAGAACAAATTCAGGTGAGAAGTGCCCCCAGCCTCCCCCTTCCCCAGAGGACGTGGAGGGGTCGGGTTGTGACAGGGAAGTTCCGGGCAAATCCGTGGTTAAAGGTGGGGGTGAGGAGCACTCACCCCCCTCCTCCAGAGGGTCTCCTGATCCCTGGGAATTGGAGACACATTCTTGGGATAAACCCAATTGCATTTCTTGTTCCACTGAAGCAGCCTCAGCAGTGCAACCTCTGCAGAGTCCTACTTCCGACACTGTGCCCCACCGAGTGCCGCAGGCCGGACACCGTGGCTTGCCGGGCATGGTGCGAAGTTCCTACTTCACCTGGACCCGATTAATTCAAATTAAATTGAATAAATTAATTAGCCCAAATCAATTTAGGAAACTAGCAAAATTAAAGAGATTAATTTCAAGTAAACCCTATTGAAATTAAACTTAAATAAGCTTAAATAAGCTCAAATAAACTCTTAGTAACATAAAAACAAATTATTTGCTGTTAGCCAAGAGCTCCCCCCTTTTTATCCATGAAACGCAAGACTCCCAATTCCTGCTCCTCTCATCTTAGAGCGCGCATGAAAGGCGCGCGAGGAAATCAGCCACCTCCTTCCTTGTGCTGATTCCCACGTGTCAGGCCGCGGCCACGCAGAGCTTTGTTAAGCGGTCGCGAAGCCTCGTTCGCGCCATCGCTCGCCGCTTCTCCTGGCCGCTTCCCCACTTGCCACTTTTCCTGGGTGCTTCTCCGACGGTGCCGAAATCTCCGCTGCCCTTCGCGTCCCCCAGATCTGCCTCTCAGCGCTCAGCCACCAGGAGGGCTTCGGCATGAGGCGGGGCAGGCTGCAGGCAAGGGCCCTCGAGTGCCGGCCGGCTCTGCTCATAAGGGGAGGCTTCCCTGCTTCTCTCCCCTGCGTGGCAGCAGGTAAGTTTCCTCCTCTATGGCTTCTGGATTAGCCCATCTGTTACCCAAAAAATTGAACATTATTTATTTACAAATCTAACTACTTTACAACTAACATACAAATCCATATTATAGAACGCTTAAACATAACATAAAATAATAAAACACACTATTAATGCTCTTAAAGCTCTGAAAGGGAGAATTGATGCACAAAAACGCCAGCTGTACATAAAGGAGTGAAAATGCACAGTGCCAGCAGGCAAATGATTTACATCACACCAGTCCCTACATGGTCTGCTGCAACATAGAGGGTTAAGGGAGAAAGGCAACAATTGCCTCAGTCTGCCATAGCATTATTCTTTTCTCTATTCACTCATGGTCCATTAACTCTGGCCCTGGCAATTATATGATTGAATGAAAGCCCAACCCACTCTGAAGAAAGGTTTGTGGCTCTTAAGACTTTGGGTTGACAGTGTTTCAGGTATCTTGTCATGGAAGGGGTCTGCTGGATTTTTAGCTTCTTCAAACGCTGCCACTCTAGTTGCACCAAATGTCTCAGATGAGATGGACAATTCAGCAAAATGTGCAATCCATGAAGGTGAAATTAGACCTTACCTGCTAATTGGCGTTCCTTGACTAACTCCAGTCCAGTCCCACACCTCTGTGTAGTCAACCTCTTCCAGCAGCTTGGAGACTGAACATGTCATCTTTTGATGACATCAACATACTTAGGCAGCTGGCACTCCCTACCAGCCTCAGTAACTTATTGACAAAGCAGACTCACAGAAGCAACAAATAAGTAGCCACATCTTATAAACCAAGTCCTTAAACTCTGCGCCCCCCACCCCTGGAAGGGACCCTTCTGCCCCCCAGAACAAAGAGGATTATCTGTGGCCCACATAGTTGAACAAAAAAAATGCCAAAAAATCTATACATAGCAGTTGCCCTTGCCCCCCCCCCCCTTGGGCAAGCGTCCACTTACTGTGTAAGGTAAAAGAAACAGACAGCACTCCTGACAGAACTTGATTGCCTCGATTGCCAGCACCACTCTCCAGTAATCCCCCAGATCATAAAACACCATGGTAACATTCTTTAGGCCCAGGGTCGCAATGCTGACCAGTAGAACCAATCCGGGAGGGTTCTGGGATTGGACTGGAATTACTCAAGGAATGCCACTTAGCAGGTAAGGTCTAATTTCACCTTCCTTACTGTCTCTCCAGTCCAGTCCCGCACATCTGGGATGTAACAGAACAGTTCTATCAACGAGGGGGGGGGGCCGCGATTCCAGCCTGAAGGACTGCCACCCTGAACCTGGCATCCACTGCTGCCTGCACATTCAGACAATAATGTTTTGCAAATGTGTGAAGGGAGGACCAAGTGTCCGCCCTACAAATCTCTGCCAGCACTGCCAGACTATACTCTGCCCACAAGGTCACCTGAACCCTTGTCGAATGGGCCTGCAGCTCCACTAGTACCAACTTTCCCTTCAATGCATAGGCCAATGCAATAGCTTCTCTAATCCACCTAGAAAAGGAGGCCTTAGCCACCGCCTCCCCTTTGCGTGGCCCCACAAACAGTACAAACAAGTGATCTGATTTACGAAACGGAGTTGTCCTCTTTAAATAATGCCTTAATACTCTTCTTACATCCAACAGGCACATCCATGGATCTGCCCCTCCCTCCGGTCCACTCAGGAGCACCAGTAGGGAAACCGGCTGATTCAAAAGAAAAGTCAATACAACCTTCGGCAAAAAGGAAGTCACTGGCTGGAGAAGCACCCTCTCCTTTGAAAAAGAGAGGAAAGGTGCCCAGCATGAGAGAGCCTGAAGATCTGAAATTCTCCAGGTTGATCAAAAATACTGTCTTAAGAGTAAGATCCTTCAGTGAGGAGACACTCAAAAGTTCAAAAGGCTCCTTCTTCAGCTCTACCAATACCAAATTGAGATCCCAAGGAGGGACAATTTATTTTATTTATTTATTTATAGTTTTTCTATACTGCACTATTTACAATCAGCGCAGTTCACAGGTAACAAAACTTGTGCAAGGCAAAAACCCTGTTGCACTTACATTAAACATTGAGTTGAACATGGAACACAGGTGAACTATATACAAAATGGAACTATATACAGGTTGATGACTGTAGACAACATCAACTAAGCTCTATTCATTTGAGTGTTCTAGGCTGAAGAGACGGCTTGGTAATTGTCTGGGACAACGGGGAAGGGATTAACTGTAGGAGGAAGAGGGAAGTGAGAGCTGTGATTGGTTATGTGATGTCATCAGAGTTGAGGAAGTACTGAAGGAAGAGGTGATGCTCCAGCTCTTTCCTAAACTGAGAGAGGCTATTTATTGCATGGATGTTTGCTGGTAAGGTGTTCCAGCAGTGGGGGGCATAGAGTGCAAAAGCACGGTTTCCTGTAGCTTTGCTACATTTGGTGAATTCCTTTGGGAGACATAAGGTGTTGGAGGCGGTGGATCTTCTCAGTCTAACGGGGGGGGGGGGGGGGGGTGTGACCTTGATAAGTTCGTAAAAGGAGCTAGAAGTGCACTTGTTGATGGCCTTGAATGTCATTGGACCTCCTCGGAGGGCCAAGTTGCTTTACCACCTTTTTTTTTTTTTTAATGCTTTATTTTCGTTTTACAACAACAAAGGAAAGGAAGACATACAGCTAAAAGACAAATACATACATGGAATATGATACATACACCAAAGTAAACCCCTGCCACCCCCCTCCCCACTGCTTCTTCTCTAGGAAACTGAATCATTCTCGAAGCGGGCGTGTACTGACATTATTGTGTTACAAAACCTAACAGCGATCTGAAACATGATGAGTGTACATTAAACAGACATGTCGAAGCAATGAGCAGATTGTACATGATCTTTGAGCATCTGCCATTTAAACAAGCGAGAATGAATTTGGGTATGGAAAATAGCTCACCGAGATATCTGCTCATATTTACTATATAAGCAGACAAGGTTCCACTATTCATTGGCAGTAAGTCGAGAGCTATCCTTCCAAGTCCTCGTGATTAAACATAGGGCTATACCCAGCATGAAATCAGGAGAAAGCGACCCTTCTTAGGAAGAGAGGGGACCTCCGCCACTGAGCGGAGTCCCACAGTCTTCCAAGAAAGAGGCTCGTGAAGGTGTAAGATAAATGGAATACGACCCCAGACCCGCCCCCAGTAAACCTGTAGTTAAGGACATTCATAAAGAACATGAGCGAGGGTCCTACAGTAGTATGGCAAGACCTACACTGATCCCTGGCAGTTGTGTTCCATTTGGCTATTTTCTGGAATATAAGAACATCTATGTGCAAAAGGGAAGAGAGTTTGGGTAACTGAGGCAGACCGGGAAACCCGCACTATTTTGCTCCAGAAAACGCTCTAATGCACAGGGGTTAAAGTGGTTTGCGGTTAGCGATCCCAGGCTTGTTGAACTCTACGAGTGACAGTATCTGTACCCTGACATAATAGTTATAAAAGTTAGAGGCTACCCCATGTGTACTACTAATAAAGTGAATTAGTTCTAATAGCCCGTCCTTAGTAGGGACAGAGGGCGGCATGATTGGAGCGCTTTTGAGGCAGCATGGAAGCTGCAGCGATTAAAAGTAATATTTCGCTAGTAACGCAAATTCCCTGTATAAATCTGAAAAGGTTTTCCAACGAGCTGCAGAGAAGAGCTGTTGGGGTGTCCAGATCCCCCAGGAGTACCAGGGTCTGGAAGTAATCATACATGGCTGCTCGAATTTCTAACCGGAACGCTGACTGAGTTAATAGGGCTCTATCAAAGAACCAGGCCCCGGGATTCCCTTGGAGTGCAGTAGTATGTTATTGAAAAGAAATAGCAGCAGGATCTGAAAGATACTGAGAGTGAATCTTTGCAACGTCCACCTGAGGAACCAACAGTTTTGATATCAGAAAGAAATCGATGCGAAACTGGGATTGATGAGGGGAAGTGAAGAAGGTAAAGTCAAGCTCATTGGGGTGTAGTAACCTCCATAGATCGACTAGAACAATATCTGTGTTCACAGAGATTAGCGCGATGTGACTCTTGGGGGGACCACTTGTCCTAGACGGCTATTTGTCAATCAGGGGATCAAGAACTAAATTGAAATCCCCCCCAATATCAATGAAGTAGTAGCAGAGGCCTGCGTAACCTGAGCAATAGTAGCAAAAGGGCAGGGTAATCTACATTAGGAGCATAACGGCATATACATGTAACTTTAAAGTTACCTATCTTGAGGTGAACTCGGGACCATCTACCCGCTGTATCTGAGCAAGTCGCTATAATAGTAGCATGCAGAGAGTTCCTATCCAATATGGCAACCTCACATTCCCTAGAAACGGCTGGGTAATAGGCGGCCACCATGTAAGGTTTAATATTGAGTTTGAAAGTTTCCTTCGAATTGAAATGTGTTTCTTGGAGGAAAATCAGGTCCGCAGCGTCATGACTTAAATTACTTAGGATTTTCCTCCATTTTATCGGATTATTGATTCATTGTACGTTCAATGAGAAAATCTTACATGGTGCCATCAATCAATAACAGACATTTTAGGTAAGAGCGCTTGAAAGCTTACAACATAATCAGAATCTGTACAATAATGACATAAGCACCAAGTATGCTGGCCAATACACCCATATTGAAAAGTATGTACCAAAGTAACCTAGAGAAGAAGCAAAACCCCCAATGAATATGGCGACCAGATGTCTGCGGGAGGAGGCCCTAGAGAGGAAGATAGAGACATAGTAAAAGAAAAGAAACACCAGAGTCCATAAGTAACACTGTCTCTGATACTCGTCGAGGCTACTATGGGTAGATGGAGTCGGGTCCCCGATATCTTCAAAATAAGGCAACAAACCGCCCTCGACAGACTCTTCGCTGAGCCGCGGCAAATCCAATACGGCAGGCACAGCGGATATGAGAGTACTGGTAGGAATATTCTGGAAGTCAGCGCATCAAGTCGGCTTCTTTAGAGTCCAAAAACTCCGCTAGTAGATCAGGGTCCTCAAATGTTCTTGTCTGATTGTGAAGCGTGACTCGGAGCTTGGCCGGGTACATCAGGCCATAGCGTGCTTGTAGTTGTTGAAGCCTCGGCCGAAATTCCAGAAAGCGCTTTCGGCGGTCGACCGTGGGTTTAGCCAAGTCAGGATAGAAGGAGACCTTATGGCTCTCAAACTCCATATGGCCCTTAGCCCGGGAGGCACTGAGAATTTGTTCCACATGTTGATATCTCAAAAGTCGAAAGATGATAGGCCGCGGGGTCTTCCTGTTGAGCGTTATGTTTGTGGGTACACGATGAGCGCGATCGATCTCCAATTCTTTGGTAAAGGTGATTTGGAGCAGGGAAGGGAGGATTTTACCTAAAAACTCCTTCATGTCTCCCAATTCCGCTCCCTCCGGTATGCCCACGAGTCGTAGGTTGTTGCGGCGCGCTCTATTATTGCCATCTTCCACTTCTTTCTGCAAGGCCCGCACCTGACGTTCAACTTTGTCGAGTTTGGACAGCCGGACCGCATGGGAGTCTAATATACTCTCCATTTTGTCCTGACGCGAAGAGAGCCCCTCCAGCCTGCCTTGCAGTACACCAAGATCTTCCCTCAGCGCTCGAAGTGCTTCACCGTTTGACTGCACGAGGTCCTTAACCCCTCTAATTTCTGCGAGGATTTCCTGCTGCATTTCGGGGCCCTCGCGCAAAGCCAGCCCCTTCTGCGGGGACGGGGGTTCAGTTTTGGAGCGTTTACCGTGAGAAGCCGCTGGAGATCCAAATTCCAGGCGCGTGGGTTTGGTCCCCGCCATCTCACCAATGTGCCCCGGCAAGATCAGAGCAAAAATTCAAGTATGTCCGGCGTTAATTCAGGATTCTGAGTAGGCCTCTCGGGAGCCTCAGCGTTATGCGACCATCCCGCTGGACATCGGGCTCCGCCCCCCTGCTTTACCACCTTCAGGAACTGTACCACATCCGGGCGTGTTCCCAATGACACCCACTGGATCCTGCCATGATAACAAAAAACAGCTGCCACTTGCACGTGCAAGGAACTCGAGGCCAAGTCTTTCTCAAATCCTGCCTACAGAAAGGCTAACACATCTGGAACCGTGGCTAAGAATCGCCGACACTGCCGATCTCCACACCAAGCCTCAAAAATGCGCCAGATCCAGATATAAGACAGACATGGACTTTTTCCGAGCCTTCCGCAACACTGTGATCACTGGTCATCTTCAACCGAGCCTTTCAAGAGCCATGTCGTAATTGATAATCAGATCCTCTTCTTCCAAGCCCATGCTTCCCATGCCTCCTTCGTGATTGACAAAGGCCACTGTGGTTGTGTTGTCCTAGAAAACCTGAATAGCTCTCCCCTGCAGCCAGATCTGAAACTTCTGGAACGCCAGAATGACTAACCGCAACTCTAGCCTGTTCATAGACCAACTGTTTTCTTGTAGGGTCCACTGCCCCTGAGTAATGTGTCCTTCACAGTGAGCCCCCCAGCCCATCAGACTTGTGTCCGCAGTCAGTGATTTTTAGCGTGGTGCTTCGAGAGCCATTCCTGCCACCAACTACTCAGGACGGAGCCACCACCGGAGAGATTTCCTGGCCTCCATCGGGCAGGGCAACCACTGAGATAGGGGATGACGCTGGTAGCAGCGCTCTCTGCAATGGTCGCATCTGTGCTCTTACCCACGGCACGAGTTTGAGAGTTGCTGCCATGGTCCCTAGCAGTTGCAGATAATGCCAAGCTGTGGGATCCCGCATCTTGTGGAATTGAGGCACTAGCTTTTGTAGCTCTTGTGCACGTTGTACCAGAAGAAACACTTTTCCACTGTGGGTGTCGAAGTGTGCCCCCAGATATTCGAGCTCCTGGGCCAGCACCAAGCGACTCCTAGGCACTTTTATCACCTATCCAAGCCGCTGCAGGAAGTCTATCACTCGCACTGTCATTTGTTCGCTTTCCCTTCTTGACTTTGCCTGTATGAGTCAGTCATCGAGATAAGGATGCACCAGGACCCTTTCCTGGCGAACCGCCACTGCCGACACCACCATCATCTTGGTGAAAGAATGGGGAGCAATTGCTAAGCTAACTGGAAACACTTGGAACTGAAAATGCCCCATGGGCACCATGAAGTGAACATAAGAACATAAGATATGCCATACTGGGTCAGACCAAGGTCCATCAAGCTCAGTATCCTGTTTCCAAGAGTGGCCAATCTAGGTCATATGTACCAAGCAGTTTCCCCAAAAGATATAGGTTCCACAATGCTTGTACTGGGTCAGCACTGATATTATGGGTCCCTTCTTAATAATGGTTTATGGACCTTTCCTCCAGGAACTTGTCCAAACCTTTTTTAAACCCAGCTACACTAAAAGCCTTTACTACATCCTCCGGTAACAAATTCCACAGTTTGATTACACGTTGAGTGAAAAAATATTTTCTTTAAATAGTTTACCCTGTAGCTTCATTGCATGTCCCCCAGTCTTTCTAAATTCTGATAACGTAAACAATTGATCAACGTTTACCTGTTCCACTCCATTCATTAATTTATAGACTTATATCATATCTCCCCTCAGCCAACTCTTTTCCAGGTTAAAGAGCCCTAACCTTTTTAGCCTTTCTTCATAGGAGTATCCTTCCATCGCCTTTACCATTTTGGTGGCTCTTCTCTGAACCTTTTCTAATAACGCTATATCCTTTTAAGATACGGCGACCAGAATTGCACACAATATTCAAGGTGCAGTCTCACCATGAAACGATACAGAAGCATTATAATATCTTTTGTTTTATTTTCCATTCCTTTCCTTATGATACCTAGCATTCTGTTTGCTCTCTTGGCCGCTGCTGCACACTGGGCCGATGGTTTTAACATGTTATCCACAATGACGCCTAAATCTTTTTCCTGGGTGGTGGTTCCTAATGTGGAACCTTGCATCGTGTAACCATAGTTTGGGTTGTTCTTCCCTAGGTGCATAACTTTGCACTTGTCCACATTAAATTTCATCTGCCATTTTGATGCCCAGTCTTCCAATTTATCAAGATCCTCTTGCAATTTTCCACAATCCTCTTGGGTTTTAACAACTTTAAATAGTTTTGTGTCATCTGCAAATTTGATAATCTTGCTCGTTATTCCCCTTTCCAGGTCATTTATGAATATGTCAAAAAGCAGCGGACCCAGCACAGATCCCTGGGGTACACCACTATTCAACTTTCTCCATTGGGAAAATTGGCCATTTAGCCCTACCCTCTGCTTTCTATCTTTTAACCAGTTCCTGATGCACAATAGTACACTACCTCCTATCCCATGACTCTAGTTTTGCCAAAAGCCTCTGATGAGGGACCTTGTCAAAGGCTTTCTGAAAGTCCAGATACACTATATCAACCGACTCACCTTTGTCCACCTGTTTATTCACACCTTCAAAAAAACATAACTGATTAGTAAGACAAGATCTTCCTTGTCTAAAGCCATGTTGGCTGTCTCCCATTAGGCCATGACTATCTACATGCTGAGTAATTTTGTCCTTTATGATGGTTTCTACCATTTTTTACGGTACTGACGTCAGGCTCACCGGTCTGTAGTTTCCCGGATCACCCCTGGAACCCTTTTTAAAAATTGGCGTTACATTGGCGATCCTCCAATCTTCAGGTATTACAGATGATTTTAATGAAAATTCACAGATTACTAATAGCAGGTCTGCAATCTCATATTTCAGTTCTTTCAACACTCTTGGATGTATACCATCCGGCCCAGGTGATTTGCTACTCTTCAGTTTATCTAATAGTTGTAATATATCTTCCTGATGTATCGATAGTTCCTTCAATTCTTCCGTACTTTTAAATACCACTTCAGTCATGGGTAACATCCCTACATCTTCCTCAGTAAAGACCGAAGCAAAGAATTCATTCAGTCTCTCCGCTATCGGCTTGTCGCCTCTTAGTGCCCCTTTAACCCTCTATCATCTAATGGACCAACTGACTCTCTCACAGGTTTTTTGCTACGAATGTACTTGAAAATGTCTTTATTTCGCGTTTTTGATTCTGCAGCAAGCTTCTTCTCCCTTTGCCTGCCTTATCAATGCCTTGCATTTGACTTGCAAGTGCTAGTGCTGTTTCCAGGTTTCGTCATTTGGCTCTTTTTTCCATTTCCTGAAAGATGCTTTTTTGGCAACAACAGCCTCTCTGACCTCACCTTTAAACCATGCTGGCAGTTTTTTGGACTTCCTTCCACTTTTCTTAAAGCGTGGAATACAGCTGGTCTGGGCTTCCAATATAGTATTTTTCAACAACACCCAAGCTTGATGTAAGTCTTTAACCTTTGCAACTGCTCCTTTTAGTTTTTCTTAACTATTTTCCTCATTTTATCATAGTCTCCCTTTCGAAAGTTAAAAGGTAATACTATGGATTTCCTTATTATCCCTCCTCCACTAATTAAATCAAATACGATCATGCTATGATCACTTATTGCCAAGTGGCCCCAACACCCTTATCTCTTGCACTAGATCTGCTGTTCCACTAAGGATTAGGTCTAATATGGCTTCCCCTCTGGTTGGTACATGAACCAGCTTCTCTAAGAAGCAGTCATTTATTTCATCTAGGAACTTTATCTCCATAGCATGTCGTGCCATGACAATGACCCAGTCGATACCGGGGTAATTGAAATCACCCATTATTATTACTGTGCTGTAACTTTGGTTAGCTTCCTTGATTTCTTTGAGCATTTCATCATCCATATTTTCATTCTGACCAGGTGGTCGATAGTACACCCCCACTGCCATCACCTTCCCCTTTTTACATGGAATTTTAATCCATAGAGATTCTACAGCAAATTTTGTTTCCTGCAAAACTTTAATCCTTTCTGACTCAATGCCCCCTCTAATGTAGAGCGCAACCCCTCCACCAATTTGATCAGCTCTATCATTATGATATAGTTTGTACCCAGGTTTCACAGTGTCCCACTGGTTGTCCTCCTTCCACCATGTCTCTGAGATTCCAATCATATCTAACCTCTCATTTAGTGCCATATATTCTAACTCTCCCATCTTATTTTTTAGACTTCTAGCATTTGCATGCAAGTATTTTATTCATATTAATCTGGCTATTGGTAGGCATGGGTTATTTGGGATCTTCAAGCTCCATCTGCTCAATACTCGAGGGCATTTGGGCTACTTTACTCTTTTTTGGAACCTCTCTGCTTTTGGTAGTATCCTTCAAGAATACATTCTTCCGAACCGTGCACTCTTGGGTGACTGTCGGCTTTCCCCTATTATCTAGTTTAAAAACTGCTCTTTCTCCTTTTTAATGGTTAATGCCAGCAGCCTGGTTCCATCCCGGTTAAGGTGAAGCCCATCCCTTCGGAAGAGCCCCTCCTTTCCCCAGAATGTTCCCCAGTTCCTGACAAATCCAAAACCCTTATCTCTGCACCATTGTCTCATCCACGCATTGAGACACCGGAGCTCTGCCTGCCTTTTGGGTCCTGCGCGTGGAACGGGAAGCATTTCGGAGAATGCTACCCTGGAAGTTCTGGATTTCAACTTCCTACCTAAAAGCCTAAATTTAGCCTCCAGAACCTCCCTACCACATTTTCCTATGTCATTGGTACTGACATGTTCCAAGACAGCAGACTCCTCCCCAGCACTATCTAAGACTTTATCTAGGTGGCGTGTGAGGTCCTCTACCTTCGTACCAGGTAGGCATTTTACCAGGCGATCCTCATGTCCACCAGCCACCCAGCTATCTACATGCCTAATGATTGAATCACCAACTATAACGGCTGTCCTAACCCTTCCCTCATGGGCACATGGCCCTGGAGAAACTTCCTCGGTGCGAGAGAGTTTTACATCACCTGGAGGACAGGTCCTAGTTACAGGATCACTTCCTGCCACACCAGGATGATGCTCTCCTGTCATGTGACCTCTCTCCTCCAGGGCAACAGGGATGCTGCCAGACTGGAGGTGGGACTTCAGGACTATATCCCTGTAGGTCTCGTCTATGTACCTCTCTGTCTTTCTTATGTTTTCCAAGTCTGCTACTCTAGCCTCTAGAGAACGGACTCGTTCCCTGAGAGCAAAGAGCTCCTTGCACCTAGTGCACATGTAAGACCTCTCATCAACTGGGAGAAAATCATACATGTGACACTCAATGCAAAAGACTGTAAAGCCCCCATCTCACTGCTGGACTGCTGTCTGCATCTTAGTTTTAAGCTTGTGTTTAGATATTTAAGTTCTTTACTTACTAAGAGTTGCTATGGATATTTATACTAATAAAACTGTACCTACTATGTTTAATATACCTTGTTCACCTGAAGCTTAATTAATCTCAGGTCCTAAGTGTATGACTGATTTGGATAACGAGCTTCACCTGAGAGCACCTCCTTTCCTTTAAGATGTGTAAGTACCTATAAAGCTACGATTATCCCAGGGGTGGGTGGGTGTTGGGGAGGGAGGGAGGGCAATAACGCTTATTAAAAGAGGGCTGTTACAGAGTACCCCATCCTGTTCTTCTGAGGTAAGCTGTGACCAACTTCTTGAGTGATTAACAGTCCTTGCTTGGATAGAAGGAGTCTTTCAAAATGGCCTTTTGACCTGCCACTTGGTGTTAACACCTATTGAAAATGTTTCACTGGTCTCTTGCTCCCTAGGTAGAAGGCCTCTTTGTAAAGGTCTCTAGAAAACTTTATTTGTTGCTCACAGAGTACTGACCCTGTTTTGCCTTTTATGCTAAGTTATGCTCTGATTTGATTTAAATTACAGCTCTTTGCTTCTGCTAGGCTCTGACTTATTATGAAATTTAAACTACAAGCTCTCTGCTGGGTTCTAAATTTAACCAGAAAGCTATCTTCTGTGTTTTAAATTTAAACTAAAAGTACTTTGCTGATACTAGGCCCCAAGTGACTATTAAATTTAAACTACAAGCTCTCTGCTGGGTATGGAATGTAACCAGAAGTTCTCTTCTGTGTTTTAAATTTAAACTTAAACTGCTTCTACTAGGCCCTGACTGATTTAACAAAAAACACTGGGTTCACAGATTAATTAACTTTAATACAAAGAAGTCCTTTCAGAAAATTCCCAGAAGTATATACTCACAATTGCAGATCTCTCTCCAGAAGTAGCAGTCCCTTTCTCTAGTCCTTCAAGACTCAAAGTGGAGAAACTGCTGATACTCCGGTCGGATAGAAATATGTCAATACACTTCCATGGGATCGAGGGAGGTCAAAATCTCCTTCTTTCACCACCACAATGACTGACCGCAATGTCTCCATGTGAAATCGGGACACCTTTAGATACCAGTTCACGCATTTGAGGTCAAAAGGAGCTCTCCTTCTTGGGCACCAAGAAATAAATTGAGCACTGACCCAATGTGCACTGGTCCTTGGGAACCAGCACCAAGGCACCCAGCTGTAGAAGATGCTCCAGGGTGGCTTTCACTACTGCAGTTTTCCCATGCGTCTTGCAGGGAGACTGCACAAATGACAGGTTCAGTCATCTTGCAAACTCCAAAGCGAAGCCCCCCCTGATGATCTCTAACACCCAGTGGTCGGACATGATCTGGACTTAGGCAGGGTAGAACTCCCGTAGCCAACCCCCTATAGGCTTCACTGCTACTTGGGCATTCCTCGCATCATTGTGACCTTTTAGGACCCGAAGACAGGGAGGCATTATAATAGCCTCTCCCTGCTCCCTGAAACCCTCAAAAACTCTGAAGAGGGGAATTGACCCCTCTGGTAAGGAACAAAACGTGCAGATCGTAACTGCCTGAAATCTCTTGGCTGACCCTGTGCCAACACCGAAACACAGGTCTGTTTCTGTTTATCTTCCAGTCCTCTCCAAACAAGAGCTTCCCTTTAAATGAATGCTTACTAAGCCTGGCCTTGGAAGAGCCATCCGCCACACAATTCTGCAGCCAGAGATAGCAGCGAGCCACCACCACTGAGGCCATACTCTTTTAGCCCCCTAATCAGAAAGTAGAAGGCTTTCGCAAGGTACACAGCTCCCAACTCCAGCTTAGTTGCTGCCACTGCCGCTGGGAGGAGTGGTCTAGTGGTTAGGACAAGGTACTTCAGGCCGGAGGGCCGGGGGTTCAAGTCCCACCTGGGGACAGCAATCTCAGGCCAGAGGGACTGGGATTTCTAGTCCTATAGGTACTCCTTGTGGTCTTGGGCAAGCCACTTAACCCTCCATTGCCCATGTTCCCTGTAAGTATTAGCGTATGTGTCTCATATCCCCTCGTGTTAAATGTATCCCCCAATTGACCGTTTTGACCCAGTGAAGAGCAGGATATAAATACAGCTAAATAAATAAATCTGGTGCCAGGCCTCCTGATTCTGTAGGAGATAATATTATAAGTAGCAAATACACATGAATAGATACATTGTCTATCTAGGGAAAAAAACTGCTATTATTCATTTTCCAGGATTCCATAGGACCACCTGTTAAACAAACCATGTGATAAAACCAGAACCAGCCCTGTTTGTATGAAAATTAGACTTTATTTCTGATAGCAAAAATAGAGGAACTATTAGAATAAATTAGCTTTCAGCTCTATGTTGCAATTACCAAGAGAGCTAATCTCTGTTTTAGGAACCAATGCCACTGATTCGCACTGCACTCAGACGTACAATAAATCATTTGTCTGTCTAAGTTAGCCCCAACCTCAGAGAAATTAAAGACCAGTAATTTAGTGTAATAGCGAAGTGTCCGCAACCAATAAAACCAGGAGTCTATTGACTAGAATTCAAACCAGTTTAATGTGCACAGACTCAGACAATGGTTACATACAAAATGGCTGAGCCCTGAACTAAGTTAGACAACAGCATATATATCTTTTTTCCCCAATCTAATACAGGTTGACCTCCTCATTGGTCTTGGTGGCCCAGCTACTTTCATCCAATAGCCATCTGTGACTGCGCTTACCCCCGTGTTCCCCCCGTGCAAATCTCTCTCGCCATGGCTCAAAACTTTAGACATAATATATACTGCTGAATTTCAATCTGCTTCTCTCTACAAGGTCAGTGTATTAGCAAGGATACAGCGTGCAAGCAATAATACTGAAAAGACATCTGTGCTTAAACCATAACAAAAACAGTGGAAAAGGTTTACGTTCTTATCAGAAGACATTCTTATCAAGGCAGAGCAAGGCTGTTTTCTACTGCAGCTACTGATATTTCTGTAATATTCCAAAGTAAGTTATAACACTCTAAAGTGTGGGGGGGGGGGGAGGGAAGACTCAAGCAGAGCTGACAGGCAGAGACAGGCCTCTGCCATGATTTTACTTTTACAAGATGAATTAGGCCATCGCCTATCACATTAGCTCGTGCCAAAACATCTGTGGCTGTTGTCCGGGTCTTAGGAACAGAACAAAATCAAGGTATGGCAAAGGTCTAACGTTAGCTGAAATGAACTGCACGGTCACACACTGAGCTGCCGATCTGTGGGAGAAATTCACTCCATCTCAAGGCTTCAGCCTTGAACACTATCTGACTTTTTCAGCCACAGAGAAAGGCAAGCGAACAGTCTGTATCAGCAGTTAGAGTTCCCTTCTCTTGTTCTTCATTTTCAGAGTTCTTTCTTTCTTCCTCTCTGCCCTCTTGGTTTTGCCCTGGGTTCTGTGTATAGCTGTATAATTCTTTGTCCTGAAGACCTAGTGATTGGCTGAACTCGAACCCTGTATGTCATCTTCAGCAAATCCAGTAACAGCTGATAAGTGGTCCTTCTGCAAACAAAGGTACATCGTGCTAAAGTTGCTGAGGTGCCAGTTCATACATTGTTGCAAATGCTAGCACAATGAAGGTCTCAGCCATGTTCTTCTGCACGTAGTCAGCTGTAAAAAGTGCTTTTACTGTGAAGTATCATAGCCTGGCAAAACTGCTTGATTTGCAAGTTTTAATGCTGAGATATAACAAAACAGGAATCCATCTTGTTTAATTCAGTCTTTGGTTCACAGCAGGCCCCATGGTTCAGGTTTGGGTTCAGAGCAGGCCCTATCTTGTAACAGGAAGCCATGCTAGTGGTTCAGGTATTAGGTATCTAGGTATCCCCTTTAAGAAATGACTGTTAGGTTACGTTCCTTATGTTATTGTTACCCCAATCTTGTTCCGTGTAAATATTGCATGTATATAGTTCACCCCTGTTATCCAAGTTTGTACTCCTGTTCTATGTAAAACCAAACAGCTTGTTGTTATGGTCATTATGTTATAATGTAAACTGCGCTGATACCGAATAGTACGGTATATAAGAAATTGTAATAAATAAATAAAAATAAAAAATAATAAAAAATTAGCTTCTGAACAGGTACCAGCCCTACAACTCCAGCAACCCTTCCGACCACTGCAGGCATGCTCTGGCCACCCACGCCCCACACACTGAAGCCTACAACAAGATGGCATTGATATCAAACGCTTGCTTGAACAAGGTGTCCAGCTTCCTATCTTGGATATCCTTGAGTGTTGTACTGCCCTCTACCGGGATCATAGTCTTCTTTGTAACGTCTGAGACCACTGCACCCAATTTTCGAGAACGGAGAAGTTCCTGCTCTTGTTCTGGCAGAGGGTACAGCTGAGTCATGGTCCTCACATCCCTTAGCCCGGACTCCGGAAGAGTCCACTCATCCTGGATCATATGTTTGACCATTCTATGCACAGGAAACCCCTTCTGCGTCTTCCGAACTGCCTGAAGTAGCGGGTCCTCTAATGCCTCCTCCTCTGCAGGAAAATCTGCCGGCACATTAACAGTCTTCAGCGACTCTACAATGAGCGCTGCCAACTCCCCACGGCGGAACACTCAGATTATCTGGGACTCCTCCTCCTGTGAAAGTTCCCCTTCTTCCAGTTCTTCCCCATCTGCATCCAACTCAGCTTCCAGGTCCAGGATATCATGCTCCTCGGAAAGAGGAGACTGCTCCCAGCAGTTCCCCTCTATCCTATATCATTTGGATGCCTCCGCACCCAGTTCAGATACATGCAAGTCCACCAGCCTTTTTCTGCCATGCTCCTGCATCGCAGCCCAAAACAATGTCCCCCGTTGCCACATGCAAAACGCCTTATGCAGGAGGAGGACGAATTTGGGTGAAAACCCTTCTGGGGCCCACTCCCCCCCCCATGCCCCGAGAAGTCTGGGAGAGGTTTGATCCTTATCGTAGGGCTCTAGAAGAGGTGGCGCAGTAAGCAAATCCCTGACCTCCCCATCTGCTCCATTTTGCCCCTCCTGTGACTATGAAGCACTCTCCCTCTGCTTCCGAGGAGCCTGCTTGCCCCAAAGTATCTGCAGTGCCATCCTGCAGCTCTTGATCCACAACCCAGGCCTCCTTCTCGCAGCCGAGGCAGAAATGCACATCTGAGATGGACCCCCTCCGGGCACTGCAAGCCATGCATTGTGGCTGTACTGGCATGGCATCCCCGGTGAAGACAGATCGGTAACAGCTGAGAGGAGTGATGAGCCCTCAAACTTTCTGCCTCTTGGCCCTTGTCTCTGTGAGAACAAAATGGCCTTTCTTTTTCTTTTCCAACAAAAAAGGAAGCAAAACATCGAGGCCCCTAGTCCCCCAAACAACAAGTGCGTGAGGGGACCACCCAGTGCCTGGCTACTCTTCCCCTCTTCTGTCTCTAACTACTTACAATGCTCTGCTAAAAAATGCCGCTTTTCCCGCATTGCTGAGGAAACTGCTGTCAGCCACATGGTCAGCAGCTGGCTCGCCGAAAAATGCCTGAGGGGAAGGAACTGCTTTGAGCACTCCCTGCAGCTTCTGCCAAATCACCGGGCTGAATGTCCTCCCCCGCCTCACGCTCAGCCTCCATTCCTGGCTTCCGCATCGAGGTGGGAGTGCTGCCACAGTGCTGTTTGCCGGCCTGTTCCCTTCATGGCTCAACGCTGTCAGCTGGCACTTGTTTCCCTCGCGGCCCCTCACCCGGTAACAGGTTCAGGAGCCACTGGAGCTATAAGCTGAGTTCCGCTGACAACAAACTCTCCTTCTCGTGGGGGGGGGGGGGGAATCTCTCTTTTTTTTAATGGCACTTTCATTAACAACCACTTGTTTTTTAAGTTGATAACCTGTGCTTATCAAAATAGAAAAACTAGCCAGATAAAACTAACTCCTTAGTTGTCCCTCCAGTGAGTCCAGCCCTCTGGATCACTCCTCCAGCTGCTTGGAGACTGAGAATATTGGGGCTGGTAGGAGGTACCAGCTGCCTAAGTATACAGATGTCATCAAAAGATGACATGCTCAGTCTCCAAGCTCCTGGAAGAGGATGACTACCCAGAGGTGTGGGACTGGACTGAAGGGACGATAAGGAACATAGGCATAGGCAGCCAGTTATCATACGTAGGACATAGGCAGCTACTTATCATACGTAGGACAGAATTCAGATGTATGTGCTCCAGCCCCAAGGAAACACCTAATACTCAGCTGGAACATACACAAGAACCAGGGTGAAGGAGCATCAATTAGTAAAGTCAGATCATGATGTCTGCACAGCCTCCGCAGCAAGTTGATCCAGGCTGCCACCTTGCCAGCCACAATATCGATGCAATGACAGAAGGTGAGAGTTGTAATTTTATCCTCAAAATTTTGGACTGCTGGAAGCTGGCAGAGGAATCCAATGAGTCTCATGGGGAGAATTTTACTTCCCTGTTGTTGCAGTAGAAGATTGAAGAGTTGGTCTTCTGAGTATTAAGATGGAGCTGCCACTGATGGTAACACAGATATGCAGAGCCTTAAGCACAGCCCCCGTTTCCTGCCACAGCTCGCAGGGGGAGATTCTGTGCCAAGTCTGTGCCGTTTGCATAAATTGTAATTATGTATATTTAAGAGAATAAATTTATTCTACATGATAGAAATAATGTAGTTTTACAACATTCCTTTGTGTGTCAGTAATTTATTTTTGTTCTTTTTCAGATGGAGAGGTGAGAGGGAGGATAATGGATGGGGAAAGGAAAGAGGAATGACCTGGTTCAGCCCCAGTCAATTCCATGAGAACAGATGGTTTTTGTGCCTCTTCTCATGGTATCACGGAAGACCAGGAAACATGGCCTTAATACTTCTGTATAGTGAGTATTAGGAATCCTCCCAATAGCTGTCAGGATGGAGGCTGATCAAAGCATTGACATATCAAAGGCTCATTCCCAAGAATTGTGGAGGATCAGCAGTATAATGGTTGAAAAGAGCAGGAGCCAAGACTGATTCTTTGGGGACACCGTTTTCAGGAATCCTGATGTGGTGCTCCACTCTCTAACTAACAGATGGTGATGATTTATTGTATTACTCTTATCATACGGTGATCCTGGAGACTGTTCTGCATCTTTAGGAGCAGTCTTCGATGTCCTAAGTTAGGGAGAGGTTGATAAACACAGCACCACACTTTTCACAGGTTTCAAATCTGGTCCAATATAGTATTGAAGCCAGGTCATAAACCTTTATGCTGGTCTGCTCCTATTTTTCAGCCCTGCTCCAGAAAATGGAAGATGATCTATCTCTGATTTAAAGGGGAAGAAGGGGGGACTTGTAGGATACATAGGATGGTCTTATTTCCCCTCAGTCCTTGTCTCATTCTGCATCTTGAGACAGATCCTGATCATTCCTGCAAGTTCCTGGAGCAGGGGATGTACAAAAAAACCCACCTCATATTCCTGTGTCTGCTAGAAAATGCAGATAATGTAATCCTTACCTAGGGAGATCAGGGTCTCATAGTTCTGCTTCATCACCTCCCTATACAGCTCCTTTTGCCCTTCATCTAAATACCTCCATTCCTCCTGGGAGAAAGAGACAGCAATGTCCTCAAACGTCACCCGCATCTGAAAAACAAACCAGAAACACACTCAAGGATATGGGGAGGTGCTCAGAATGCATTACATTTCAGCTGGTTTTATTCTCCTGTCATTTTATCACAGAATATGTAGATGCCCCAGTATCCTTCCCTGTCAACTCCCAGACTTATGCAGGATTCCTCCACCCACATTTCTTCTGGCAAGGATGGTGTTTCAATATTGCGTTTTCAATTGCAGGGGTAGGAAGAATCTGTAGGACCCCTGAGGGACTTGCCTGTCCCTTGTGACTGAAAACGTGATATTGAAGCACCATCTCTGCCAGGAATGTGGATGTAGGACTCTCACATAGCTCAGAAATAATGTTGCATTTGTCCCACTATGTGTGGCCCTAGAGTTCATTTATCTTTGGACCCCCAGGTTTGCAATCTAACTATGAAAAGATCAGATCCCCATAGGCAGAAAAGGAGGAAAAAGTCATGATCACAGGTGGGAGGGAGCAGGCTACCCCCGGGGATCCCACTATCTGCAGGCAGCTGTGATCAAGGCCTACAGAAAAAAAAGTTTAGATAAGGGGAATTGAAATAAGGCAGTAAAACATTAAAGAGGCAATAGCCAGGAACGTACAAAGCTAGAAATGTGCCCTGTGCAATTAATAAATCTGGTGCCTCCCCCCCCACCCCACCAAGTGCAGTAACTCACTCTTTCTGAGCTTTCTGGAAGCCCCTTCCATAATGGCACTCTGTGCAGCCACACCACTCACACGGTCCTTGATACGGCCCTGGCAATAGTATACCAAAAACAAGGGAAGGAGGATGGGGGGAATGTAGGGCAGAGGTGGGAGTGCTAGGGGGATGGAGAAAGGAAGAGTCAAAGGGAGAGGGAAGAGTGCAAGAGTTGGAGGTTAAAGAGACGAATGAATGCGGACAAAAGGACACAATCCATTTATGCCAACATGTGCATTCCCCCCCTCCAATAAGCACCAAAAGTTGGCAACAAAGAAGAAGGCAAATTAGTTGGAAAATATGGACTTGGCAACAGAAATGAAGCTGGAGAAAGACTGATAGAATTCTGCAAGACCAATGATCTATTCATCTCAAACACCTTCTTCCAGCAACACAAGCGGCGACTGTACACATGGACTTCACCGAATGGATTATATAAAAATCAAATTGACTACATATGTGGAAGTCAACGATGCAAAAGCTCTGTAACATCAACAAAGACAAAACCTGGAGCTGACTGTGGTGCAGATCATCAACTACTAGTATGCAAACTCAAGCTAAAGTTGAAAAAGAGCAAACCACTCATGAATGCAGCAAAATATGACCTTGAGAATATACCACTGGAATTTAAAGACTGCCTGCAAAATCGATTTGCTGCTTTAGATAAAAATGACAGAGCTCCGGAAGAGTTATGGAATGACATCAAGAAGGTTGTGTTGGAAGAAAGCGAGAAGTCTCTACAAAAGGTGAAAAAGCAAAAACGTCCAAAATGGATGACGGAAGAAACTCTGAAAATTGCCCAGAAACGCAGAGAAGCTAAAGCCAGAGGAGAAAGAAAGACAATCACAGAACTCAACAGAGATTTCCAAAGTGCAGCAAGACAGGACAAGGAAAAGTACTACAATGACACTTGCAAGGAAACTATTAGAGGAAGAACAAGATCGGCTTTCCTAAAGCTACGAGAGTTAAAGAAAAAGTTCCAGCCTCGAATTGGAATGTTACAAGATGCTCAAGGTTCTATGTTGAATGATGCTGAGAAGATCAAGAAAAGGTGGAAGGAATATACAGAGGTTTTTATATGATAAAGATGAAGTGGACCAACAGCGGTTTCAACCTGTACCTTATGATCGGGAACCATTGGTGATGAAAGAAGAAGTTGAAGCAGCACTGAAAGCCTTATCAAAGAACAAAGCACCAGGCATTGATAGCATTCCCATAGAAGTATTGCAGCAATCTGATGCAGCTGTTACCGTACTCACAAGGCTCTGCCAAGAAATATGGAAGACAACATCATGGCCAACTGACTGGAAAAGATCTGTGTTTATACCAATACTAAAGAAAGGTGATCCAACTGACTGTGGAAATTATCGCACAATCGCTCTGATCCCACATGCCAGCAAGATTCTACTGAAGATTATTCAAAAGAGACTACAACCATACCTGGAACAAGAACTACTTGAAGTGCAAGCAGGGTTCAGAAAAGGGCGAGGAACGAGAGACATCATTGCGGATGTGAGATGGATCCTTGAAAAGACTAAAGAATACCAAAAGGATATCTATTTATGCTTTATCGACTATAGCAAGGCTTTTGACTGTGTAAACCATGAGAAACTCTGGGCCACATTAAGAAGCATGGGTATACCAGAACACCTGATCGTTCTCTTGCGCAATCTGTACATTGATCAAGAAGCAACAGTTCGAGAAACAGAATGGTTTAAAATCAGCAAAGGTGTAAGACAAGGCTGCATACTTTCCCCCTACCTTTTTAATTTATATGCAGAACAAATCATCAGAGAAGCAGGATTGTATGAAGACAACAGAGGTGTGAAGATTGGTGGAAGACTCATCAACAACCTTCGCTATGCTGATGATACCACATTACTGGCTGAAAGTGAAGATGATCTGAAACATTTGCTTCTCACAATCAAAGAACATAGTCTCAAAATGGGCCTGCACCTTAATGTAAAGAGGACAAAGATCATGACAACTGGCATAATCAACAGGTTCAACGTTGAAGGAGAAGAAATTGAAATTGTGAACAACTTTAACCTACTTGGATCAACTATCAATAAAGAAGCAACAAGCAGTCAAGAAATCAGACGACGCATTGCTCTTGGCAGAATGGCTATGAAAGACCTAGATAAGATTCTCAAGAGCAGAGATGTCTCTCTCCATACAAAGATTCGACTTGTTCAAGCCATGGTATTTTCAATAACATCATATGGATGTGAAAGCTGGACAGTGAAAAAGATAGACAGGAAGAAAATTGATGCCTTTGAATTATGGTGCTGGCGGCGAATACTGTGTATACCATGGACTGCCCGAAGAACAAACCAGTCGGTACTAGAGGAGATCAAACCTAAGCTTTCTTTAGAAGCTCAGATGACAAGACTTCGACTTTCATACTTTGGACACATCATGCGAAGAGAGAGATCATTATTAGAGAAAGACATTATGCTTGGCAAGATAGAAGGTCAACGCAAAAGAGGAAGGCCAGCAATGAGACGGATCGATACAATAACAGCAGCTACGGGTACCAGTCTGTCAACAATGAGCCACCTGACTGAAGACCGAACACAATTTAGGATAGCTATCCAGAGGGTCGCCATGAGTCGACTCCGACTCGACGGCACTTAATAACAACAACAATAAGCACCAACCCTAAACATGCACATACACAAACAGGTACTCCACCTCTGCATGACAGGTACACACATGCAGCTCCACACGACAGACGCACACTATAGGCACCTCATCTCCGGATTGCACCCCCCACACTTTTGCACCACATATGGCGGCTCCCCAGCTCTGCAGCACACATATACATATACTGAAGCCCTGCACCGCACCCTCACAAAGGCACTCACTGCCATATCCCATGCACAGAAAGGCAAACCACCATTGCACCACACACATACTCAACACTTGCTATCTATATATTTCTATCTAACAACGCCTCATTCAGTCCTGCTACCATAACAAGACACACTTTATCACCTCCTTTCCAACTCTTCCATCATCCTCAGACATGTATGAGTTTGCAATTGGAGGAATGCCAGTTGATAATGGAGACAATGGGGGGGGGGGTGTTCATGAGTGGATCCCAGCCACTGGCTCCTAAGATTTTGACCTGGCTCCTAAGTCCAAACAAAATTTGTTAAGGCCTGTTATAAAACCAGGAATAACTTTTCAAGTCCAACTACTGGAGACAGTAAATTCTCAATTAACACACTTGCTCAATCTTAGTGCAGGGTGGGGCAATTCAACCTTAATTTCCTGTTGTAACTGATTGTACCAAAATTCACCCTGTAGCAAAATTAAATGGAACGTTTAAGGAAAGTATAAATGGTGATACGGTGTAGATGCATAGAATACGCCAATTTTACACAAGGTGATATTTTACTTACCAGTTAATGTTCTTTCCTTGAATCCTGCTAAACCAGTCCAGAAAAAAGTGGGTTGTGTTCCCCTACCAGAAGAACCAATGAAAAGCCTAGGTTTCAATGACATCACTTCTATGCCTTTATTCACCTCAGCCACCAGAGGTCTGTTCAATATTCATCTCAAAACATAAGGGAGAAACATGGCAAGCCTCACACAATCTCAATCGTGGGCATCAATGAGTAATCCACAGTAGAGAACCATGTACAGGAAAGCATAAACATAAAACTGTCAGCAGAAAATGAACCTTCAAAGCCAAGTATAAAAATCATAGTGGACCTAACGGTACCACAGCAGAAGAACAGAGCAAATACAGTTTCAGGGGTGGGCCATAGACTGGTCTAGCGGGACTCAAGGAAAGAACATTAACTGGTGAGTAAAATGTCACCTTCCATATCATCCTGCTAGACCAGTCCAGACAAGTGGGATGTACAAAGGCACTACAACTCTACTGGGCTGTAAGAAGACACAGCAGCTCGCTAAACCCTTGAGCCAAAGGCCATGACATGGACATCCAAGTGGTAATGCTTGACAAAAGTGGAAAGTGATGCCCATGTTGCCACCCAATGAATGTCTGCAGGGACTACTGAACTCTTCTCCACCCATAAGGATGCTTGTGCTCAGGAAGAATGGGCACGCAAACCCTCCAGAAACGTCCGGTTCCGCAACAGATATACTGAGGCCATGGTCTCCTTAATCCAGCAGCACAAAAATGACATAGCTGCCATATCACCCTTGCGCAGGCCAGAAACCAGCACAAAAAGATGGATGGACTTATTAAAGGAATTCGTAACCTCCAAGTACTAGAGAAGCACCCTCTGTACATCCCTAAGATGGAGAGCCTTATCCCTCCCCTCACACTGCTCCTTCGAGATAGAGGGCATGCAGACCACCTGGTTCACGTGAAAGGGAGACAGCACTTTAGGTAATAAGGTAGGCATACGCCAAACAGAAACAGCCTCCTCTGAAAAGACAGATAAGGATCTCGGCAAGAAAGAGCCTGCAGTTAACTTTCAAAAGACAAACTTTGATTAAATGAGGAAAATAGTTAAGAAAAAACTAAAAGGAGCAGTTGCAAAGGTTAAAGATTTACATCTTGGTCAGACCACCACCTGATCAAATTCACCTTAGCCTACACTGGAAGAGACAACAAAAATAACCTACAAATTACCCCTCCACCTAGATTCACAAAATTTAACGCTGATGAATTCATCAATCTAACTATCCCCTATCTCACCCTTGTACCAACTGACCTAGATGAAGCTGTCGCAACATGGCACAAAACAATTAACAATGCAGCTGCCTATAAACAATCCATTAAAAAGAAAAGCTACTCTAGAATAGGAGATGCCCCCTGGTTCAACAGCACCTTAAGACGTATGAAGAGAGAATTGAGAAATATTGAATCTAAATGGCGCAAAACCAAATCCATCCCTTATTACAATGCGTATCACAGCCACCTTAAAATGTACAAAGAAGCTTCTGATGGCGCAAAGAAAAATTACCACTCAACCATACTTAATAAATCCATTAATAGACCAAGAGAACTTTTTAGTATCGTCCAAAACTTAACTAATAACACATATGGGACCAGCAACGATACTATCGATATCTCTGCCCAGACTCTAGCAAACCACTATATGAATAAAGTAAAATCTATTGCATTCACACCAAATCCTCTATCCCTTTCCCACCAACATCAATTAGAAAAATGGTCCGACTTCCACCCTATAACCAAAGACACTATCAAGACTACTATTTCAAACCTGAACACTACGACCTCTCAACTTGATCCATGTCCGGTAAACTGGATCAAACATACCCTCACTACACTATCCCCCTTTATCCTTCCCATAGTCAACCTATCGCTGCGCCAAGGATACTTACCACCTTCCCTCAAACATGCACAAATCCGACCAATAATTAAAAATAACACCCTTGACAAAACATCACCCAACTCCTACAGACCTATCTCTAGCATTCCATTTATGGCTAAACTGATTGAAAAGGTCGTCCAAACTCAAACACAAGACCATATAGAAACCTCAGCCCCACTTGATGACCAACAATATGGCTTTCGCCCCTACCATGGTGTGGACACTCTATTAACTGTACTCCTCGATACATTAATACGAGGTATTGATAACCCTAAACAAGCTTTCATTCTCCTCTTTCTAGACATCTCTGCAGCATTTGACAGTGTACACCATGCTCTAATGCTTAACAGACTAAAACAAATAGGAATCCACTCAACTGTACAAAATTGGTTTAACTCATATCTAACTGATCGAACCCAAACCGTCCGAACTAACACAGAAACTTCTAAAACATACAAACAGGAAATTGGTCTCCCACAAGGCTCCGCCCTCTCTGCCCTCCTATTTAATATATATATTCAACCAGTCTGTGACATTTTCAAGAAATTTAAAGTCCACTATCACATATACGCAGACGACATGATGATGTACATACCATTCACAATCCCAACACTCCCACTACAACTGTTAACAGAATGCTTCTCTGAATTAACAATCTGGCTAAAGGAACACAATCTCCATATCAATCATTCTAAAACGGATATATTAATAGTAACTAAAAATCAATCCTACATACCTCCAACACACATCACTCTCCAAAATCACAACATTACTATAAAAAATGAAGTGAAATACCTAGGTGTCACCCTTGACTCACACCTTAGTATGGACACACATATTAGAAACATCACTAAGAAAATCTACTTTAAACTCAAAATTTTAAAACAACTACGTCCTCTTGTACTTCTACATGATTTTCTGAGCATTGTCCAGGCCATCATCACACCACACTTTGATTTCGCAAATCTCACCCTACTAGGAACAACAAAACAAAACATTAAAAGACTTCAACTTGCCCAAAATGCAGCAGCAAGAATTGTAATGAAGGTTCCACCATTTGAACACATTACCCCTATACTAGCAAACCTTCACTGGCTCCCAATTCAATCCAGAATAAATCACAAATTGATTATCACTACATTTAAGACACTAAATACAATGGCCCCAGTCCCCTTAACAAAACTTATTACTAAAGACACATCCCAAACTATGCTACGGAGAGGCCACACGAATAAAATTAGGATCCCGAAAGAATTCACAACTACTAAAAAAACTACTAATAAAAAAGCGTTTTCACATGCAGCTCCCACCCTATGGAACTCCCTCCCCGAAGAAATAAGGGCATTAAATGATGCAAAGGAACTCCGCAAGAAATTAAAAACATATCTATTCATCTCCCATTTTGGCACACTTGAAAATACCTTACCTCTAACAGGTAATGGTTAATAGCGACCTAAGGTACACCAACTCCAATTCTCCTACCTAACTACAATTAAAGTCGATTAAATAACTACTTGTAATTCTTGTAAATAGATATATGTAATAGTTCAAAATATGTAAATAGTTCGATTGTTATTTAACAAATTCTACTATATTTAATCCATTCATGTTTAATGTATTTAGCAAAATTGTACCTAGTTAACTAATGTTCCATGTAAAACAGACTTGTAAATCTGTTCATTCCTTGTTCACTGTGAACCGCACCTGATCTGTGGAAGGTAGCGGTATATAAGCAACTGTTAAATAAATAAATAAAAATAAATCAAACATGGGTGTTGTTTAAAAATACTATCTTGGAAGTCCAGACAAGCTGTATTCCATGTATGCAGCTCAACATCCTCATACAAAGAGGAATTACCACTTTTGATTGCAGACCCACAAGAGGAGATGATGAAGGCATTTGGAAGTTTCTCCAGGGCCATGTGCCCATGAGGGAAGGGTTAGGACAGCCATTATAGTTGGTGAGTCGATCATAAGGCATGTAGATAGCTGGGTGGATGGTGGACATGAGGATCGCCTGGTAACATGCCTGCCTGGTATGAAGGTAGCGGACCTCACGCGACACCTAGTTGGTTTTCCAAAGAAGTGGCTGCTCAAATAAAGGCAAAAATCACAGCTTTCACAAAATTCAAAAGCTTGCAAACAGAGGAACACAGAAATGAATACAGGATCAAACTCAAAGAGACAAAGAGAGAAATAAGGATAGCAAAATCAAAGGTAGAGGAAAAGAAGACTAAAGATGTGAAGTGTGGCAATAAAACTTTCTTCAGGTATATTGGAGAAAGGAAGAAGGTCAGAGGTGGAATTGCAGGACTCAGAAGTGCTGGGAACGCACTCGTGGAAAATGACATTGAAAAAGCGAAATTAGTAAACCAAAACTTCTGCTCTGTTTTTACTAAGGAAAGTCCTGGAGAAGGACCACCTGTGACTCCCAAATATAAAACTGGGAATGAAGTAGATACCACACCATTCACAGAAGATGAAGTGTTAGAACAACTGAAAATGGGACCAGATGAGATACATCCCAGGATACTGAAAGAGCTCAGAGAGGTTCTTGCAAGGCCGTTGAAGGATGTTTTCAACAGATCCTTGGAAAAAGGAGAGGTTCCTCAGGACTGGAGAATGGCTGATGTCGTACCTCTACACAAAAGTGGTGACAGGGAAGAAGTGTCAAACTACAGGCCTGTGAGCCTTACCTCAGTGGCAGGAAAAGTAATGGAGGCACTCCTGAAAGAGCGAATTGTGAACTTTCGCAAAGCCAACAGGTTGCAAGATCCGAGGCAACATGGTTTTAACGAAGGACGATCTTGCCAAACAAAATACAGCAACAAGAAAATATCAAAATAATCTGAACTATCTAATTCCTTAACAAATAGGGGTGTACTACAAGGAGTGGTGGGATCACCCCTAAACAAAGACATGGGGAAGGGGGGCCTGCACAGAGCAGCAGGTGTACCTACTCTTGACATCGTACTGGGCAGACTAAATGGACCATGCTGGTCTTCATCTGCCGTCATTTACTATGTTACTATGTTACTATGTTCTTAGATAGTGCTGGGGAGGAGTCTGCTGTCTTGGTACATGTCGGTACCAATGACAGGAAAATGTGGTAGGGAGGTTCTGGAGGCTAAGTTTAGGCTTTTAGGTAGGAAGTTGAAATCCAGAACTTCCAGGGTATCATTCTTCGAAATGCTTCTCATTCCACGTGCAGGACCAAAAAAGGCAGAGCTTCAGAGTCTCAATGCGTGGATGAGATGCTGCTGCAAAGTTGAGGGTTTTGCATTTGTTAGGAACTAAGGAACATTCTGGGAAAAGGAGAGTTTCTTCCGAAGGGATGGGCTTCACCTTAGCCAGGCTGGAACCAGGCTGCTGGCATTAACCTTTAAAAAGAAGACAGAGCAGCTTTTAAACTAGCAAACTGTTTCTATCTGTGCCCTTCTCTTCTACTGCTAACTCCAGACTTTGCTCCTTTCACCTTGCTGCGTCTTATGCCTGGAACAAACTACCTGTGTCTGTACGCCAGGAGCCTTCTCTAACCCTCTTCAAATCCAGGCTGAAACCCCACCTCTTTGCTGCTGCTTTTGGATCTTGACTCACCTGATCTCCTTTTTCTTTCCTCTTGCTTTATCCCTACCTACACCTTCTGTGTTTGTCTTGACTAGATTGTAAGCTCTGATGAGCAGGGACTGTCTCTTACATGTCTGTGCAGCGCTGCGTACGACTTGTAGCACTATACAAATGCTCAGTAGTAGTAGTAGCAATAATAGGGGAGAGCCGACAGTCGCCCAAGAGCACACGGTTCGGAACAATGTATCCTTGAAAGACACTACCAAAAAAATGAAGTTAGGGCATATCAGCAGAGAGGTTCCAATAAAGACAAAAGTAGCCCAAATGCTCTTGAGTATGGAACAAACAGAGCTTAAAGATTCCAAATTACACCTGACTACCGATAACCAGATTAATATGAATAAAATACAGTCTCTAAAATACTTGTATACAAATGCTAGAAGTCTAAAAAATAAGATGGGAGAGTTAGAATATATAGCACTAAATGAGAGGTTAGATATGATTGGTATCTCAAAGACATGGTGGAAGGAGGACAACCAGTGGGACACTGATACCTGGATACTAACTATATCGTAATGATAGAGCTGATCAAATTGGTGGAGGGGTTGCATTCTATGTTAGAGAGGGCATTGAGTAACAAAGGATTAAAGTTTTGCAGGAAACAAAATTTGCTGTAGAATCTCTATGGATTAAATTCCATGTAAAAAGGGGGAGGCGATGGCAATGGGGGTGTACTATCAAACGCCTGGCCAGAATGAACAAATGGATGATGAAATGCTCAAAGAAATCAGTGAAGCTAACAAAGGTTACAGACAGTAATAAATAATGGGTGATTTCAATTACCCCAATATTGACTGGGTCAGAGACACGGCAGGACATGCTAGGGAGATAAAGTTTCTACATGAAATAAATGACTGCTTCTTAGAGCAGCTGGTTCATGAACCGAATGGAGGTGAAGACATTTTGGACCTAGTCCTTAGTGGAACACCAGATCTTGTTCAAGAGATAAGGGTGACGGGGCCACTTGGCAATAGTGATCATAGCATAATCGTGTCTGATTTAATTAATGGAGGAGGGATGATAAGGAAATTCACAGTATTACGAGCCTTTTTTTTTTTTTTTTAAACTTTTATTTTCATTTTGCAACAAACAAAAGAAACAACACACCAAAGGAGACAAAACAAGTATACAATAAGGAAAAGTAAACCCAATTACCCCCCACCCCCATGCTTCTTCTCTAGCCGAGTATGTCAGCATGTGAGCGCTTCCAATTAACAGTGATTATACATCAAAACGATCAAAAGAGTATCTACGATACAGAATGATCATGGGACAGAGATATATACAAATTTAGACAGTCAGATGAGAGCATTTAGCAGAATGTACATAGTCATTGAGCATCTTCCATTTAGACCAATGATGAGGAGTCTGAACGGGGGAAGCAAACATACGAGGTATTTGTTCATATTTACTGTATAGACAGACATGATTCCACCATTCATTGGGGCTCAGATGGGAGCTATTTTTCCAGTATTACGTAATTAGGGAAATAGCAATGCCAAGCAAAAAGTCCAAAAGGAGGTAAGCCGTTTTTGGAAGAGAGGGGATCCCCGCAGCTGGGCGAAGTCCCACTATCCTCCAAGAAAGGGGCTCTTGAAAGTGCAAAATAGACTGGATACGACCCCAGACCCGACGCCAGTGATACTGTAGTGCGGGATAGTCATACATAACATGAGGTAGTGAACCAATGGCCGCATGGTATGTCCAACAACTATTGCCCTGAGTAGTGTGCCATTTGGCTAATCTGTCAGGAGTGTAAAAACACCGGTGGGCTAGAAAGAAGAGGGTCTGAGTGAGTGAGGCGGATCGGGAAACCCGTGTCACTCTACTCCAGACAAGGCTCCATTGCTCCAAGGTCAAAGTCACATGCAATTCTCTCTCCCATGCTTTCTGCGCTATAGGGGTATCTCTAGTACGCCATCAACTTATGTTGTATTCGTAATCGAGTATTGTACCAAAGCGGGAGCCTGTCGAACGGACAGAGTCGGAAGTCTAAAGATTGCATAAGAGTATTAAAGGCACCTAAAGTGTTTAAAAGCATTGGTGGATAGTGGGAGTCTGATGGGAGAGTCATACCAAGGAGAAAAGGAAGAGGAATCGGTTTGCAAAGGTCCTCTTCTATGTCTAGCCACACAGGTCTGCTCGGTACTGAATCTTCCAGCCAACGAGCGCCTTATTTGAGAAGAAAAGATTGATGGAACACTTGATTAAGATCACCACCAAGTATTAATGGAGCATTGGCAGAGGCCTATGCCAACTGCGCAATACTTACATAGTAAGCAGGGTTGTCCACATTCGGGGCATAAATGCAAATACACGTGAGTTCACTATCTCCAACCTCAAGGTGTACACGGGCCCATCTACCCTCCTTGTCAGCGCTAGTATCAAATACAGTAGCTTGCAAAGACTTCTTAACCAGAATGGCTACCCCGTACCGTTTGGAAACGGCGGGAGAATAGGCAGCCACCATGTAAGGCTTAGCATTGAGTTTCAGTATTTCAGCAGAGTTTGGATGCGTTTCCTGAAGAAACACTAAATCAGCGTGCTCAGAGCTAAGATAGCTAAGGATTTTCTTTCTTTTGAGTGGACTATTAATGCCTTTTACGTTGAGTGATAAGATTTTACATAAGGCCATTCAGAAAAGTTAAAAATTCTGAGCATGATAGCGCATATAACTTCACAATGTCCCTCATATTGACTGTATCTGTCTGTACACATGACATAAAAAAAAGCTAATATAATACAATGAAGCGCCCCACATTAACAAAGAAAACCGCAGTGCGGTAGAGGAGAAGCAGAAACCCAGAAATAACTGGCGACCATGTGTCTGCGGGGAGAAACCCCAGAGAAGGCCGAAATTGAAATAACACATAACCTGTAGGACTGTGCGTGCTCCGAATCCGACCGAGGCACACATCATGGAGGGATAGGAGACCAAAAAACAAAAAAGTCATATAGAGAAAGAAAGAAAGTCCAGGTAGTCTCTGTGCTTGACTATGACCGCCGCATCGGGCCCTTCAAAATGGCGGACAGAGCCGGCAGATAAAAGTCCAAGTTTTTGGATTAGCGCATCTGCTCTGCTTCTTTGGAGTCTAAAAATGTTGATAGTAGATCAGGATCTTCGAATGTCCTGGTTTGGTTGTGAAGAGTCACTCGAAGCTTCGCTGGATACAACAGGCCAAAGCGAGCCTGTAGCTGTTGAAGTCGAGGGCGAAAAGCAAGGAGTTTCTTCCGACGGTCAACGGTAGGCTTTGCCAAATCAGGGAAGAAGGAGACTTTGCGACCTTCAAATTCCAAATGACGATTCGCCCGGGCAGCATTTAAAATTTGTTCCACTTGTTGATATCGTAGCAAGCTAAAGATAATAGGCCGGGGGGTCGTTCGGTTGAGCGCCATGTGAGTAGGAACACGATGTGCACGATCGATTTCCAGTTCTCTATGAAAAGTAATTTTCAGCAAGGAGGGAAGAGTTTTGAGCAGGAATTCTCTTATATCTCCTGCTTCCACCCCCTCCGGTATTCCGAGGAGCCTCACATTGTTGCGACGGGCTCGATTATTGCTATCTTCTAACTCCTTTTGAAGATTCTGTATCTGGCGCTCAGCCTTGTCCAGTTTGCCCAAGCGCACCGCGTGCGAGTCAAGGACCCCCGCCATGTTGTCCTGCCGTAATGAGAGACTTTCAAGTCGGTCCTGGAGCACTCCAAAGTCTTCTCGCATGGCTCGAAGCGCTTCTCCATTGGACTGCACCAATTCCTTCACGCCGCGTATTTCCTCTAAAATCTCCAGGTGCATTTCGGGGTTTTCACGAAATGGAACCATCTTCTGTGGAGAGGATACCTCTGTTTTGGAGCGTTTTCCGTGAGAAGAAGAAGGAGACCCGAAGTCCAAGCGCGCTGGTTTATGGGCCGCCATCCCCCCCGAGGTACCCCGGTCAGCTCGGAGCGAAATAGTAAGTTTGTATAGGTATTAAGTCAGGATTCTAAGTAGGCCTCTCGGGAGCTTCAGCGCGAAGCGTCTTACCTGCTGGACATCAGGCTCCGCTCCCCCCGAGCCTTTTAACTTTTGAAAGGGAAACTATGATAAAATGAGGAAAATAACTAAGAAAAAAATAAAAGGAGCAGTTGCAAAGGTTAAAGACTTACATCAAGCTTGGGTGTTGTTTAAAAATACTATCTTGGAAGCCCATACCAGCTGTATTCCACACTTTAAGAAAAGTGGAAGGAAGTCCAAAAAACTGCCAGCATGATTTAAAAGTGAGGTCAGAGAGGCTGTTGTTGCCAAAAAAAGCATCTTTCAGGAAATGGAAAAAAGAGCCAAATGACGAAAACTGGAAACAACACAAGCACTGGCAAGTTAGATGCAAGGCATTGATAAGGCAGGCAAAGAGAGAATTTGAGAAGAAGCTTGCTGTGGAAGCAAACATGCATAATAAAAATCTTTTCAAGTACATTCGTAGGAAAAAGGCCTGTGAGAGAGTCAGTTGGACCACTGGATGATAGAGGGGTGAAAAGGGCACTAAGAGGGGACAAGGCTGTAGCAGAGAGACTGAATGAATTCTATGCTTCGGTCTTTACAGAGGACAATGTAGGGGACTGAAGTGGTATGTAAAGATGATACTGCATAAGTATTGAAAGAAATATCGATACACCGTAAAAATGTATTACAACTATTTGATAAACTGAAGAGTAGCAAATCACCTGGACCGGATGGTATACATCCAAGGGTGTTGAAAGAACTGAAATATGAGATTGCAGACCTGCTATTAGTAATCTGTGAACTATAATTAAAATCATCTGTAATACCTGAAGACTGGAGAATGGCCAATGTAACACCAATTTTTAAAAAGGGTTCCAGGGGTGATCCGGGAAACTACAGACTGGTGAGCCTGACGTCAGTACTGGTAAAAATGGTAGAAACCATCATAAAGAACAAAATTACTGAACATGTAGATCAGGGGTACTCAAATCCAGTCCTGGAGGGCCACAAACCAGTCAGGATTTCGGGATATCCCTAATGAATATGCATGAGATACATTCAAATACAATGGAGGCCGTGCATGCAAATATATCTCATGCATATTGTGATGCCCTTGCTTGGGCCCGAAGGCTTACAAGCATAGAGTGGCCTTATCGTGTCTCTTTAAATAAAGCTTCCCTTGTTTGTCACCAGAGGGATTCTGGGACTTGTAGTTGGCTTACTTATATAAGGACAAATGTAGTTGTGAGACCGGTGGTTTAAGGCAGCAAGAAAATTTATTTTTTTTGCAGGATTCCAAGGCATTAAAGCTCAAAAACACAAAAGCCAAAGGATGCTTCTCCAACTTAAGAGTAAATCAGGTTAACAGAGGAAAATGCAACAAAAAGCCTTCTATCACTGGGCAGCAGCTTTCATTCAAATAAACTTTCACAGAGCACAGCTTCTTGTGGTCATTCCACGTATCAGGTAAATTTTTTAACAGCTGCTGTTTTCTTTTCCAAACCAAACTTTTACTAAAGGCAGCTTCTGGGCTTCAGAAGCTCACATACTTAGTAGGACACAGTCTTGGCTTT
This sequence comes from Ichthyophis bannanicus, assembly GCA_033557465.1. Classification (NCBI taxonomy): domain Eukaryota; kingdom Metazoa; phylum Chordata; class Amphibia; order Gymnophiona; family Ichthyophiidae; genus Ichthyophis; species Ichthyophis bannanicus. The sequence continues at coordinate 72,097,493 of CM066031.1, forward strand.
TTCCAACACTTGACAGTCACAGAAATTAGTCACTATATTGTTTCACAGTCTTTCAACCCTGTTCAACAATGCTCAGTTCTCCTTTAGGCAAAAAGAGCAATCCATTGGTGACAATTCTGACTCAGCTTCTGGCATACAAGAATCCACCTGCATCTCTTCTATGGACACCGGGTACTTCTTACTTCCACCAGTTTTATAAACTTGCCCAGCCTTCCTGTCTTCTAAAAACTCTTGGAACTGCTTCAACAGCAAATCACCCTGAGAAGGCACACTTGTATTGGGAGGGTAAAGCTTCCTCTCTGCAAACAGTTTTCTTAATGCTTCTAGTGTTAAAAGCTCAGTTTCTCTGCTCTTATCTGGGTTTCGGTTCTCTTCATACATAAAACTATCCACCCACCTCTTAGCAGACGTTAGGTCTGGCTCCTGGACGCTAGCGGAAGCAAACTGATTCTCTGCAAGCTGTTCAGGTTTACATGTACTGGCTTTACCTTGGGGCGGATCTCTCAGGCAGCTACTGATTCCTTTCCTCCTGATATCTTTCAGGCTATGGAACTCAGCCTTCTGATGCCTTTCTCCACTCCTTCCCAGATAGCCACTCTCTTGAAAGTTTCCTTGGAACCTTTCTCCCTTTCCAGGATCTCTCAGAGTTTCTCCTTCGTATGCCTCTGTTGCTCTGTCTGCAGATCTATTCCTTTCCAGCTTCTCCTGGACCTGCTGGCTCTGCTCTCTCTGCTGCGTCTCCTGTGTGTGTGTCTCCCTTCTCTCCTGTGTGTCCTGTGTGTCCCGTGTGTCCGGTGTTCCCCTTCTTTGCTCTGAGTGTGTTTTTAAAAACCGTTTGCTGCCGGGCACTCCCTTGCCTCTGCACAGGTGTGACCAATCATTGAGCAAGCTTGGCTCTACGTCTGAACTAGGGCATGGCCTGGCCTCAGCAGAGAGCTTTTTTCTTGCCTGCCTTGCAAACACTGTGCACAACTGAACTGTCACTTGTTTTAAAGGGAAAAACAGGGTTTTCTTCCACTTCCATCTCTTCCTGGGGGCTCTCCTCACCACAATATTCATTAGGGATATACCTAAAACATTTTGCGGCCCTCCAGGACTGGATTTGAGTACCTCTGATGTAGATAGCCATGGCTTAATGGGTGACAGCCAACATTGCTTTAGACAAGGAAGATCTTGTCTTACTAATCTGTTATGTTTTTTTGAAGGTGTTAATAAACAGATAGACAAAGGTGAGTTGGTTGATATAGTGTATCTGGACTTTCAGAAAGCCTTTGACAAGGTCCCTCATCAGATACTTTGGCAAAACTAAAAAGTCATGGGATAGGGGGTAGTGTACTATTATAGTAACATAGTAACATAGTAGTTGACAGCAGATAAAGACCAGCATGGTCCATCCAGTCTGCCCAGCAAGATGGAAAGAGTAGGTGCACCTGTCGCTCCGCGTAGGCCACCCCTCCCCATATCCCTGTTCAGGGGTAAACCCACCACTCCATGTAGGACACCCCTATTTGTTGAGACGTTATATGGTTCAGAAGTTAGATGGTACCGTTTATTTTGTTTTTATCCTATTTCTGTAAAGGGATCCTCTGTGTTTGTCCCATGCCTTTTTGAATTCCGTCACCATGTTCGCCCCTATCACTTCCATCGGGAGGGCATTCCAAGCATCCACCACCCTTTCAGTGAAAAAATATTTCCTGACATTGCCTTTCAATTTACCCCCTTGTAGTTTCATGTTATGCCCTCTAGTTTTAAAGGTTCCCCGTCTTTGGAAGAGGTTTGTTTGTTCATCATTTCTCTTTAAGTATTTAAAGGTCTGAATCATATCTCCCCTGTCCCTCCTTTCCTCCAATGTGTACATATTTAGGTCTTCAAGTCTCTTCTCATAAGGCTTCTGATGCAGGCTCCAAATCATTTTGGTTGCCTTCCTCTGAACAGTCTCCAGTCTTTTTACATCCTTTGCAAGATATGGTCTCCAAAACTGAACACAGTATTCCAAGTGAGGCCTCACCAGTGACCTATACAGTGGCATAAGTACCTCTTCTTTTCTGCTGGTAATCCCTCTTTGTATGCAACCCAACATCCTCCTGGCTTTTGCCACCGCCTTGTCGCACTGTTTTGCCACCTTGAGATCAGCAGAGATAATCACACCAAGGTCTTTCTCCTGAACCGTGCATACCAACCTTTCTCCCCCTATCGCGTAGATTTCCCTTGGACTTTTGCTTCCCAAGTGCATGACTCTGCACTTCTTTGCATTAAATCTTAATTGCCAAGCATTAGACCATTCTTCCAGCTTTTGTAGATCATTCCTCATGTTAACCACTCCCTCGGGGGAGTCCACTCTGTTGAAAATTTTTGTGTCATCTGCAAATAGACTTTTCCATGCAGTCCTTCAGCAATATCACTCACAAATACATTGAACAGTGCCGGGCCCAGGACCGACCCCTGGGGCACCCCGCTAATCACCTTCCTCTCATCCGAGTGAGCTCCTTGTACCATCACCTTCTGTGTCAGTCAACCAATTTCTAATACAGTTTACCATCTTGGGACCCATCCCCAAACTACTGAGTTTGTTGACAAGCCTCCTATGAGGAACAGTATCAAAGGCTTTGCTGAAATCCAGGTAGATGACATCCATCGCATGCCCCTGATCTAGTTCCCTGGTCACGCAGTCAAAGAACTCGATCAGATTTGTTTGGCAAGATCGTCCTTCGGTAAAACCATGTTGCCTCGGGTCTTGCAACCTGTTGGTTTTCAGAAAGTTCACTATTCGCTCTTTCAGGAGTGCCTCCATTACTTTTCCCGCCACCGAGGTAAGGCTCACGGGCCTGTAGTTTGACACTTCTTCCCTGTCACCACTTTTGTGTAGAGGTACGACATCAGCCATTCTCCAGTCCTGAGGAACCTCTCCTGTTTCCAAGGATCTGTTGAAGACATCCTTTAACGGTCCTGCAAGAACCTCTCTGAGCTCTTTCAGTATCCTGGGATGTATCCCATCCGGTCCCATGGCTTTGTCCACTTTCAGTTTTAGCAAGTTGTTCTAACACCTCTTCTTCTGTGAATGGTGTGGTATCTACTTCATTCCCATTTTTAGATTTGGGAGTCACAGCTGGTCCATCCCCAGGATCTTCTTTAGTAAACACAGAGCAGAAGTAATTGTTTAGCAATTTCGCTTTTTCAGTGTCACTTTCCACGAGTCCTTTCCCAGCACTTCTGAGTCCTGCAATTCCAACTCTGATCTTTTTCCTTTCCTGAATATACCTGAAGACATTTTTGTTGCCACCCTTAACATCTTTAGCCATCTTTTCCTCTGCCTTTGATTTTGCTATCCTTATTACTCTTTTAGACTCTTTGAGTTGGATCCTGTATTCATTTCTGTGTTCTTCTGTCTGCAAGCTTTTGAATTTTGCAAAAGTTGTGTTTTTTTGCCTTTATATGAGCAGCCACCTCTTTGGAAAACCAAATAGGTTTCCTTCTCCTCTTGCTTTTATTTACTTTTCTTACATATTTATCTGTTGCCCCTTTTATTGCCTCCTTTAGTTTAGCCCATTGCAATTCCACTTCCTTTATCTCTTCCCACCCCGTCATCTCCTCCTTTACGTACTCTGCCATTTTATTGAAGTCAGTGTATTTGAAGTTTAGGACTCTGAGCTTGCTATGATTGGCCTGTACCATGGCTTTTATTTCAAACCACACCGTGTGATGGTCGCTGTTGCTCACAGGGGCACTCACGCAGACATTCGACACACTATCACCATTGGTGAGCACTACATCCAGCGTTGAGCTTTCCCTGGTTGGTTCCATCACCATTTGTCTAAATAATGCATCATGGAGAGCATCCACAATTTTTTTGCTTCTTTCCAGATGTGCAGAAGGAGTAATCCAATCCACATCAGGTAGATTAAAGTCACCCAATATGATTGCTTCACCATTTGATGCTATCTTGGCAATATCTATAATCAATTCATTGTCTCTCTCTTCAATTTGAGTCGGAGGTCTATAGACTACAGCAATATGGATGACGGTGCCATCTTCTCTCTCCAATGCAATCCAGAGCGCTTCTTCTTTTCCCAATGTCCCCTGCATTTCAGTAGCTTTAATATTGCTTTTTCTACTCTTTAAGTGAATGCCTAATAGTTTTTTGATTTTGACACAGCATACTTTCATGTGTTAGATACAGAGCTTTTTCTCTGGTTTGACAGTTAGCGCTCTGTGCTAGTTTTTTGACCATCACTACATTTGTTATTTACAATGACCGACGGTCTCCCTGTAGTAACTGATACGTTCAGTTTTACTGAAGAATTTATTTCTGGATTGTGCAAATAAGTCACTCCTTTTTCTGGTTTGGATGAAGCCGCAGATGGCTTTATGGCTGTTGATTGGGAAGATCTACTTAAGCTGCAGAAGCGGAAGGTACGCATGGATCTACATAGGCTGTCGCTAATTGAATATGTGCAACGGCGTCATATTCCAAGAGGTTTGAGAATTTATAAGGAGCCCAAGATGTTTATGTCAGACTCTACTTTTATCGATCGATGGAATCAGATTTCGAACAAGTGCTCCCTCGATCTAATGGTACTGATTATTGACACCACTAAGAAAGGGGTTGATGCACTTACATCTGAGATAGCTGAACTGAGCTCTAAATTCGAGAAGACTGAATCTGCGGAGGTTTTTCTTGCTAAGACTGATGATCACAAGAAACAGGTGGCTATGTTGCATGATGATGTCAAGAAAATCAAGGCTAAGAAGTTACGACGTGATTATAGTGACTACACTACCGGCTATGTGTACCCGTGGATGTCCGGTAAGAAGAGAGATAAGTCCAAAAGAATACAGGTCACGTTCGATAATACTTCTGAGGATACAGATTCATCTGGTTCTGGTAAACGGCAAAAACCGAAGGAGGATTTTTTAGAGGAAGCCGGGAAGAAGAAGAAAAGAGACGACACTCGAGGAAAAACCTCCAAGAGCGACAATTCCAGGCGCAAAGTGTAGAATCTTTAGTGATCAATATTTCTGGTTTTGAGGTCCCTTCAGAACAACTAGCGGTTTTGAATAGAGGTTTTTCATTTGTCCCGAAGATACAGTTTGATTCCTTTCAATTTCGGGTTGATCTCGAACAGCTGGTCAGAAAATTGAGTCTGAAAATATACTTTGCTGCCCATCATCCTCTTGTCCCTTTATTAGAGGATTCTCAGCGTGTTCGTCTCCCCATAAAATCTACTTGGTCTCCTCCGGGACCCCTGCATCCATCTCTTCTGCTTTATCGTGATTTGATTCTTAAGGATATGCAAGATCTCGAACAACATCGTCACCATTCTCGTAATAGTCTTACCTATTCTGAACACCATGCACTTAGAGCCCTCCGGGCACGTTCTGAACTAGTGATTCGTCGTGCGGATAAAGGGGGTGCAATTGTGATTTTAAATCGCACTCAATATTTTGAAGAAGCACGCCGACAGCTGTCCGATGAGGCCACATATAGAGTGCTATTGACGGATCCTACTAATGAACTTCAACAGCGCATTAAAGGTATTACCACGCAAGCACTTGATGCTCGACTGATCTCCAAGAAGGAATGGCAGTTTTTGAATCCTGTTGCTCCTAATGTAGCAGTGCTGTATCTACTTCCTAAGATCCATAAGGACAGAATCAATCCTCCAGGTAGGCCAATTGTCTCTACCAGAGGCTCTCTTCTTGAACCCTTATCAGTTTATCTTGATTCCTTTTTGAGACCCTTGATGTTGTCCATTCCGTCTTTTTTGAAGGATACGACTCATTTTCTGCAAGTTTTGGATGCCCATTCATCTTTGGCTACTATTCCCGATGTTATTTTGGCAACGCTTGATGTTACATCACTCTACACTGTAATTCCTCAGCTGGACGCTCATGGTGTTATAATGGAAGCGCTAGCCTCGCGGGGCGATCTTTCAGCTGGCCAGCTTGGTCTTTTGTCGGATCTGGCGGCCCTTGCATTATATAATAATTTTTTTGCTTTTGATGGGGTCCTGTATCATCAAATAGGTGGGGTGGCTATGGGCGCTACCTGTGCTCCTTCAGTCGCAAATTTATATATGCGACGCTTTGAACAGCAATGGATTGATTCGTCTCCGTTTCGACAGCACATCTGCCTTTGGCGGCGCTACATTGACGATATTTTTTTAATATGGCAGGGTACCCCAGCGAGTCTGCAAGAATTTTTTGTTTGGCTTGATGGTTGTAATGCTCATTTGAAGTTTACCCTGCATCACCACCTGGACTGCCTTCCCTTTCTGGATGTTTTGGTCTGTAAAACCTTGACAGGCTGGCTTACCTCAGTGCATCGGAAAGGGACTGACCGTAACACACTCCTTCATTATAAAAGTGCCCATCCGGGTCCCTTGAAGAATAGTTTACCATTCTCGCAGTTTGTGCGCTTTCGGCGCAATTGCACTCATGTTCAAATGTATAAAACTCAATCTTGTGTGCTGAAAAAGAATTTTCTTGAGAGAGGTTATCCTCGGCTTGTTGTTAACCAGGCGTATAAAAGAGCCTTGCATCTTAATCGAGACCTGCTTGTGCATCCTTGCAGGACATCAGTTGACCAGTCTGAGGCTGATTCCTCCGTTAATTTGATTACAAAGTTTTCTCCTTTCAGTGCACAGCTTAAACGGATTATTCATCGGCATGCGAATGTGCTGCATAGCATTCCTGGTTTAGAAACTAAGAATGTACGCTGCGTGTGGCAGCGGAATAGAAATTTTAAAGAACTACTTAGTCCTGCAGTGCTTCGGCCGTTCATCTCCCCTCTTCCTGTGCAAGTTGGCCACGTCAAGTGTGGTGAATGTGATATCTGTGCTATTACTAAAGAGTTGAGTGAATTTCACTATCAAGGCAACATCTATCGGCTCAGACATCATACCTCCTGTACTTCTACTTTTGTGATATACTGTATTTTATGTCCGTGTGGGCTTGCCTACATTGGTAAAACCACCCGAATGTTTAAAGTCAGGATGAATGAGCACAAGAGTAGGCTTAAATGCCAACGCCGTGAAGCTCCAATTGTTGAACACTGTCTTAGCCTGCAACACACATTTTCTGAACTACAATGCTTCTGTCTAGACAAAGTTGATTCTGCACAACACGGCAAAACTAGAGATTGCACGCTGTCCTTGTTTGAACAACGGTGGATTCATCGTGTTGGTTCAGTTTCTCCCTCTGGTCTCAATGTACGAGTTGAATGGGAAGCATGTGTGTAGTTCTTGCCCTTGTAGTTCTTGCTGGGCCTATAAGTGTGTAGTCCGCATGCGTGGCTTTCGGCAGCAGTTAGTAATGCTTCCGTTCCTGCAGTTGGCCGTAAGCAACCTGCTTTGCTCCCTTTCCGTTTTAGATGTCTTCTTCCAGCACACTAAGGAAAGTATGTGCTTTTTACAAAACTAATGCATTCCTGTTTTCTATCATCTAGTGTTCTCGCTATCCTCTGCCTGTCACCCCCTGAAGAAACCTGCTCGGGTGAAACGCAATAACAGCGCGATTGAGAGCGTTGGGGTCGGAGCGGGGATGAGATGATGGCTATGCAGCAGTTCAAGCAATACATTTTCAGCTAAGGTATGCTATTCACTCTCCTACACTGGCTTTGAAGAATTTGTCAAGAGAAATATTGTGATTATCTGTGTTAAAGGAGTTAGTGATAGCTATTCTGTGGAGCAACATAATACCTAAGGTCGTTGATGCAAGAAAGGGCTTTTACTGTGCTCTGTTGGTGAACACTGCCTTGAGTATACGGTTTGCCCGTTAAAGTCTGAGACCTTCTGTTGCTTCAAATATCTTTGCTTGAATTCTGCTTTTTCTACTCTTTAAGTGAATGCCTAATAGTTTTTTGATTTTGACACAGCATACTTTCATGTGTTAGATACAGAGCTTTTTCTCTGGTTTGACAGTTAGCGCTCTGTGCTAGTTTTTTGACCATCACTACATTTAATATTGCTTTTGACATACAAGGCTACTCCTCCTCCTTTTCCATTTTCTCGGTCCCTTCTGAATAGATTATAGCCAGCTATGGCTATATCCCAATCATGTGATTCATTAAACCATGTTTCTGTAATGGCCACAATGTCCAAGTCCGTTTCCACCATTAGTGCTTCCAGGTCTGGAATTTTGTTGGCTAAGCTTCGAGCATTTGTGCTCATTGCTTTCCAGCACTTTCCTGGCTTGTGTGTATTTTGCATTGATTTTGTTCTGCCCACTTCCTCCCACATGTTTTTGATGTGTGGTTTAAAAGTGTGGCTGTTTCTGATGTTGTTCTGCTTTTGTTGGGGGTGGCAGGCAGATGTTGACCTTCCACATCCGTCACCCCCTTTTCCTAGTTTAAATGCATGTCCACATACTGCCTGAATTTTTCACTTAGGATTCTTTTCCCTGCGGAAGAGAGAGAGATGTAGTCCATCAGCACAGTATAGTCTCTTGTTGGTCCATCTGTTGTCCCAGTTGCCAATAAATCCGAATCCTTCTTCTCTGCACCAGGTCTGGAGCCATGTTTTAAAGCTGTTAATGCGATACAGTTTTTTTGTCCCCTTACCAAGAACAGTGTTAACAACGTGCTTGAGTTTCTCCCCCAGAGATTGGAACTCCTTTTGGGCTGTAGAGGCACTGTTCCTAGCCAGGTCGTTTGTGCCTAGGTGGATAAGAACATCAAGTTTGGAGTGTTCACTTTTTGCACTAAGTAATTCAACAACTTGGTTTGTATTCCTGCTGGCTGAAGAGCCTGGTAGGCACATGACTATCTTCTCTCCTTTGAACTGTGTTCCCAAGTTGGTGCCTCTGATGATGGAATCTCCAAGTAGTAGTAGTTTTCTGTTTGGTGAGGTTTTCTTCATATTTAGTGCTTTAGCAGGGGATTGGGCATTGTCTGACTCATTTAAAGGCCCTTCTGTTTCTTTGAATTGGGCATCCTCATTAGCCAAGGCAGAGAAGGCATTGTGCAGGGATATCTCTTGATGTATAGGATGTCTTTGTGTTACAGGTCGCAATCTACTAGAACCTACTGTGATCCATTTGTTCCTGGGGCGTTTGATTCTTCGTGGGAGCGGTGGTGGACTTTGTTCAGTTTGTATCCTAGAAGAGGTGTGCTTCATTGCAGCCAGTTCCTCCCTCAGTAGAGATACTTCTATATGCATGGCAGCTAGGTCTTTCCTTAGTAGAGTCAGTTCTTCATGCATGGCAACTGACTTTAGACATATAGGACAAGCTCTTAGTCTCCAAATGATTCGTCTTTGAATGAAAGTACCGCAGTTATTGCACTGAATACACGACATGTTTATGCAGTCCCAGAAGAGGAAGAAGAAGAAGAAAAGATGAATACGATGTGGCTTTTAACCCAAGTTTGGAATGATAGATGGCACGTCTGTGACCACTATATAGGCAATGTAGCCCCTGGGGTGGGTGGGGCGAGGGGTAGGGTGGGTGGGAACCTAAGTGTCACTGGCTAGTAGGCTGTTCCTGAACTGTTGGCACACACAATGGAGTAGGTAAGGGAACCCACCACTAAGGACAATTAGAAAGAAAGAAAAATATGTGGAGACAGACTCACAGTTATTTGGAGACAAAGACTCAGTTATGCAGCAAACACAGCAAAACTCACCTTTTGGGAGAGCTCTGAAAAGCACTCCTCCTCTTAAGGAACAGAAGGCAATGTAAGCAAACCCACGTGCAGCTCAGGAAATGGAGGTCCATAACAGTAACTCAGCAGGGGGGGTGGAGGGGTAGCCCCTGCAGGTAGGTTAAGAGAAAGTTTAAAACTTCAAAACCTTACAGCAATGGAGTAGGTAAGGGAACCCACCACTAAGGACAATATTGTGGATGAGGAACTGGTTAAAAAATAAAAATCAGGGGGTAGGGCTAAATGGCCAATTTTCCCAGTGTAGAAAGGTGAATAGTGGTGTATCCCAGGGATCTGTGCTGGGTCCACTGCTTTTTGACATATTCATAAATGACCTGGAAATGGGAATAACGAGTGAGGCTATCAAATTTGCAGATGACACAAAACTATTTAAAGTTGTTAAAATCCATGACATTTGTGGAAAATTGCAAGAGGATCTTGATAAATTGGAAGGCTGAGCATCCAAATGCCAGATGAAATTTAATGTGGACTAGTGCAAAGTTATGCATCTAGGAAAGAAAAACCCAAACTATGGTTACAGGATGCAAGGTTACACATTAAGAACCATGATCCTGGAAAAAGATTTAGGTATCATCATGGATAACATGTTAAAATCCTCCACCCAGTGTGCAGCAGTGGCCATGAGAGCAAATAGAATGCTAGGTATCATTAGGAAAGGAATGGAAAATAAAACAAAGGATATTATAATGCCTCTGTATCATTCCATGGTGCAACTGCACCTTGAGTATTGTGTACAATTCTGGTCGCCGTATCTTAAAAAAGATAAAGAGTTATTAGAAAAGGTACAGAGAATAGTCACCAAAATGGTAAAGGGGATGGAAGGATACCCCTATGAAGATAGGCTAGAAAGGTTACTGCTCTTCAACCTGGAAAAGAGACGGCTGAGGGGCGATATGATAGTGGTCTATAAATTAATGAGTGGAACGGGTAAACATAGATCAATTGTTTACATCATCAGAATATAGAAAGACTAGGGAACATGCAATGAAGCTACAGGGTAAACTATTTAAGACTAATAAAAGAAAATATTTTTTCACTCAACTTGTAATCAAACTCTGGAATTTGCTACCGGCGGATGTAGTAAAGGCTGTTAGTGTAGCTGGGTTTAAAAAAGTTTTGGACCAATTCCTAGAGGATAGGTCCATAAACCATTATTAAAAGGGACCTGGGATATCACTGCTTGACCCAATACAAGCATTGAGGAACCTTTGTCTTTTTGGGAAACTGCTAGGTACTTATGACCTAGATTGGCCACTGTTGGAAACAGGATACTGGGCTTGATGGTCCTTGGTTTGACCCAGTATGGCATATCTTATGTTCTTATGTTAGCCAAACTGAATGGTATCTAGCATCCAGTGAGCCTTGGTAACCCAGCCCCATTGCTGAAAGAAAAGGCGAAGCCTGCCTACAACTGGAGGAATCAGGGTATGGGCCCCCAAACCTCCATTGGGTAGTCCAGGAGGGTCCTCCTCCACCAAGTGACCAAGTCTGTAAGCCTATGCGCTCCATATAAAAACTGAGAACGAGTGTCCAAAGACCCTCGAGAATCCAACCAACATGCTCTCGGTGGATGGGCCGCTACTAATGAGAAGTGGCCCCATCCCGCTTTATAGGCTCCTTAGGCCTGTCTTTCGGAAGGTGGTAAGTTTTTGTCTTACAAAGGTCCTCCATCAGTTTCTCCAAATGGGCCCCAAATCGAAGCTTCCCCTGAAAAGCTAGTGGGTCAACTGAGCTTTGGAAGATTGGTCCAGTGCGGGAGCTAAATACAGCACCATGACACAGTCGTCAGGGCACCATCACTGGCAGCCAAACGTGGCAACAGAAAGGAAGGCCACAGCAGACTCCAAGGAGGGCTAGAATCATCTGGCGGAAGAGACTGAATTCATTGGATCAAGGCTTGAGATGTCAGGCTGTTACCTATCTCCAACTGCAGAATAGCCACCACCACAGCAGACTGGCTCCTCAACAATGAATCCACATTATGGTCCATAAAATCCTTTAAGGCTGATCCATCATCCCTAGATATGGTGGTCCATTTGGTGAACGTTGTGACCTGCGCATCCACCTTGGGAATGTAGAACCACTCAATGCACTTCTCCGGGACAGTGGAGATCTTCTTATAGACCGTTAACCCTTTAGGCAGGGAGTTAAGAGAGTCCCACTCTGACTGGATTATATCCTTGATCACATTCAGGAACAGGAAGACAGTAGTGGATTTTTGCATTCCTTGAAGGAGCGGGTGTACCTTCTGCTCCTGCTCTGTGCCGGAAGCATCTGTCAAGTTCAAGGCAGATGAGACCCTGACAATCATTGCCAACAGCTCTTCCTTCTGGAATAGGCAGATCTCACCAGCCTCCTCATGATCTTCTGAAGGCGGGAGTACTCCTACATCCACGATAGAGCCCAGTACCGAGCCATCTGAATCCAAGTCATAGTCACAATCTCGGATAGTTCCCAGCTGTTCCCCATCTCCAAGGGGCGCCCAAACGTCAGGGACACTTAGACAAAGAGAATCAAACAGTGCTTCCACTGTCTACTTGCCCTGCATGAGACTGCATCTGGAGGAGCCTAGAGACCACAGGGTCTGAATTTCCATGCCAGAAGGACAAGGCCTGCTGTAAAAAGGAAAAGAATTCCAGGAAGGACAATCTGGAGTCCAGAAGTTCACCTCTTAGAAAAGACTTCCCAATATAGGGGACACTGCCACCACAAATCCTCTAGAGGATGAGAAGTGGCTCATAGCCCGTTTGCTGGACTCTCCAGTTGGCTGGATATCCTTACCCAAAGCACAATCCATCACTTTCTACTCTGGGGAAAGCAAGGTCAGACTAACTGCATCTCCTAGCTGAGAAAGACAGAGCAGGTCCTCCATGGACAACTCAGAAGCTGGCATGCAAGAAGAGCAGAGTCCAGAATCCAGAGATGAGGCACCTTGCTTGCCACAGGTCAAACCATATTTCCTGGAAGAAGACATAGAAAATTAAGGTAAGTATGACAACAGCACGCACTAAGGCTGTGGCGGCCGGAAGGTGCACAGTAACTGCGTTTTTACTGTGGTACACGTTAACTGCACTTTTACTGCAGTGTGATCCTATGATCTCTGAGGAGGAAATCACACATCTTCTATCCACCTCCAACCTCAGTACTTGCTCCTCTGATCCTATTCCCACCTGTCTCCTAAGCTCCATCTCTTCCATTGCCATCCCTCCATCTCTCACATTCTTAACCTCGTGCTCTCCACTGCAACTGTTCCTGCAGCTTTCAAGCATGTTGTAGTAAGATCTCTCCTCAATAAACCCTCATTTGACCCCACCTGTCCTTCTAATTATCGACCCATCTCTCTCCTCCCCTTTGTTTCTAAACTACTTGAATGTGCAGTTCACTGCCATTGTCTTGAGTTTCTCTCCTCTCAAGCTCTTTTTGATCCACTGAAATCTGTCTTTCGTCCTTTACATTCTACTGAAACAGCTCTTGCCAAAGTCTCCTGTGACCTGCTGCTGGCAAACTTCAAGGGCCTTTACTCGATCCTCATCCTTCTTGATCTCTCTGCTGCTGTTGACACTGTTGACCACCACCTTCTCCTTGATCTCACTTGGTTTCAAGGACTCTGTACTATCCTGGTTCTCTTCTTATCTCTTCCATCACACTTTCAGTGTTTGTGCTGGTGGGGCTTCCTCCACTGCTGTCCCTCTCTCAGTTAGTGTACCTCAGGGGTCTGTCTTGGGCCCACTCCTTTTCTCACTCTATACCCAGTCTCTTGTTATGATATATCTCTCTACACCGGAAATCTCGCCAGCATTCCAGGCCTGGATCTCTGCCTGTCTATCTGATATTGCTGCCTGGATGTCTCACCACCATTTGAAACTGAACATGGCCAAAACTGAGCTCCTTATCTTTCCCCCTAAACCCCCTTCTCTACTACTGCCAACTCTAGACTTAGATTCTTCCACCTTTTTGCTCCTTATGCCTGGAACAAACTGAGTCTGTGCGTCAGTCTTCATCTCTATCCCTTTTCAAATCCAGGCTGAAAACTCACCTCTTTGAGGCCACTTTTAGATCCTGATCCACTTCAACTCCTACCTGTTTTCTTACCTTTTTTTTTTACATTTCCTTGTACTCAGCTGTTTGTGTTGTCTGTCCTGACTAGATTGCAAGCTCTGATGAGCAGGAACTGTCTTTTATACGTGTCTGTTCAGCACTGTGTATGCCTTGTAGTGCTATACAAGTGATCAGTAGTAGAAGCATTATCTGCACTCTTTAGTGCAACACGTGTTACAGATGCTAGGGAAGGAACACATGTTAGAGCCACCTGGGCAGAACACACATTAGGACTGCGAGACTCCAGGTGCTCATTAGGTAAAAACGCTATTAACGTGTGAAGAAAATGGTGGAAACACGATACCAATGGTCACCAGTAGTCCACTCCAAATTATGTCCCAGGAAGACAGAATTGTGAGCCCCCAACTAGGACAGTGACACGGTCAAGTCTTGGTCACTCCCTGAGAGCCCCAGGCTGAAAAGCTGTGCTGTGCTCAGCTCTACTCCCCAGGAACTGTTTCTCTGGCTTTACAGCACTGGGCTTAAGGTGGCTGGCAGGCAGATCCCTCAGAGAGCCTTCTGCAATCTTCTGGAAAGAGCAGGGGGCAACAGAGGAGGAGGGACGGGCCTTGAAGTTGTATGAGGCAGTTGTACACTTCCAGATTCTTCCAATTTCTGGCTGCTCAACAGACTCTTATCCAGGGTAGAGTGTGGAGATGAACCAATTTTCCTTCCTCCTATGGCTACCGAAAAGACTGCAGTCTAGTGGAGCCTCCCACATCATCCTCTAGTGAGAGATAAACCCGCAGGTTCTCATTCATGAGTGTTTTAAAGCAATCTGTTCCTCTCATATCCTCCATATTTTCTTTCAGAAAGGAGAAAATCCATCCACAGTCTGCTGGAGACAAAGAAATACTTAAGGAGACCTCTGGTGGCTGAGGTGAATAGAGGCATAGGAGTGATGTCATTGAAAACTGGGCTTTTCATTGGTTCTTGGTCTCCACCAAGCTGCTGGAAGGGGGAACACAACCCATCTGTCTGGACTGGTTTAGCAGGATGATTTGGAAGCTCCCTTATGGAATAGGTGATACGCATTTGAATTTGTGTCTGCACTAAGCACTTATATGAGAAAGTAGGAGCCTTCCTTACATTTGCAGTATGATAAACAGGATGCTTATTTCTCTGTTATTATTAAGCTTGTACATTTCAGGCTCATGTGGGCATTCATTTGCATGCATAAATATTAAATATGTGTGAAAATTGCTCGTGTGTGCGAATATCAATTCTGCACCTGTAAATTCATAGATATATGCATGCATCAATAATTTGCCTGTGCACAGGTTGTGATAAGGAAGCTTATCAAAGTTCAGAAAGAAATAATACAAGAGGTGAATTGGCTCTGAATAAGCAACCTGTGTTGGCTGGTAAAAGCACTAAAACAGAGTGTTTACCTAAAAGACTACCAGACCCAGAATGCACTGGTTTACAGAAAGCCTCTAGGAGAGCTGAAATAGGGAAACATGTGCCTAATCAGAGAAGCAATGATGTAATCCCTAATCACCCATCTCCTAGGGCAGGGCTTGATTCAGAACACCTGGACTGTGCTAGGGTGGAGTGTCCATCTAGGCACTTTAAAGCTAGAAGAAATTCTTCAGACAGACAGCAAGGCTGGCAAAGACAGCAAGGAGAGGAAGGAAAGCAACAGTAACGGCAAGAGAAGGAGAGACGGAGCGTCAACAGAAGGAAGAACAGCAAGACGTCCAGGAGGTCTAAGAAAGGAGCCCAAGGCAGTACGTATGCTGGGAGAGATTCCTGGGGCAAGCATTCTTCATTTGACTGGAAGAAACCAGAGGCTTGGAGATATACAGCCAGGAACCCCCAGACAGCACCTGTAAAGGAGACGGCTGCATCTACAGAAGGAAGGAGCTCTAATACCTATTTAAGGAGGTATGGGAAAAGAGACCTAAAGTCCAGAGATTCTGACTGGAGAGCAGGGCACAGAAGCTTTGCTACCTACTGGCCAAAATACCCAGAGAGGAAACCTAATGACAACGTGATCTCAGATATGAACTCTGATCTGTTCCCTAGCTTTGCACAAGGAAGACAGCAGGGAAACAGTTTCTATCCTGGTAGAGATCAGTTAAAGAATTCCTCTGAGCCAGTGTATGAAAGTGATCCTATGATATTTCAAGAGCAAGGGGAAATATCAAATGAGAAAGTGGAATGCATGGATTGCTCTTTTTCTAGGCTGCTGTTCTAAAGTAATCCTCAGTTAAGGATCAAACACCAAAAGGAACTGTACTGTTTTTTTAGCTTCCCAGAAAAGTTTCTTTGAGAGAAAGCTTTGGGGAAAGTTGGAGCCACGTGGAGAGTGGGCCAGCAATGGTTTGCAGCTGGTTAAGCACCTGTGATTAGAGCAAGGCACAAGTGCATGTGGGACTTTGAAAAAAAACTTCTTCACTGTGTGAAAGGAAGAAAGCTGTTTTTTTTTTATAAAGAGAATTTTCCTTTTGGGTTTATTTTTCATTCCAGCACTGCTAAGAAAGTTTATTAGCAGGGGCTAGAAGAAAGACCTTTTCCGTTCCATCAAGGTCTTTACTAAGTTATTGCATAAGTAATTCAGTTGCCTTATTTGTTTTGTTTCCTGAATACAATTCCTGAAGAAATTATCCTGTTGATGTTACCAAGCATATCTGTGCGAGGGAATAACACCCCATAAATAAAATCTGTTTTCTGCTTTACACTCGAGCAACTACAATTCTTTATTCTTGTTAAACGGCTGGTTTTGAGTGATTGAACACCCACAATCCTTTGCAAGTCAAGTAAGTTCCTGTCTTTGCCAAGATTGTGGAACTTTCACAACAAGCACCCCCGTTTACAAGGTGCACACTTATGACAAAACAAAAAAAAATCAGTTTGTTTTCAATGATGAAAATCTTGGCCTGTATATGCCTTGTTAATATTCAATTTGGTTACAAGTTTTCAGGAACTTCTCCATAAAATGTCATTATTTACAGACAATGTCTAACTACTTTTTTCAAAGTCAGCAGTAATGAGAACGTAGATATTAGATGAATACAGATGAAAATCTATTTATAAATAAATGAGATATTTTTACTCTACTTCCCAAATTTCACTGCAAAAGCACCAGGCTGGCTGATGGTGTAAGTTTAGGATTGTTCCTTACAGCTCAGCCTGACACTCTGAAAGTATGACAGATTTGTTCAGTGAACCCTATAATATCACAGAATTTAAGATACAAAAAGCAGCAGCGAGGGCATTTTCAATAAATTAAACGGAAGAGATTTCTCTTGTCTCAGTACTGAGCTGCAGTCCATATATTTCTGCTGCACCTTTTCTGCTCATGTGGCTGTTTGGAAACAGAAAGGTCTAAATTTTCATTTTCAATTATAGAAAGATAAAATATTCAGTAATTAATGATGTGATCTGAAATTCAAATATGATCTGCCTGTCAATTTTGTTATGTATTATTTTTTAATGTAAGCTCTTATTTCTGGAGGTTTACTCAAACACATTGCACAAAGAGAAGAGGGAGAAAGCAAAAATTGAGAGTGTCATAAAGCTGGAAAAGCAACTACTATGTGAGAGGAGGAGAACAAGGAAGAAGAACCTGAGGGGCTGCAGGGAATAAAAAGCAGAGCTTTCTTTTCTGGATTCAGCAGTGTGTGGGACTCATTCCTTTTCTGCTTGTCCCTTTTACCATGTGTGTCTCAGATGCTGGAATGCATTAGCTGGCACTGTGTCCCTGCTGCCCACCTCCTGCCAGTCTCCTACCTGCTGAGCAGAAAGCCCTGCAGCCGGGGGGGGGGGGGAGGGGGGGCAGCTTTGGGATTTGCTAGATCCCTCCAGGTACTCAGCTTCTCTCTGGTCTTGCCTAGGGTTGCCAACTGGCTCCAGATGCACCCGACAGGCTTGTTCCAGTCCTGTGTTCACCCCATTGCATGCAGGGATTTGTAGTCTTGCTTTTCTTATGTAGTGCAATGGAGAAATCAGAATTGCGTGTCCCTGCACACTGCGTGTCACAGCACACTGGAGCTTCTGTGCAGTTTTCTGTGCTGAGGGGCGCCCTACCCACATAAGAGTTTAGCACACAAGAAAGCTCTGCGTAAATAGATGTAAAGATATTAGCTTGTTGTTCATTTAAATTCAGTGATGATGAAGGTATTAGCTATTACTTCCAAATGCAAAGAAGTGTGTACAGAACCCAAGGGCTTATAACATGGTTTTCTAATGCTGGGAGTTTATCTCATAATCTGAGGAGGAATGAAAAGCTAGCACGTTTTTATGTGGTTAGTGTTGGGGAAGGATTTATAACAGTTTCTTTGCTTGCACTTTCCACAACTTTTATTTTTTCTTGTTTTACTGCTTCTAGTAGCTGAGGGCTAGAAGAAGATCTGGAGAAAAATAAGAGAAAGTGGAGACAAATGAGACCAGGACAGTGAGACAGGAGAGAGGAAGGCTGGGCAGCCTGACCTGAGACGTCATCAGGAGATGCCACAGGCAGCGAACATTTCAGCCAAGGACAACGCTGCTGGCCCTGCTGGAGATGGATGTAGTGCTGTTGGGGGTAGGCATGTACATTTTCAGACTCATTTGTATGTCTAAAAGTTAAGCGTTCACACAAATGGTTATGTACACTTACACCTAAAACTTAATGTGTGCACAACTGATTTGTACATAGTAGGCATGCAAGTACAATGAATATAAAAAACCCCCTTCAGTTTGTTTTTGATTAAAACAGAGGGCTTTTTTGGCCCTGTACATGCCTAGCTGGGAGGTACAGAGTAAAGAATGAAACTGTGGCCTTGACCTTGGCAGCTCACCAGGAACCTGGAAGTTCAGATAGCAGCACTGTGAAGGTCGAGGTGCACTGCAGTAGCAGTGAGGAAATGGGGCCGGAAGATCAGAGGTGAAATTACAAGACTCAAAAATGCTGAGAACAGATTCATGTAAAGTGACATTGAAAAAGCAAAAATGCTAAACAAATACTTCTGTTCTGTTTTCACTAAAGAAAATCCTGGAGAAGGACCACCTGTGATTGACAAATATATAAATGGAAATGGAGTAGATACTACACTATTCACAGAAGATGATGTGTTTGAACAGCTTGCAGAACTGAAAGTGGACAAAGCCATGGGACAAGATGGGATACATCCCAGGATACTGAAAGAGCTCAGAGAGGTTCTTGCAGGGCCTTTAAAGGATGTTTTTAATAGATCCTTGGAGACAGAAGAAAATCCACAGGACTGGAAAAGGGTCAATGTGGTACCTCTCCACAAAAGTGGTAATAGGGAATAAGTGGCAAACTACAGGCCAGTAAGCCTTACCTTAGTGGTGAGAAAAGTAATGAAGGCGCTCCTGATAGAGAGAATAGTGGACTTTCTTGAAACCAATAGGTTGCGTGTTCCGAGGCAACATGGTTTTACCAAAGGGTGATCATACCAAACAAATCTGATGGAGTTCTTTGACTGAGTGACCAGAGAACTAGATTAAGGGCATGCGATAGATGGGATCTTCCTAGATTGCAGCAAAGCATTTGATACTGTTCCTCATAAGAGACGTATAAAAAAACTGACAGGCCTGCTGATGGGTCCCAAGGTAGTGAACTGGATCAGAAATTGGTTGACTGACAGACAACAGAAGGCAATGGTAAACAGAACTCACTTGGATGAAAGGAAAATGATTAGTGGCGTGCCCCAGTGATTGGTCCTGGGGCTGGTACTGCTCAATATATTTGTGAGTGATATTGCTGAAGGACCGAATGGAAAAGTCTACCTTTTTGCAGATGACAAGAAATTTGCAACAAAGTGGACTCCCCTGAGGGAATAGATAACATGAGAAAAGATCTGCAAAAGCTGGAAGAATGGTCTAATGTTTGGCAATTAAGATTTAATGTGAAGAAGTGTAGTGTCATGTACTTGGGATGGAGAAATCTAAGGGAACTGTATGAATTAGGAGGTAATAGATTGCTGTGCATGGACCAGGAGAAAGACCTTGGAGTGATTGTTTCTGAGGATCTCAAAGTGGTGAAACAGTGTGACAAGGCGGTGGCCAAAGCCAGAAAGATGCTGGGTTGCATACTGAGAGGAAGTACCAGCAGAAAGGAGGAGGTACTAATGTCACTATACAAATCGCTGGTGAGGCTTCACTTGGAATATGGTGCTCAGTTTTAGATACCATATCTCGCAAATTATAAAAAAGACTGGAAACAGTTCACAGGAAGGTGACCAAAATGATTTGGAGCCTGCGCCAGAAGATGTATGAAAAGAGACTCCAAGACCTAAATATGTATATTTATTTATTTATTTATTTTATTTAGCAAGTATTTGTATCCCGCTCCTTCCAGCGATCAGAAGCGGGTAGGATTACATTGAGAAACTGCCGAATCAAGGCAGGTACAATTTTTGTATACATACAGATTGGTTATAGAAGCAGACCACACAGGGGCTAACAATCTTAGTTATGGGGGAAATCATTTACAGAACACACAGAGTTAACGTTTCTTAGTTATAGAGGAAGTCATTTACATATGTACATGTAATCCTTTACATATATACATTCATACAAGATAGGCTTCCTGTGTTGCATATGTGGGATTAGTTATAGGGGAGGTCATTTACATATGTACATATAATCCTTTACATATATACATTCATACGAGATAGGCTTCCTGTGTTGCATATGTGGGATTAGATCAGATTGAAATGGTTTTGGAATATGTGCGTTTTGAGCTTTTTTCTAAAGTCTGTCAGGTCATTGCTAGCTCGTAGCACTGGTGGGAGTTGGTTCCATAGTGTTGGTGCTACATATGAAAAAGCCCTGTTGCTGGTGCTGGCTTTGGTAGATCTAAAATCAGGTGGTGTGTGGAGGATGTTGGCGTTGGTGGTTCGTCTGCTTCTGGTAGGAGGTTGTAAACTAATTAGGGTGATGAGGAAGGATGGTGCTAAGTTGTGGATGAGTTTGAAAGTAGTTGTCAAAATTTTGTATTTTGTACGAGCTGCTATGGGTAGCCAGTGTAATTGAATTAGTACTGGTGTGATGTGGTCACTTATATTTTTCTTCATAATGACCCTGGCAGCTACGTTTTGTGCCATTTGCAGTATGTTCAGAGTTTTCTTAGGTAGACCTTGAAGGATGGCGTAGCAGTAGTCAAAATGTGGCATGATGAGTGCTTGAGCCACGGTTCTGAAGTCTTGGGGGTCAATGATGTTTCGAATGGGTTGAAGAACTCGCAGTTTGTGGAAAACTGCTCTGTTGGTCTTTCGGAGGTGTTTCTCCATTTTTAGGTCACAGTCGAATGTGACTCCCAGATACTTTATTTCATTTTTTGTTTGATAAGTGTTGTTGCATAGGGTTATTGAAGAGGGTGGGACAAAATTCGGTGCTTTGGAGATATACATTACTTCGGTTTTCTTGTGGTTAATTGACATGCTGCTTTGTTGTAACCAGTCTTGCATCTCCCCTATGCAAGTCTCAAGTGGGTTGTAGTCTGGGTTTTGAGAGTCGAGTTGTGAGTATAGCATAATGTCATCGGCATAAATGTAGTAATTGATTTTGTGCCGTGTAAAAATTTTGCAAAGTGGTTGCATATATATGTTGAATAGGAGTGCTGAGAGTGCAGAGCCTTGCGGGATTCCTTGTGTTTGGGAGAATGATTCTGCTATTTCGCCGTTGAATTGAACCTGTTGCGTTCGGTTTGAGATGTATGACGAGAACCATTTTAGTGGGGTACCTGATATTCCTATTGATTTTATCCTGTTTATGAGGGTTCCATGGTTAACTGTATCAAAGGCAGCTGAGATGTCAATGAATACAAGTATACTCTAGAGGATAGGAGGGACAGGGGAGATATGTTACAGACCTTTAAATACTTAAAGAGTATTAATAAACAAACAAACCTTTTTCAAAGATAGGGATGCTGTAATACTAGAGGCCATAACATGAAGCTGCAAGGGGATAAAGTGAAAGGCAATGTCAGGAAATACTTTTTCACTGAAAGGATGGTGGATGCTTGGAATGCCTTCTCGATGGAAGTGGTGGGGTCAAATACAGTGACAGAATTCAAAATGGCATGGGAGAGGCACAGTGGATCCCTTTATAGAAATAGGATAAAATCAAAACAAACTTAACTGTCTCTGATATCTCAACAAGTAGTGGTGATCTGCACAGAGCGGTGGGCGCACCTACGTTTGCCACCTTGCTGGGCAGACTAGATGACCATGCTGGTCTACCTGTCGTGATATGTTATTCAGTATGAGCAGACCAGAGAGCTGAGTTGACAGGACTCTGGCACATTGAGCAGCTGTGACCTAGGATAGTATAGGTGGGGCAGAGATTGCGGAGACAGTCAAGGCCTTGAACAAGTTCGCTGCTCTAAGAATGGAAATGGGGACAATGATGATCGCGAAGGGCGTCAGGCCACCATGGGAGACTTTAGGGGAATAAGAGCCTTGGGTAAACCCTGTTGTGTGGTTTTGGCCATAGAGGGGCAGCAGTGACATCAGGAGATCTCATGTGGGGCAATGGAAGACAGAGGGAATTGTGCATAAAGTAAAAGGCCCCTGGGGAAATTGGAAAGACAGTGCAGCATGAAAAGGAGGCCCTCTGTCAGACCTCTGTTTCTATGCAGCAGGCAATCAGATGAATGACTGGAATTTAACTGCTGTCTTGAGGCAGGGACAAAAGTGACAGTTATACTAAACAGTTGGATGATCTGGACAGAAGAGAGATGAAATAAAGGGGCTGCTAGATCTTAAAGAGTTTCCTGAAAAAAATTAAGGAAAAAAAAGATTTTAAAGTGAATTTTAACAGCAGCCAATAATAAAGTTCTTTCACAGGTATCAAACCTCATGAAAGTTCTGTCTTTTGAGGAGTGACTTGTTTGTCTGACTGGAAGAGTAAATAATATTTTGGTAATAGCCATGAGGTGATAATAAGGGGAATGGGTGATGTAAAAATTAATGTGGAGCAGCTGCAGGAAAGAATTTCTGTTCCAGTGGGAATGAAAGTGAATTTGAAAGAAAGTGACAAAGATTAGGAGGAAGTTAGATGTTTAATGCATATCTGTTTAGTGAGGATCACTGCAAAAATGCTAATAGGAGAATAAAGAAAAAAATCTGTTAAGTAACAGCACTTCCATATGCCTAATTCCCTTCCTCTACCTCCATTTCTTGAAGCCCTGATTATTCCATTACTGGAGAAGAAGCTTATTCAAATCCAGGCTAAAATCCCACCTATTCAAGGCTGGTTTTGGATTCTGTTTAATACTCTTAAGTGTTTATAATCATTTCCCTTAAAGAAAAGCCTCGTCCCCTGTTTGTTCTGTTGGTCTCTCTTGAATAGACTGTAAGCTCTGTGGAGCAGGGACTGTCTCTTACATGTCTGTGTACAGCACTTTGTACGCCTCATAGCACGATGCAAATGATGAGCAGTAGCAGTAATGCAAGAAGAGAAGGATATAAGGGGATCACTTCTGCAAAGGGACAGGCTTCTAATATAAAAATCAAAATTGGGCGACTGTGAAGGAAAAAGACAACAGTAGTGTCAGTAGTAATCGGCGCCTTTGGTGCAATCCCCAAAGACCCAAACCATCACCTAAGCATATTAGGCATCAATAAAATTTCCAGCCATCAGCTACAAATAGAGCACAGCCCATTTGTTGTTAAGTGCCATGACAATACCTCCAAGTATCTCAGGCTGTTAGGAAAGATCTGATACTCAGAGATTGAAATCCATTCACTAATGTTTAGTAGACTGTGCATAGTAATAGTAAAATACTACTACAACTGTTAATTGTAAGTTTGAATTTTTTTGTAGTTTCACATTGTTATATGTAAAAACAGCATTGCCTTGTTTACTGTTGTTCCATGTAAACCGCAACTGATCAATGGAAGGTGCGGTATATAAAAACTTGTTAATTAAATTAAATTAATAATGCACAGATAAAAGCCTACAATTCAAAATGCACTATAAATATATTCAGAGATTATTTATTTATTTAATGGGTTTTTATATACTGCTTTATCATTTCAATTAAAGAGATTTACATTGAAACTTAAACTTGGTAACGTACATTAAACAGCAGCATTAATAACTTGGATTTTTCCTGAGACAATGGAGGGTTAAGTAACTTGCCCAGGGCCACAAGGAGTACTAGTGGGAATCAAACCCTGGTCTCTGGGTTCCCAAGCCAATGTTCTTAACCATTCAGCTACTCCTCCACTTGAAGTAGGAAAACCCAAGTAGAAATTTATAAAATAGTAATAATGGGGCAGTGCCCAGGTTCTGGTACTGATCCATATTTGTTCTGGGTTAGTTCACATTTCTTGCCTAGTGGCAGGATACAACATATTTTGTTGCTGTGTCTCCTCTTTATCCCCAGGATTATAGAGTTTTTCATGCTCATTCTTTGACTTTCTCTCTTAGTTCTGCGAAAGGTGGATCCAGGGATGCCAACTGGCTCCAGATGCGCCCGACACACTTGATCCAGTCCTAGGTTTACCCCACTGCATGCAGGGACATGTAGTTCTGAGTTTCCCATTGCATTCCATAAGAAAAGCAAGACTACATGTCCCTGCATGCAATGGGGTAAACCCAGGACTAGATCAAGCCTGTCGGGCGCATCTGGAGCCAGTTGGCAACCCTAGGTGGATCTCTGTCTCTTTCTCTCTCTCTCTCTCTCTCTCTCTTCCATCCCTTCTATTTCCACTTTCTTTCCTCTCTCCTCTTCTTCCTTATTGCCACAGTAAAACTGAGCTTTTATTTAAAATATTACAGGACTGCATTTTTCACCATTCCCAGTCTCCCTTGATCCCAAGGGCATGATAAAACTACATTTCCCAGCATCTATGTATGCAGCTGCAGGACCACCTCTTTGTGACATCATGTCATCCTGGAAAGGGCAGAGCTTGCTGTATTGTACTGTACGGTGCTGATATCCTGCAACACTAGTGAGAGCGGACTCTGATCCTCCAAAGCCCTAAGCTACAGCCCTGGTGGTCCTGTAGAGAGTCAGGGCTGGAGCTGGTACTTTGTGAAGGGCAGGAGAATGGCTGCAGGGCTTTCTGCTCAGCGGGTAGGAGACTGGCAGGAGATGGGTAGCTGGGGACGCAGTGCCAGGCAATCAGGGGCAGCTCTGTAATGAGGTGGAGTGAAGTAACCGCCTCAGATGGCAAAGTTTTGGGGGTGGCAAAAAATGCTCCCAAAATAGCTGTCTCACTCCGTTCAAAGACTTAAAAAAAAAGGGTGAACAAGGTGCTGCCACTGCTTCTCTGCAGCGGAAGAATCAATCCCTCCGCCCCCACCACTTCTGCCGCTGCCCCAGATCTAAGGACACTGGGACGGCGACAGGGAGCTCTAGCCATTGGCCAAAATGAAAAGCTTTTGAAAAGCACAGTTTACAAGCCTCTGTTGGCTTGTAAGCCCCTGCTGGTTCTGCCCCCTCTGATGCGAAAAGCATCATCATAGGGGGCAGGATGCATCAGGGCCTTCATGCTTCGGGGCAGGAGGACAAATGCTGGACAATAGGGGGGCAGGAAGACAAATGTTGGACAATGGGAGGGGGGAGAAGGAAGACAAATGCTAGACAACAGGGGGGGGGGGAGAAGGAAGATAAATGCTGGACATGGGAGGGGGGAGAAGCAGTAAGACAAATGCTGGATGGGGGAGAAGACAAATGTTGGACGGGGGGAGTAGAAAGACAAATGCTGGACAACGGGGAGGGGAGCAGAAAGGCAAATGCTGGATATAGGGAGGAAGACAAATGCTGGACAGAGGGGGGAAGCAGGAAGACACATGCTGGACAACAGGTGGGGGGGGGGGGGGGGGAAGCAAAATGACAAATGCTGAGCCAGGGCCAGTGCTACCCGGTAAGTTAGGTAAGCACAACAGGGAAGTGCCGACATCAGGAGAGTGCCGTCGCTAGCTGCCTGTCCCCCACTCCCCATTCAGGATGGCCTGCACAGGGCTGGCAGCTTATTGGAGAGCCTGCCTGCAGGACATGCTGCTCCTATGGGCAGAAGGCTGTGAGAGGCCACAACCACTATTCACAGCCTTCTGCCCACAGGAGCAGTGTGTCCCGTGGACAGGCTCTCCACTAAGCTGCCGGCCCTCCACGGGTCATTCTGAGTGGGGCTGGGCAGACAGTGACAGCAGCCTCCAGATGTCGGCTCCTGCAGGCAAGCTCTGTTTCTGAGGGCCGCAGTCAGGGCTTGCATAGCTCATGCCTCCAGCACATACTGTTTCTGCAGGCAGAAGGGTGTGAGGGGCAGCGATTGTGGCCGAGAGATCAGAACCTGCCTGTGGGAGCAGCATGTCCTGCGGGCAGGGACTCTGCAAGGCCATTTGCACCCTGCCTCTCTGGGCTAGGATCACTGCATGCACAGCCCCTGTCCATCAGGCATTCTACTCCACAGGCTGGCTCTATCCCTTGTACATACAAGAGGTGGACAAGAAGGGACATTGGGAAGTGCATGTGGTTGGGCACATTGAATCAGAAGGGATCTGCTGGTGCAGGGGGGGGGGAATAGGGAGGCAACAAGGATAAGATTGAGGTGGGGGCTAGGAAGATAAAGGGAGATACTGGACATGGAAAGGGGCAAAGGGAGAAGCAAGGAGGGGAGATGGAGTGGTGATGTTGGTCAGGGGGTTATAGGGAGACTATGGGATCATGCTGGACTTGGGTAGGGGGGACAGAGGGGAGATGCTGGACATGGGGCAGTAAGGGGAGAAGGAGATGCAGGACATGGGGTAAGAGAGGGAAGAAGATGGACATAGGGTAAATAGGTTGAGAAAGAGATGGAGAAATGCTGGGCATGGAAGTAATAGGGAGGGGATGGTATGGTATGGAGATGGGGTAGATGCTGGTTGCAGGGGAGATAGGAAGGGAGAGGGCAGAGATGGAAAAAAAGAGAGAGTGGAGGTGCCGGATGGAGGGAAAGAGAGACAGAGATACTGGGTGATGTGGGGAGAGATGTTAGACATGGAGGAGGAGAGAGAGTGAGCAAAAGACTGGGGAACCATGGACCAGGGAAGAAGAGCTGGGGAATGAAAGGACTGGGGTGGAGGTTGAAAAGCGGTAGGTAGATGGGGTAAAAAAGAGGGAGACTGAGAAATGGATACTCGTAGTATGCAGTAGTGAAATCTGGGCAGTCAGAGAGCCTTATCGTTCCATGGTGAGACCGCACCTTGAATATTGTGTGCAATTCTGGTCGCCGTATCTTAAAAAGGATATAGCGATTTTAGAAAAGTTTCAGAGAAGAGCCACCAAAATGGTAAAGGGGATGGAAGGATACTCCTATGAAGAAAGGCTAAAAAGGTTGGGGCTCTTTAAACCTGGAAAAGAGACGGCTGAGGGGAGATATGATAGAAGTCTATAAATTAATGAACGGAGTGGAACGGGTAAACGTAGATCGATTGTTTACCTTATCAGAATATAGAAAGACTAGGGGACATGCAATGAAGCAACAGGGTAAACTATTTAAGACTAATAAAAGAAAATATTTTTTCACGCAACGTGTAATCAAACTCTGGAATTTGTTACCGGAGGATGTAGTAAAGGCTGTTAGTGTAGCTGGGTTTAAAAAAGGTTTGGACAAGTTCCTGGAGGAAAGGTCCATAAACCATTATTAAGAAGGGACCCAGGATATCAATGCTTGAACCAATACAAGCATTGTGGAACCTGTGTCCCTTGGGGAAACTGCTAGGTACATATGACCTAGATTGGCCACTGTTGGAAACAGAATACTCAAGCACCTACGCTCCCTGTTGGACCCAGATGATTTTCGAACCATATATCAAGCGCTGATCCTGCCACATTTTGACTTTGCAAATGCCATCTTACAAGGTCTCCCCCAATCCACACTAACCCCCTTACAGTTGGCCATGAATGCCGCAGCTAGGGTCCTTTATGGAGCATCTAGAAGCGACCACGTGACCCCCATTCTCAAACAGCTGCACTGGCTACCGATCCATGGGAGGATCACCTTCAAAACCCTTCTATTAGCATTCAAGGCAATCAAAGGTATTTCATCCTCCTCACTCATGCATCTTATCCACATTGTCCCCCCAACAGATCCAGAAGAGCAACAGCTGTAAACTTGCTAACAACACCAAAGGCATCGACAAAGTCCAACACGACAACCACAAACAGGGCGTTCAGTTTTTATGTCCCCAAATGCTGGAATGCTCTACCCCCTGACATTAGGACCATTGCCAATCTATATCAGTTCAGGAAGGCTCTCAAAACCCACCTTTTCCTCCAATACTTCCCAGCCAGCAATTGAACCTAGATATCCCTCTCAAGAAATGACCCACTTTAGAAAGGCCCTTACATGCATTATCTGATTTTTACCTATCCTTGCAGTGTAAATAGCTTATGTATATAGTTAACCCTGTTATCCAAGTTTGTAATCCTGTTCGATGTAAAACCTGACAGCTTGTCGTTATGGTCGTTATGTTATGATGTAAACCACACGGATACTAAATAGCGCGGTATATATGAAACTGTAATAAATAAATAAAATAAATAAAATAAAATACTGGGCTTGATGGACCTTGGTCTGACCCAGTATGGCATATCTTATGTTCTTATGAAATAAATGGAAGAAAACTGAAAGGAAAATAAATCAATATCAAAGATGAAAGGAAGTGAAGAAAACAAAAGGAGAAATAAAAAATGGCAGATTAGAGACTAGAGACTGTAGATTCAAGAAAGCTAAGAGAAGAGGAAAGCAGAAGCCTCAGATCAGGACTAGCATGATCAGAGAATAAAATGGTCAGACAAAAAAAAGGTAGAAAAAATAATTTTGTTTTCATGCAGTCTGGCTTCTTGGGATTTCAGTTTAATTTTTGTCTACCTATTTTTATTTTTACTTTAGGTTGTGGTTACTTATTCTGTACTTGGTGAGGGTCTATGTTCTGAATATGTGACCAAGGTCAGGTGTTCTGCTAACATGGAGTTTGTGTGTAGTGATATGTACTGTAGTAATCAGAATTGTTCAGCTTTTCAAATAGGTGTTTGGATGTTCCAGGGCCAATTGCAGTATTTACAGTGATGCTTTTTTTGGTGGGCTCCTTATTTAGGTGCTGATATAGTATGTTATGGTAGATTTGCTCTATAGATCCTCAGTGAATTTGTTGTAGGGTCTTGTATTAGTTCACATGCATGGTACTGGAGAATATTTGTTGTTGGTGGTGAGATGATCAGAATCCGATTTTTTTTTAAGATATTGAGTTCTGTGGGTGAATGTTCTATTTCTGCTTTGTCCCCACTGTTGAGGGAGGGGGTTCTGTGGATGCAAAATATATGTTGAAAAAGAAAAAGCAAGAACCATAACGCAGTTTATAACAACAAAATAAAAACGAGTTATAATTTAGTTTTATAAACTGTGCTGTGGTTCTCGCTCTTTCTTTTAGTTCCTCGGTGTGCAAACATCTTGCATTTCCTCCATATAATCTAATTGGCATTTTGGTTTGGTTCGGTCCCTGATTGGCGTTTTGAAAAGCCCCCCACCCTCCCTCACTACAGGGAGGGGGCATCATTTCATCCCTCGCCTCAGGCAACAGATTGCTTTGAGCTTACTGCTGGTGTCTGTTGTTGCTGCTGAGAGGAAAACCCAAGAGTTTGTCTGAACCTAACTTTTCCCAGATTAGGTCTGAGGGCACAATGGGTGGGAAACACTGACAAGTGTGCAACAAATGTGGCTGGATGCAAGACCAGGAGTCACATAGTCCGCCTGCTTTTGTTTCAGCCTGCTATGAACTATGCATATGAGTAGTAGAGATTGTTGGACTCTCCCTGCCTGAAATCCCTTTTTTAAATACCCCAACAATGCCTCCCCCCTCCTCCACCTCAGTGGCAGGAAGGGGAGAGGAAATCAGAGATGGAATGATACCCTCCTATGAACTGCTGGTGAAATGCCCCCAGTCCTAGAATAAAAGCTTCCCTACCTGTGCAGGCTCTGCCTCAGTCATTCTCTCTCCTGCTTTTCTGGGGAGGATTTGCTCTCGGATTAGGAGGATTCACTCTCCCTTCTCTCTCTCGTTTCTTTCTCGGGATGAGGCCTCAGGCTCTGCTTCTCTCTCAATGGCGGAGGCTTGCAAAGCGGAAGGAAATGTTCCAGTGGAGGAGAGAGCAAAGGGAGGAGGGATTTAGATAAGAAACTAAACAACTAGAAGTGAAACCCCTTTGCCATCTTCAGAATGGCAAAAAGCTGATGAGATTCCACTTATAGTACAGCTGTCAACCAGCTCCATGCCAGGAGGAGCAGAGATCCAGGTCTCGTTTTCTAAATCCAAACTCAAAGGAAGCAACTGCAGCAGGCGAGTTGTGGTGATGTATAGATAGGATTTAAAACTTTTAAAACAGTTTTTTAGAACAAAAATTTCATTACACACCTCTTAGACCAACTAGAGGAAATTGCCTATTGGTTTCAGGAGCATAAACTCGTGATAAATGCAAAAAACTCTTCCGCAGTCTGGCTCAGTAAAGATGACTCAGTGGTTCGTGATTCTTCTCCTGGCATAGTTGGGTCCCTTATTCCTGTTAATTTATTTATTTCATTTATTTATTTAGCTGTGTTAAAGATAAGATTATCACACTGGGACAGGAAATTGATCTTTCATGCAGAAAGTTTTCTACGTCTGCCATTGCTTAGACGTATTAGACATTATCTATTCTAGATGGAAAATCGCTTAGAGCTCTGATTCATGCCCTAATTTTAAATCATTTAGACGGTTGTAACTCCCTGCTTTTAGGGCTTATGATCTATTCAATAAAATGTCTACAATTAATCCAGAAAGCAGCGATCAAATTGATACATAGAGTAAAGCAAAAAGACCTTGTTACCCCGCTACTGATCAAGGAACGTTGGCTGACGATTCCCCAACACGATCTAAACCTGGCACTTTCACACTGATCTTATTACACAGTGTCTCTCTTCCCTTCTTTTTCTGTACGCACCCCACAGACAGTTACTGTACAATCATCCCAGGCTCATTTCTTGCCGTCCCTACATGTTGTTGCTGTTAAGTGCCGTCGAGTTGGAATCGACTCATGGCGACCCTCTGGATAGCTATCCTAAATTGTGTTTGGTGTTCAGTCAGGCGGCTCATTGTTGACAAACTGGTACCCATAGCTGCTGTTATTGTATTGATCCATCTCATTGCTGGCCTTCTTCTTTTGCGTTGACCTTCTATCATGCCAAGCATGATGTCTTTCTCTAATGATCTCTCTCTTTGCATGATGTGTCCAAAGTATGAAAGTCAAAGTCTTGTCATCTGAGTTTCTAAAGAAAGCTTAGGTTTGATCTCCTCTAGTACCGACTGGTTTGTTCTTTGTGCAGTCCATGGTATACACAGTATTCGCCGCCAGCACCATAATTCAAAGGCATCAATTTTCTTCCTGTCTATCTTTTTCACTGTCCAGCTTTCACATCCATATGATGTTATTGAAAATGCCATGGCTTGAACAAGTTGAATCTTTGTATGGAGAGAGACATCTCTGCTCTTGAGAATCTTATCTAGGTCTTTCATAGCCATTCTTCCAAGAGCAATGCGTCATCTGATTTCTTGACTGCTTGTTGCTTCTTTATTGATACTTGATCCAAGTAGGTTAAAGTTGTTCACGATTTCAATTTCTTCTCCTTCAACGATGAACCTGTTGATTATGCCAGTTGTCATGATCTTTGTCTTCTTTAAATTAAGGTGCAGGCCCATTTTGAGACTATGTTCTTTGATTGTGAGAAGCAAATGTTTCAGATCATCTTCACTTTCAGCCAGTAATGTGGTATCATCAGCATAGCAAAGTTTGTTGATGAGTCTTCCACCAATCTTCACACCTCTGTTGTCTTCATACAATCCTGCTTCTCTGATGATTTGTTCTGCATATAAATTAAACAAGTAGGGGGAAAGTATGCAACCTTGTCTTACACCTTTGCTTATTTGAAACCATTCTGTTTCTCCTTGTTCCGTTCAAACTGTTGCTTCTTGATTAATGTACAGATTGTGCAAGAGTACGATCAGGTGTTCTGGTATACCCATGCTTCTTAATGTGGCCCAGAGTTTCTCATGGTTTACACAGTCAAAAGCCTTGCTATAGTTGATAAAGCACAAATAGATATCCTTTTGGTATTCTTTAGTGTGGTGAGGAAACCACGGCTGATTATAGAAATGCACAGAAAAAAAGGTCCTGTCACTTTAATTCAGGTTGTGTCAAAGGTTTCCCCAGTAACCAGGAGTCTGTGACTCAGAAGCTAGTCATCCCTAAGCCCCGCCCACAGCAGCACGTCAGAGAGAAGCTTGTCCCCAGTCACATGTGCTGGGAGCAGGGTGTGCCTCAAAGGGAAGGAAAGTTTAAAAAGCTGATTCACAGAACAGAAGTTAGTTCAGAGGAGAGCCTAATCCGTAGTCCACGGAGTTCACGAGGTTCAAAGAGTTCAGAGGAGAGCCTAATCCGTAGTCCACGGAGTTCACGAGGTTCAAAGAGTTCAGAAGAGGGGCCAACACGGAGTCCAGGAGGCAGAGCAAGTAAGAGAGTGTTTTCAGAGCCTGAGAGACAGAGTGTGAGAAATACTATTTGCTGTGAAGAGGAGATTGATGAGAGTTTGCCAGACACAGCTGGGAATGAGAGGCTAGTGTCAGCAAACGGAAGGTCTGCACTTGAAGAAAAGCATGACTGGTTTGCAGGACGGAGGGAATCCCTAAATACCTCAGAACCAAGGCAAGTCTGTCCTTCTCAATGCCTACAGAGGAAAAGCCCCAGAGAATTACCCATAGGAGAGAAAGCTAAGTTTAAGCATAGCCAGAGTCCCAGGGAAAAGAGAGACAGCTGGTCTAATCAGCACGTAGCTCAGCTAACAGACGAGTTGCTGCAGAAGCAGACTTTACTGAGAAGGCTAAGTGATTTAATAAAGAAGGAAAATACTCAGCTCTCTGTGCAGATACCTTATGCCATAAGTGAGGGTGATAGAGAGGAAGAAATGGACACAACGAATGTGGATAATAGTATTATGGATTGTCAGTGTACTATGTGTTTTACCTCTGACGGTGAAGAATCCTAGAAAAGCCATTATAGCTGTGCCATGCTCAGGAAGCACGTTAATTTGTGAAGACGTCACAAGCTGCAAGAAACAGCTGACTGTGCTGACAAAGTGAAAAGCTAAGTTACATGTTTAAGGAACATTTAAAAGTTTTGTTTTTGACAACAAGAAGTTGTTCCTGTCTAAGAAGAAAGCATTTATCTGTTTAAAGTTCTGAAAGTGCCAATTTGATTTCTCAAGCAAAGTGATGCCTATTTCTGTTGGAAGTTATATTGCAAAGCATAATTTGTTCCTGTTGTTTTGAAGCAGTAGCGTGGATTAAAAATCCTTTCCATACTTTATGCCTCACGCCTCCTGTGTATGAAGAAACCCTGATTACATTAAAAGAAATATTCTCTGTCTTGTGCCTAAACCCTCGGACCACAACTCCTTTGCCTTAGGATAAACTACGATTCCCATCAGCCCTTCTGGCAGCCATTACAGGGAGTCTTATCTTAAGGTTAAAAGGCGACCTCACCTGCTGCCAGTCATCTACCTGGCCAGGAGGGGGCGACAGAGTGGCGTAGTTGGCAGGATGCGAAGTAGGCCACACCACAAAGTGATATAAAGTTTCGATGCGGAGTAGGCCACGCCACAAAGGAACGCAGTTCACTGGATTACACCAGAAGTATGACTACACACCAGGAGACGCATACAGTGATTCCAGAGTCGACGGAAGGACACCGGAGAGTTGCAAGCACCTGAGACTAGGAGTCCAGAGTCCTGCAGAGCCAGAGGGTCCAGAGACCTGTCGAGGTCCTACGCTGTTGCTGAGCGAGATGCACCACTAGTACCAGGTAACCCGTGTATAACTAGAGAGAGTTAAAGGATACTGGTACTGGGTGGGGGCAATAGCAGCAGGTAGGGAGGAATGCATATCTTGTGTTAGGAATCGCACTTGGGTGTTGTGTGTTTGTTTTTCTACAGGAAACAGAGACAAAGATGGAAAGCCAAGATATCCTTGCATGGGCGGCAGCAGAGCTCAAGAAGCAAAGGGACTTATCTTTGGAACTTCTAGCGCATGCAGCGAGTCAGACGCAAGCCCAGCAGAAACCGCTGATGGAGCTTATGGAGGCCTGGGTGAAGGAACAGAAGAAACCACCAGAGCCTGATCCAGTGCAAACAGGTTTTTCTTTGGGAATAGCCCATAACTTTGGACTCGGGTCCAGAGAGACCTTTGGTTTGGGACAATTAAGGGATGGTGAAAATGTAGACACGTATTTTGATGCATTTGAAAAAGTGGCACAAATAGCCAGGTGGCCACCCGAACAGTGGGCGGTAAGGTTAGCTGTCTCGCTTTCTGGTGAGGCATTGGCAGCCTACCAAACCGTTCCAGCTGAGTCGGCCAATGACTATTTTGAGGTAAAGAAGGCTATTAAGGATAGGTTTGGTCTAACACCTATAGTATATAGACGCCAGCTTAGGAATGCAAAATTGCGCGTAGATGAAACACCACGAGCACTATACCATAGGCTAAAAATGTTAGTGTTAAAATGGCTAAAACCAGAACATAAGTCGGTGGAAACACTGATAGATGAGCTCGTTCTGGAACAGTATTTTGCGGCAGTACCCGAAGGGTTACAAGAATTCTTGTTGCTACAAGGTTGTAAAAACACCGGAGAAGCCATAGCTATGTCAGAACGATTTTTGGAAGCTGAGGTGATAGCTAATGATAGGGCTTCAGCCTATACAAAAACGTCTATGGCTAGGTGGGAGGTGACTGGCAAGAATATACAGAATGTTGGTGTTCCCACCAATAGAAGGGTGCGTGAGAAGCGTGCGTGTTATCGGTGTGGAAGTGAACAACATTTGATGCGTGAGTGCAAAATGAAAACAGCCCTAGTGTTGAGTGACCTAGTAAAAAAAGGGAAGGCTTTTTACTGGAGGTGATAGTACAAGGCATACCAGTTAAAGCACTATTGGATTCCGGTTCGGACCAATCGATGCTCTCCAAAAGGTTATGGAGGAGGATAACTGCCACAAGTTTAGACACACCTCAGACACCCACGGGCAGTGTGAACATTAGGTGCGTTCATGGAACAACAAGCACCTACCCTGTTTACCCTGTCCGTATAAAAGGTTTGGGCGTAGAAAGAAAGGTCCCGGTCGCCATTGTTCCCAGACTACCCCAGGAGGTAGTACTTGGAAGAGACTGGCCCCATTTTCAGCAAGGGTTAGGGGTTAAGGAAGGCTTAGTATCTACGCGAGCCCAGTCCCAAGCTCAACAGGTCCTAGAGAAAGAATCCGCAGAGGGGGAGGCAGAGGTTCTACCCTCTCATGAGGATTTGCTAAACATTCCTCAGAAGAAAGTGAGGAAATCAAAGGGAGAGAAGCGCCATGAGAGGCAAATACGCTCTCAAAACAGAGATGAGATTCGGGCAGGTATAGATTTACCTTGGGTTCCGCAGGAACTAATGGAAAAATTTCCCTCTTTTAGCAAAGAACAGGAGGCAGATCCTGCTCTAATATATGCCTTCAAATTTGCTAGAGAGGGCCGGGAACAGTTGCCCAGATTCCAGATAGATCAAGGCGTTCTGTATAGGGAAAGCCGAGATCCCTTTACAGGGGATGCTCGGAGGCAATTAGTAGTTCCAAATACCTTTAGGACTTTGGTCCTAAGATTAGCCCATGACCATCCGGTAGGTGCTCATAAAGGCATTCAGGGTACCTTAGATCAGGTATTGACCCGATTTTATTGGCCCGGAGTTTATAAAGAAGTGACCAAGTTCTGTGAAGCCTGTCCGGCCTGCCAGAAGGTCACTGCTATTAGGCCTGTGGAGGTTCCCCTGATTCCCATACCAGTGGTGCCGGTTCCCATGCACCGAATAGCTATTGACATAGTGGGTCCCCTGATAAAGACGCCACGAGGATTTCAATACCTTTTGGTGATGGTGGATCACGCCACCAGGTTCCCCTGGGCGGTTCCCCTTCGTAATATTTCGGCTCGCACGGTAGCAGCCGAGTTAATAAAATTGTTTTGCGAAGTCGGATTCCCCAAGGAAGTGTTGTCCGATCGTGGCACCAATTTCATGTCACGGTACTTGGCTCAAGTGTGGGATGCCTTCGGCATCAAGCACATTAGAACGGCGGCTTATCATCCCCAGACGAACGGGTTGGTTGAGAGGACCAATCAAACCCTAAAGAGCTTGTTAAGGAGGGGGTTGGAAGGAAAGATGGCTGAATGGGACACGATGCTTCCCTTCGCCCTCTATGCCTGTAGAGAGAGAATTCAGGCCTCGTTGGGAACTTCCCCCTACGAGCTTATGTTTGGTAGGAGCCCTAAGGGCATACTAGACATTCTGAGGGATCAGTGGGTAGAGCCGGGAGTCCAGGAAACAGAAATACCCCAATTTCTGCGGGATTTGCGAGGACGCTTAACGCGGGCCTCCCAGTTGGCAGAAAACAATTTGAGGGAAAGCCAACAAAAACAGAAAGTGTATTATGACCGTAATAAAAGACCCCGCCAGCTAGAGGTAGATGAGAAAGTCCTAGTGATGGTAACTGGCACCGCCCCTAAGTTTGAGAGCCAGTGGAAGGGACCCTTCCGGGTGGTTAAGCAAGTGGGACCGGCGACCTATCTAGTACAAACCAGACGAGGACGCCAACAGTTATTTCATATAAACTTGCTCAAACCCTGGCAGGAGCGAACAGCGCAAGGGCAGGTGGTCACCATTACCCAGGCTAGGCGAGGAAGACAAAGCAACGAGAAAAGGTATAAGAGATTTACGTGCTATGATTCTGGGAGAACCCCAGCACGAAATGTCTTAAGAAGGGGAATATGTGGTGAGGAAACCACGGCTGATTATAGAAATGCACAGAAAAAAAGGTCCTGTCACTTTAATTCAGGTTGTGTCAAAGGTTTCCCCAGTAACCAGGAGTCTGTGACTCAGAAGCTAGTCATCCCTAAGCCCCGCCCACAGCAGCACGTCAGAGAGAAGCTTGTCCCCAGTCACATGTGCTGGGAGCAGGGTGTGCCTCAAAGGGAAGGAAAGTTTAAAAAGCTGATTCACAGAACAGAAGTTAGTTCAGAGGAGAGCCTAATCCGTAGTCCACGGAGTTCACGAGGTTCAAAGAGTTCAGAGGAGAGCCTAATCCGTAGTCCACGGAGTTCACGAGGTTCAAAGAGTTCAGAAGAGGGGCCAACACGGAGTCCAGGAGGCAGAGCAAGTAAGAGAGTGTTTGCAGAGCCTGAGAGACAGAGTGTGAGAAATACTATTTGCTGTGAAGAGGAGATTGATGAGAGTTTGCCAGACACAGCTGGGAATGAGAGGCTAGTGTCAGCAAACGGAAGGTCTGCACTTGAAGAAAAGCATGACTGGTTTGCAGGACGGAGGGAATCCCTAAATACCTCAGAACCAAGGCAAGTCTGTCCTTCTCAATGCCTACAGAGGAAAAGCCCCAGAGAATTACCCATAGGAGAAAAAGCTAAGTTTAAGCATAGCCAGAGTCCCAGGGAAAAGAGAGACAGCTGGTCTAATCAGCACGTAGCTCAGCTAACAGACGAGTTGCTGCAGAAGCAGACTTTACTGAGAAGGCTAAGTGATTTAATAAAGAAGGAAAATACTCAGCTCTCTGTGCAGATACCTTATGCCATAAGTGAGGGTGATAGAGAGGAAGAAATGGACACAACGAATGTGGATAATAGTATTATGGATTGTCAGTGTACTATGTGTTTTACCTCTGACGGTGAAGAATCCTAGAAAAGCCATTATAGCTGTGCCATGCTCAGGAAGCACGTTAATTTGTGAAGACGTCACAAGCTGCAAGAAACAGCTGACTGTGCTGACAAAGTGAAAAGCTAAGTTACATGTTTAAGGAACATTTAAAAGTTTTGTTTTGACAACAAGAAGTTGTTCCTGTCTAAGAAGAAAGCATTTATCTGTTTAAAGTTCTGAAAGTGCCAATTTGATTTCTCAAGCAAAGTGATGCCTATTTCTGTTGGAAGTTATATTGCAAAGCATAATTTGTTCCTGTTGTTTTGAAGCAGTAGCGTGGATTAAAAATCCTTTCCATACTTTATGCCTCACGCCTCCTGTGTATGAAGAAACCCTGATTACATTAAAAGAAATATTCTCTGTCTTGTGCCTAAACCCTCGGACCACAACTCCTTTGCCTTAGGATAAACTACGATTCCCATCAGCCCTTCTGGCAGCCATTACAGGGAGTCTTATCTTAAGGCTAAAAGGCGACCTCACCTGCTGCCAGTCATCTACCTGGCCAGGAGGGGGCGACATTAGTCTTTTCAAGGATCCATCTCACATCCGCAATGATGTCTCTCGTTCCTCGCCCTTTCCTGAACCCTGCTTGCACTTCAGGTAGTTCTTGTTCCAGGTATGGTTGTAGTCTCTTTTGAATAATCTATAATAATCTATACTTAATAATCTATGGTAATCTATACTTCTATTAATCTTTCTACAATTGTTATCTGCCTCTATAATCCTCCAAATTTAATGATCATTTTCTTTGTACTTTGCATAGTTATTGTTATAATGTAAATCACTTTGAATACCTAAGGCGGTATAAAAAAACTTGTATATCTAAGGCAGTATAAAAAAACTTGTTAAATAAATAAATAAAATAGCACGCTTCCAGCTGGTGATTCTTTCCACAGTGGGATCGACTAGGAAGATTGGATTTAAAGGTGGGGGGGATGCTGACCGAGGTGGTCAGGGCAGTTGCCTCTCAAGAGGGGTCCAAAGGGAATTGGATGTTGGCAGTGGTAATTGGGGGATGGTGGACTTCCAGTACGCACTTATATGTGCTTTGGGGCAACTATACGATGCCAACATCTATGCTTTTTCCTAGAGATATCTTTTCCGTATTTGAAGTGGGGAATCCACATCTATATTTTAGGCCTGCCTAACCACTTTCTCTCCCTGCCCTGGCCACACGCCTTGACATCTAAACATACTAAACATCCCCAGGTTTACATAGCTCCTGTTGTAAAATGGCATGTATACATGTGTGCCAATCTCTACATGTAAATGCTGCCATTTACACATGAGATGTTTCTAAAATACCCCCCATTATCATGCAATTACCCGTTCAGCGTCCAGGCTGCGAGGACCATGGTCCTGATGCTGGGAAGGAGCAGAGTTCCCTGAAGCTGCATGATGAGGGTTAGGGAACTTTCCTGTTCAGAGGAGATGGGAAGATATTCTCCACTCCGGTATGTGGTTGTAGAACACGACTCAGTTTGTCTGCGAGGACGTTGTCTTTTCCAGCCAGATACATGACTCTGAGAGTTATCTCATGTGAGATGGCCCAGTTCTCCATTCTGACAGTCTCTGACACAGGAAAGTATAATCCCGTTCTTTCTCGCTTGTCACATGGTACATAGCTGCTTGATATGAACAGAGATACCAAGGCTGAACCATCCCAGAGAGTGAACTGCAAAGAGTGAGATCTTTTCTAATGGTGTATCCACTGTATAAATCTAGAAAGATTTAAATGTAATATTGCTTCCAAATGTAAAAGAAAAACAGCATAAAATATTTGCTTGTCTTTGGAGCCTCTGAAAGGATATAGACATAGGGGCGGCAATATGGGTAAATTGGAACATCCAATTCCCTTTGGACCCCTCTTGAGAGGCAACTGCCCTGACCACCTCAGTCAGCATCCCCCCCACCTTTAAATCCAATCTTCCTGCCACGAAATCCTCCTATGTCGACTAAGAGAGAAAGGTATTAATGGAACAGCTCTCGAGTGGTGCAGATCCTACCTGTCTAGCAGATGGCAATATGTCCGTGCAAACGGGTCCACATCCGAACCATTCCTACAAAGCCAAGGAGTTCCTCAAGGATCCTCCCTATCATCACTTATGTTTAACATCTATATACAACCTATCTGTAACATCATCAGATCGTTCAAGGTGAACTGCATGATTTACGCAGACGATGTCTTACTCTACCTGCCAATATCCCTGGACTGCCCAGACCTTACCCCCTGACCACGTGTTTCAATGCAATATCCGAATGGCTCCTATCTCAGAATCTGCGCATCCAACACAAGAAAACGGAGGTCCTGTTCATCTCCAGAAATCCCGAATTTACTCCACCCGACCACCTGGAAGTGGACAACGCCGAATTGCAAGTAAAATCAGCTATACGTTATCTTGGAGTCACATTGGATCAGAACCTCAACATGAAGCAACACATAGCCAACACTGTAAGAGCGATCTACTTCAAGATTAGATCCCTTAGACACCTACGCCCTTTACTCGAACAAGGCGACTTCCGCACCATCTATCAAGCCCTCATCATTCCTCATTTCGATTACTCAAACGCCATCCTGCAAGGACTCCCTCAGGCCACCTTACGTCCCCTGCAATTAGCCATGAACAGTGCAGCGCGGGTTCTCCTCGGAACGCCAAGAAGAGATCATATCACACCCCTCCTAAAGCAGCTTCACTGGCTCCCCATTCAAGCCAGGATTAGTTTCAAAACCCTAGTGATTACATTCAAAGCGATCAAGGGGCTCTCCTCCTCTTCACTATGTGACCTCATCCAACCACCCACACCCAACAGACTAAGAAGAACCACTGTAGACAACAGGCTAGCCATACCGAGAGACATGACAAAATGCTCCAAAGCAACATCAAACAGAGCCTTTAGACTAAGGGCCCCAAGTCTCTGGAACTCCCTACCACCACACATCAGAGCTATTCCCAACCTAAGCCAATTCAGGAAGGCCCTGAAACACTTCCTCTTTATCAAACACCTTACTGACTGCCCCGAACCCCAACCACCAAACATGATCAATACCCGATAACCCCATCTGACAAGTATATAGTTACCCGTTTCCATGCCCTGCATATGTATATAGTTTACCCTGTTCTCCAAGTTACTTGTTCCTGTTTCAATGTAAGGACCTGACTTTGCTTATTGTCGGATACCATTTTGTTGTATGTAAACCGCGCTGATCGCAAATAGTGTGGTATATAAGAAATGTAAATAAATAAAATAAAAATAAATAAAATAAATTCTCTGGGCTGAAAATTGCTCTTCACTCAATGGCTAAAACTTTGTGCCGAGGTTTCACAGCACCTGGA
Organism: Ichthyophis bannanicus; assembly: GCA_033557465.1. Classification (NCBI taxonomy): domain Eukaryota; kingdom Metazoa; phylum Chordata; class Amphibia; order Gymnophiona; family Ichthyophiidae; genus Ichthyophis; species Ichthyophis bannanicus. The sequence goes on from CM066031.1 coordinate 72,138,336, forward strand.
CTGGCACTGGGGGAGACGGTACATAGGAAGCTGGGCTCGGATTTCTTCTCACTGGCTGGGCACTGATACTGATGCTGTAATGCTTGAGGGAAGGGGCTCAAAGTGTGAGAGTGAGAGCCTTCAGATGAGAGGGACACTCCTAACGAATGAGACTTGGCACCTCTGTAGGAGGGTGTGCATGGAAAAATATTCTGGTTTATTTCCAGATCTTTTTTATTTCTTTTGGCTAATTTTTGGGTTTATTTCAGTTTGTTTCAGAATTAATGCTTGTAAAATTAGATTAACAAGAGAAAAAACGGTTAATGTAAATGAATCAATTTTATATTCATTAGATAAAAAAACAGATAAGAAATGCCAAGCTGAGTTAGATTTAGGGCATCCTGTTTCTGCCAGTTGCTAAACTGGGTCACAAGCACCCAGCACATCCCATAATGCAGACCTGATCCTGATGGTTAATTTCACCAGTGTGCAGTGCTAAGTAAATAAATAACAGTCAAAGCAAAGCAATGGAGCCTAATAGCCACACAAAGTCATCAGTGCATGCTTTTACCTGCAGGAAGAATGGGCAATATGCAAATAGTCGAGTTAGCTTTGCAACTGGCTTTTTGAAATGCTCCTCATTATGCATATATTTACAAAACAAAGTTTAATATTTAAACATGTGATGTCCAAATATGCATTTTTCTTGCATTGTTTTTTGGAGGGATAATGTTGAGATGATAACACATGTGATTAGTAATCAAAATCTTGGGGGGTGGGGGGCTTGGGGTCTAAAAGACCATTGCAAAAGAGTGCAGTGCTGAAGTTTTGCCTAGGGCACCTAATACACTTGCAACTTCCCTGCAATTATGCACATCACCTGAAATTCCTATTAATGACTCTTCACATGAATAGTTCGAGGACACCTGTGCTATCCCATGGAATTTTCTAACTATCATAGAACCCATGATGTTGTTGTGTGAGCCCACAAAATTAATTTCCTGGATCATTAGTAGCATTCCATAGTCATTAATGCATCATTAATGTCTTCTATGTGTATCCTGCAGAGAATCAGGCCATACAGGAACAGAAGAAGAAGAATCAAGAAGAACCTCCTGTAGAAATGGAACAATCAGGAAATGTCTCCGAGAATATTTCCCATAGGACTGAGAGGAGAAACACAAGGAACTGCCAGGAATCAGAGAAGGAGCACAGAGACCCGGCAGGAGACTCACCGGATGGAGTCACTGAGTGTGAGAGAAGTGACAGGGAGCTCACAAACATCCCTGAGCCCCAGAGACACCAGAGAGCAGAGAGATCCTTCCAAAATAACAGCAGTGATCAAATGAATTCTAAATGCCACCAGGAAGGGAATGAAGGGAAGAAATCCTTTCTGTGTGACACCAGTGGAGAGAGTTTCGATAAGAAATATCATTTATTATTGCATCAGAGGACATACAATGGGAGAAAACCGTTTAAATGCTCTCAGTGTGGAAAATATTTCAAACAGAGGTTAAGCTTGAAAATACACCAGAGAATTCATGCTGAAGAGAAACCACTTCCCTATATTGAATTTAGCAAAGGTTTCTGTCATAAGGGACTATTAATTACAAACCAAAGAACACACACTGGAAAAATGTCTCTGATCCATAGTGAAAAGAAACCTTTTACATGTACTGAGTGCAATAAGAGTTTCACTCATTCATCGACTCTTAAAACCCATCAAATGATCCACAGTGGAAAGAAACCTTTTATGTGTACTGAGTGCAACAAGGCTTTCACTCACTTATCACATCTCAAAAGCCATCAAATGATCCACAGTGGAAAGAAACCTTTTACGTGTACTGAGTGCAATAAGAGTTTCAGGTATTTATCAATCTTTAAAAACCATTAAATGATACACAGTGGAAAGAAACCTTTTATGTGTACTGAGTGCAACAAGGCTTTCACTCACTTATCACATCTCAAAAGCCATCAAATGATCCACAGTGGAAAGAAACCTTTTACGTGTACTGAGTGCAATAAAAGTTTCACTCAGTCATTGAATCTTCAATGCCATCAAATGATCCACAGCGGAAAGAAACCTTTTACGTGTACTGAGTACAACAAGGGTTTCACTCATCGCATTGCATCTTAAAAGCGATCAACTGATCCACAGTGGAAGAAATTAGCAGTAAATTTAAGAAACTGAGATAATACTCTACATACCTTGGCTTAGAAATGAGGTTCATGACTATCATGGTATGCGCAAAACTCATCCACACAATTGATTTGAATCATATGAAATAAAAACTGGGATGACAGAGTACATTAAATTCACCATGAAAATCTGGCAAGCTTTTTGAAGAATAAGGATGGCTAGTTCATCATGCCTAACATCAAGATCATGGAGATTCCCTGTTACCACTTCTGTTTTGTATGGCGCTCAATCCAATAAGTACTCTCATAAATTCTTTCAGACATGGAGTTAGCCTGAAATCTAAAGATGGCCATGGCCCAATTGTGACATCACACTGACTATTTGTAGATGACCTGACGCTCTGCAATTCTAATGACCAAGAATTAGTAGAATTCCATTTATTGAAAAGCTTCTTGGGAGGAAGTGATGTCACCTGGCATGATGGGTGCCTGAGCGCTTTGCTCTGGAGCCATTCCTGATCAACAGTGAAAAACATCTTCCAAGCAGCACCGATAACGGCTTGTACATGGCCTCCGAGTACTCTGGCCAGTGGGAGCAAGATAACGAGGGGGAAATCAGCGGACCTGCAGGAATAAGAATATGCGGGTGCAAGTAGGGACAGCGGAGAGAACAAAATGGTGACAAGTGGGCCACAGTAGCCCAAGGAGACAGAGCGCATTGTGGTGTAGAAGGTCCCTCAGATCCCTTAGAGAGTGATGAAATGCAGGATTCAGCTTCAGTTAAGGAAAGTAAACAAGTGCACATGGCTCCTGGTTTCCAGGGAAACTACAGACAAAGCAGAGTAGAGGAGAGGATTCTCTGACCTTTAACTCAGAAGGGGAAGTCAGCACAGGAGATGAGCAGAGAGTCCGTGCAAAGGAGCAAGGTACAAACAGCGCAGGTTTGTTGCCGTGGGTAAAAGGCAGCCATAAGGGGAATGTACCAAGAAGGCAGACTTGTGTGCACGTAGGAACTCCAAGGCTTACAGCTGTAGCTGATCCTGGAAAGCAGAAGGAATCTCTCATAAGGAAGCCAAGAGGTAGGCTGAGTGACTGGCATAAAAGTAAAGCTGTTTTTAAGAAGTGCTCTGATATTAACCCAGAAGGGTGGGGCTTTCCATGTGATGAACACTGTGGCAATTACAAGCCGTGTGTAGCAGAAGGCTATGGGGAAAAGTCTATTGCTGAAGGAACAGGTGTGTGCTTGGAAACACCTTGTAAGCAATTGCAGACATTTCCAACTGAGAGTCAGTATGAACCGATGGAAACTGAGCCATCTGTAGAATATCTGCCTATTGAGTCAATGGACTGTACAATGTCTGTGTCTGAAAAGATAAGACCTGTATAATAAGTTTAAGCTGTGCAGAGAGAGAGAGCTGCCGGTAGCATCTAAAGGAAACAGCCCCGAAGGTTTTGGAACAGAAGTGCTCTTTATGTTGGATTATAGTGATGCTGATATAAGAAGCTGTTTGAGTTACATTCTTATATTATTTCATGCCAGAAGTTGTATGGCTTTGTTCTTTATTTTCCATTTGTAAAACCGTTTGGGAAGGGGAATTAAAATCCTGTTATTTGCCTGAACACTCGAGCTCCACAACTCGCCTTATTTCAAATAGTGAAAAAACTTCAACTCCCAGAAGACAGTGCTTTCCCTAAGCACCATTTTACTAACTGAATAAGGAATCAGGCTGCTTATATCCACAAGCTCAGGCTGTGGAGTAATAGCAACATTACAGCATGGAATGGGAGACACCCGCAGACAATTTAGAAAAAGGAAAAGGTACAATTCAGGGCATAACTCGAACCAAGATGCGGGGAATGTGTTTTTTTCCCCTTTACATAGCATCTAATAACATACATAAATACTCTTGCATGTAAACATCAATATTCAACTGGTGTACAGTTTTCCTCCCATATTATATTCAACTAACAATATTGCTAAGTAACTCCACAACCTCCCCTGAAACATTTGCATAGAAACCTACTTAAGCAGTAAACCCGTTAAAGCCATTCATCTACCGTACAAATGCCCGTGAGGCAGTTTTAAGCCCACAGCCCTACTTATCCACCCTACCCCAGTTCCCTCTCTTCCCCTCCTGCAAGTACACCAATACTTTCCACCAAGCCCTATCAAACGTGGGCCTCTTTTGTTTTCGTAATGCTGTTAATTTCTCCATTAGGTAAATTCGCCTTAGCCGATCTTCACAGTGTGCCACCTGCGGTGGCTCCTCCTGCTTCCACCGATAGGCTATTTCACCTTTGTCCGCACTGAGACATGCTAATATTTGCTTCCTATTCTCCTTCGGGCCCCCTTCCCTCCACCATCCAAACAAGAAAACTTCGGGGTTCCTCTCTATCTCTTCACCCACCACCCGTCTTATCCACCTCTGAATTTCATCCCAGAATATCTGGATCTGTGGAATTCCAACCAAATATGATACATTGTGTCCTCCTCGCCACACTGCCTTCAGCAGCTCCTTGATGCCGTCTGATACATTTTATTCAAACGCACTGGGGTATAGTACCACCCCATTAACACTTTGTGTCAATTTTCCCAAAACAGCAATGGAAATTGACAAATGGTGACCCTGTTCCAGAATGGCCTTCCACTGACCAGTCTCCAAGTTCCTCCCCATCTCCCTTTCCCATGCCCTCATATAACCCAATTTCTCCTCCCCTTGCCCTTCTCGTATTGCCCTATACAAGGCCATAATTAGCCCCCTAGATCTCTTTTTCCCCTACCAAATCACTTCCAGTTCAGTAAACTCTCGTGCTAACCCCTCCTTCCCCAACTTCCCTT